>OX393576.1:5533583-6733583 GCA_947652605.1 Elmis aenea | reverse complement strand
CAATATTCAAAAGATTTTATAGTTTTAGTTTTAATAGTTATGTATTATATATCGTTTCTACTTGCGGTTAAAATTATTGGTTCAATAAATTGTCTCAAATTAAGTTTATTGACATTTTGAGTTCCGTAAGATGTGTTGTAGTGAATTTGCTTTCAGTAATTTCCGTTTGTTCAAGGATATTTCACACTGATAGCAATGTTTAACTCATAAAAGTAGCGGTCAATGTTGTTTTGTGTAGTTGTGCAAACTGCAACGATAATGTAGCTGTTACTGGTCAAAGATACACGTTCTGTTTGTTTTTTGTTGTTGTTGGAACGAGGCGTTCGTACCGCCAGTATTCCCTTGTATATGTGCATTGTATTATATTCACATTTCTCGCAAAGTTTGCCTCGGTATAAAATATCGCCATTAGCCTGCATTCGATAAGCGAGCATCCCGCGCGCTCAAAAGATACATTCATGCGGAAATAATGCTGTGAAAATAGCAGTCAGATATCCGCTTTTCCGTGGAGTTGTCGGGTTCGTACTATTCAACGTATCACTTTGGTCCATATCTATAAACAACGCCACTGCGTATTCAGTCGAGCCGATAGATTTTATTATTAATTCGATTCGGTGAATTTGTTGATTCAGTAGACAGTAACGTTGTATTTAGCTCACCGATGTATCAGTGCAACGCTGCGGTTTCATTTGTTTTTATTTTGCAAGTATTTGTAGTAACCAATGGAAGTTTGGGTTCAAATTTTAAAAATAATGAATACAGCGTCGTTCAAAAAGTGTGCAACAAATGGAAAAGTATTTTATTATTGTTTTCTCAGAAAAATTTATTCTTGATAAAAGTTGGTGAATGGCCTAAAACTAATTTTAAGGTAAAAAAAGTTAAATAAAAAGTCATAGGACACTAGATTTTAGCGATTTTTGAAATATTTACAGGAGAAAAAAAGCCCTTATTTTAAGAGTTATTATATATTAACCCTCGTATTAACCCTTAACTTCTTCTACCATCGGTGTCGAGGTGATTGTTTTCCATTCCCTCTACCTGTTGTTTTTTTTTCTAGCTTGCCTCCATGTTATGCCTACTCTTTAAAGTAAGTTCGCCATTACGTTATTCCATGTCTTCTTTGGTCGTCCGCTTTTTTTTCTTTTCCCAGTTTCCACCTTCCACATCACTTTCTTCTTTTATTCTTGTTATATGTCCGAACCACCCAAGTTGTTGTGTTTCAATTTTTATCATTACATTTCCAATTTTTAGGTTCTTTTTTATCATTTTGCTTTTTATATAGTCCATTTTTGTCACTCTCTCAATTTTTCATTTCGCAAGCCCCAATTCTGCTCAACAATTCATCTGATGAGACCCAGGTTTCGCACCCATGCAGTATCCAGTATCGCCTCATAGATTCTGTGTTTTGTATATTTCGGGACCTCTTTTTTGTTGAAGAATGGTTTATAGAACACTCCGTACATTGACATTACTCTGTTTATTCTACTGGATATTCCTCTTTCTATTTTTCCCGTTCCTCCACCAATGACCCTAAATAATTTAATTGGTGTTTTATTTTAATTTTTTCGTTTTGCTTTCCTATTTCTCCTTTTTCTGAATTTTCCTATTAACATAATTTCTGTTTTATTTCATTTATTTAGGCCGTATCATTTTGAATTGTCTGCCCGTTTATCTGTTTGGTTCTGTAATTCTTCTTTAATGTTTCCAAACAGTATAAGATCGTCAGCATACATGATTTGCATTAATATTCTGAAATCTATGTGCACTCCCGTTGTTGTTTTGTATATTTTTGCTTGCTATGTCGTCCATTATAATTATAAGAGTTACAAAAAACCTCTAGATAGCTGTTTCGCCCTTAGTAGTAGGTTCAGGGCTTTGGCACATTTACTTGCATTTGTTAATCTCGTCTCTATTTCTTTTTGTTCCCCAGAGTTTTTTTAATATTTTGGCATCCATATAGACAAACTCGTCCACTTCTCTCAGCCCCATTTTTACCAATGTAGTAGTTATTTCTAGGATTGCATTCTGCTGACTTTCTCCAATAGACATAACTTTACATTTCTTCTGGTTTAATTGCAACCCAATCTTAAAAGCCTCCTCCACCAATCTGCTTGCCGCGTGTTCTAATTCCTTTATATTTCTGGCTATAATGGCGATGTCGAGTAAACCGATGCGATTAATACCGTTCGATTAATAAATGTGTATCTATTTACGATTGAATAGTGATTCTTCAAAATATTCTAGATGAGCTATTGAAGTTACACAAAGGATTTAATCAAAGGTTTAAAAATTGTTTCACAATTTCGAAAATGTACATTTAGCTTGGTACAAGTTTGATCTAAATTTGAGCTACGTGCCATTATGCAACTTTAGTCACAAAGGTTGTATAATATCGGCGCGTTTTAATGTATGAGGCTGCCAGCAGACATCTGATTATGCTAATAATGGTAACAAACGACTGAATGTGGTACTAACGATGCAAACGGAACTAATGTGCTTTGAAATGTTAGCGTTCTGCTTTCGGTTCCTTTTGTCATATAAAATACAACGCCATGCAGTTAATTGACTAAACAAGTAACCCAATAATAAACACGTAGCCATGCAGCGCTAATCAAATGTAAACATTAATAGTTTCGTTTAATTAATGGGATGAAGGAGTTTGTTCAGTGCGCCGTCTCGAAATGACAGACATTTTTGAACGCGTTCAGCAGATTTGTACGTCTGGAACACTGTAATACGTGCTGGCCTATACAAATGATGGAAATTAAAATAAACAATCGCGATAAACCCGGTCTGGAATATGCACATTTGCATATTTTGTTCCTTTGTATGCAGCTAGAATTACGTTTGTGTATCTAAAAGATTTGCATCTTTATTTATATTATTAGGGTATAAAATAATACAGAAAATCATACGAAATACAAAGTAATACAGACAAGTTAGGAATTTTTAAAGATATTTAATGACAAAAACACCGTTGGTAGCTACTGTACCTACTACCTAGCAAATCAATGTTTTCCCAATAACAATAAGGCTGTAAGAATTCTGTATACAGGATGTATGAATCGACATAACCATTAGTAAATTGTAACTGAAGTTTTTATAAGACATCCTAAAAAAATACAGTGACTGATAATTTAAAAGATTATAGAAAATTTTACATAGGATAACAAAATCACTTCATATTTTTTTACAATATACAGGATGTTTCTTACATATTGCAAAAAAAATTGTGAGGTGATTGATTCCTTATCGAAAATTAAGGGGGGTCTTTCATATATTTTTTTTTTCTTAGACGTCTCCTTTTGGAGTTACACCCTACTAAAGGGGAGCGGAAAAAGTAGGTTTTTATTTTATTTCTCCAATTTGAATACATGTAAGAAAATGATATTTGGTAGATGTTTAATGCTTATTAAAAGGTTTCCCATAGTAAAATTTTTCATTATTACCAACCTTCACAGGGGGCTGAAAAGTGCGACGCCTGTTGTTTTTTTTAACAGAACTTTTTGGTGGGTCGAAATTTTGCAATAAAAATTTGGTTTTTGAAAGCTTGATTTCTTTAGAAACTTTTTTTGTTCTTTAGTTTTTCTCGTTTTTGAGTAAAAAATTAAATGAATAAACATGAACCATCAATAATATTCCAATATAAAACGATTCATTTTGGTGGTTGTCATGGTTTGTTTATGTTCATATTGGGTAGAATTGATGGGTGTATCTCATTTTGAGGTATACGAGGCAACAAAGCTAAAACGCCCGTCAATTTTACCCAATATGAACATAAAGAAACCATGGCAACCACCAAAATGAATCGTTTTACGTGGGAATAGTAGTTGATGGTTCATGTTTACTTAGTTTGTTTTTTACTCAAAAACGGTAGGTTTTACGAGAAAAAATAAAGAATAAAAAAAGTTTCTAAACAAAAGCTTTTAAAAAATTTTTAGCCTCCAAAAAGTTCTGATAAAAAAACCAATAAGGGTCGCACTTTTCAGCCCCCTGTGAAGGTGAGTAAATTAAACTATTACTATGGGAAACCACTCAATAAGTATGACCCATCTACCAAATATCATTCTTCTACGCTTATCAAATTTCGAGAAACAAAATGAAAACCTATTTTTCCGCTCCGCTTTAGGGGGGTGTTACTCCGAAAAGAGACGTCTAAGGAAAAAATTGTATATGAAAGACCCCCCTTAGTTTCGATAAGGAATCACCTCCCGAAGTTTTTTGCAATACTTAAGAAACACCCTGTATAACGGCTTCGTTTACAGGGCATTGGTTATTTTAAGCTTTCAAGTTTCCATTGTCTTTTTGCTGGTTTTCTAACAAAACGCAAGTCGGACACAAGACGGCTTTAACAGGAGCTGAATACAAAGAAAGCGAAACCTGTTGGTATTAGTAGAGCTGCTGGGTCCGCGAGAATTAGGGAACTGTAAACGTATAAAAGAAGAGTCTGTTTCAATACACCAAACACGTAATGAATTTTTTATTTTTCAGTTGCAGGAAACGGCACGTTTAAATACCAATTAGCAGTAAAAATTCTTAGTCGTTCACAGATTCAACCCTTGCCGCTATGTGTTTGCTTGTACAGGGTAGCGCGCGGTAATGAAAGATTATGGTTTGTTCATTTCAAATTCAAAGTCATAGTTTAAGGTGGCCATCTAAAGAATTTTTGAATTCTTCAAGACGCTGTTTTCTAATATTGCTTAGCACGTAATGCTTGACGTTTAAAGATGGAAGGTATAAACTGTGTATTGAATAAAAGAGAACTTCTCACAACAATTAGTTCGTAAACCGAGAAACGATTGTACATATAAACAATAAAAAGTGGCCAATTTATACAGGAGATGGTTTATTGATAGCTTATCCAACAAAATCTAAAAAGCTTGCAGCAAAAAAGCTATGAAACAAAGCGCATAATATAAAAACCCATCGCAGTCTACGATTGACAAACAAAGACATAAAAAGTGTAATATTTTAGTGAAAAACAGCAAGACACGCGTTTTACACGTATGGAATTGGCCCTGTAAACACTAGAACATATGACATTGCCCATAAAAATCTAATCCTGTTAACTCTTCCCGAACTTCGTCGGCGCCACGAATTACGAAATGGAACGCCAATCTGTACAAATGCTCGAACAAATTGCTACAAATAGAGGTGTGCACGATATCAGACAGAGTTAGAGAACAAAGGCTGTGTTAGAAACTTAATTGAAAAACTAATGCGAACTTTAATTTGTGTATTTACATTGCACTACTCTCTAGTTTTTCAGTGGGTGCGGCGATTATGTTATTCACTGACTTCATTTTGTTAATGTTGTTTGCAAACAAAATTGTATCATGTATGACTCATAAAGAAAACTGGAAAAGAGGCTTGAAAATTTAGAAGAATTACAGATTATTACTATATTTGATCATTACAAATTTATTTTTAATGTGAAAAACATATTACCCTCCCATTACTTTCTCAGTGTTAAACTGGTTCTCATATTTGAACCGTACTATTGTGGTGTGACGCCTGAACCGTCGTTTCTAACGGTTCCTCCGTAGTGCGGACTGTTATGGTTTAAGGACTAGCCAGACGAGGTATGAGAGGAATTATTTTGTAGAATTATTGTATATCTGAAATTATTGTAAATTAAATTACTCCCGGTTGTGTGTTTCACTACAACTATTGGCGCCCAACGTGGGGCGGAATACCATGCCATTACAGCGATCCCCTTATCAACTACAGGGATGGTGTAAGTCCATTTTTGGAAAAAATTGAGACGAAAACTAATTTACATACTATTTGGTGTGATCTTTTTATCCCTGGACAATTTACAGTTTAAATTTTACAATATCCACATGCTTTGACCAATTGAAAAGTCTTTATTTATGAATTTGCGTGATCATTTATAATGAAAATGGTTCAAGTCAATTTCCAGTAGTCTAATTAAATTCTGGCCAAGCCTAAGTATGAAACTCTGCCAATTCACAATTAAATTCGCCATGGAATATAGAAATTTACGAGTTTATAAAGAAAAATTCAAAGCATAACTAAATTTGCAAAAAGTAAGCACATTTTGAGATTAAACAATAGTATCTCATTCTTATTTATAAACAAACCCAAACTAAGACAGCGTAATTAAGGCGAAATTCAAATTGAAATAATAAAAATTTATTGATATTTATCATTTAATAAGGATGAAAGAGCTGTAAGTCCATCTATTCCCCAAAATTAAAAATATTGGTTTAGTGAATTCTTAAAAACTAGTTGTTTATCAATATAAAAACCTAATTTTTTTGTATGTCTAATGGTGTGAAAATCCAATATGGCGGCCATAAGAAACAAAAAACTTGACTATCGCATCTTGAAATCTAGCAGGCCTAGAAAATTTCTGTCCACGTCAATCAACCAGTGATGTGAGTCGTAATTTACGCCGTAAACTACCACATTAATTACCGTAATTTATCCGTAATTTACCATTTTAAATTACCATAACTACCAAATTGATATCGCATTTAGATCTAGAGCAAAATTTTTTGAAAAAAAATAAAGAAAATGGTTCTTAGACCTGTTCAGTTTGCTGCAAATTTACTTGACCCTAAATATATGGGTAAAAACTTACATAATGATGAATATGTTGATGCACTTACTTATATTAACAAACTATCGTCACATTTAATTAGGGGGAAGTCATATCGGTCAAGTAATGGCTGAGGTGCCTTTGTACAAAACAAAGCAAGAACTTTTTGATAAAGATTTTCTATGGACTGCGTCCAGCTTTGGTTCATTAAGTTCTGTTTTGTGGTGGAAGTCACTTTGTCTAAATACAAGTTTAAACAGAGTAGCTACAGAAATATTGAATTGTCCTGTAACAACGTGTGCCACAGAAAGATCTTTTTCTGCTTTTGGCAATATTCATTACAAAAAATGAAACAAACTAACAAATGAAAGAGCCGCAAAGTTATTATTTGTTCATTATAATTTAATACTAAATGACCCCAAAACTTTATTCAACATGAGGAAGAACCTTATGCTTAAGTCACTTTACAGTAACGAAAAATGGCGTTTGTTTTGAAATCAACGGCTTAAGCTGGATCCACACCAATAAAAACTTGCGTTGTGCGTTGTATTTGACACAAATTTGCTCGTGTGCGTCGCAATTTTTGTTGGTGTGGACTGTGCGTCGCATAGAAATGAACGCAAATAATTTCGTGACGAACAACGCACGCTATCCATCGTGCTGTCGGTTTTTAGCCAACTTCAAAGAGATTTGCGCCGCACAGGCTTGTCAATGTGGACTTGATTTTGAGTGCATTGTTCTGCATAAACAAACGTGCACAAATGGATTCGGCCGTTCAACGCACAAGATAACTATTTACGTATTAAAATACTTAACCAGATTTAAATTTGCGCCGCAAATGTTTGTGTTGAATTTGAAATACAAAAAACAACATAAATTTTTATTGATGTGGATCCAGCTTTAGATGTCTCGACATAAAGAACAATGGACACATCAGTTATATAATAAACGGTCCATATTACAGTTTAATTTTCTGTACACTTTTAATTTATATTAGACTGTCAATCACTTGTCTTCCCTTTAATTACTAAGTTCAGAAGTAAGATAGATACAAGACATTATTCTCATCTAATGCTTTTAAGCACTGCATAATGAAATAAAGCAAATTATAACTGACATTTTTCCTCACAGTTGAAATAAGTCAGACTGCTTATCTTTTATCCCATGAATCGTGACATCGAAAACAAGATAACAAAAGTACAGTAACGCAGAACAGTCCCCCGGACAACAAAATAACATATGGAATATGTCTCCAAAGCGGAATGAATGCGGACAGTGAAAAATCGCAAAAGCAAACTTTATTGGAAGAACGCGCTTGCACAGGAAGGAATGACACAAAGATAAATACGTCTTCTTAAAGCAAGTTAAACGACTACTAATATATTCTGGATATATTTACTATTTGCACAGACTTCGGTAAGTTTTTCTTTGTGAAAGATATATGACTGAGAGGCTTTTTTTGCTTTAATGTGCACAAATTTTACGGAATTCCTCGATCTCCCAGAACAACGATAAAACTCGCCAGATCTGTCAGAGATACAACAACGCTTCTAAATTATCTAATATTAAGTCCCTAATTATAATTCTTATCTTGGAGTTCACTTTATTTCACATTTTTATACTTTGAAATTTGCACATTTTACAAAATTATTACATTTAAAAGAAACTTTAAGTATTAAATCGAACAAAAATGATTACTACCAATCTTGCATAGGTACAATACATACTTCCAAATAAATTAAGCTAGCTAAACAAATAGAACTGCTACCAGTTTCTTAGTGATTCAATGGTGTTTAGCCGAGCGACGAAATGGGAAAAGCAGTTCCTTATTTGCTTTTGAAATTGTATTCGTGCTATTACATACAAAAATGTTAAATGCTGTATTATTTTGCAGAATTTTAATTGCACGTGTGTAATGTGACGACCGCACTAGTAATGTGTATAAATAATTTTAAATAAAAGCAATTTTTTTAAGCTATGCATTTTCAATAGTTGTTCGGGTTTCCAAACTATCGTGGCAATTTTAAAATTAAAGAATATTTTTAACAAGTTCGTTTAGTCTGTTTCTTATCGATAAATTCTTATGACATTAGTTTAGTCATGGAAACTTTACGTTATTAAATACGTAAATAATTTAATCAAAAATAAAATAAGGGTGTTACAGCGTTATTTCGTGAGGACAAGGCCTGGCGAATAGTAAATGACACTGTAAATTATCGGTACTTGGACCGAAGAGATGCAAGTTCGGCTACAGAAAGTATCGAATGACTTAATGATTGAAATACTGTATGTGAACCACAATCTCAATGAACATTCCTAAGGAAAACCCTGCTAGTTTATTAAATGGGTCATAATACCTTTCATTGTATGGAATTTGCATCGATTTTAATGACAATGTTTGTTTTTGTAAAATATTAGCATAGACGTAATTTTATTATTATTTGATGTAACTTTGAATGCAGTTTAACATATTTTAGCGTGCACAACTTTATTTAGGAATTTTGGTGGGGTGAAAACAGGAGTCAGTTTTGTCTAGATAATCTAGTTTTCGAGGGGTACAGTAACAAACGAAAACATCCGGATTGAACCCCCGTTCTGTGCACACAACTAAATAAAGAATTAACAAACGACTAAACTTTGTTTTACGCCTTTTTTATTCCATACCAGGATTGTAATTAGTTCAGAACGACTCATAGGCGTATTTTAGCTATTTTTCACCCCACACCGCCAAAAACATGTATAAAAAGACGTGTCTCTCAAAAATAAAGGGTTCAACACAGAACCACGACACGATCATACACTATCCACCTGATAACAGAGCCAGCTTCTGCGGCGAGTTTTCGCTAGATTCTGAAGCTCCTGTTATCTTGTAACTCTTTGGGCCATTGCACGTGCATTTTGGGCGAGTTTTCGCTAGGAGAGCACAAGGCTCAATTCTTTTTATGGGCTTTAGAGTGGGGTCTGCGGGCGAATGATCGCTTATCGATCGAACCCATAAAGTTTCCCTACCAACTCCAACAAAGAGGTCTGATGGGCGAGCTTACGCCATTCGACGGATCTAGTTGGAGTTTGACAAATATGTACACCAACATTCAATTGCACACACAAACACATGTAATTTTGTATATACGCATCCACAAACATATTCACGAATCTACGTTAAAACTTCAATTACATAATTTTGAACAAAATATGAACAATAAACACCGATTACAAAGTAAATGTTGTTTAATTTCGCCAACCTCACCACCTTACAGCTACTCTAGACCTGGTGAACTACGCTAAACGACGTGAAGGAGCCCTCCAGCGCATCCGACAACACGAGCCACTTCGCCGCCAAAGTTTTGAAGTCAAAAGGGTTAAGCAATTTCATTCAAAAGCAACAAAAATCTCAAGTATATAACGACGTTGCATAAGCGCACGTCACAGTAATAAATCCAAGATGGTTAATTTATGGATAAACAAGGTTATTTTGTTTTACACCTTTGGTAGTAATTATCGTAATAAATACTAGTTACAAAAAGCAATAAGCAGCTCCTTACTTAGTTCATCCTTAATATTCTCCAATGTCGAAAACAAAAATTTTAAGGCTTCTTCTGCGCTTAGCAATGTAGAATTGCTGGAGATATGAGAAACACAATGTTAGTTTTTTCTCGAAGGAACACTACTATTCTCGAGAAATGAATAAAACAAACTATGCTTCCTTCTCGAGAGAATCACTAACTGGTAATTTCAAAATAAAAATCCTTGTTGTGTGACGGCAAAACCGATTATACAATCTCTACTTTTAGTAATGTGGCCAAAACACCTTCTTGATGTACTGTAAAATTAGTAATTACTATTTAGTTCTTTATAAATATATCAACTCGTTTAATTATTGAGTAGTTTAAGTTATTAAAGTTTTGTGTTGCTTTTGGTTCTTTTATTTTGCCCTTGAGTGCTGTTTAAACATACATAACAATATAGTTACATTTCCCCTAATTGCAGTACGGCACTTACACCAGAAATGCAATGATCTAATGGTATTTTCCAACAACATATATGACTTTTTTCTAGTTTAGCAGCTAATGACTACTATCGGTATCAAAGTGGTGTAATTTATTATACAGAAATGAAACTAATGATACGCTTTTTGGCTTTCCCGATAACTGTGATTGATGACAGTTGCGCGGCGGAGGCGATAGCAAACCCAACAAAATGTGTACTGATATACATTGTAACTTCTTCGTGTCATGACAGGGCGAGATCAGTTTTTTGTTTCTTCTGCTATGCGGTGGGCATGTGGTGAACGGTCAGCGGCGTTTAAACGCGAGCTTTTCTAACAGCTCGCTTAGTTGAACAACAAGGAACAAGGAAGTTAACCGTTGCAATTTGCTACATACAAAGTTGCCTTTTACATTTTGTAATGTTTGTGCTTTACTGTCTGCATATTCAGTTTAAACCGTTACGTTGTTTCTAATTACAGCTTTGAAGACTGTGCGTAATTAATCTAAAATCGTTTTTCATTCGAATCCATACGAAACCCTTAAATTTGGAGGTAATTAGAAACCAACTCAGTTAATTAAATTCTTAGAAAACCTTGAACAATAAAAAATACTACAAATATGAGCCGTACTGTACATTTTTAGGTAACATAGGAAACTATAGGCCCAAAGCCGTACTCACAAACATTAGCAAGATATTTGAAAAAATAATCGACAACAGAATTGAAAATTATGTAGAACACTGGCATAATAAACAACGCTCAAAATGGATTCAGGAAAGGCAAAACAACTACCCGCGCTATTTACATGGCAATCCGAAATGTGCTTCAATCCCTCAATAAAGACGAACACACCATGGTCATGTGTGTTGATCTCTCAGGAGCTTTCGATAGTGTTGACCACGAGATACTGCTAACGAAATTAGAATACTATGATATACGAGGGACCGCCCATAACCTTATAAAATCTTATCTCTCGGAAAGAAACCAATATGTTGCCGGAAAAGACTCGTCAGTACATTTCTAAAATCTAACATAAAGAAAATCAAAAAAGGAGTCCCGCAAGGATCAATCTAAGGCCCTATCTTATACATACTGTACACTTCCAGATTTTGCTGCTTCCCTAATGCAATTTGCCGATGACACATCTGCTATTATTAGTGACTCGGATTCCAAAAATTCTGAACAAAAACTCTTTGACTGCTTAGGCCAACTCCAACATTGGTTCACATTAAACAATCTAACCTTAAACGTCAATTAAACTCCAGTTATTAAATTTTCAAAAAGTAAAATAACCTATGACTTAAAACTTCAAAATAATTCCACCACTATAAATGTTGCTAATAAAATATCATTTCTTGGTTCTAGACTGGACTGGTCATACCACATCGAACGCCTGTCACGGTATCCTTTCGCACTAAAAAACCCAACAAAATTGGTCAGTACAAACGCGGCCAAAACTGCATATCATGCATATGTTGAATCTAGGTTACGCTATGCTGTAATTTTTTGGGGTAACGCTAGTGACTCTGAACGCCTCTTTATTGTACAAAAGCGATATATAAGAAAAATTTTTGGTCTAAACTACCGAGATCACTGTTAAGACACTTTTCGTGACAAAGATATGTTAACTTTTTACTCTATTCATCCTCGAAGCCATCCTTTTCGTAAGAAAAAATGTTAATCTGTTCGAAGTGAATATAAGAGACTATATGTAGCCAACACCCGACATAAAAAATTCCAAAGCCCGATTGCTTCAAATACACCTATCTTCAAAAAAATGTTGCCTTCACAATTATTGCTACACATGACAAATGTAACATCACTTGAGAGTATAAAAAATCTTCCCACCACCGACTTGAAGAAAAGATTAAGAAATGTTCCAATTTCTAAAGCTTACTATGGAGTTAGTGAATACCTTAATGACGCTTACTTTAAAAACTCTTTTAAGTAAGTATAATTTTGTGTTGTATATATGGGTATTACCATTATTGTAATTCTACGCCTTTTTGGATATTTAGAAAAAATATTTTTACATATTACATTATTAACTTTATGCCAAATTAAAAATAACCAGCTCATATCCATTTTAACGATTTCAACGTGATATTATCCGATATTTTCAAAACTTATATTTTAAAACCAATTTTTCCCAGGAAATATTTCAAACTTAGTTCAGATTTGAATTACCCTAGTTAACAGTTTATAATACATCAACTAAAAGTTTACTGAGTGATCTGCAAAGGCGTAGAGAAAACTCAGGCCCGGTGGCAGTGTAAGATTTCCTGCCCTGGAGCTTGCTCAAGTATTAAGAACATGTCAAGATATAGGTGTGATGTGTACTAAAAGTTAAAAGTAATAAATTATTTCGTCTTCCAAGGTCTAGAGCGGTTTCGATTCCAACTAAATTACAGTGAAAATTTCCTTCACCTGTCAAATTTGCGTTTTCAACCAATCACTAATCTTATATCTTTTAGAGATTACCAATAGGAGCATTATTACACGGTAATAATTTTACATTCCCCTGTGAGATGTTGATCCTCCTGTCAAATTTGCGTTTTCGACCAGTAACAAGCTTAGATTTTCTAGAAACGACCAACAAACATAATCATACACTGATAGTATCCTTTTCGAAATTAACAGATTTTCATGCGTTTATTGGTCGTTTCTAAGAAATCTAAGTTTGTGATTGGTCGAAAATATAAATTTGGAGAGAGAATTAAATATTTTGGTTTTAATAATTTTTTGACAAATTTCGGCGACCAGTAGCGTTACTTTAATATAGATTAAACCACACCCCTGACACTCCACTCTTGTAAAATTTGATATAACGTACCTTTAATTTGACAGGTGGGTTAGGTGAAGGAAATTTTCTGACAAAATATAACCCGTGCATTGCAAATAATTTTGACAAATCTTCACTCATGCAAGTTGAATCAGAAAAAATCGCTGGTGCACTTTGTGCACTCGTGTTTTTTCAGCTTAACTTGCATTCAGGCATATTTACTAAAAATTATCGACAATTTTTAATGCACTTGTTATATTGCTACTGAAAATCGTTTAATACGAAATAATGGAGACAGAATGATTTTTTCGTGTTAAAAGAACTATACAAAATTACTCTTTTTGATATAATAAAAGAGCTGATGCCCGTTTTCGAAGAATGCCCTACATCTACATAGCATTTAGTCAGGAGCAGAATATTATTTATTGTTAACGGATTTTTTATGTTGAGTTAAAAAGTTTTATTAGGTACAGTAAGTAGCTTCTGATTGAAACTTAATTTACTTTGTTGTTCTGCATTTTGTTCTTGTTCAGAACGGTCTGCGATGTAGTAAGCCGTCTGTAATGGTTAAGTTTTCACACATGCATTGTATTTAATCCTGAACATCTCTAATGTGAATATGGAGTGGGTGAAATACCCGTCCCTGAAATTATATTGACCATAACGAGCTTTACCAAAGTTCCGGATGCATACTACTAGTCCTGTGAATACCAACAGATATAATCCATCATATCTGGAGAGAGCTACACGTGTATAGCGGAGTTTACAAGCTCCAGGATAGAATGGGTAATTGATTTAGTCGAACACCCAACTCAATAGAAGCAAACGTGCCTCTACAACGCGCGTCAAGCGATCAGTTAACGCGTTTAGTATTTTTATCACGATTATATCACATTACATATAAATAGCGAATTATCACAAACAATGAAAAAAAAAGATAATCAGTATGTTCAACTGTCTAAATTAGCTATTTTCATTTAATCGGCAATTACTTTTGTCACGGTATCGACAAATTGTGCAAACGACAAGTTGAATTATAACTTACAAAAACATATGTTGCAAGGAAGAAATATATTTCCTCTAGAGATACAAAGAATCGCAAGTTTTAAAACTAAGAAAATAACAACGAAAGTGGAAAAACTATTCTGAAATTGCAAGCTTCAGTTCTTTCAATTAAAGTTAATGCCATTGCTAATACAGTTTTATTTTTAGAGTTTTGTTACATACATCCAAGCGCTGATAAGTAACAGAAGCGGGGCCGTAGTTATCAAACCCAATTGAGTTATCCTACTAGACCTACAAATAATTAAAAACAGGCTCATCGCCAATGGATTACTATGCATAACTGTTATCGGAGTAGTAAAAATTATGTGCGAACCCATAACAGTAGTTCCCAGAAATTTATAACAACAGTGAGAGTAAGACAATGAGGCACCTTAAGAGCTCTTTATAATTCTTGTCGATTAAATAATTTATTGAAGAATGTAAATAAAACACAAAAAAAGCCTACTGGGGTTGGAATAAACTAAAACCAATATCCTTGACAGAACTAGCCTTTGCGGATGATGTGGTGCTGTTAGCTAGAAGCCAAAAGACTTTGCAACTTAATCTAGACGTATGGGCAGATACATTAGATAATATGAATAATAATATAACAAGGACAAAGGCTATGGTTATAGCAAAAAATCATGAACCAGTTACAATTATGCCAGACCAAGAAAAAAGATAGAGTAGGTAGCGAATTTTGAATATTTAGAAACAATAATTGCAGATAATAGTAAATTGGAGGAAGATGTAAATAATAGAATAGCGGCAGCGACGAAATTTTACTACGCCACTATTAAATGTTTGATAAGTAAAAGAAACGAAGACGCGAGTGTACATACCCATCCTTACGTACAGTTTAGATACTTGGACACTAACACAAAAACAAAGAATACAGACACAGAAAATGAGATATCTGAGAAGAATCGAGGGATGTAGACTGATCGATAAAATCAGTAACGAAAAAAAATTAAAAAAACGTAGGAGTAACAGACATTAAGAAAAGGATGGAGACGAATCGATTAGATGGCTTGGACATCTACTACGCATGCCAGAAAGTAGATGAGCGAAAATAGGATGGAAAATGAAGATGGATGGAAACAAAAATAGAGGAAGACCAAGAATAAAATGGGAAAAAGAAGTGAGGCAGAGACTGGAAGAAAAAGGAGTCAGCTGGAGAGATGTGCCACAATTAGTTTACGATAGGCAGGAAGGGAGAAACTTAATACAGAAATGTAAAAGCATACCTTGAAACCGAAAGGTACAAGATTAATCGATTGAGAAGAAGACCTCTTATTTTATCTGACTCTGGATGAATGACAAAAGATTAAAATACTTAAAAAACATTTTAAGAAGTCACAGAAGAGACGAGAAAGTTATTTTGAATAAAAATGAAAAGGGTGTACCATTGCTTTTAAAATTATTTCGCTTCCTTGGGGTAAGGATATTAGTAATCAGGAATACACATGTTCAAATCCTGAACTGAAAGTGTGTCACCTATGGGTCAGTTTGGAAGATGAATAATTGGGTATAAACTAGAATACGAGAAGCAGAAAATTGTTTTTTGGCGATGATGTTTGACAGAAAACGATCATGTAAGGAATGACATTCAGACAAAGAAAGGAAATAACCTTAACGAATACGGTCCAAAAGAGACGATTATCCTGGTACGACCACATGAAAAAAACGGAAAAAGAAGGAATATCAAAACAAATTTTTGCGTTGACTCCAACGAAGAGAAATAAAAGAGGCAGTCCAAGAACGTGTGGGAAAATGAAAGATGTTGAAGAAGATTTACAGGAAAATATTGTGCTTTATAGAATGCAATTCCTATACAGTTCTAATTTGGAGTGCGTGAAATGCCCTTGTCAATTTTTATAAATTGATTAAAAATTAATGTTGAAAATTCCGCTTTAAACTAATTATTTGCTGCACATAAAAGCGAATTAAGTCCGATTTTACCTTGAAAATTAATATTGAAATCAAGCATCCTAAGTTTTTTTTACCAAACGACCCAAGCTCTGCCTCCAAACTTTTTCACTAACTTCGCAGACACTACTAAATTATCAACTGAATATTTATCACTATCTTGCACTTGGAATAAGCACCACACGGAGCTGTTAATGCATAATTTCCTCGGTTTTGGTTTTGATAATGTAAGAAACACTCACTAGTACATGTAATCCTTAATATACAATTTAAATGAGAATTAATTAATATGCATTTAAAACGTACGAGCAAGTATGCCCTTATCTTCCCAAGATGTTGAATCCATTTCCAGCTTACATCGCATATTTTGTGGTCCCCATGGGAGGCAGCGAAGTGTACCACAAACAAAATTCGTGGACCTGCAGTAATTAATGGTACGCATGGCGATAACCATGTTAGATCAGCAGGACGCTGCAGTGTAGCGTAACATTTAAGCCAAGTAAATTAGATCAAGTTACATCGTTATCTAGTATCCGACAGCGCGACTACCGTGTGATTATGGCACGGAGATAATATCGTTATAATTACATTATAGACCAATCGCATAACTGAAGCAGGTAAAGGGGATTTAATAATCTGTTAATACACTACGACAAATTTGCAAGATGATATCGCGGCAACGTTTGGAAATCGTGGTGATATCTGCAGAACCTTTACGATTGGTTTGAGTCGTAACTTGGCAACCGCAGCGTGTTGTCACAAACGATCAAACAAATACAGACTAATTATTAGCTCGTGTTATAAGTTTCGTGCAAGACGATATTATCACGTCAACAGTAATTAGTACTTTTAATGCTTTGAATGCCTTTAAAACATTTTAAAAACAACTGAATTTGTAATTAAATTCTAGCACGTCAGAAGTCTGCAGTACAATTGTTTTTAACTTGACACAGACAGACAATTAATACAGCAATTTAACAATAAAAATAAAGAAGTCACCCCTTAGCGTTCGTTCAAAAAAGCGTCTCCAACCCTTTAAAGAGCAAAGGTTAATAATTCAACCACATAGTTCTAGACGACTCTAGCGTTTTTTCATGCATGCACTGCATTTGTCTGCTTGTCGAGTATTTAAAAAAGGTCCTCTGCTCACAAAGTTCTGTTTGCAGTTTACACTAGACGTAAAAACTTATAAGTGGTCCATCAGCCGACCACTTGTTTACTCATAACTCCTTATTTTTAATCGTAATGCGTATGCTATTAAAAGGTACAATTGATTTTCGTATTGTCTTACATCATTTTTCTTAAAATTTTGTAAGTTTACCTTTACATCTCAGATTGTTTATTAACTCCATTAGGTGGTCAATTATTGCGCGATTGTTCTTCTCATGATGTAATGCAGTCGATTTGTGATTTATCCTATTTTTTGCTTTGTGTTTTCTCATTTTATGACGTTAATGTATTCAACAAACGTATACTATAATTCCATTGAACTAAGTGCTTATTAGTGACCACCATTTTGTTGAGGTACCCAGATGATAGACAGACCCAAACGGAAAGTTGTACTTGTAAATTGACCCTTTTCAAAAATCAAATATTGTCACTTTAGGGACTTTTTGGTACGTAACGTATCTACTATTTAAAAAAAAAACTTCTCTTTGGTTTACATTTGAATAAAAAAAGGTTAAAGTTGTATATTAAAAAGGTTCTTAATAATAACTTTAAAACGCATCTAGCATGTATTTGCACAAACATTTATCCAAGTTATGAGTGGGTATATTCCAAAATATAAAACCATTTTTTTGTACTTCAACAACAAATTGTAGGAGATTGCATCTTCACATGATTTTCAAAATATGTTTTGTTCTTAACATTACCCTATTTGACCGTAATTTGCCAACACTCAGACTACGTAAAGAACTGAAAACCAATCTAAAAACTACTGCAGTTGGACGTGATTTTAAAGCTACGGAAATGCGATGGGAATCATTCTTAATCTACAGTCTTTTGTTAAACTGCACGTTTCTCGTTTTTAGATAAAATAGCTTTCTGAAAGTTGTGGTTGAGAACTGGCTTAAGCAAAAGAAGTAGACAATTTCGTGATCAAAATAATCAATATAAACCTCTAAAGTAAATAGTAACCAAATATAATTTCTTGGGCAATAAAATCTTGCCTTTTCTTGTAAATATTTTTACAGGATTGTTTATAGTTTATCTCGGATAACAAGAGTTGTAAAACAATTATGCACTCGCCACTACGCGGCTCCGCGCGCATCTTTTCCACTCGTGCGTAATATGCTTCTTACAACTCTTGTTATGAAATATAACTTTAAAAATTAAAAAATTGTAGAATTGTTTTTCATGCAAAATTATAATCCTTTCTTACATAGTACATCTGCAGGGCGCTTAACGAGAAATTACCATCTCTTTTAGGCTTGATTTGAAGAAGCTTTTGGTACGTCAACGACATAAATAAATATCTACCAACTAACAAGGTTCAGTTTTATTGAATAAATATGAGATTTAATAACGTGAAGGCTAGCATTATTTAAATAATTCAAGGCTCTGCAATTTTCCCCGTACAATTTTCAGTAGTTGCACTAAAAGACATTTTCCCTTAACGTCGTAAACTTTATGATTCGGTTGTCTACTCTCGGAAGTTGATCCATTAGAAATGCACGGTCGATTAACGCCAGTAAATATTATTTTGGCTAGTTTCGTGATTGGCGCAATTATTTTCCCTTTTCATTTTGTCAGCTATACGCGAGTAATATAGTAAAATTACAGTACCACAGTTACGTTACGCCTCATAGGCATTTCCTGGATGTTTTTGTCGGCAATTTTGTTAGATGTCGGGTGGCTATTGTAAATCATAGCTTAATAGATGGTCGGAGGGCGTTTTTCCACTAAAGCGAAGTATAGTAACAAAAAGGGTATTAACGGCGTATGGATTTTTAATATAGAAGACGAAAATATTGCCCTAATAAAAAGATGTAATCTTCACTAAGTTTATTGGATGCACGTTTTATAACAAGATCATTTATATAAAACTTTCGACGATAAAAAGAAAAAGATTAAGCTTGTATTAGTCGTTATGATGCATATATATCGCAACAAAAAATCTGACCGGAGTGTTTAATAATAATGAAAAGTAACTACCCGTTTACAAATGAATACTTTGTGTAAAAAATTAAGGGTTGCCGAAGTACTCTTACAAGAAATAGATACTATCTACTGTAGGCACCCTACTACAATAGGCTCTTCATGATTTGGTTTTAACCTGAAATTTGAAAAAAGTCTTCCTGCTCTTTAATTTTTGTTAACCATTTGTTTTACGCGCTTACTGTACCAAAGTTACAGGTGATTTAATTTGCTAGTTTATCAACAATTTTTATGCAACAAAACAAGCATCTCGTGTTTTGACTAGGCAAACAATAAAATGCCGGCATAATTGTTGTCAATAAATGCAAACCTATTAGCTTTCTTTCCATATTTTATAAAAAAAAACTTTAACTAACCTTTAACCTGAACCTGACCCTCTATTACTGGCCAAACGAATGAGGGTTAGGTTAAAGGTTAGTTAAAGCTTTTTTTGTATGAAAATTTCCTCCACCTGTCAAATTTGAGTTTCTAACCAATCACTAATCCTAAATCTTCTAGAGACTACCAATAGGAGCATTATTACACGGTAATAATTTTACATTCCCTATCAGATGTTGATCTTCCTGTCAAATTTGCGTTTTCGACCAATGACGAACTCAGATTTCCTAGAAACGACCAATAAACATAATCATACACTGATAATATCCTTTTCGCAATTAACAGATTTTCATGCGTTTATTGGTCGTTTCTAAGAAATCTGAGTTTGTGATTGGTAGAAAATATAAATTTGGAGAGAATTAAATATTTTGGTCTTGATAACTTTTTGACGAATTTCGGCGACCAGTAGCGTTACTTTATTACGTTATAAATAAAAACAATCACCTTTACAAATAAAATTTGTGATATGCTTGTATGCGGCGGAAAACTGTGGCGGCGAAGAATTGTAGCGGCAAAGAATTGTGTAGGCGAAGAATTGTGGAGGCGAAAAATTGTGGGCAAAGAATTATGGGCGAAGAATTGTGGGCGAAGAATTGAGTAGGCGAAGAATTGTGGAGGCGAATAATTGTGGACGAAAAATTGTGGGCGAAGAATTGTTGGCGAAGAATTGTGGGCGAAGAATTGTGTGGTAAGAATGTTCCTAGACCGCATAATAAGATAAAAGAATGAATTTAAGAACGATAACGACAGTTCTTTGTGCCAGGCATTAAAACACTGGAAGATCGTTGGGCCAAGCGTATTACATTTAGCTCAAAAGGATTAAGTAGAAAAATAAATCAATTGTTATTTTTCCTACATCATGGACCGCAAATACACACCAACTTTCCCTTGTAAATGTTGTATCTCTAGCCTTAGGCGGAATGTACTTTTATACATCAAAAACTTATTTAAATTTGTAGTCTGAAGTTTTAAGCACTGCAGATTTTTTTTAGTGGTTACAAGGTTACAACAAAATTACCATTTTATAAAAACTCCGTGGTTTTGCTCGCAAATTACGTTTGTTTGAGCTTAACCTTGTCTGGCAGTCAAGTTCTCTTGAAATTAAACAATTTAAATAGACAGTCTAACAAAACAAGGGTAAAAAACGAGTGAATGAAGAACGACTGTTGATTGAAGTATCGCCCCAAATATGGCAAACGTTTTATCATCATTGTCGTAAAACAATTAATAATTACCATTAAATTTCAGAATATAATGATTTCTTGTCAGCAATCACATTTAATTATAAAGTTCGGGTCTTTTCAAGGTTCGATATTCTAATCTAACTTAGTGAAGGCAGCGAATAATGAGTTTCTTATTACTTCACTTTTAACAAAACAAAATTTCAAAGGCGATTATCAGTGAGTCATTACACGCGTGTCGCGTAAGCAAGCGAATTAATTCTCGTACACGTTTTAGTGAAAATCCCACGTAAGGCAGGGGTTTTCTTATAAATCTTTTACGGAGCCGCGCGTATTTTTGTTTGAATGAGATAACAAAGAGAAAGGAATGAATTACTGCCACAATTAAATGTTAGACCATCGTATATTTGCCAGTCAGTATGAGCAGGATATGTGTAATAATAGAACCGTTTTCTGCTGAATTCATAATTTTGTGTGCGGGACCAACGAAGCGGAAAGTACAGGAGGGCGCTTGGCAGAGCGTGGTGCGTGAATGCGCGGTAACAAGCGGTTTATAGCATTGGGAGGCTTTAGTGCTAGTGCTCGCCACCAAACAATTATACGTCTACTACTTATGGGAATAAATCAGACTAAGAATCGAACAAATAAATGCAAATAAAATTAAACTTAATCCAATACAGTGAGTCGGCTATGTTTATTTCGAACACGTCTAGTAGATTAACGTGTAGTTTAAAACATGAAAATTATTAAGTAAAAGTATAAGGGCTATTTTGAAGAGGATCCTTTTGCAAGGGGCAGATAACTCTGAAAAAACTGTCAAAAGAAAAAAGGAATTGTTATGATAACATGATAACATATCTCTTCAATGCTACGTTTAGACTTAAACATGTACCGGCAAACTGGAAAATAGCAGAAGTAATTATGCTGCCCAAACCAGGTAAACCTCCACACGATGTCAAATCATACAGGCCAATTTCTCTTTTGCCTGTAATATCAAAGTTGTTCGAAAAATTATTACTTAAAAGATTAAAACCAATCATTCAGAATGCAAAACTGATTCCTGATCATCAATTAGGATTCAGACCTAAACACTCAACAATAGATCAAGTACATCGTATTACCGATATAATAGAAAAAGCATTTGAAGAAAATAATGTCCGTATTTCTTGATGTCGCACTGGCCTTCGACAAAGTGTGGCATAAAAGATTAATCTGCAAACTTAACAAAATATTGCCCTACCAATATGTAAAAATTTTAGTTTTCTAAATTTTTAATAGACTCTTTAGAATTGAAAGAAATCCAAGCAGGAGTGTCACAGGGGAGTGTTCTTGGACCCGTCTCGTATTTACTCTACACCAGTGATGGCAGTGATATACCAAAATTGAATCAAGTGAAATTAGCTACATTCGCGGATGATACAGCATTGCTGGCAACAGGCAAAACAAATATAATTTCCACCCAAAAACTACAAAGCTAGTGATACCATACACGAATGGACCAAAAAGTGGAAAATTGAACTAAATTAAACGAAATCTTTTCATATCAACTTTACAAATAAAAGACTGAATAACTCTCCAGCAATAACAATCAATGAAACCATCGTCCCATACGCAAACACTGCAAAGTATCTCGGTATGACTCTGGATGCCAAATTGAGATTAAAAGAACATATTGAGAGGAAAGAAAAGGAGTTTGAAATTAAAATCGCACAATACAGATGGCTTATTAGTAAATATTCCAAACTGTCATTATATAACAAAAAATTTGTGTTACAAACAAAGTATTAGACCTACATGGCTGTATGGAATACAACTATGGGGAAGTGCTAAAATTACAAATATACGTAAGATACAAACTGTCCAAAACAAGGTGTTACATGAAATGCCTAACGCTCCTTGTTTGTCAGAAATGCCAACCATCATCGAGATCTGGGCATTTTAACCGTTGAAGAAGAAATCAAAAGACATGCAAAGAAACATGTAGATAGGCTTCAACTACACAAAAATGCAGAAGTTCTCCAGCTGCTAGACAACGAGAACCTATGTCGAAGACTGAAAAGAACCAAGCCGTTCGAACTTGCCTAGTGGTTTGTATAAAAGCAGAGCATTGTGCAAGTGTTAGTGAATATATTTCCTTGATAACAAAGACAACTAAAAGACGTCGCTGGACTGATCTTAGCTAAGTAACCTAGATTTAAGATTTAACAGATACATACTAATGATTGGTCTTACTTCTTGGACCAGCTTTAGTGTCCAAGTACCTGTTGTTTTACAAAAAAAAAAAAGATTCACGTTTTACTTTTTTTAATTATCCTATTGAATCTGATTAATAAAACTTACAGTAAAACTCTTGGAATAGTATTTTAATTATTACTAAAATATCATTAACCTACAATTTAATTTTTTATAAAAACCAGCAAACAATCGCTCATCATGTTGATACACACACCCAAAATAATTGAAACACAAATGTTTGACGAAGACGCCAACTAATTGGAGAAATCCAATTAGTTAACTTTATATTAAATTAGTAAGATTGCGCCCACTACTATAACCTTCATCTCGTTAAGGGATGCAGAGCTTGTTAAAGTTTATTTGTCTAACAGAATGCAGATAGAGGGCTGCGTCAAACACCTGCTTACTACGTTCTTATCAGCCATCTTAAAACACAATCACCATCTACGGTACGGCTAGATTTTTGTCGAATCAAGTTCCGACAACAATGAAAATTGATTTATTTGTGGAGATTTTACAAAAATCTTAGAGATGTCAGCTACAATACGAGAAAAACTAACAAAAATGAATTTAAAATATTAGAATGTGTGGAAACCAGATATTCAGGCATACATAGTGTTTTGCCTCGTGAAAATTAAAGATTGTTGCGATTTTGTGAAAAATAATAAATAATTTTTAAAGGTCATTCTTCTCAAACATTTTCCCATGCATGTTTGATGTTTTAATGCACTTCCTGAATTAGAATTTAATTTTTTCACCAGAACAAATAAACAAAGTATACTATTGTCTATCGCCATTCACATAATTCATAGTAGAACAAGATTTTAACGTCATTTGAGAAGAACTTTTTAAAGTAATAACGGTGCGATAGTAAAACTGAATTGCCCGGTATGTGAATCAAATTGGAAAAATTTCCTGAATTCAGACAGAAAAAAACCTATTTCACGAACTGAGCAAGTTCACTAATAGGGCGTAAGGTATACAAGTGATTATCCAATAGACTTCAGCGCTGGCTAGGTTTTCACTTGCACCAGATTCGTCATTAACAGCCAAAGTATTTTTGTAATTTTTCGCACACTTGGCTTATTTTTATAAAAATCTTACCTGCACCACGATAGTTCTTACATCCCCAATTGTCTCATAAAGCCTTTAAATTAAGGGTTTTCTGAATATTTCTTTATCACTTAAAAAACAGCGTTTAATTTATATTACAAAAAGCAATGAATTTTTTGTGGCAATTTTTACTTTCGAATAATAAATCATACAAAAATTATAAACCGTTCTGTTACTATTGGATACATGTCTGTATTAGATGTAAATTCTCAATTTATCATATTACACGAATGTTTTATGATTTAATATAATCGTATTTCATATAGCATTTGGTATTAAATTTTACTGAATTTAATCAACATTTATGAATCTGCGGATAAACATATAAAGCTGTCATTAACAGATGTGTCAACAATTACCCTTGATTCACAACGGACGTGTTATTTAAGGGTGCTCGGGTTATATGAAGCTATAATAACTTGAATGCTGATTGTGCGATATTGAAAGGCTTGGGGTGCTCTAAAATAATCTATTGTAGAGCCACTATTCGTGTGGAGAAGAAAATCGGAGTTTATTTTTCGCTCCATAACCACGTTAAATTAAAGTCGAATGTCGCCTCTCTTTCAATTATTCAAGGCATACGGAGCTGGGGCGATCTCGCGACACGCCATATACCCAGTCTTCGAAAATGGTTTCCCTACATTATTTTATGTCGACCATCAAAATCTGTAGCTATAGTTAATACGTACTTCGTTCAAAGCCAAAGTTTGTTGTAGGAATAATCTATGGATATACAGGGTAAGGACAAAGTCCTGGGACGGTCGATTATGAGTAGTAATATAACAACTATACAGGGTGTGTAAAAATTGGCGGAAGCGCTGCACGTGGCGATGTTCTTCGTAAAATTCTAAGTCGAAAATCTTAATACGAAAATGTTGTACCATGCTTGCTGTGTCTGCAAGAGGTCCTCAAAGTTTTGACATATAGTCCTTTAATAAGCGTTATTATTTCATACTTGCAAATGAAAAAGCTGTAATTTGGAATAAAAATAAATTTCGAATAGTATTTTTTCCTAGATATTGTGTTCTTCCTTTCAAAAATTGGTGTTGAAAATATGTTAATCACTAATTTGAATGAAAATAATACATATGGCAACATTGTCATTAGCTGTCATCTCTGTTTTTCTCGTAATTATTTCTAGGTTGTGTTTTACGATACCCAAAAGTTTGCAGCTATGTTTACGATCTGAAGGCTTTCAGTTCGAACAAAAATTGTAAATACCTAAGTAAAAATTGCTGATAAAAAAATGTCCAAACGCAAATCAATGTATGCAATGTTGCCAATTTTTTTTTCTTTAAATGGTTCCTGAGGCCATAGGAAGCATGGTACAACATTTTTGTATCAAGATTTTCGACTTAGAATTTTACTAAGAACATCGTCACGTGTAGCGCTTCGGCCAATTTATACACACCCTGTATATATAAAACATTGAAAGAATCACTGAATAGGTCTTAGAAAGGGAACAATTTGTCTAATTTAAAGTTCTTTGTAGCTCTGACTGTTAAAGAGATCCCAATAGTGGCCCGCCCTTCTATGTGGACCACCCTGTAGACTAAGTAATTCTGTATGAAAATCAAAATTAAAGCAAAATATTTATTATAATATAATAACCCAAGTCTCTAGAGTTCATCGACTTTTGCAAAAAAATGTCTTTCCCGTTTTTCTTTCTTCTTCTGAAACCAAGGATTAACGATGAAAATCTTTCATCTTCATTTTATATAAATAAAATTTTATTCAATATTTGTTTATAATAATAATAATAAATATAATAATCTATTATTAAGGAAAACAAAATAATATTTCATTGTACATTTAAGAAAATAAATAATGTAATCAGGGCCGTCGCGAACAAAACATTTTCATATACCATAAATTGTAACAGTATTTGTAAACAAAACATTGTGTATTAGCTCGAATCCGGGCCCCCTTTGCAACACCGGGTCCCGGGAATTAGTCCCGTCTCCCCCCCCCCTGTAATAGGGCCTGATTGATACAATCACATCAGAGATTAAAATTGTATGGCCATCTAAGACTGATGCCAGAAGATCGATTACCAGCACAAGTATGGAAGTGGCAACCAAGTGTAAGACGAAAAAAGGGCTGGCCAAAAAAAAACTGGAAAAAAGGAGTAGTGAAAGAGGCCATGGACAGGGCCGTTCACAGAAAATTCGGGCCCCGGGGAAGCAATAGACAACGAGTCCCCCTTTACTCTTAGAAAGGTTTAAATTTAATTTTAATAGTATTTGTAAACAAAATATTGTGCATTAACTCGAATCCGGGCCCCGGGAATTAGTTCCGTCTACCCTTCTTGTGATAGGCCCTGGCCATGGAGCACAGAGGACTTCAAGAACAAGATTGGCTCGACAGAAGAAGATGGAGATTAGGATGCGATAAACAGTTTTGAACTGTAAATAAATCGTAAGTATATATAATTTATAACTTAAAAATCTTGCAGCGTTGCAATTTTAAACAGACGTGATAAAAAATGTATAATCCAACCGTTTTGGTAACGCCTATATCGGTCAAGGTATTTATGGTCGCGTTTTGCGATAAATTTCGCACGATTAAAAAGCAGTACACGTATAATCACACCTGAATAAATAGGGTTCTAATGGATTTGCACGATGTAAACGGCGGGAGTTTAGAATCCCAAAGGGCTCGCATACTATAAAGTTTGTAACCAGTAGTGACAGTAGCTACCTAACATTTAATGCCCGCAGGAGAACATGCTTACAATTTACGGTTACGCAGTAACACCATTAATTGACGGATATTCTCACCGAAACAACCATTACAGGGAACTAACTGATCAGCAACGCCCTTTACTGGATTACAGAATCTCAAGAAAAATAGCTTTGATATTACCTACACCCGCACGCAAAGCGATCCTAGCGTCAATATCAGTTCAATCTCAATGTAAAAAGAAAAATGAAAAACAATTTTTTTTAAATGCGTATAAAAAAAAACGCATACTATTTCTGGCCACACATTAGTTAAAAAAGCTTTTCAGTATGTATTTGTATACAGGAGACCTCGGTGCAAGGTGTAACAAGACCTTCTTGTTGGAGCTAACATTGTACAAAAGTTGCCCTCGATTTGTCACTATTGTTTCATTTAAATAGAATTTCGCCAATTAACCGTAACAAAATTACAGAATCCGCAATTAAAACAATAAAAGAGAGTGAACAGATGGTACTTCAACACAAAGAAATGAAAATGAGCCGCTGTCGGGCGCAATCATGTCCAACTGACCTTTAAATTGGTTTAATTAGTCGAAATTGTATCTTTTTTACTAACTAAACTGAGCTGTAGAATTCTATGTTTGGGTACGGCACGTTTTTTATACTGTTACTCAAATGCTTTTCTTAAAAGTAAATAAAACTTTGTTTCACGTCCATTACAAATTGTTTACCTAAGCTGAAGTATGAACGGTAAAAGCACTGAAAACCAATTTGGTTTTATTTAATGTTGCGCATTTTATAGCTAAACTACTTCAACATTCCAAGATTTCTGTTAGTGCCCATTTTTCGATGACATATGACCAGTTACTGCATGACTCCGTTAACGTAAATTTTAGTATTACATAGCGTACCCTTAGAACAACCTCTTAACACTTTCGCTGCCGGCTCCGAGCTTCGAGGGCAATTTATTAAGTAATCTGACTTTGGCAAAATTTTGATCGTTACTTTTGAGTCGTCACAAGAAGAAATATTAATCTCGAGAAGGAGAGACCGGGGATGAAGGTAACACGGGTAGGTTCTAAGTGCCTATACATTCTTTAATTTTTGTTATATGTCGCCCTAACCCTAAGCGCTTGTGCAATGTTCATTTACATCCACCTCCCTACCTACATTGCTAGTTTTCATCTGCCATAAAGGTTAAGTTTTTGCCAGCCAGAGTCACCATTTTCCGCCCAAAAGGTAATGCGTTGTGTCACCGGTCGAGTGACTTTAAGGCGATCTCTAAAAAAGGAACAAAAAAGTACCTAGATTATTATGTTCTAAATTTTGTTGGCTATTGGTGGATGCAATACAATTTGACGTTGGGATCGTGGTTAATTGTGGATTCCCTCCAATTTGTTTTGTGTACACTTGAGGTCAAAAGTAACAATGTTACAAACAACCCCAATCAATGTTTTCACTTGCAAATATTTACTCTTAGCAACTGGTGGTTTTCTTCGTAGATGAGAACATACAAAACTTGTCGGATTAATTTTCCAATTTTTTGCATTTTTTTTCTCACATTTTTGAATATTGCTAATGTGTATTTTGGAATCAAATATTAATTTTGTTGATAAATACTACTCCCTCCGTCCGAAAATAAGAGTCCCATTTCACACAAAAATTTGTGCGAAAATAAGAGTCCCATTTTAATTAAACAGTGTTTTTCGATACTCAGGATCAATGCTAAGAATTGAAGGACATTAAAAACGAAAAAAAAAACAAAATAAAAGTTTTACTGACCATTGCAAAAAAACAAAACACCATTATTTACAAAATTACTTAAATTAATCATGTTGACGGAATATTGTCATTGTTTCTTGTGAACGTTTTAAAGATATTGGCAGTTTGGATTCTCTTCTTAGTTTTTCCTTTTTAAAATGGGGTATTTTATAACTATTCGCCCCATTTTTCCGTACAACACAATCCATACAACTCTTTGCAACGTTAGAAAAATATTGTCCAATTTGGTATATTCATAATCCTCAAATACTTTTTGAACACTTTGAATGAACTCATCAATTGTATTTGGTGCATGCTGATGCTGCAAAGATTGTATGGATGCAAAAAATTCCAAATGTAAAACATTTAAGTCAGGACTGTACGATCCGTTTTTTATATTTTTCTACTCCTAGTAAATAAAAAAACCAAATTTTTCAAATGGAGTTTTCGAACAGAGTAATATATTTACCCACTTCTTATTAGCTGTGTAAATTATTTTTTGCCGTTACAACTCACCCCTATCATTGTTACTTTTAGCCCCAACGTTAAGGTTGGAAGTAACAGCTGTCTTACTACAGAAAAAAAAATCTCACATGTGCTTTACGAAACATATGAAATAAATATCTTGAATGAAGACAAATGTCCAATCTATCATTAAATCAATTTGGATGTAAAAAACTTGTTATACTCCATGAGAATTTAAATAAAAACAAAAAAATGTTACTTTCATCCCCGGTCTTCCCTATAGAAGTGTTTTGAAAGGGCTGTATTTGATTTTATCACATCATAAAAATTGGAACAGCTCATATCAATGTTTACATGAACTAATAATTCTGCTGAAACAAACTGTTTAGTTGTCCAAATTTATAGTTGAGCATCAGTCAGCACTTTGTTATAGAAACCAATGGTAATGACTCTCGCAACCAGAAGAAAAAGAAGAAGAAATAAAAAAACAAGGTACCTATACTTTTTTTTTCGAAAAATCTTCAAGAAGAAACACTTATTCGAATCTTTATTTTAGCTACTATAGTTAGCAATACAACCCTGTTGAAACTCGAGTTTTAAGTGCCTGAATATTTATATCTTCACAAATAGGTACATTTTGAACTACAAATTTTGCTCTCGTTACACCTAAATTTCGATTTTTAACATAAATCACACAAATTCACTCAACATCGACGTCTGTGCCCTCAGGGCTTGCATCTGTTTCAACAATCCGCCGGAATCGGCCCGATACTTCCTGTTACCAACAAACCTAAATTAGCAAAAATATCTGCAATATTAAATCCGGTGGATTATAACACAATAAAAAATGAAACTTTCTCCCAAGTTCTGTACATTTGATGTAAATGTCGTCAGAAGTATAATTAAGTTTAAGAGTTCATGAAGAGATAATTTCATTTTGCCATTTTCACCCTTTAAATTGAGTTTTGTGGCATTATCTTTTAAAAGGCAGTTGATGCTGATTAAGCTCAAAGCACGTAAAGTGGTCTTTGTCTTGAAGCGACTATCCAATATCCATTAGAAGTTCGGTAATTTTAAAGGACCGCCTTGCATGGTCTTTATTTGGTTCTTTTTTTCATCGCCACAGTATCAAATACTAAAAATATTTAATTCTTTTATTATTGCGTCGAAGTACAAATTTAAACACAATTTTATGGCGGGCATAAATCATTGTAGGAAATTTATGTAATTTATTGTTACGATCATACACGAAGGTCTCTCAATCATGAAACTGAATATTTTATCTTGATTACTGTGCATGGAAATCGGATTTTAAGATTTTTAGATAACAACATAATTGATATCGGTTTGTTGAAATGTATGTTACCGCTATATTTTCTCACTTATGCAACTTGGCAACTATTAAAGCTATAATGGGCCGTTTACACTTACGGTTTTGCACGTGGTTTTGCATGTGGTTATGATCGTATGTGAACGCTAAAAATATGCGATTATATTGACCATGGTTTTGCACATGAGAATCTAGCGCTGCTAGATTTTAAACAGATCATATGCCATTATGGTCATAAACATAAAATTTCAGATTAATACCCTTTTTCATTCTTCATATATTTTTAATGCCCGGTCCCAATTAACCACCCTGTATTTTATTAAAAACTGATTTGCACTTTTTAGTCTATACAAATTTGTAAAAACTTTTTTGCAGCTAATTTCTATTCTGCATTTTCAGTTACTTATCTTATCAGTTTTGATGGAAAAACCTAACCAATTATAGATATTATTAATGGTAAAGTAATTGCTATAATAGCACGATAACTTAATTCAGTAACTAATACTTGATTACGTGCTGCAGAAAGCTATTCGGTGATTGAAAGTGTGTTAGCGCCTGCGTAAGCTCAGGAATTTTGTATTGTAAACAAAGATTTCTATGTTGCTTACTTAATAATACCGGAATTTGTTAGTGGTATTATCGCCTGTTACGTCAATGCATGGTAAATTTAAATAACATATTTTTAACCGACTTTTGTCGCATCTTTGTTGGTAGGATTATTTTAATATACCTACCTAAGGGTACACGATAATCCGGGAGCAGTGTTGGTTACGTATTTTTATCTTATCCCAATCTAGCTCCTAAAATTTCACTGCCCAATTAAAACAAAATCAAACTTTACTTGAATATTAGGCGTTTCGTGTTTCCTTGATTAAACTACCCCAGTAGCACAAAATATTGGGCCAATATTGGCTAAAAATTGACATACAATACTGGGAAAATATAGATTTGTCAACATTTTTAAATATTGGTGCAATATTTTAAATTAATATTAATCCAATAACATTTTTTTATAAAGGATATATATTATTAAATAATATTAGATTAATATACCGTATCAATATTGGTGAAATGTATACTATACATGTATAGTATACAGTATACACAATTAAAACTATATTTAACCAATATTATTCACCCTGCTTGGTACAATGTAACATATGCACAAATCTCCTTTATGTTTTTATGGTTTAGAAATGTTAATATCCAATAAAAATCCAGTAAAGCTGTATAAATGGTTTATTTATCATATAGTTTACATGTCTCAAATTTAATTGATGCTGTAATTTACTTTCACTAATAAATGTGAAATTATAAAATATACCACTTTCTTAACACGTTCACGACGACACGTAATCTAGGTGGCATGCCCTAGAGCCGAAAACATTTTTTTGTGCAATTATTAATTAAAATTAGTTTTTTTTTTAAATGATGCATTTTGGTGATCAAATTATTGTTTTTTCTTAACTTTCGACCTTTTTTTATTGTGTACCACCGGTGGTACACGACGGCTCCAGTGAATTATTATCGTTAAAGCAATGGTGTACCACCGGTGGACACAAGAGTAAATCGCTAGTGTTATGTTATTTTGTTGGCAGTAATATAGTTAAGAAGGCAACACGGTAAGTTGGTATTACTCGCGCATGTCCAGTGTTCGCAAAAATAGCCAAAACATGGGTTCCAGAACAAAAAAAATTATTTCTTTGGTTTGTAAAATCCACAATTATGGCCGAGTGCGCAACCGGTGGTACATTAATTAGCATACACCATTCCTATAACCGTATACCGAATATTGAAGACATTCGTGAAAAACGGGAGATTTTATTTTGCGTAGCAGTGCGGAAAACAAATGTACCACGGGTGGCCACCAACGGCTACAAGTGAAATACACAATGTACCACCGGTGTACCACGTCGTCGTGAACGTGTTAATTCCGGAAAATAGGGGCTAAATATTATTTAATCACTCTCTCTCACTATTTCACCATCATGCAATCTTTTCTTTCTTCCTCCATCTCTGTCTGCAGCAGTTGCCAAAACTAGCCCTATGGCTTTGAATATATTTGTATCAGTAGCAGTTTTATGTCGTATACGAACAGCATCTTAAAAATAAACAATAATATAATTACAAATACAAAATATCGACATTGTTTTACCTATCACGACGGAACATAACTTGAGCGAAGAAAAATTTTTTTTCCCCTTTTTTCCTTTACTGGAATATTGGATTGGTAACTGTTTGGTGAACAATTTTTTTATAATGTTAAGTACCACTTTGTGTTCGGTTTCGCCCCCCACCAAAGAAAGTTCATTTGCCTAAAATTTAGAATAACGTAAAAAACAAACACCAAAGCAAAACTAATAATGTACATTAACACCATATTTACCAATTTTTGCTTCTTTGTCTGATCTTCTAGTACATTTTCGATGTTTGTTACATCATCTGCAGTATTCAAGGGAAGGCTAAACGGTGATTCTGCTAATACTGATAGATGTCGATCACCTGCCACTAATTTATCTAACAATGCTTTTAAGGATGTTATATCTTTTTTTATAATAACTTGATTTATCTTTATTTCTTCCAACTCCTCCAGTATTCTCAGCATACAGTTTTCTACACCAAATGTTTTCTTGTTATAAACAAATTATGAACAGAATAAAACCTTAAACAATTTACCTGATCGACTGACATTGGTTCTTCATCCTGTTTACTTTCTTCGCCACTGTCCTCTGTCACAGAGGACGCAAACTGGAATTTTTTGCACAAATGTTCTGCTTCTTTAACAGTGTAAACAGTTTTTTTAAATGTTGCTGGGCTTTCCTTCCAATTCCCTTTGGTGGTAGGTTTTTCACAAGCATCAACCATTTGTTTGATTTTTGTTTTATTTGTAATATGAGTTGGCCAAACATATAGGGTTTTGACTTTATTGCCCCACGATGAGGGGACATAATCGACACAATTGCTCCAAAAAATAATGTCCCAAGACATTTTTCTACAAATATGTTTCTTCAGAAATAAACCAAAAATTACAAACACAACCTTTACCTTTTTGTTCCACTTTTGGTAATACCAAAAAAAGCAGTAATTGGCACCTGTTCAATCTTAAATAGATATTAATGTTCGTAATTAATAAAATTGTACACATCAATCATACAAAGGAACACATGTAACATCTAAGTATAGTAAATATTATTCGAGTTGTTCAGTTCAGAGTGCTGTTATAGGCCGTTTACACTTACGGTTTTGCATGTGGTTATGATCGTGTGTGTGAATCTAGCATTGCTAATTTGCTAGATTCACTTGTGCTTAGTTTTAGCGTTTACACACACGATCATAAACATATGCAAAACCAAGTCAGCTAAACCACGTGCCTATTAGAGAGGCCGTTTACACTTAATAGTTTTGCCGACTTGGTTTTGTATGTGGCTATGATCGTGTGTGAACGCTAAAACCACGCCATTTTATTGACCTTGGTTTGCACAAGTGAATCTAGCGCTGTTAGATTTTAAAACCACGTGCAAAACAGTAAGTTTAGCCCTGGGGGGCAGTACGGAAGTGGCCCCAACAAATGAACTGGGTACTTACCAATAAGAAAAATAATGCACGACGCACAACATACGAACGCAAGCTACGAACGCAAGTCACTACAGCTATTACCTTGAGACATTCTCTCCGCGGCACTATCCCCACTCTCGGTCCGTTTTAGCCTCGATGCCAACGCGCGGCAAATTCAAATTTATATTATTCAGCTATAACGTGCAAATGTCGTTTCAAATGTAATTTTCAATTGCAAAATCGCCAAATTTAATGCCAATCGCCACACATCCAATTGACACGCCGAATAAGTGCCACGAGTAGCCAAAATGGTGATAAATCACCAAATCTGGCAACTATGGCTATTAGTTAAAGTGAACCGCGGTGTGTAAAGAGAGGGGACGGCGGTTGAAATTTAAACTTTTTTAAAAACGTTGAGTTTTAGTGGAGGAGTTACAGTCCACTTTAAATTAAAACTGCTTTAGCAACGCCGACCCTTCGTCTTACAATTAAAACTTTTGTAGGTACACTCAATGCTTTAGCATTGCATGCAGATGTAACAACTGTTTTTTGTTTATATCTAGCCAATAAAAATAAAATGGCCATCAAACGATATAAACATATTGGACCAATAACATATTAACATTCAGTTGTACAATATTGGCTGTTTATCAAAAAACTTGAAAAAGCCTATATTGGCTAAATGTTGCTAGACAATATAGGGTAAATATATTTTGCTTATGTCTAGTCAATAAAAATAAAATGGAAATAACCATCAAAAGATATAAACATATTGGACCAATAACATATTAACATTCAGTTGTACAATATTGGCAGTTTATTAAAAAACTTGAAAAAGCCTATATTGGCTAAATGTTGCTAGACAATATAGGGTAAATATATTTTGCTTATGTCTAGCCAATAAAAATAAAATAGAAATAACCATCAAAAGATTTAAACATATTGGACCAATAACATATTAACATTGAGTTTTACTATATTGGCTGTTTATTAAAAAACTTGAAAAAGCCTATATTGGCTAAATGTTGCTAGACAATATAGGGTAAATATATTTTGCTTATGTCTAGCCAATAAAAATAAAATGGAAATAACCATCAAAAGATATAAACATATTGGACCAATAACATATTAACATTGAGTTTTACAATATTGGCTGTTTATTAAAAAACTTGAAAAAGCCTATATTGGCTAAATGTTGCTAGACAATATAGGGTAAATATATTTTGTGTATGTCTAGCCAATAAAAATAAACTGGAAATAATCATCAAAAGATATAAACATATTGGACCAATAACATATTAACATTGAATTTTTCGATATTGGCTGTTCATTAAAAAACTAGAAAAAGCCTATATTGGCTTAATGTTGCCAATATTGGGCCAGCGTAACAATATTTTGCCAATATTGGGCCAATATTATTGTGCTACTTGGGTAGTTTCAAAATATAACACGAATCCTATTATTTTTTATCTCAACACGAAAAAGTTAAGTCAAGCAGTATTTTTTATCGCTACTTTTTGTGTAATCTTGCGTTAATCACATGTTACTCCACCGAATATACAGCTCCTTCAACTTTGCTTTTTTTGGTTGCGTAGTTTTGAATAGAAATCAAATAATTAATTTCGTAAAAGCCACACAAAACTTTCGTCCAGCAAATGAGTTACTTTTATAAACGGCTAATATATTATTAGCAGGGTTGGGTTTCGATGTAACGATGTGCCTACTAATAATTCCTAGTGAATTTTCGTCCGTTTATACGTTATCAAGTTGGCATTATTGGCCATTAGCACTTCGGCCGGAAATTTGAAAGGAAACTGAGCGACTGCGATGGAAAACGGTTGTTCCCGCGAAACTTTTAAGACGCACTCACCAAGGGACGAGTCTTAACAGGGGCGAATATTGGTAAAAATAAAGTTTCAAAATAATTAAATGAAACAAACAAAATTTTTTTTCAAATGTACCCTAAAATATTTACGCTTTTAAACAATAGCTAAAACAACAATAAGCAATAAGTGTTTTAATAATGAACTAATACCTGCAAGTAAATAGGGATCTGATTATTGGCATTATTATTAAAATAAAAAACCATTGCAGGAAGAATTCTTTTAAATGAACAATGTATAACTTTTGTTTAATTATTTATAACTTAATTAAGAAACTTATATCTAGCTTTATCTTTAGTAAAAGGCGAAAGATTTATTCGCACCCGAAAAGAAACCAGAGTAAAACAGTTAAAGAACAAATTTTTTGGAAATTGAGTAGTCCCAAAACGAACAAAAGTGGAAGTGGTCGAAAAAGGTAGAAACCTCGACACTTTTATACGGAAGTGAAACGTGGACACTCATTAATAAAAATAGTAGCCATGCATAGAAGAAACCTTAAAGTTCATCCTGAAATTTTTGCAATCGATGCATTACTTACAGGGTGTCCAAAATTTAATTTTCTTTAAATAAAACTCGTTTTAGTGGCATGAAGTTGTATTTAAAAAAAAAAGAATTTTGGACACCCTGTAAGTAATACGTCGATTACAAAAATATCAGGATGAACTCCAAGGTTTGTTTCTTCTATTCATGCCTAAATTTAGGCGTTTTCTCTTTAAAAATGGCGGCGGTAGATAATAAGTATTAAGCATATTAAAAAAAAGTCCAAAAATCTAAAACGACTGCACTTACGTATAGGGAATGCTATCAATAGTCCCTCTAAAATAACGAGTTAAATCCAAAAATCGAATAAAAAATGGACCATTGTATTTGATATAAGAAAGTAGACGTCAACTTCCGGTATTTCCGGAAGTGTCGCCATCTTGAAAATATTTTCATTAAACCAATTTTATGCCATTATGGTTATAACCAAAATTTCAGATCAATACCCTCTTTCATTCTTCATATTTTTTAATACCCGGTCCTAATCAATCACCCTGTATAATTTGACTTTATGTCAAAAATTGCAGGTTTGTTTTTAGTGCCTGATTTTAATGGAAAGTTTTAAGTTTTTCCTAAAAGATTGTTTTGGCTGTGTCGGTCGAACAGCTGATACAAAATTATCAATTTTATTTTTTAAACTCATGTTTAGCGTTAAAGTCTTTACAGATTGTTAACATTTTCGGGACGTGTTTCGTGGAACGAATTTTTGCTGCAGGTTTTTCTATGTCACCGGATACACAATTTAATCTAAAACAAAAACGTAAGAAAGGAAATGATCTGCGGTCGTTTCTTTATAACAAAGAGGATAGGCGGCAGTCGAAACCAATGCAATTAGTAGTGTTGGCTCCGGGGCCATTGTTGCTTACCGGAGTAGCGCGTGACCGGACTTACCAATATATTTCTCGCCCGTTTGCGCCGCGGCGCTGTCACCGGAGCCTTTGAAAACGACGTGCTCAGCTTGTCATGGCTTTGAAGTTAGTGTGCTTAATTTAACGTTGTTAACTATTTTAAAAAATGGAAAAATTTTGCTTTGAAAATTCGTCGAGATACAGGTTCCAGTTCGTTGAAAATTTCATTTCTGAAGAGTCTAAAAGTAGGATAACGCAGGAGAATGCCCTTTGGCAACTTTAATTCCTAATGGCTGTTTTAAGCTTTTGTTAGTTGTGCAGCGCCACAAACTAAACGAGGCTTAAAATCTGGCCTCGTTTAAAACAAGTGTTTTGGAAAGAACGAAAACAAAAAAGGCCTACTAATTAATACTGTAGCGCTTTATACCCCAAGTCTGTCATTTACATACTCCTTTGTTTTGTTTATTAAATGGGTTGCCTTTGTGTGATGAAATAAGTTTAAAACAAATTTCAAATGCTACGAAATTTTAATTTGCGCATTTTATATACAAACACAATATCTACAACAAGAAAAAAGTGTATTGTTACCAAGTTAAACTACGCACAATTATATATATATAATTTTTAGCCCTGAGGATGCCGATAAAATAACATTGGCGAAACATGTCGGATCTTTTTAAAAAAAGAATTTGCAACGAATAAACCTGTTTGAAAACCAGCAACAGTAGTAGATAATGTTCAATTCAATGATTCTACTATATTAATTTACACTTATAAGTTTTGAATGTTGTCAGTTTTATGCTTAGATCATATAAAAAAAGGTATATGGCTTTTTGTAAAACAAGCACTGTTAGTTCAGTATAAATATAATACTAATTTCATAAACGAAGCAACAGTGCTCTAACACTAGTCAGCATTTTTAATCAAACATAAACATGCACCAAATAGCATACTACAAATAAGTATTGTTTAAAACTGCAGATTTTTTTGTTGGAAAGTAATAGGCTGCTTCATATTACATATTATTGCCATATGATTAATGCTCAGGGGCGGACTGGGTGCATAAAACTGACCGGGCAATTTCTCCAAAATCGGCCCACATAGGTAAAATAAACTTTCGCGATATCGTTTTTATGGCATTGATTGTTTTTGCCCCTTCCCGCGTTTTCGATATTAAATTTGCTTAAAGGTTGCCAGTAAGTTATTGGATTTGCATAAAAAAATCACGTATAAAAAATGTATACCCTAACTTACGCTTTTCAACTTACAATAACGGTGTCGAAACCACCCATAGTGTAATTTAGAGGTATTATCTGTAGACTGTAGAGGGTGGCTTATTTTCGATGCCTATACAGGGTATTTCGGTTATTATCCAAGATAGAAAAAAACTAAGTACGTAGTCTCGATTTCTTTTTTCGAGAGAAATTTATTGCCGTAAACAGATTTTTGATATCTTTTAATTTTCGATATATGTATAGCCAAAAACCGATTTTTGGCACTTTTCAAAAATTTTAAATATCTCGCTTAAACGAGAAGATAAAGAAAAACTTTAGACATTTTTTGCATCGTTTTTTTGTCCTTAATAAGATAGCTTTATTGATTTTTTTTATACTCATACGAATATTGATATATTACACCTAACGTGCTTATTTTAAATAGCAACCATAGGCAAATTATATATTTTTGAAAAATGCAAAAAATAAGCTTTCGATAGATGTCAAAGCCGACTATGGTTGCCATTTAAAATAAGAAAGTTAGGTGTAATATATCAATATTTGTATGGGTTAAAAAAATTGAACATTGCTATTTTATTAACGATAATAAACTATGCAAAAAATATCTTTTAAGTTTTTCTCTATCTTTTTGTTTAAGCGAGATATTTAACATTTTTGATATCTTTTCTCATACTCGAAATATATCTAACACCATTTTTGGTGTTTTCAAAAATGTTAAATATCTCGCTTAAACGACAAGATCGAGAAAAACTTTAAGGACATTTTTTGCATGGTTTTTTGTCCTTAATAAGATAGCGATGTTAATTTTTTTTTGTTCATACAAATATTGATATATTACGCCTTTCTTATATTAAATGGCAACCATAGTTGGCTTTGACATCAATCGAAAGTTTATTATTTGCGCTTTTCAAAAATATATAATTTGCTTATGGTTGCTATTTAAAATAAGAAAGTTGGGTGTAATATATCGGTATTTATATGATTAAAAACAAATTAAATATCGCCATCTTATTAAGAACAAAAAACCATGCCAAAAATGTCTTTAAAGTTTTTCTCTATCTTTTCGTTTAAGCAAGATATTTAACATTTTTGAAAATTGCCAAAAATCGGTTTTTGGCTATATTTCGAAAATTAAAAAAGATATCAAAAACCTGTTTACGGTAATGAATTTCTCTCGAAAAAGAAATCGAGACTACGTACTTAGTTTTTTTCTATCTTGGATAATAACCGAGATACTCTGTATGGGCATCGAAAATAGGCCACCCTGTACATATTGAAATTTGTATCCAAACAAATGTATTTAATAATTAATTATAAATAATTAGAAGATTAAAAATAGCCAAGTAAATATATGTATATTCACAGTCATTTAATTAATTAAGTACATATTAATAATACAAATTTTGGATAATATAATAATAATGCAGTTTATGCTTGAATAATGGGGCACAAACTGAATTTCGCGCCTCTCAGTATGCGTAACTGGTAGTACTCGTGCAACAATAAACAGAAATCACAGATTTTTTTAATGAATATGTTCTCCAATAAATATGCAAAATGATAATCTGCCTCTCCACCCCATCATAGCATGGACAATAGAGAGCATACTGGATGTACGAAACTTCTAAAGAGACAACTACTATTATAATACTTTTCAAAAATAATCAGCATATTAGAGTTATTCCTTTCAAGTAGGTATTTTATACAATCCATTAGTTTTTTGCTCACGTTTTCCGTTCCCTAAGGGTGCTCTAGATACAATGTATTGGGTTACCAATTACACATCGTGCGGTAAAATATAATTAACGTCGTTTTGTCCTGCTACTCTTTTAGCAAGTACGGTTTCACATAGATGATACCAGTAGATGAGAGAAAAACGAAATGAAAAAAAAATTAATTGGAAAAGAAACCTACACGAGTTCTTTAATATAATATTGACTCGGCTATTAAACAAGTAATTATTAACAAAAAAATATTTTCTAGATCGTCCAGGCTGTACCTAACCTACGTATTAAAATTTATATTTGGTCCATAACACAGGCCGACATTTCAGAACTTTGTGAACTGTGTTTTAATTTTGATAACTGTTCTTATATAAATCACATGCTCTAAATTTAATGGCACACACAGATTTTCGCTATCTCATCAAGTTTTACAGCAAAATGAAAAACCAGATTGATGAGTCTAGAAAAAAACTAAATTTACTTCAAAACTATTTAAACAAAAAACTACTGTTCTTGTATATACAGGGTGGTCCAAATTCGAGTAAATGCATGGGGATCTCGCTTATCTTAAGAGCTACGAGGTCGGTTAAATTAGGGAAAAAATTGCTAAATTCGATGCTTATTGATAATCTAAAGAGAAATTGGAAATATCTCAAACGGTATCCGAGAAAATTAGGAAAAACTGGAAAATACGATATGTATATGTATATAACATGCCCTGAATTCAATGGCACACGCAGTTTTACGATATCTCATTCAGTTTTTCAGTAAAATAAAAAAAAAAGATTAATAAGTTTATTTAAAAAAACAATTTTACTTCAAAACTATTTGTATTTTTTATAGGTATTAGAATTGCTGTTCTTCTATAACTAACATCCTCTGATTGCAATGGCACACACAGATTTTCGCTATCACATTAAGTTTTTCAGGAAAATGGAAAACAGATTAATGGGTTTTCAAACAAAAAAATTTAAATTTAAAACTATTTGTATATTTTATATTAAATATGCTATTCCTATATAAGTAACATGCTTTGAATTCAATGGCACACGCAGATTTTCGCTACCTCATCAAGTTTTCCACCAAAATGAAAAGTTTGGGTCCAATTTGAGAATTACAGTGTGTCCAAAAGGAATGGAATATGCTATACAGGGTGCACCACGACCCTGAGATTCTTCGATAGCTCCTTTATTAATGAAAATATCCAAAAATGTTTAATACAAATATTGTGCGAACCTATTTTCTACATAACCTAAAATATTTTCAAATATACAGGGTGTTTCGTTTGACCGGCACATATAAAAATTTAATTTTTTTAAATAGAACACCCTGTATATTTTTACATTTTTGGATTCCTCTTAAAATTTACTTTAAAAAATGTATGAGGTTACATGGGTCTTAAGTCAACAGTTTTCGTAAAATTTACATTTTTATGAAATTTTTGAGCAATACAGCACTTTCAATTTTTTTTAACATTAAAGTTATTTAAAAAAGCGGTAAAATTTCGTTTAAAATTAAGATTGACAATAGATTAATTAACACTTTGCGCTAGCTACATTTAAAAAATATTATACAGGGTGTTTTTTACGCTTGGTCAAACTTATGAAACTTTAAACATCAATAAGTCATTTTTCTTAAATGCAACACCCTGTATATTTTTACATTTTCTTGTAGAGAATTTAATTGTCTTTCGAAATTATTAAGCATGTTTTTTGCCTAAAGTTAATATTTTTCGAGCTATCTCGATTTTTATTAGTATTACTAAGGCAATTAAAATATTTTAAAGTCGGCCATGGACGTAAGTCGTAATTTTTCAAAGAATTTTTAAACAAAAGAATAAAAAGAGCTGCAACTTTAATTTTAGGCTAAAAATGTAACCCTTTTTCCCGAAATTTATCGTATAAATTGTTCAAGATTATGTCCTTGTTCTACGCACAGCCGTAGACCTTGTCTGAAAGACTCTAGCTCCCTTTATAACATTTCGTGGGTTATACCATCAAAAGCAACACGAATCCTGTTTTGCACATCTTCAGCAGTTGTTGAGGGGTCTTGATACACCTATTTTATGGGTCCCCACAAAAATAAATCTATAGGGGTAAGATCAGGTGACCTAGGTGGCCAGGAGATTGGTCTACCTCGCCCTATCCATCTATTAGGATATTCTATGTTCGGCAACTGCATTACTTGCTGTGTTGCTTTTAATGGTACCTATAACCCCCGAAATGTTATCAAGAGTGCTAGAGTCTTTGAGACAACATCTACAGCTGTGCGTAGAACATGAACAAGGATATAATTTAAAACAATTTATACGATAAATTTCGGGGAAAAGGGGTACGTTATTGGACTAAAATTAAAGTTGGAGCTCTTTTTATTCTTTTGTTTAAAAATTCTTTGAAAAATTACGACTTACGTCCATGGCCGACTTTAAAATATTTTAATTGCCTTAGTAATACTAATAAAAATCGAGATAGCTCGAAAAATATTAACTTTAGGTATAGGACATGCTTAATAATTTCGAGAGACAATTAAATTATCTACAAGAAAATGTAAAAATATACAGGGTGTTGCATTTAAGAAAAATGACTTATCGATGTTTAAAGTTTCACAAGTTTGACCAAGCGTAAAAAACACCCTGTATAATATTTTTAAAATGTAGCTAGCGCAGAGTGTTAATTAATCTATTGTCAATCTCAATTTTAAACGAAATTTTACCGCTTTTTTAAATAACTTTAATGTTAAAAAAAATTGAAAGTGCTGTATTGCTCAAAAATTTCATAAAAATGTAAATTTTACGAAAACTGTTGACTTAAGACCCATATAACCTCATACATTTTTTAAAGTAAATTTTAAGAGGAATCCAAAAATGTAAAAATATACAGGGTGTTCTATTTAAAAAAATTAAATTTTTATATGTGCCGGTCAAACGAAACACCCTGTATATTTGAAAATAATTTTAGGTTATGTAGAAAATAGGTTCGCACAATATTTGTATTAAACATTTTTTGATATTTTCATTAATAAAGGAGCTATCGAAGAATCTCAGGGTCGTGGTGCACCCTGTATATCTCAGTAAATATCCACTTTAGGGGAAAATGTTTTGTATAAAAATTGTTTGGTACTTAGTTTTCCACCACAAGACAAAATTTAAATTTTTTGTTTAGAGTAACAAAAGCGCAATGAAAAATAATTATTTTTTTTTAAATGACAATGTACCCCTATATTATACTCATTTGATAGAGAATTTTTATCTCTTTTCAATGATGCAAAACTGTATGGATATACCTGCCATACGCAAATAAAGGATTTTAATATTACCTGATGTATAAAACAAACGGGTTACATACATATTTAAAGGGTTAATAAAATTACTGCTATTGTATTTTGACTGATATTCAAATTTAACACAAATTAAATACAAAACAACAAAAATCATGTTGGACCGTGTAATTAATCGAGTTACAAGTAGGGATGCAATCTCGATCAAATTTTACGATCCCGAGATTTCGGGATTGAAGTTGTTTTAATCTCGGGATCCTGGGATCCCGGGATTATATATAATGTGGTATTTGCTTAAAAACTGAAGCTAATGCAGTGTATATAATTTTTTTTAGAATTGCAAATGATTTACATAAATATTGAATAATTTAGTAATTATCATTTATTTTTATTAACTTTTTATTTAATTTGTTTACTCTATAATTTCTGTTAATAATAATTGAAAAATATATACATATATACATACCTACCCTATTATGTTTTATTATTATAGAAATAATCAAACTATTAGATATAACATTTGAATAAATGAAATATATTTGAATAAATTTATTATACATTAGAATACATAATTACATATACATAAATTTGCTGAAACTGTTAAAAACTCAAACAAAGCACAACTTTAATTCACTTAAAATTTAAAAACTATACTGTTGTATAAGAAACAAAAATTAAAGAAATTAGGATGATTATTATCTTAGTACAAGAATTTTTTTAAATTTTGTTATTATACATAAGACGCCGAGCGGCGACATAAACAAGCTTAAACTTGCAAAATTGCATCGTTTAACATATTCGCGTTCAGTAGATACCAACTATGAGCAATGTTTTTTACAAAAGAATGTACTTATAGTTAAAAATTTTAAATCCCAAAATCCCGGGATTCTACATTTAAAATCCCGGGATTTTCGAGACCAAAAAGCGACCGGGATCCCGGGATCCCGAATCCCGGGATTGCAATCCCTAGTTACAAGCCAAATTCACGCAAAAGAAGATTAATTTTGTACCCATATTTTTTTCTCAAGTATTTAACAATTTACCCGTGATAGATCATATTGAATAACACACTTGGATTAGTTATGATTGATTGTCAAGATACCGGGGACATTTCGGTTGGTGGTATACAAAAAATTTAATAATTCCGTTTTTATTTCGCTTCACAATTTATCGCAATCAGATCCGGACGTAAACGTAGTTTATTAGACGTTCTAGTTATTTAAGATTTTTGATAAGAGGGGTGCGTGCTGACCCTAGGGTAGCATGTTTTGACAATGCGTCACCATAAACGCAATCACGAAAGTCTTTTTATTGTAGAGGGGTGTATGACTAAAACAACACGCCCATAAGATTGCCAGTAATCGAACTAACATTTCCATGTTTCAAATCGCGTTTATTTAAAGATAGAACAAACTCCTGTGAAAGGCGAATACAAAAGTGATATTTAACAGTTTGCCGAACTACTTAGCAAATAATTGGTTCTGTATTGTAATACGTACAAGAGTTAGAACAAATGTAAATATTTGATATCCCTTGTATCAGATAAAACGGTGCTTGATATTCATACCGTGTATTGATTTCGACCTCTTAAATCAAGATTTACGTCAACTTTTGGCTTAGGGGAAACACCAACGACATCACTCGAACGAATTTCTTACTATTCTAAGCCATGATATTTCACTCGAAAAAATGCGTTTAAAAATTTCTTGTTTTAATCTTTATCTCGTTAAATTAAGCTCAGCAAAATTCACACATCACTGCTCACACCAACTATTACAAATAAAGGAGTTAGATGTGCTTTTTTTTACAAAGTTTTGTGCTAAAAATTTATTACACCAATATTATCCACCAGCGGTTCCCAACCTGTAGTTCAACGCAAAATTCGTCATTGCAACGTATTTTGATAAATAATAAATTGTTTAAAATAAAACACTTCTATTTTATTAATGACTAGCTGATTGACCCGGGGTTGCAAGGGTGGTTACAATTCTCTTTTATCAATCACAGACTACTCGCGCTCCGCGCTCGCACCCGGCGGACGTTCCCAGATTAACAATCACAGACTACTCGCGCTGCGCGCTCGCGCTCAGCGGACGTTCCCAGACGTTTCCGGCCGTTCCCGGCTGTCCCGGCCGTTCTTTATACGACGTTTAATCCGTTTGGTCCTTAACAGTAACTGTGCAAAATTTGGTCCCGATCGGTCAACGGACCTAGGATTCTATAGCGAACAAACACACAAACAAACAAACAAACAAGCTCTTTTATATATATATATATATATATATATATAGATTAAATAAACGATAAAAGTTTCTGGTTTTTAAACAGGTTTATTCGTTGCAAATTTTTTTAAAAAGATCCTACATGTTTCGCAGATGGAATTTTATCTGCATCCTGTTAAATTTAACAGTAAAATTTTAACGTGTTTTGTGCCGTCATTTTGTGTTTTGTCAAAAGGTATCGTCCAAAATTTAGCTAAGAACAAATTTTCAATATTTTAAAATTAATAATACCTAGCTAATCTTCGTCAATATAATATAAGAATAATTTCAAGTTTACTTCTCAACGTTTTCAACAGATATTTCAAAATTTTTCACAATTTAAAAATGGTAGTTTAATTTATTCAACATTTTCAACAATATCTCAACAATTTTCAACAATTTTTAAAAATATCCCTGAGGATGCAGATAAAATTCCATCTGCGAAACATGTAGGATCTTTTTAAAAAAATTTGCAACGAATAAACCTGTTTAAAAACCAGAAACTTTTATCGTTTATTTAACCTATCATCAAAAACAGGAGAAACCAACTATATATATATAGATTTAGGTAGGTGTCGATAGTGTTAAACTGTAAATGAATCGAATAAAACTATTACGTTGACAGTTCATACAAATTGTTTTAAATTTTCCAACGCTACTATCGATATTTTAAATAAAATACTCGAAATAATCATAAGAACCGAAACTTCAAAAATATTATATTTAGACATTAAACATGCTTTACAACTTTGAAAAGCAATTAAATATTCTACAAAAAAATGTAAAAATATATAGGGTGTTCCATTAAAAAAAATTGACTTACATGCGTTTTAAATTTAGCGAAATGAACCGAGTATAACGAAGATCCTGTATATTATTATAATCACTATGACACTATTGTCTAATAATATACCAGAGTAAAATGCTCCGGTGTTGTTATGTTAATAAATATAAATATTTTTATGAAGGTCTGCATCTGTCAGAATTTTCAAAAAAACGTAAATAACTCAAAAACGGTTCATTTTAGACATAAACAACCTATAATATTTTTGAAAGATAATTTAATTTTACATCTAAAAATGAAAAAGTATACAGGGTGTTCTCTATAAACAACAACATATTTGGTATTAGTGCGCAAAAACAAAACACTGTGCATAGTTAAAAAAAATAATTAGGTTATATAGTAAATGATAACAAATAACTTTTATATTTAACTTTTTTTGATATTTTCATTGATAAAGGTGCTATCAAAGAATCTAAGGGTCGTGGTGCACCCTGTATATAAAAGGCACAATGAAAAAGTGAATACATACGTGCAAAAAAAACCAATTGCTAGCTGTCCATTAATCAAGATAGTTGTATAAAAGTATGCCTTGCCGGCGCATATATGACAAATGTCTAGTGCCAATTATTCGCCGTTTATAGTCGTGATAGTGAGTACCTGCATCCTCGTTAATGTAACAACACTAATTATTTAGAGGTTTGTAAATGATCCCGTTCGGTATACTGGTGGTTGCATGTACGAAAATAACACGTCTGTCACTTTATGCGGAACGTGGTTTCACAGAATTATTAATGGCGTTGTGGAGATGATGGCCATTATCTTGATTAGTTCGCCATTAGTTATCGTTTGCGTGTGTATCTAGCCCACTGCTAGTAATTTTACCATGCTTTTGTGTGTATAATCGGATAAAAAGCCTGCTAATCATACAAAAACATATTTTATCGAACTCTTGGGACAGAACTCACCAACCTTTTTTACTTCACGTGTATTTTACTGACCACAAACGAAAATTTATCCTTAAAAATGACTCAGTTTTACTTAATTTAGTACTATAATGATTGTTCATAATCTGGTAAAAAAAAAGAAATATGTGCTGCTTACCTATAACGCTTTATTTTATACAACAGCGCTTCCCAAACCTTTTACAGCAAAGGACTCCCTTTTTAATCCCTTTGAAGCAGGGACTAAGAACGGAACGAAAACGTTAAACGATATTATATGAACTAAAACGAAGTTATTATTAATAAATAATTTTTATTACTTGTTTTAACCGGTTCTATCACTATATAAATTTTATTCGACAAACACAAATGCGAATTTACCGTCTATGCTGAGGGGACTTCTTCGAGGCAGTAAAATATCTTACTTGAAATAAGTGAGCTTCAGTTTTCTCCATATTATACATATGTTTTAACAACTTTATTGCTAATACTTGCAATTTCGTGCAACACAAGTAACGGTACAGATATTCTCTCTTTCTAATTAGTTAATTGGATCATCAATAAATAATATACAATTGATTGGACAAAAATGGAGGCTTATAATCCAAGTCAGTGTTAATTGTTTAAAAATATACATTTGATATAGATGATCTTTCTGGTTTGTACAAACTACACTAAGGCCCGATTGCATAAAAGCTAAACCCGGGATTAACCCTGGGTTAATCGCTAGTTTTAGGAGTTAACCCAGTTAATCCCAAGTTTAGCTTTTTTGCAATCACATATACGAAAATCAGTTTCACACTTTGTACTAATAATTCGCCTAGAGGTGTTTTTGTGTTGTTACCTCTTAAACTTCAAAATGAATTCTACCCAATATGAATATAACCAAACCATGGTAACCACCTAAATTAATCGTTTTATATTGGAATATTTGATGGTTCATTTTCAATTTTATTTTTTACTCAAAAACTGCAGGTTTTGCAGGAAAAGTTAGATAATAAAATAAGTTTCTAATTAAATCAAGCATTCAAATAAAAAAATTTAAATTGCAAAATTTTAACCCTCCAAAAAGTTCTGATAAAAAAACAACAGGGGTCGCAATTTTCAGCCCCCTGTGAAGGTGGGAGATGATTAAAAATATTACTGTGAGAAACCTTTCAATAAGAACAAAACATATAGGTACCAAATATCTCTCCTACATTTGAGAAACAAAATAAAAGCCTTATTTTACATCTCCCCTTTAGGGGGTTGTAACTCCGAAAGGAGACGTCTATAGGGAAAAAATTAAGTAAAAGTTCACCATTAATTTTAGATAAGCAATTACCTCCTAAATGTTTCGCTATATTTAAGAAACACCATGTATATGTTACGGTCAATTCGATTATTTAGGGCAGTTACCATAATGCTTGGTCATAATAAATAATGACCGATAAAATCAGGCAATTTAATAATTTTGTATTTGCCTACGACAATCTAGGATAATTTATTACATTGCCCGGTCATTATAAATACTGCTATTATTTCTCGGGTCACTTTAATTAAAAAATAAATAGAAACTCTAGGATTTCATTTGTTTGTGTGTATATTGTGTCGTAGGCATAATGTGAAATCCGGCTTTTTACAAAACGCCTAGGCATTTGATAAAAAGCCGGCAAAAGGAGCAAATTATAACTTTTTCTTAAACCCATACATTTGTGTTCATACAAAAAAAAGCTTTAAACAACCTTTAACCTGACCCTCATTCATTTGGTCAGTAGTAGAGGGTTAGGTTAAAGGTTGGTTAAAGATTTTTTTAAAATAAATAATAAAAATGAAGCTAATAGGTTTGTTTTTCTTAAAAACAATTAGGCCGGCATTTTATTATTTGCCCAGTCAAAACACGAGATGCTCGTTTTGCAGGATTTTTATAAAATGCCTAGGCGTTTTATAAAATGCCGGTATTCACATTATACCTACGACATATGTATTTGCAAGTACATACCTAATATGTTTTTTTTAGTTAGGCATACGTAGGTATATTTTATACATACTTATTTTATCACCACCAGTTTGTTTCTTTATTTGTTTGTTAGTTATATAAAAATTTGTTTTAATATAATATCTTCTTATTTTTGTATGTAGAGAAATATGAATAAAAATTTTCTTAAATTGCCCACTCGATTTCCAGCATTATTCATAATACCCGGGCAATGTAATATTTTCTATATAATTTATTATTTTGTCACATCCCAATGGGCACTTTTTAAATTGCCCGGGCATCATAAATAATCCCCAATTACTTACATTGACCGTAACATATATACCACATTTATTAACAAAAGTACAAAATAATCTCGGCAATTTAATTTTTCCCGTGCTGATTTTTATATGGTACATACGAAGTATTTATAATCTAAATAAACTGGACACAATAACAGGTGTTTTTTCGTGTTAATAGGGTTACCAAAACTGTCATTTTGACATTTGGCTATAGTTCTTCGTAAACTCCTCGGCTCTGAATTTTGTAGAGACAAAAAAAAAGTTCCCTACTTTTTGACTTAAAAAAAAACTGTATAATGGGAAACGCAAAGAAAGCAAAACGAAATATTTCGTTTTCGTTCCGATCAAAACAGAACGAAATATTTTTCGTTTTTAGTCCCTGCTTTCAAGGGACTAATTTTACGTAAAGTGTGGTCCAGGTTTTGAAACCTGAGGCCCTTAACAGAGCAAGACATAACGTACGATTAGCTAATCTTCGTTGGAAGTGCTTTGTGTTTTAAAAGGTGGATTTTTAAAATTTCACTGCGAACCACAAGTAGTACCCTAAACCCTGCACATTACAGGCTATGATTAATACTGTCGGAACACGCGCGCCTGAAAATACAAATTACCTGCAAGTACATGGAGCTACTTTTAATTTGTGAAGATCCGCGCTGACTCCCTCTATAATTAGCGGGGATATATTTTAAGTTCCTGACGCATTTATCCGTTATCTACATTTAGTGTCGGAAAAAGCCGCCGGTTGAATTTTAGTTTGTGCAAGTGCCTTTTTCATTTAATTTGTACCGTAATCACGAAGCCGTACGTGTTGTAAAATTTTATCTCCCTCGCTGCACAACTTGCGGACTATGTAACGCGAATGGCCCAGCTTCATTCATTTTACTTCAAAGCAATCCACGATGGAGCCAGAACCACCTGAATTTTACATTAGTCAAGCAGCCCTAATCTGTCGACCCGTTTAACCCCGTATACCTTCTACTCAATTATTTGTGGATCCGTTTCGAGGGTTTTAACTCGGTTCAAACTTTAGAGGCTTCTTAACAGTATGCGGATAAGATACCGTGGCCAGAAGATTATCGCACAACTTTTAAAAGGCGTTAATTGTTCCCTGAGACAACCTACTTTGGTGTGATGTAGCCTGGACAAGTTTAATTGCTTCAAAATTGATCGAAGACTATTCGCGCGGGACGATACTCTCAATGCCGAAATTAATTTTAAATGAGCCCTAAATAATTTAGGTAAAATCAACACTCTTCAACGGTTTCTACACACTTTGTATTGGGGGCACATTATTGTCGGCAAAATTTGCTCAAACCCCATTTTTAGAGATGTAAATAGCGCAAAGGTAAACATACGAACGAGTAAATGGTGTGTGAAATCCATAAAATCCCTTGAAAGCTTTCAGTATTATAAACAAGAGGTTGTTTTGTTTGTAATTGGTTTTTGAAAATTGTAAATTATCGAAAAAAAATAACAAATTTTTTGACTGAAATATTTTTACTTAATTAGGTGTCACATAAGAAGTTGAACTAGGACATACACCAGCTCATGTTCTGCTGATAGCCAGCCGGCTCGAGTGGTCAGCGTGTTATTATCGTTGGATGCATTTTTAATAAACATCTTGGGCTTTTACTTATTTTTGCACCTATTAACCACCCTCCTTTATAAAGAAGACGACGTCGAGATGTAAACAAAACAACTTTCCACATAAAACTTGTTTATTTAGAGCACAAGTAATGAATGGATAAGCAGAATGCAGCTCTTGCAAACAATGACTGCATAACGTACGCCACCCATGGTTTTGACACCTCGGCGTTAAACAAAAGACCTAGAACAATGTTGAGAATAAAATGAACAACCCTCCAACTGCGTTATTGAGATTTTAATTCTTGTGCTGTTGTGCTTTCGATCGTTGAATTTTAAAATGGAGACAATTGTGGAATATACTTTTGTCAGTGCAAACTTGGTAATTCGGTTTTGCCAAGCATTAATAATCTAAATAAATCTTTTGTTGAAATCGAATAATTACATTTAGCGCTAAAATTTACGAATGTCGTTAAATAATGTCATATTTATCCAACACTTGTAAGGTAATACGATATGGCCCCTACATATCTTTACTTCAATTTAGGGCAAATTGTTGTCATTAGTTTAAGGCAGTCTTTACACCCCGCGGCCTATCTGGCATTTTCATGCGGCCCGCGGTCAAGTAGTTATACAGGGTGTGTAAAAATTGGCGGAAGCGCTACACGTGGCGATGTTCTTCGTAAAATTTCAAGTCGAAAATCTTAATACGAAAATGTTGTACCATGCTTGCTGTGTCTGCAAGAGGACCTCAAAGTTTTGACATTTAGTCCTTTAATAAGCGTTATTATTTAATGCTTGCAAATGAAAAAGCTGCAATTTGGAATAAAATTAATTTCGAATAGTATTTTTTCCTAAATATTGTGTTCTTCCTTTCAAAAATTGGTGTTGGAAATATGTTAATCACTGATTTGATTAAAAATAATACGTATGGCAACATTGTCATTAGCTGTCATCTCTGTTTTTCTCGTAATTATTTCTAGTTTGTGTTTTACGATACCCAAAAGTTTGCAGCTATGTTTGCGAACTGAAGGCTTTCAGTTGGAACAAAAATTGTAAATACCTAAGTAAAAATTGCTGATAAAAAAATGTCCAAACGCAAATCAATGTTTGCAATGTTTTCAATTTTTTTTTTTTTAAATGGTTCCTGAGGCAATAGGAAGCATGGTACAACATTTTTGTATCAAGATTTTGGACTTGGAATTTTACGAAGAACATCGTCACGTGTAGCGCTTCCGCCAATTTATACACACCCTGTATATTACAAGCAGTGCTGTTTTCAAAAAGTATAACATTAAGTGTCATTACATGTCAAAAAGTGCGAAAAAATACGAGAAATTAACAGGTGATTTAAGAAGACAAATAATAATGGAAATGAAAGAGACTTAACTTAGCAAGACAACAAAAATTATTCAAAAATGCGTATAAACAAAAAGTTCCACAACAATAACAAGTTATGAAATTTTTAATATTTCAGCTTAACATCTGAAACCATTGTCTGAATTTGTTTAATAAAATAATGTATTAAAATGGCTGTGAGCTTTATTTGCCCTAAAAAAAAAGCTTTGTTCCAATAGTATTTTATTTGGATTTACTGTGGCAAGATATATAATGTAATGGCAGAAAACGTAATATCAGCTCTTAAATATACTGCTAATAACTTTTTATCCAACTCTCTTTGTCTTGACGAATCAACGGATGTATCTAATACTGCTCAACTTGTAATTTTTTCGTGAAGTAGATATAAAGTTAAATGTTACTGAAGAATTACCTATTAGATTTGGTAAGGATGAATAGAACTAAAACAGCTGAGATTCTCTATTTTGTATTAAAAACAGATTTAGAAACAAAAAATTAGGAAATCGCTTAGAATTAACTACGTTTCTGACTAAGAAATTGAAAACCGACGTTTTAGGGAATTCTTTGTATGTCACTGCATTGCTCATATTAAAAATTTATGCGCGAAAAAAATGTGTTTCAAAAATTCTCCGAACCCTTCACACTTAGAAGAATCTCCATATCCACTAGAAAGTGGTACGGCCCGTTACTATTTTATAAAATTTGCAATTTGGCTTAAAAGGTTGAACGAGCCTGGTTTAAGGCAAATTGAACATTATTTAGGAATTAACAATTCAACTTCTTAGCAGATACCGAAAAGAAAAGCCCTAAAATTTAAACTTTTTGTAGATGATAAATTTCACAAAAGAGTACATTGTGAAATTGTGCAATAATATTAACTATGCACCCCACATACAATAAAATTAGATATTAGCTGTTTTACTGTTATATAAATTTGGTAAGTGAATAATTGCAACTATTCAGTTTTGCATGGCGATTTTAACACTAAAATGGCAAGGAATTGAGACTATATAACTAGGACCACTGTAAAATTTTTCTTGTTTTAGATTTTAAGTTTCTAATAATTAGCATATTTTGACTTATAAAAACTAGATAAGTTAGATAACATAAACAACTGCATTTTTTCAGTGACGTTTTGCTAACAATCAATAGAATTTTTCTGCGTTCTTTGTCTTTTGCAATTTTTCTAATGTTCAGGGTGTTTGTTTTAGAAATTACACCCCACAAATTTGTCGAAGTGAAAAAAGGGCCAAGACTCAAATTAATGGAATTTAAAATTAAACTGACATCAAAATGGTGTCCTTATTCGCCAAGCCAATTAACATCGGTCAAGTTTTAACTCTGTATGTTATATATCTGCACAACTAAACTATAGTTTTTGAATCACCCCACAAAGCAATTGAACACAAGTTGCACAGTAGCCGTGAATTATTTTTTGTTACTTTTTGTTGGTGTTTCCTAGATACCATTACAATTTGTTTGTAACACGAAACGGCCATCAAATTTACCTTGCCGTCGTTGTAAAATCACGCACGAACCGGTATCATGCCGCGCTTATGTTTATGTGATCATAAAACGACCAATTTCCAATTGTAATTTTTATTTCTATAGGGTATTTTAAGGTCTCTTAATAGTTGAACTTTCCTACATTCCATGAAGGTTATTCTCCTCCTTTCAAATGGTCTAATTCAACGAATAAAATATTATTGATTCATCGCAAAATAATATCTTAAAAACAAAAATGTTTTATGTTCACAATGCTCTACCTGTATTTATTGAAAATCTGTATTTTATTTGACAATTAAAATCATAAAATAAAGGTTGAAATACATATCTCATTCACATGTTGTTCCTATCAAAGATCTCTTTTATTTAATGTTTTATAAAGCAGAAAAATAAACTGCACTAAGCTTCAGAACTATCGTTCAGTTGTACCATAGACAATAGTGTTTAAAATACCGATGCCTTTTAATCTATTGGTAGTGTTCACTTTAGTGTATATTGATTTATGAAGACCAAATTAAATTGTACACATTGACAGTCAGTCAGTTTAAGCCAAGCGAATGTTCTCATATTTAATTTAAGTAGTGCTAAAGAATACTTACATTGCTCCAACGTAGATTGCATCTCTGCTTACGTCCAAGTACAGAGTGCGGTAGTAGAATTTTCCACACGTGAACTCTCTCACGTGATCTGAAAAAAAAAAAACAAAAGTTAAAAAGGAATTTACGACTGCTTAATCAAACGTTCAGCTCCTATACAAACAAAATGTTTATATCCACAACGTAAATATAATAAGAGACACTTAGGTTTGTGCTAGTCTCGATAACTAGAGACACACTCGACGTAAATAACAAGCTTTGCGATTCAACGTCGTAGAGTATACGTTACACAAGCTCAACTAACGATCAAATGGTATTTTAGATAATTCTGTAATAATAGTTTGTATTTACAAAGCGAAGATGGGTAATATAGCGTTCATGATATTAATTTTATCATAACCCAGGGGAGGTTCGCAAACACTGATTTATCTGATATTGATACTTAAAAACGTTATAATCGCCTTCAAATAATAGCTTTTCTACAATGTTTAAACTTATACTGACACACACAGGATGCGCAATACGTTACACAGGAGACAACCATTGGAGTTTCTAAAACGGTAAGAGATACTTCGGTGGTTAAATGTAAAAAACGTTCCTATTTAAAAAAAAAAAAAACAGTGGATTCTCGAACTTCGAACGGTTGAGAATGTGTGAACAACTTGAAACTCGACCAAAAACTTGAAAATTGAACAAAGAATCTGTTTTTCAAGCGTTTTATTTATTACTCTGGGTTATTTTTACATAACCATTAATATTACTCATTCATCAATATCCCTCTTATTATTATTGACGCGGAAGAAGAGCAACAGCAGGAGGAATGCGAAACAATTGAACAAGAATATGAACAAGAATATGAACAAGAATATGAACAAGAAATAACCGAAGATGAGTTAGATAGAGCCATACATAAAATAAAAATTGGAAAAACAGCACGTCATGTGGTGTTTTGCCTGAAATGATTAAGAACATGGGAGTAGATGGAAGGAAAATGCTGCTAAGAATAGTAAATAAAGCATGGTAGGAAGAAGATATTGCAAAGGACTGGGAGGTATCTGTTATATTACCGATATTAAAGACTGACGATAGTGAAAAATGCGAAAACTATAGAGGCATATCTCTGCTTAGCGTAGTAGAAAAATTATATGTAAGAATTTTGGAAGAGAGATTAAGGAAACATTTCGAAAGAAATTTGGAAGAGACGCAATGTGGATTTAGACCGGATAGAAGCACGCAGGATCTAATTTTTACGTTAAGGCAGTTAAGTAAAAAAAACAATGAAACATTCAAAGATGGTGTACTTGTGCTTTATCGATCCTTCTAAAGCCTTCGATAGAGTGCCAAGGGAAAAAATCTGGAAGATATTGAAACAAAGTAGAGTGGGAGAAGGATTATTAAACGCCATCAAGAGTTTATATAAGAGTAGTAGAAATTATGTGCGAACCCACAACAGCAGTTCCCAGGAATTTACAACAACAGGGGGAGTAAGACAAGGAGGCACATTAAGTCCACTGCTCTTGATAATTCTTATGTATAAAATAATTAAAGAATGTAAGCAAAACACAAAGAAAGCCTACTAGGGTTGGAATAAACTAAAACCAATATACTTAACAGACTTAGGCCCCGGCTCCACGTACGATATTTTAACGCATGTATCTGCGTTAAATTGACGGGCAAAAATAGGTAACATTAGTTTAAATGAGAGGTGGCTCCACGTCCGATAACGGATCGTACTACTTCTGCGTCTTCAAAGTCATAACGCACTTGGACGCAGCTTGTTCCATTTTCAATCCGATAAATAATCGAGTCAGTATCGTGACACGCAGCTCCACGTGCGTTGTGCATGCGTCCGTCCGCCTACTCCTACTGGACATTGTCTTGTGAATTTTAATTCTCTTGATTTGCCAGCTTTTGCTATTTTTCACTGCGAAATGTCGGAAATAGATAGCGAAATTTTAATTTTAGAAGTAGAGAAGCATCCATGCCTGTATGATTTAGGCAACGAAAACTATAAAAATAGAACAGCCAAAATGGCAGCATGGATGGATGTTTACATTTTTCTCTTGCCAGGTTACTGATCCCTGGTCGGGACAAAAATATGAAGTAAATAAATCTTTGATGTGAATTCCATTAAGGTTTCTCCTAGTTCCCAAAGCATGAATACTATCTAAAGAGCACGTTAATGTGTCTTCGAATTGATAGCCATCACGTTTTCTGACAAAATTGTGCAGTGCACAACATTTTTTAATGATACAGTCAGCAAAGTCAGGATTAACGTCAATCGGATGATGAAAAATTCGGCATTTATTGACCAATATACCAAACGTACACTCTCTACATACCGTCGTGCTTTTGAAAGATGGAAATTGAAGATCTTCTCATGCGTAAGGTTTCTGTTTGGGAAACGCCTCATTTAATTTTTACTTAGGGTAAATGCAGAACTATCGAGCGGTAGAATGTCGTACGTGGAGCCAGGTTGTTGCGTTTTGCTTCCGATATAGGTACGACATGTATACGTTTTGAAAACGATACGTGGAGCCGGGGTACACGATGCGTTTTTAGTCCGTCAATTTAACGCAGATACATGCGTTAAAATATCGTACGTGGAGCCGTGGCCTTAGCCTTTGCAGATGATGTGGTGCTATTAGCTAAAAGCGAAAAGAACTTGCAATTCAATCTAGACGTGTGGGCAGATACATTAAGTAGATATAATATGAATATTAATATAACAAAGACAAATGTTATGGTTATAGCGAAAAATTTGTTTATATTCTAAAAAAATTACATAGTTGCAGTTTTTTTTTTCAATATGGCGATTGGTAGTTGTGCAAACTTTTTTTAAATAAAAATTACTACGTATGGCGAAAGCAATAACTTGCAAGAATTTGCTTTTAATTTACGGGATAAAAAAGTAATAACATTACAGTATCTTTAAATAATGTTTTATTAACAATTAATGAACGCATTCCTACTACTAAGTTACCTTCAAGAGAATAACATTAAAATTTAAGAATCAGAAACCCAATATTCGTTCCAATAAAGTTAGCTGGTTTTCAGCGAGCTTTTTAGCTTATATTTGTTTTCAGCATTAAGTGATCCACTCCCCCAAGATAACTAACTCAGCACATATATTATGTTTCGTATTGCAAGCTAAAATTTGTGATCCCGTTCCATCTTGTATATTAAGAAATCCCATAATTTTGTTTTATGGTAGTAATGAAACAGATCGAGCTTACTGCAGTACAACTTTTCGTAAAACTACGGTTTCTTGGCAAGAAAAAACATTAGCTTGAGCTGCGCCAAGAGAATGAAACTATCCAAACCATTGGTTTTTATTTCAAGTCATGAATTGAATCCAAGCTTTATTGTCTTCTTGATTAGCTTCCACTTTGTCTAAACAGTTCACGAAGTGCGTTATTTATTATACGACTCTACAATAAACAGAATCTTAACTCTGTACTATTTGAAATTTTAAATAATCGCACGAGAAGTACAGAACTCTTACTTTGTGAGTTACACAGATATTATTTGGAAAATTGTAAAACTTAAATGAATTTTAAAAAAATGTTTAAAAAAATGTTTGAAACCTAAAAAACTTTTTTAAATAATGCAGTTGCATTTAAAAAAACTTCCTCCTTTCAAAAATGCAATATTATACCGGGCGTTTCTTTTGAAATAGGAAAGTTACGACCATTTTTGGAACCGGAAACAAAACTGACATAAAAATACTACATTCCAGATTTAAATATATGTGTTATCGTTAAAGTAGTAATATTTAAGACTTTTTTCAACAACAAAAACAAAAATACGAATATATAAATCAGTCTTGGTACCTAAACTCATGTATGGAAGCGAGTCCTGGGTCATAACTAAAAAACTCAAACAAAAACTCGACGCATGTGAGATGAAAGTACTTGGAAAAATCGCGGGAGCGACAAGACTGGATAAAATTAGAAGTGATGTAATAGGGGAAGACTTGAAGGTTACAAGTGTAGTGCAAAAAATAGGACAAAAATTAAGATGTTTCGGAAATTTGGTGAGCATGGACGAGAGAGGAGTGGTAAAGGAGATATGGGAGATGGAACTAGCCGGCAAGAGAAGGAAAGGTAGACGCAGAAGAAAATGGAATACAGGAGTGGCAGATGCATTGAAGAAACGAAAACTGACCTGGACTGAAGCGAGACGCGAGGCAGTAAATAGAAGTAATTGGAAAAAGATATCACCTCTACACCTGTGGTAGGTGAGATGAGGATAAGTAAGTAAAAAAAAAAACAAAATAGTTTTATTTCTTCATTATACGCAGAGAGTTTATGACTTTTCTTAAATTTTCAAGTTCCTAGCACACAGAAAGTATACAAAAACTCTAGTTATAGTAAAGTATATGGAAAATACTTTTAAGTTTTATTTCCAATCGTTAAAAAAATATTTATGTAAACTGTTGAGATACTTCTTTAGCAAATAGTTTACCCAGTATAATGAAGTGGAGGAAGTAATATTTCTAAATGTGGTATGCGAAGTAAAGTCAAACCACTTAGATAACTTAATTTCCTTTGACATGGACAAGTCTGCGGTATATCCGCTGCGGTAATTTGAATTTCTATGCACGAATATTAATTATAGAGGAAAGTAAATTCTTTACCCAACATCTATGTTATCTTAGCCGTGGCTCGGATACTCCAACCTGCCGTATATTAAAATACAACTCGAAACACGAACCTTCATTATAAAATGTAGAGGAAAGGTTTTTGCACGTATCTACCCATTGCATGACTGCAATCATTGTGCTAACGCCGCGTATAAAACGTATTTGAGGTGAAACTCGCGATACGGACTTGCTTTTGATAAGTTCAATTACTGAAGTTGGCTATGGAGACATATGGTTTAGTTGACTTTATCAAAAGTTGCGTGTCGTTCCTGTGTTTACACCGGTGTTATTGATATACTGTACACTATACTTTAGCTACGTTTTGATGTATTGCGAATATTACTACGTGCTTTACATTTTTACGACTAATCGCACTCGTTATACCTACGTTTAGCTTAATTAGTGCGAGCGGACTTGGGGTTATCTGTAAAAACTTATCTTAAGTGGTAGGAACTGGTAATTTTAGTTACTGTTTTAATCAACTTGCGTTTAATTCTCTCTTGTAAACACGGCATATCTTGTTTTTATTCCTATTCTTACGACGGAAGATTTTGTATTTTCTACTAATGCCACCTCCCGGCAAGAGGAAGAGGGGTCGTCCAGCTTACAAGCAGAGGAACTATGTTAACAACGCCATCAGTAATATTCGAGACCAAATGCGCAATATCAACTGTCTGGTTGCTGCGGAATTTTTCGGTTTTTATGCTTAAATGTTTACGTGAAGACATTATGAACGCATAATTCTTATGGATAATTCCAGGAATATGGCGCACTAATGAGTGGCAGTCAAGAGACCCATATAAAAATATAAATTTTGTCTTTAGCATGCCCGTTATACAGGGTTCTCGTTTTTAGAGGGCCACTATGGCGATTTCGTAAACGGTAAGAGTTACGACTTCGGTTAAATTGGGGTAAAGTTGTATATTCAGGTGCTTAATAATTTGAAGCAAACAGAACTTATCTAGCTCTTTTAGTTATTGAGATATAGGAAAAAAAGTAAAAAAGTGGATTTTTGTTTTTTACCTGTAACTTTTTCATTTGAGGTCGAATTTCATTTCTGTAAAAACTTTTTCATAACCACTTTTTGCAAGGAATCAGAATCCCCAATTATATTTTTCGTGCGACGTTTTGTTTTTTAAAAACCATCATCAGGTCAATTTTTTCTTATGGACGCTATATCTGATTTTAACGCCAATTTGTAGAGCATTTTTTTCTGAATTCAATAATGTATAACACTTAGCACATTTTTAAAACAATTGCTGTTAAAAATTGCAAAAACAAAAGTTTTATTTAAAACAAATCCTAATCGGCATGGTAAATATTGTCTTTGTCCCTTTTTCCTCGGAAGCACGTAAGTAAACCATATGAAATTACTATTAAAGGGATTTAATTAAAAAAATAGGTAATAATAAATATGTTAGGAATGCATTAACATTGTTCACGTAGCAAATATTTTTAGAATATTTTCTTTGGTTACGTAATAAATTTCTCCAAAATGTGCATTCAGTCCTTATTTGGCATACAATTATTTGTATCAAAATTTTCGTTATCAAATAATATAAGTGTCCATAGTTTACAAAAAACGTCCAGAAATCTGTTTACGCTTTTTGCTTATTAGAAGTCATTAAGGCATAACTCGTTATTTTTAGTTAAAAATAAATGTATGCCAAATAAGGATTAACACATTTTAGAGAAATTTATTACTTAACCAAAGAAAATATTCTAAAAATATTTGCCACGTGAACAATGTTAATGCATTCCTAACATATTTATTAATACCTATTTTTTTAAAATTAAATTCCTTAAATAGTAATTTCATGCGGTTTACTTACGTGCTTCCTAGGAAAAACGGACAAAGACAATTATTTACCATGCCGATTAGGATTTGTTTTAAATAAAATATTTGTTTTTGCCATTTTTAACAACAATTGTTTCAAAAAAGTGCCAAGTGTTATACATTGTCGAATTCAGAATAAAATGCTCTACAAATTGGCGTTAAAATCAGATATAGCGTCCATAAGAAAAAATTGACCTGATGATGGTTTTTAAAAAGCGAAACGTCGCACGAAAAATACAATTGGGGATTCTGATTCCTTGCAAAAAGTGGCCATAAAAAAGTTTTTACAGAAATGAAATTCGACCTCAAATGAAAAAGTTACGGGTAAAAAACAAAAATCCACTTTTTTACTTTTTTCCCTATATCTCAAAAACTAAAAGAGCTAGATAAGTTCTGTTTGCTTCAAATTATTAAGCACCTGAATAAACAACTTTACCCCAATTTAACCGAAGTCGTAACTCTTACCGTTTACGAGATCCCCATAGTGGCCCTCGAAAAACGAGAACCCTGTATACTATATTATTTTTCAAGATTAAAAAATTGTAGCAACCAGTATAAGTTTTGAAACGCTGGTTTAAAGTTAGAAAATGTTATAGATTATAAAAGGAAACGTTCAGTTTTCAAAATTTTGGCAACACTACCTGCCTTTGTTACAAGTTTTTACGTTTTAAGCGCAAGTATGTTCCATTTGCTTGAGTGTAACGTTTGTGACAAATGTCTTTTGAAAAGAATAAATTTAAGTTAAATGCACTTTTTTTGAAATCAAAATTTCTAGTAAAAGTTTAAAATATAAATTAAATACGTATTTTTGGTCCTTCAGAATTGCTTATTTAAATGAAAAAATACTTTAAATCCAAGTGGTCTATCATAGTTTCTCCTTAAAAACGTTAATTACATTATCAGCAGGACATTTTCCTTCAACTATGTCCTCCAAAAGATTGCATCCAATTCCCCCTGATTATCGCAATGGCAAAAGAGGCAGTCAACACAGCTTATGAAACTAATCTTAACTCTGGACTGTTATCTGAAAAACGCGCTTTCCAAGGTACATTCGCCACTAAAGATCGCAAAGAAGGGATGACCACATTCGTCGAAAAACGCCTCGCAAAATTCACAAGCGAATAAACAATTAAAAACTGATGTAATGTAGAATCCTATACTTTTCCATACATTTTTGTTGTGTTTGCAGCATTTAATAAAAATGTATTGTATTACATGTCCAGCCTGGGAATGACTATAAATGTTTAGTAAACAAACAAAAGAAATTTAAATTGCAAAACTTGTAACTTCAAACTCAAAATTTTGTACGGATTCTACTCATCGAGTATAATACAATTATCGGTACGATTTAAAATTCCAATAATATATAAAAACTGATATAATAGAATTCACTTCAACAAGATAATAAAAGTGTACAACTAAACAATTTTGTTAACTCGTATAACGTATAAAGATTATAAGTACTTTTTTATAATAGAACGATTTATAAAATTACTTAAGTTATCTTTACTTGTGTTTATTGAACAATTAATGACGTTTATCAATAGATAACATCATTCAGGATTAATACGTGCAACAGCTTTTAGATGGCACTCTAAAAGTATAGATTACTAACCCTATGGTTTAAAAACTGGATAGTGGTCGATATTGGTTTTTATCGGTTTTTGCAATAACACTAACAATACCGAGCATGGTGGCTGGTTGGTTTAGCAACCTAACGAGTAATAGGGAGGTCGTGGGTTCGAATCCCGAGGCCGTCTGTCATTGTAAAAAAAAATTCAATAACGGGACGACATCTGAAGTTATGGATATCAATGAAGACGAAGCGATTTATAAGATCGAAAGAGAAGATATTACGGAGTACAATGCCGATAGAGTACAAAATATTCTTAAATACGCTGCAGAAAGGAAGAAATTTAAGAAATATCTTGGAGCCATACGTGGACCAAATTGGGTGAAATATGTGGAAAAATGGGAAAATGCCCCAGATGCAAAAACAAAACATGCGACAGAAATAAAGTTGGCTACAGTGTATTCAAAATACATAGAATGGAAAATTAGGTCTGGCGCTTGTAAGTCGGATGTAAATTGATTTTTTTTTAAGCGGAAATGGGAACGATTAAGTAACACAAACTAGTTTTGTCCGTGAACGTCTAGGTCGTCGACAATGACCAGAGGGTGGTTGCTGAAGGAGTCTTTTAAGATCATCGACAATGACCAGGAGAAGTTGCCGAAATAGTCTTTCAAGGTCGTCGACAATGACCAGAAAGTGGTTGCTGATGGAGTCTTCCAAGGTGGTCCACAATGACCAGAGGGTGGTTGCTGCAGGAGTCTTAGAAATGTTAGAAGGGTAGTTTTCCAACAGAGGAGCTTGTCGAAGAAGTCTTTCAAGGTCGTCGACCAGAGGGCGGTTGCTCAAGGAGTATTTGAAATGTCCGAGGTGTAGTCTCAGAGAGGGTTGCCGAAGAAGTCTTTCAAGGTCGTCGATTAGGGGTGGTTGCTAAAGAAGTCTTTAAAATGTCCTAAAGGTAGGCTTTGAAGGTCGACTAAAGGGGGTTGCCGAAGTAGTCTTTCAAGGTCGTCGTCGCTTAGAGGTCTGGTTTCTGAAGAAGCTTTGAAATGTACGAGGGGTAGGCTCTGAAGGTCGACCAGAGGGGGTTGCCGAAAAAGTTTTTCAAATGTATGACAAGAGGCGAACCAGTCTTTTATCTGTCACCAGTAACTAGTTCTTAGGAGTGTCAACACTAAGGCAGAAAACAATTTAATCAAGTTATTGTTGGATCATATCTGGTTGCTAAGTACACTGATTGATTAACTGATTATGTGATAAATATTTATTGTGTGTGTTAACTGAGCCTGAATAAAACGAATAGTTAAGTGTACTTACAGTGTACTGAGCAACAAGATATGATCCAACAATAACTTGATTAAATTGTTTTCTGCCTTAGTGTTGACACTCCTAAGAACTAGTTACTGGTGACAGATAAAAGACTTGTTCGCCTCTTGTCATATGTTTAAAAAACTCCGGCAACCCCCTCTGGTCGACCTTCAGAGGCTACCCCTCAGACATTTCAAAGACTTCTTTAGCAACCACCCCTCTAATCGACGACCATGAAAGACTTCTTCGGCTACTCCCTCTGGTCGACCTTCAAAGCCTACCCCTCGCACATTTCAAAGACTTCTTCAGCAACCACCCCTCTAATCGAAGACGACCTTGAAAGACTTCTTCGGCAACCCCCTCTGAGACTACCATGGAACTTTTTAAAACATTAAAGCATCACTGAATACTGAATAGGTCTCAGAAAGGAACACAATTTATCCAAATTAAATTTCTTTGTAGCCCTTAACGTTTACGAGATCCCAATAGTGACTTTTCTATGTGGACCACCCTGTATATGTCCCCCATATTAAGCGATTATCGTAATCTCTCTAAAGCTTATCAAGAATTTAACTGTCAGTTTAATTGAGTATTGCCTTGTTTTAAAAGCTAGTCTGAGTACATTTATCTTTATAACGAGAACTATCAACACAACTGACATTATAATTATTACAACTGAACCCTTTGTGCGTATATAATCGTGACTCACGACTTTGGTGATACTGACGACCTACATAATGTACAAGTACATACTGCAACTTGCAATATATTTTTTTAATTTTAATAACAAAAATTCTGCGTCTAACTGATGTTATACGCGTTTAGCAGAAAGCGAGTCGTTAAATTTTCCTGTTGCAACAAACAAAATAGCGCAATAAAATGTTTCATAAAAGCGAACTATTTTGCAGTGGACATTTTGGTATTAATTTTTGAAGCTATAAAAGGTAATTTAAAGTTTTGCAAGCAGTTTACAAACTGAATCCGCTACACTGAAAAAGTGATCATTAAAATGCATTTGGCAATATTTCGTGCTAATGTAAAAACGATGTACCAATGAGTACAGCTAAATAATTCCTATAATCTGTTGAAAAGTATTAATGTATGAACAAAGCACTTTCCATGATCCGTCATTTCAAGCCAATAATAATAAAAATCGTAGAGTAGCTAACAACAAAGTTTTACCATATTTAATAAACTAATACTGTATGTGGCTAGGCTATACATTATTAACTACTGATTATATTATTAATGACACCCTTCTTTATTTATGAATCATAAATTTATTATTGATTTAAATTACAACCTTATAAACTCTTTAAATACTTGGTATAACTAATTTACTTTCATTATTGCTTTAAACAACATCTTTATTTCTTGGAAAACGTAGGTAAACAATTTATGTTTTGGAAATTTCTTTTGATACCCAGTAACATAAAATAAGAATGGTAGAACCGTATTTACTATTAATTATGAATGAAATTATATTAAAAATAGTAACACAGTATTTATTAAAATAGGGGAAGTGGACCATTAGCTTGAATTTATTGAAAAAAATACAATTTATTTTGAAGTTGCATAATTATTAAATACTAAATTACTATTCAGAATTTTTATGTCTTTTTGCTGTTGCCCAATATCTTGTGTATTTTGCGTAAAAATATCATTTTCCTTCATTTATAGCTGAGAAACAAGTTATGAAAGTACTAGCGATTCCGGAGCCCCATATGGGGCTCTTTCACCGCTAGATTCCGCCTTGCGCGTAGAATTCTCTTTGTGCGTAAAATTCTTTTTGCGCAAAAATTATCTTTCGTTTGGTGCAAGTCCCATATCCCTAAGTGGCACCGTTCCCGAGATATATCGATTATAACTAAGCCGGAGATGATCAATCGATTGGCTCAAATTTTTATTTACAATACAAAATCGACAGTTATACTACTCGCGCTGAGCCAGGCGGCTCACTTTTATTTAAGGCGATTAATCGACCGATTCAAATTTTATTTACAACAATCGTTGTTGCTTTTTAAATTACAATAAATCCATATTCGTACTACTCCCGCTCCGCGCTCAAATTCTATTAAGTCGGTAATCAAACTACTTGCGCTTCGCGCTCGCACCCAATGGGTCCCAGTGGAATTCTCTGCGCGTAAAATTCTTTTTGCGAAAGAATTATATTCGTTTGGTGCAAGTCCCATGTCCCGAGATATATCGATTATAACTAAGCCGGAAATGATCAATCGATTGGCTCAAATTTTTATTTACAATACTCGTATTGCTTTTTAAAATTGAGAAAATCGACAGTCATACTACTCGCGCTGAGCCAGGCGGGTCATTTTTTTTGGAGGCGATTAATCGATCTGTTCAAATTTTATTTACAACAATCGTTATTGCTTTTTAAATTAGAACAAATCCATATTCGTACTACTCGCACTACGCGCTCGCACCTAATGCTTCTCAAATTCTATTAAAGTGGAAATCAAACTACTCGCGCTTCGCGCTCGCACCCAATGGGTGCGAGTGTTGCCCAATATCTTGTGTATTTTGCGTAAAAATATAATTTTCCTTCATTTATAGCTGAGAAACAAGTTATGAAAGTAGGAGAACCAAAAAAATTAGTTTTTTAAAATAACCAATCCACGTTTTTCGAGTTGTCAAACAGATTACAAAAAAATGCGCCTTCGTAAACACTCGATATTATTTAACAAAAATCTTTTTTAAACTGAAACAATTATTTAAACAACTTAAATTAAATCCTATTTACAAGGTAATGTATGTATTCTAAACTTCAGCAAAACAAATTTCGGCCGTTTTAGTTAGAGTGGTACACTCCGAATCTGGTTTAATAATTTTGTACAAGTTCTTATCGCAGTCTTCCGGGTCGGTAATTTCGTCCAACTAAATTGTCCGTCAAAATGACACTCCTACAAAGGGGAAAATGGGGCAGGGGATCACGAAAACCGCGAGAAACGAACAGATGATAAACATTAGTGCAGTTTAGCGTCGGCTGTGCAAAGGTAACACGTTACGTGTATAGATTATCTCGTTTCAGGCTTTTATATCTCATCGGTAAGTCGCAGATCAATTCTGAATTCACGCTATCCGCAAATCCATTTCAAACAGCAAGCGATTGCGCTCGCAATTAGCACACGCCATGTATTATTAGAACTTCCCGCTTCCGCGAGCTACGAAATCAGTTTCTATTATATACTAGGTGTGTTCAAAAAAAAGACCGAACTAAACATGATATAAAGATATAAACAAACATACAAAAAATAAGTTACTTGGGAGGTTACAACGAATGCAGGCAGCGCCGCCAACCGGACGTTGCTAGGACTATCAGTTGCCGCGCACTATCAAAAGTTCGGTCTGTTTTTGAACATACCTCGTATAATTATTGGTAATGCGTCCGTTGATGATGATTAAAGGTATGTTTTGAAAAAAAAGTCTGGTTTTACACGACGAAATTAATAACCCATTTTTATTTTATTGGTATACTAACATGTTTCGACTTGGTGGTATTAATAAATATCTTTACCATGAAATAAAAAACAAAAACAAAGACAATCTCTTAGTCTCAGATAAAACACACGAAACAATAAAATTTTATAAAATTCCTTATATAAGAAACCTTTCAGAAAATTTATCTAAAATCTTTAAACAATATAATATTAATATAGTTTTCAAAAATAAATTTACTTTACAAAGAATTTACACTAAATTAAAAGATCCCACACCTCAAAATTTAAAAACTAATTTAGTCTATCTTTGCTCGTGCAATCAATGTAATACTTATACAGGGTGCCCATTTTTCTAAACTGTTGTTTGGGTAACTCCGTTAATATTAGAGATACAGAAACGTTTAAATTAGCAAATTTGTGCAGAATTTAAAGGAAAATCTGATGCCATTTTCAAATTTGACCTACGTCATCAACTTTTTGAAATATTTTGAAAAAACTGAAAAAGGTCGATTTTTTCAAACTTGAATAATTCCGTAACCATATGAGTTAGAACAAAAATAAAAATTGGCTTTTGTAGATATTTTTACGTAGATTTTAAATATGTTAACGAAATTTTCATAGCACTCTCGATTTCCGAGTTATAGCACAAACTTGCATTTTTTTAAATGGAAGTCATAGTTGGCTGTGGTCTTATTAAAAAGGTTATTTTTTTGAAACGAGAAAAAAACATACCTTTAATTATACCTCGTATATATCATATTTGAATTAATTACGAAAAACAAATGCAACACGTTAACTTGCAATTAAAAGCAAATTTTATGACGTCGACATCCATTAAGGAACAATATTAATAGGGATCGAATGTTACCGATATTTGCCGTTACCGGTAAGATCGGAAAACTCAAATTATGTAATAGATTGGTTTATTTTCATGGCAGCACTGATTGTCTGGCACGTTCTTCGTCCTAGAATTATGGCCATGTCGAAAGACTATATTTGCGCAGTATATTTACTCGAAGAACATGTTGCAGTATTTTTACAAGTTATTTACTATAGTTTCAGCCTGGAGTTTGCAACATGATCAGGACGAAGAAAAACACAAACAAACGGACGTGCAAATACGCCGAAGAAGTAAAACACGGTTTGTTTACTTTCGTTTAGATTTCCGTTCGCGGTACTTCTTTGACAAACCGCTTGGGAGATGAACCAAGCGAAATATTTTTACTTTATTTATAAATACAAACACTGAGAGTTAACTAAAGAAACGTTAATAATTCGACAGATGGTGCATACCAACAAACTCGTTCCAGTAATTCGAATATACAGGGCGTTTCAGAAGGAATGCTAAATATTTTAGGAGCGTAGTATGGAGCATGAAAAAATTCACAAGAAAAAATCTTATTGAAGTTTAAAGGTAAAACCGGCTAGTCGACCTGACTACACTGTAAAACCCGCCCCCTTGTAACGACAGAAATTCCAAGCAATAAACTTTATGATAGGGTAACAACCATTCAATAAAATTATGAAACATTTCATTTATTTTAGGCATCAAATTCCATGGTTTTGTAAAAGGTATTTTTCACTTCCGTTCTATTGCAAATATTTGGTTTAAGGTATAAATTGTAAAAGGGAATTTTCACTTCCGCTTTGTAAACATTTGGTTTGAGGTATAAATCCCTTTCTATATTAACCAATAGTGGCATAGCTATGACATTCGTCTAATTATTTGTAAATTGAGATGTACAAAAGTTTCGAACAGTGGTCAGAGAACTTTCAAATCATAGGGCACCAAAAACAATGTGTAATGACGATTTTTCATTACCCGTATGTTACAATTATTGTTGGGTGGTTTTTAAGTAGATACGTGACAAAAATATTGGTAGCGCGCCAAAGTGGGTGATAATTAGTGCAATTTGACAAATACATAAAATCCTTTATCATTTATACAGGGTGCACCACGACCCTGAGATTCTTCGATACCTCCTTTATTAATTAAAATATAAAAAAATGTTTAATACAAATATTGTGCGAACCTCTTTTCTACATAACCTAAAATTATTTTCAAATATAAAAAAATTACATTTTCGTATATTTGATAATAATTTTAGGTTATGTAGAAAAGAGGTTCGCACAATATTTGTATTAAATATTTTTTGATATTTTAATTAATAAAGGAGCTATCGAAGAATCTCAGGGTCGTGGTGCACCCTGTATTATATTTGGAGTCGTCTCTAGGCAAGGCAACGTGCCTTTGAGGAAATTCACAGTAATGTACGCTTTTTGATCACGAAAACAAGTAACAAAAATAAAAATGTAAAGCATTAATAACAACGTTTTTCCGGTTTTTACTTTAAATTTTATGCTGAAATATGGTGTGAATTTTTTGGAATGTAAGTAAATTTTATGTTTATATTTTATTTATTATTTTTTTTTTGTAATTTTGCTAAATGTAATATTAATGTGTTTTTTTGCCTAAATGGAAACTATAAGTGAAAGTTTTAGGCTTATTAATATAATTTCGTTGAGGTGGGGGCGATCTGATTTAAAAAAATAAAACAAAGAATATGTTCTGCTATAAAACTGTAATTTTAGATGATGGTAAAGTACTCTACATTATCTAACTTCGCATTAAAATATGTTTGAACATCTAGGATTAAAAAAAAAAATTTGTTTTTCCCCCCACTTTTTTGTGTCAATGTCTGTTTGCGTTTGGAAACATTAGGAGTTATTAAGAGGGGCAAACTACGCCACTGGCTACACGTACTATTGTCAAGTAAGTTTGAGAGTGCATTGCAGTTGGTGGTGGAATTTTTTTTGGACCAACTTTGAACTATTGCCTATTATTTGTGTGTTTTACAATTTAAATAATCAAAAAATGCAACAGTAAGCCTTTGGTGAGGCTTTTTAAGGTTAACATTTAAACAGCTGTATCTTTCGAACCATTGAGAACTGGACACTTGTTTATATAAACTGTTTAACTCAAAATAGTCCATACTACCAGTTCCTAAAATATTTACTGTACCTCTTACAACACCTTGTATATGCAAAAATTCTAAATATGTTTAAGGACGATTGTTGGAACATTTAAGTCAAGTTTAAGTCAACACAATTTCAAATAAAAATCCTCCGACAGGTCGATTTAATTAAGAACAAAATTTTTGAATTAGTCTTAAATTTAGATCATCATTCGTTTTCGAGTATTGACGTCGTAGACATTGTTTTAAATCGTAACCAACGTATTTTTTTCTTGACTCTGGAGGGCTTTTAATTCTCTAAATGCCAGTATAAAATTTTTGACAGCTTACGTAAGTACATTTTCGAACAAAACACAGTTGAAAGTTGATAACCCTAAATTTTATTATCAACAAAAATTAATCATACAGTACTTTGCTAAGCTGATAACATTATCAAAGCATCTCATCTTACGTTTTTTACTTATCAAGTAAATAAATTTAAACAATAAATCTCTTGTTGAAATTTAATTTGGTACTATGACACATTTAACAGTGATACAGAGACTAGAAGTTCCATTCTTGTTGGACGTGGGAATAAGACTTAAATCAGCAAGAGGAATGTGATTTGCTTAATGAAAAATATCTTAATCTATCAACCAATCCACAATCAGTACGATTGAGAATAAATTTAGAAAAAGTGAAGATGTTTAAGATATTGCAAAACCTGGCCGTTCAAAAATTATTATCGAAGATACGAGGATTAATGTTTTGTTAAGTATGGAAGTGAATTCTCATTATCTGCCTCGAGTAGGCGCAGAATGGATGCAGTGCGAGAATCTTATTTGAATAGAAACAGTGTTTTTGATTAATTTTTGGTAATAATAGAATTTAGGTCTTTTAATGTTCAATTGTAAAAATTCAGGTCTTTTAATTTTCAATTGTGGTATTTTTAGGTACAAACTGTGACTTGATATGTCTTTTTAGGCAGACCGCAAAGAATGGTTTTTATGGTGATGGTCAGTTAAATCCGGACGGCGATCAAAAGGTTTGGAACAGCATCCTCCTCAAGTCGATCCTGTGTTAAAGTAACAACAATTTTGCTGCACATCATTTGCACTGATTATAAAAAGCACTTGCACTTAATTACTATCTAAAATTATTATGCTCCAGTATAAGATTTCTACATTAGTGCATCTGGTCGTAATATGGTAATGGAATCCACGAATATGTTACAAAGCCAGGTAAAATATAGGTCGCAAGTTCGTAGTTGTAGGTAGGAATTAATAATTCTAATGTTTTCACGCGATCCTAGATGTACATTTATATCACATACACAAATGCATAGAAATAACTCATTATGCTTGGTTTCAAAAATGTGGTTTTTCCAAGCTTTATTAGTGGACAGAAAAACACAATATCTTACCAATGGAAATAGTAGGATAACACCTGGATTTTTTAAGCTTTAATTGTATTGAAGTCAAATTTATATTAAGAAAATAAGATTTTAATGCCGTACAATCCAAGAATAAAAAATGCAGATAGTCGTGATATTTTTATTGATAATTACACATTAGGAAAATACTTAAGGTATAATTATGTATAATGCAACATAACTACCCAACTTTTATTAAGTCGGTTACCAATTTTCATCAAATTTAACTTGTCCTGAATCTTTTTTATTTCCATTTCGGCTTTTGCTGATGGTTTTCTAATGCAAAACATTTAAAAATATTCCATGAATAAATTTACAATTGGACTTTATGGAGATCCCATTGCTTCCTTAAAATTTGTCGGTAGAATTTATTGTTACTTACGAACGAAAAAGGTGGATTTGGGGCAACTAACCGGTAGATCAAGTTGTACTGCAATTCGTTTTTGATTTTTATCTTCTTTATTTTACAGGTATAAAACAATACAAAGTAATTTTTTTTAGGACCGTGCACAATAAAATGCTATTCCCGAAACTGTACAATTATTACAAATTAATAAAAAGTTTAAGATGTGTATTTATTTAATTATCTTTATGCATATACATTTTTGGTAACCAAAAAAGTTCGTGCGGTTTTGATGGTAAAAAATAAAAATTTATTAGGAACCTGTAATACACTATTATTCATCAAATAATTACCATCACACTCAATGACTTTTTGCCAACGTGACGCCAACTTTGGTATGCCGTTATTGTAGAAATCCACGGTATTGAATCAAAAAATTGACGCACTGCATTTATTACATCAACTCGAGTTTTGAACTGCCTATGCCTTATACAATTGTCAAAATGTCAAAATGAAAGAGCGATCATACTAAAGTAAAAAAGTAAATAACACTATGTATACATGATGGTGGTCCATTTTTTAGTAGCAGGACTTTAACAGTCGATGAAAGACTTATTTTAAAGCGAATATTCCATATAAACATGGGTTCAAAAACGCTTCATTTTAAAGATACATGGTGTTGAAATTTTCGAAAAAATATCGATATTGTGTAACCGTTTCTCAACCAGTAAATATATTTTAACCAAATTTGTTAAACAACACCACCTTAGAGGTTACCACAATCCATGACCGAAAATTTCAAATCCCACAAGCAACCAGTGGCGGAGTTGTGGGGGTTCAGTTTCAATAAATTTTATAAAAAACTAGTACGGCCCTGTTCAAAATCAAACTCAAGCTTGTTTTTGGGTAGAGCATTTTATTCTTAACAAAAAGTGTTTCTTGACTTTTCTTGGTATCTGCCACCGTTTGGCGCCAAATTTGATTTATTTTACCATCTTCGCGAAAAACTTGCTCCTAAATTCGATCTAAAAATATAGCTAATATTCGTAATAAAGAAGTAATTACCGATTTTTGCAGTTTATAATACCAGAACATACTAATAATGAGGGAAGAAGTTCCGCTAAATTAACGATTAATGAGCATTTACTCTGCAAGTTGCAATTTTCCGCTTTTCGCGAATTTAAAAGCAAATTTTTCGCGAAAATAGTAAAATTAATCAAATTCCGCGCCAAACGTTGACAAATACGAAGAAAACTCAAAGAGACACTTTTTGTTTAGAATAAAATGTTCTACTTAAAAACAAGTTCGAGTTTGATTTTAAACAGGTCCGTACTAGTTTTTTATAAAATTTATTGAAACTGAACCCTCACAACTACACCACTGGTTGCTTGTGGGAGTTGGAATTTTTACCGATTGTGGTAACCTGTAAGGTGGTGCTGTATACCAAATTTGGTTTAAATATATCTACTGGTTGAGAAACGGTTAAACATTATCGTTATTTTTTCGAAAATTTCAACACCCTGTATATCTTTAAAGTACGTTTTTGGACCCATGTTGATATGGAATATTTGCTTTAAAAAAAGTTTTTCTATGGACTGTTAAAGTCTCGCTACTAAAAAGTGGACCACCCTGTATAAACAATCGATAACAACTTAAAAATATTCACGGCAATCTGTAGACTATCAAAAAAGCCGCACGAACTTTTTTGGTTACCTGTAGTTTGTAAAGCAAGAATGTTGGTGTAATTAATTATTTAAAACTAAAATCAACAAAATTAAAATCTTTTCCGTAGAAGCAATTGGAAATGTTTCTCGGGGAATACAAATTATGCTATGGAAAATTAATATCATCTTTATTAGTGTAGGGGTAAAATTATAGGGGTCGGTGCTGTGTTTCATAGAGCAATCTGTATCATTTAGTTTGATGGTACCGTGTATATGAAGTTTTCTCAATAAAAACCGTAACCCGGACATGATGGCTTGTTTACGTTCCCGGTTGTATGCGGTTCGCCGTCAGTAACTGCACAATAATCGGCTGGCCGATACTGCACTCACGTGCAGCTGTGGGAACGAACACGTATTGCCCCTTAATCAAGCTCGCCCATCACAAAACATCACCACCGTTCGTTCACGCACACATCTTATTATGGCCCATAAACACGTGTTGGCAATAGAAATGTTCAGATTGCGTTATTCTGACTGCCGGAAAAATCATTCATGTTCAGTCTAGGCTGAAATGAGATTATACCATGTGTGATATTTGTTACCCACACGAATTTAGCCATTATGGAGGATTAAAGAAAGTTGCAGGAAATAACTTCTGTAATTGCCTTTCCACGTTCGTGTCAAGCTTAACATGATATAAGCAGTGATAGAAAATGTAGCTAGGTAAAATAAAAAATACAGTAAAAAAATAAACACTATTGTTATTTTATTGACTTTGTAACATGGAACAAATACTGTCGCATCAACTACTAACAGCGGTATGCACAGTCGATCGCCGGAGGAGGCTCCGGCGGTGCGCCGACAGTTTGCGTTGCACAGTCGTTCGCCGGCGGCTCCTCCAGCGGACCGCCGGCGGCTCCTCCGGCGAAGCGCCGAGCGTTGCACAGTCGTTCTCCAGCGAGTCTTCACCTAAGTGGCACATGCGCAATACTTGAAAACTCGGCGCTTCGCCGGCGCGAGTATCTAGCATCTCCGGGGTATTGAATATTGTTGCAAAATGCAAATTTATATTTATTTTTGACATCAGTTTTTATCCTCGATGATGGAATAGTTTTGTATCATATGATAATAATTTTTTTCCCTCGGCATTGTACGATTTATTCGATATAAAATATTATTTAAGTGTTACAAAGTCGACTAAACTTCAATTGTACTGTACATGAAATATTCACCTTAATTGTTTGTCCAGGTGTTTCTCTGTGCTCATGTTTGATAAATGTACATATTACATATCTTATGTTCTTATTTTTCTGCTAGGTTAATAGCAAGTGTACAAAATACTGTGTAAAATTATGGATGTCTATATTTTTTTAACAAATATTACTTTAATTGAGATCATATTGTATTGAAAGTCAGTGAATTATAGAATTACGAGGAAATACATAACTTGGTGCGTTAATGTATTCAAATATTATAAAATCTCAATTATTTCTTACGTTATTTTCTTATTATTACTAAAATTGTTCATGAACATTTAAATGAATATTATAAAACAATTAAATTTAATATTTATTTTGGTTTTAAGGTATTTTTTATAATTAGCTATTATTATGCACATCATTGTATGTAGACAACGGTAATAAACTACAATTGACAAAGAACTTGTTATGAATGTTTTACTGGAAATTATAAGGACATCTAAAAAACTCTTATTAATAAAGAAAATTAAGATTTTGGGTATTGACACATTTCTAGGGACCAACAAAGATCTTATCCCTTTGTTAAGTAGTTAGAGAGGTAATTAATATGGGAAACTTTATTACTTACTATTTCCTTTAACAGCGCTGTTATCAAATATTGCGTTTTAAATGAATTTTGTTTTAAAGTTATAAAAACTGCGGTCATTTACCGCATGCTAGATACTGAAGCAAGGTATGATCACTATTACGTAATCAAATTGGCTAATTGCTATTCTGCGCATGCTAGAGTGATATGTTTTCATGTACGCTAGTGCAACGCTGCGCCGGGGATCTCTCTGGCCAGCGAGTCGCTGAAATTTGTCTATGCAAGCAAATTGTCTGGCGGGCGGATGGCGAAGCGCTGGCTGGAGAATTCTTCGGCGGGACATTCGGCGAGCGACTGTGCATACCGCTGTAAAACATTAACCACTTCAAAAGGGCAAATTATGAGGATTTCAACTTGTTAAAACCAAAAACGTAAAATATTACCGTCACAACTTGAAGTACAAGTCAGTGTTTGTGGGTTCTGTCTATCAACATATCATTACTCGATATATTTTGTGTATTTTGACTAGGGCACACTACTCGCACAATTTGTGGTTGTAGGAAGAATGACAAGGATACAACTACAATTAAAAATGATGACAACAGGGACCCAAAATCTTGGGGTCGTCGCGCTTAGGTAGTTGAGAAGCAATCACCGAGAATTGTACAGCCGGTCGAAAACCAATGGAGTTTGTTGCTAAAATTCTTGTGTTTTATGTGTTTCTTACTGTGTAATTATTGTTCGGGACCTGTGTATTACGTAAACAACGTTTGAGGGTCCAACCACCTTATAGAGACGATTAAAAATAAATAAATATAAGAGTAGTAAGTACTCTTCCCCAACAGCGCGGCCGATGTCTAATACGGCCAACAATATAATTAACCTGATTTTTTTTACAAACTTTGTTATGTACTTGCACATATTTATGTAGTAAAATGCAAAACTGTGGAGTTTTAGAACAACATTACGTCGACCACAGGGCACTAACGCACAGTAGCGTAATTTTACAAAAGTTTATCAGTGTACTCTAGTAACTGAAAATGTTTAGCACAAACAGAAAATTACCTGTTTTCTTTAAACCGTACCAAATGGTTATAATGCTTTATCTAAACAGTTTGCACGAGGAAAACTGTTAATTGCACACAGGATTACCGTCCAAAAGTCATTACACATTCATTCCATCACATCAAACATTTATCGGACAAATGGAATACAGAAGAATAGTGGAACATTGAATTCTGGCATAACAATTAAAATCTGCAACATGCTGAATCAAGGCCTGCAGCGATTTTCAGTAAAATGTAACACGTTATTATAATTGCGTTGCATTAAATTTGTATTACATAATTCTAAACAGTATGCAATGCTTTTAAAATTAGGTTTATTACAACAACATGTAAATGTTTCTACAAAAGCCGACGAGAAAATATGTTACTGGGCTACAAAAGTTTCAACTACATTTTTTTATAATAGTATAACGGGTGGGCTTAAAGTAAGTAGAATTATTTTATTGTCGTTTATAGATAATATAACAAAACCGTAATGAAAAATTCCGTTTACAGTCAAAAATAAACAGTTACACTATTATTTCATTTAATTTATAAAATGGCAAATGGACCTCCCTCTTCGATTTTTCTTAACTTAGATTTAACCTTTGCCATCATGTTCTGGACAACATCAAGGCTAACGTTTTTGATTTGCTTTTTGATTCTAGTTTGCAGTTGTTTCACCGATTTAGCCTCCCAGCCTTCACTATAAACAAGTCTTGACAGTATTGACCAAAAATCCTCAATAGGTCTTGCTTTGGGTATATTTGCAGGGTTAGCTTCTTTGGCTACAAAGTTGATGTTTTTTTCTTTTAACCAATTTTGAGTTGTAGCAGCATAATGACTGCTAGTGGGTCAGACCAAAAGACATATTCTCCATCCTTATGGTATGTTCTTACAAATTTCTCAACAATAGGTAAACACTCACGCTGATACGCCTGAGCGTTAATAGCAGGACCAGTCGAAGGTCTGATGACTGGTTGAGAAATGCTTTTATCCGAGATGACCACCCAGACCAAGACTTTTTGTTCAAATTTCGATTTTGGTTTATATTTGACGTCGTTTGGAACATATTCTTTGTTGCTAGTGTAATACCCTCGTTTCCTGGCAGATTGGTGTTTGTGAAAAAAAAATATTTTTCATCGTCCATAACGATGGAAATTTTTCCTGTTAAAAACTCTCTTCGTAATTTTCTACATTTCTTGGGTATTTCTTCTAATTGCTTTGCCGTGTATTTAAGAGTCTGCTTCCGTTTGTAATATCTAAGGTTGTTTTTTCTTAAAATATTTCGTATGCAACCCCTAGAAACGCCATATTTCACCGCCAACTTGCGTTGTGATGCTCCAACTTTATTTTCAGCCCTTTATGTTACACCTCTTTGTTGTCTATTATTCAAACGGGGTGGTCTACCACTTTTTGGTTTTTCCTCAATAGAAATTCCCATTTTCCATCGTTTGATGATTTTATATAAAGTGGATCTTGCAACATTTTCTATTTTAAAATGGTTTATTACCTCTTTTTTTGATAGTTGTCCAGGAAGTTTGTACACACGACGACGAAAATCAACTCGCTTTTCCATTGGACATACAAACACAATAATTAACTGCACCAAAATACACACACTGACATTCGGTGTCTCAGTTACACTTGTCAAACATCACATGCAATTGTTTGGGAAACAGTGCACTTGATTTTTAAAAAATCTACTTACTTTAAGCCCACCCGTTAGAACAGTTTTCTTCAGACTTTTTACTCTAAAGACCCCTTCCAAAATTGGAAGCTCGCGGAGGAAACCAATGAAATTTTTTGTAGATAATATTTTAGTCTGTCATATAAATTTGAATGATTTTCGAACATCATAAAATAGATCGGGAAAAATTCAGTGACCCACACTATGAAAAACACTGGTATAGAATAAGGTAAACCAGAAAAAGTAAAGAAATTTAAATATACAGGGTCCTTCATTAGTGCGTCGGGCTTGCTTACATTTTGGCATTTGTTTTCCACCGGCGCGGCCTACTTCGGTGCATAAAAATGCAATGAAATGGCTGCTGTTGTGAAAAGTATATCTCAACAACTACGGCGTTTAGACATAGGCAACCCATATAAAAATTGAAGAGGACAAAAAAGCTTTCAAATAGCAATATAAAATAAGAGTGGTTACATTTTTAAAAAAATGAGTTATTTCACTTTGAAGTTTGGAAAGTTTGGCAATTTTTGGGAACACCCTGTATGTATCACTAAATTTAAATTTTTTATTATTAAAATATTGCTCCCTAAGCGAACTAACATTATTGGTAAAACTTATTTCTTAACTTTAAGAAACGAGGCCGCCACGATTTTTTAAAATTAAGCCTGCTTACGTGAGACTTTTCGGAAAAAAATGTATAAGTTGGCAACACCGACACCAAATCAAAAAGCGAACAGACATTCATGTAGAGGTTAAAAAATGACATCCGAAGACCTAAAAACATACAGGGTGTTCCATTTAAAAAAATCTTTGTTTTTGTTATAGCGCAAAAATGGGACACCCTGTATAGCTGAAAATAATTTTAAGACGTAAATCTTTTCAAACCAATAATTTTATGTGTTTAAGTTTTTTTTCCATCTCCTAAGGGCGGGGCGCTATGAAAGCCCGACGCACTAATGAAGGACCCTTAGATAGTTAAAAATTTAATTAATAGTTTTATACATCCAGCATATTTTTGCTTTAATTTTTACTAGTAATGTGATTTTTTAACCCAAGTCCGTAGTGACTGCAATTTTTTTTTAATTACTCAATAGGGCCCAGATTATCATCGTTATGGAAAAAAAAAGACAAAAAGTCTAGATACCTCGTTGATACGGTGCACGAATCACCTCATTATTAAACGCTTTGTGTTGTACTTTTTGCTGCAGTTTTCGAAGAAATGGAAATTACGTTCACGATACATTAATATTTCATAACCGGTGCACAATTAAAAGCTTTATAGTCGAACGAGATGTAATTATGTTTACGTTTTGCCGCGGCAAACTCACGAATATGTACGTACAACAATCAGTTAAATAAATTCCATAGTTTTACGAACCATATCGTAATGAAGATCGCAATGTTGGCCGTGAGCGTGTGTTATAACAATTTAATTATTCAATAGGGTTAATAAAAATAGAAAAGCCGATTGCTACGGTCCGATATTAAATAACAAACGGATTGCGTTGTAGCGATCACAAAAAAATAATCAAACATAGTTTGTTTTGAAATTATCTGTTGCTAACCTATTTGTACCATAACATCAACTAACTAATACTCTAGTTGTCTAGTTTATAAGATTATTTATTAATTATCTGGTAAAGATTATAGATTAAGGTAAATTTTTTATTGAAGGAAATCGAAAACGCCACCAATAAAAAAAAAACACAAACTCCGTAGCAATTTATAAAACGATTTTCATTTATTAAGAAAGTGGTGTCCATTTTTGAAATAAATTGAGAAGACAAATAATTTCATGTAATTAAGGATGAACTTTTTATTTGTAGACCTTTTACAGCATATTTTAAGAAATACACAAATTATTATTATAAAATATTCACACGCTTTGATAATGGAAAATTCGTTAGAAAATGACATTGGGAAATCATGTATAATGAAAATGGTTCGTCCTTTGCTTTTAATGAAACACTAGGTGAGCTAAGGAGAAAAACCGTGCCATTATACAATTAAATTCGCCATATAATACAAAATCTACAGGTTTATAAGAAAAAAAACTTTTAAGCATTTTGTAATATTTAAAACAGTGAAAAAATATTAAGAAAAATCAATAGTAATTTGTAAATTGTTCTTATTTATAAACAAAACCGGACTAGAATTGCGTAATTTAAGAAAAATTCAAATTGATATTATCATATAATATTTTTAATTTGGTCTTCGGAGTTTGCCCGCGTAATATATTCATATACTCGACGTTTCTGCCAGCTCTCCCTGGCCATTATCAAGAGCTTTAATGAAAAAATTGTCAACTATTTGAATAAAAAGTAAACATAGTCACTGACAGAAATTAGTGTCACTTTCTGTTAGTCAAGGCTGACTAAATTTGCATAGTCTCTCACGTGACTGCCTAACTCGTCTGCAAATCCCTTCGATTAACAACAGTTTTATGATATAAAATATCCACAATTTTTTTTTTTTAACTATCTCCACAGTTTTTAAGTTATGGCACAACTAAGCTGTTTAATACAATAGACAACTATTGTATAATTCAACCAATCTTGTAGCCAACATTGTTTAAAAGCTATCAAACCTCTAATTTATATTTCGCTGTATATTTTCGTGTATTACCAATATTACATACAGCAGGTATTTGTATGACAGGCACGGAAAAAATGCTAATCAGAATCACCGCTTCAAAAGTTATTACATTCAATACTCTTAAATTGTAAAGGGACAAAGTTGTCGCATCTGTACCATCAACTCCCTAATGATATATTAAGTCCAAGTATAAAGAAGCATTACTGTAAAATCGAACCACCTGTGCCTCCCATGTTCAAGCTGTTATATCTTGTACCTTATCATCCGTGGCAATAAAAATATTCCGAAAATCCGTACCTAGCTATTTGCAAGATATACAGCGGGGAAAGTTTTGTTTATTAAAATCCAGCTGTAAAATACAACACGATGAATTACGTCTTAGCATAATTTTCCAATTCATTCTTAAAGTGTTCCTTCTTATAGGTTTTTTGGTGCACTTGTGGAGGAATAATTTGTTGGGTGCATACACTCTCGCGGGATACCGTTGTTCTGAGCAGTATCATAACGCACAATTTACGTTTTTATTTATTTTACCAAGAAGGTAACCGCTTTGCTTCGGTTTTATTAAACTGCATTACGTTTAGTGGGGGTAAGAGCCGCTTTTGTTTTAAATTTGAATCAAAATTCGTTGAAAAGTGCGTCGAGTAGAAGAAGACGGTAATCGAGTTTCCGTGGGGAGGACGGAAAGAGGGCGGGTGGAATATTTCCTGTATTTATAGCAGTCTTAAAACAACAAAAATATAATATACGTTCAGAAACAGATGGTATCCCTTAAACGCTATAAAAATATATACACATGGTAGGAGCAGAGGATGGCTCTGAATAGAAGATGACTTTATTGGAAGTGACGGGACCTACGACGATGCAGACTTGGTTTTATGCACACTCTAGCAGCATAATTCAATCTCAGGGCTTTCACGAGTAAAGCTCGTGCTTTATCTTCCCAATTTTCCAACACGACATAATTAAATGGTTAGTTTGCCAGCTGTGAATACATAAAGATTTTACGCCTTCGAAATTTCTTCTTAAGATATTACCCTCAGAGCAAGATTAAAATATTTGTATCACGTAAGCGCGTTTGCAAGAACCACCCCAATTATGCATCCAGGATCTTTGAAAAACCGAACTTCTTCAGAATTCGTCATTTTAAAATAAGCCAAGCAAATATTCTATTAAGCTTGAAAAGGTGAGAGACATATTTAATCACGTACTCCGTGATTTAAAAAAAGTCTTGGTAACATGTTTGGGCTATAAATTCAATTTTATATTAAAAATGAATCACAGCACAATTAGCTTTGAGAAATCTCATTCAAATAAGAATATCGTAGAACAAGCTTTTTAGTCTAATAAATTTTGCATGATTTACCGATAGGAGAAGATGCATCCTACGAAACACAATGCAAGCGATGTGTGTCCCTATCTCCACTGAAACGGAGAGATGTATTAAACAAACAGTTTGATTTTTAAAAACAGTGGAACCTCGAATTTGAAACACAATCTGTTCTACAATACAAGTCGACTTCCAAGTTGTTCGATTTTTGATTAACATCTTTCCACGAGGAATAATGCAAATTTAATTGATCCATTTTAGACCCCCAAAGTTTACCCAATATAAAACATTAAGTGGCTACTTTAAAAGGGCATATTGGTAAGTAATGATAAAAAAAGCATATTTCATAACATATTTCATAAACGATTTTATTTAGAATAGTAGGTACATGCATAAATAATGTTGTATAATAATCAATCAGTAATAATAGTAGAATGGATATTAGTGAATGGGTATTTATTTATTTATTCATTAACATATGCAGAACATAACAGGCAACCCCAGAAAATGCTCTCGTTTTCATAAATTAAAAATATACCAAAAATAGATCTTACCAACAATTGCTGAAAATTCTTAATTTTTTAAAATTAAAAATAAAGATGGCCGACTAAATGAGTGAGTTAAGGATTAAAGAATTTGGTAACAGTAATGTTTAAATGAAAGAAGTAACAGTTAAAATACATTTGTGTCTTTAAATGTTTGGTTATATGAATGAAGAATTGAATTAATTGGCAAATTTGTGCTACAGTGTGTTATATAAAAGAGATTTTAAGGAGAACATATTAAGATCTTTAAAATATTGTCTATATGTTTTCTCTAAAAATCTGATTTTTTTGTTGCAATAATGATAGAAATTTGATTTGGATTCCCTTGATTCTACTAGTGTACTTGTCATATTGTAGGTTCCATTCAACCCAATATCAATTTAAAATGTTTACAAAACAGAGGCCACGTTACCTTACAAACCTTCGAAAATGTTTCTAAAATATATGATTCATTCTACGCCACCAATTAGTCTTGAAAATAATCAAAATTCCAACGCAAACTCTAAACAGCTAATTTATTGTTTCAATTCAAGTTATAAATCACAGCAAAATATTGTTTTAGTTGTGTCGATTTCGCCAAATCTGAAAATTTATCATGACCACACTTTATTGCGATAACAGATGTGTTAATAATGTCATGTAATAATTCTTGTTGCCACTCGTCATAATTTACTGTTAAATTTAAACTATCTTTAAACAAATTATCGTGTAATTGTGGGAGTACATCACGTTTTTGACACTTCATTAGATGATGAATACAAATTAACATTTCTAAGCTGTTCTCTAAGGTAGCTGATCATGTTAGTTTTAGAGGGAATTAACGTATTAATTTCTTCTTAGGTAGTGGAGGCATTCATACATGTCGCGGTAGTTGGCGTTGTAACCTCTGGTGAAGTTTTTTGTGCCCTAGGTTGTAGTGAGCAGCGCTTTTGCATGTGAAGATATTTCGCAAGAACTTTTTGTGGTCTTCTTAAGACATTCGTGAAGTTTTTATATTTTGTCTTACCGCTTCTTTTATAAAGTACATTAAAATGCGTTCAGATAATGTCTGATGTTAAGAACTGTTATAGCATCCCTTCCTTGAGATACTTTTCCATTCGAGAAGAAAGTAAGCAGACTAATCCTATTTTCAGAAAGCTTTTGATGTTACCACTGAGCCAATTTACTTCGTTGTGGACACATTTCTTTTAAGAATATGTTAAAGTTACGGATGGAAAATAACGAAATTAAACCGCTTTGTTTAATGTGAAATGTTGTCTTTGTTGTGTGTTGGTTTTACTAAGTAGGTCCTAGAATAGGGATGGGGTAGTTTTAAAATAAAATTTGAAAATAGTGAGCAAGTTTTAATATATGTGGCTTGAATATGAACAAACAAAATTTTACCAATGCAGATTTTAAACTTACATAACTTAATAGACAGTAAATGCATGTAACTAGATTTGATTAAAAAGTAATGTATGTTCTTTAAGAGGAATCGCTTCTTAGTAAAAAGCTACACCAGTTAGGGTATAGTTTGTTTGCTACCGACCTTCTGGCTATTAAAATTAAAGGCCTCTACCACAGCCTTCTATAGTTACTAAAGAAGGCTATGCCTCTACTCATTACCCAAATTGTCGGAGCCGACCGTCGGGAACTCCGTGTTGGGTGTTGTCTACACACCTCCCGACCAGTCCAACCAACACAGCATAAACGTCATAACTTTTTTTATTATTTTGGCTCTGATGCCATTTTGTGGATAAAAAAATTATAAATAGCGTTAAATTTTCGGTTTAATAGTCCTTATCTGGAGGAATGTGGTGGGGCGGTTGGCTTGTTGGATGATCTGGCCACCCGACCGTTCCAACTTGTCCAACTGTCGGGTTGGTCGGGTGACAGACTGCACATTAAACAATTTATCGGAATGGTCGGTCGGTTGTACCTAAAAATTGGTAGGTGAGTAGAGGCCTTAAGTATTTTAATTTTGTAACGCTATAAAAACTTTTTTGTTCCGGCATTATACGATTTTGTTAAAAATCTTTCTTCCTTTTTTTCACATATTTGCCTGGTGCAAACTAATTTATAACAGCCAAGGAAGACGTTCTATTAACGGTGAGTATAATAGTTTGTTGACTGAGTATGTACGTTAAATTTGATAGCCGCGCAAACGGTATACAATAAAAAGTTTATACTATATAGGAGATCGGTTACAGACACTTTATTGATGGGACTATAATGTACATCGTAAAATAAACTTATTTTATCTGTCTTGGGGTTTAGCTTTCCATTTATTACATACATGCATCAGCGCAGATATCTTATTGCCACAGTAAAACAAAGCTGAGGCTGTAATACGTGTCATTGTTTACGCGAGACCGTCCGCGTAAGAACGTGAATATTACATATTTTATATTTTACGCTGCCATGGAGTTTCGCATCCCAGCTTGCGTTGCACTCGCTACAGTATTTTGTATTATTTATCTGTTATTGCCGCACATATTGTATCTAAACTGCAAAAAAGTGACTTATGTGCGTTGGCCATAACTAACTCGGCACAATTTACGTACTTATTTGCTCTAATGCCTTTGCAAAATGTCAATTTCTCGGGTGTTATTTTAGTTTGGAAAAGTAAATTTATCTTACTATTGAAGTATCAATGCCACTTTTTTCATTAGTTATAATAATGTGCTTGTCAAGCAGGGGAATCATTTTCATTTTAGATAATACTCTTAAAATCTCTTTTATACTTTAGTCTTTGCAGCAACTTCGGTATCCGATGGTATATTTTTCAAACTACTTATCCATTTTTTTTTAAGAAAATTGCTGTGTTGTTCAAGATTAAAATTAAATTATGTTGTTTATTAATTATTTATGAATTAATAGCGCGTCTACTTTCATACTGGTGGATTAGCTGTGTTTTCGTTCCATGCTACCAAACGCCATTTAACTAAAGAAGAGGAAGACTGCGACATCGTTCATGCAAATGAAAAACTAAAATGCCAACATTTTCAATAGGACTAGAAAAATCTAGTCTGTAATACCAGGGGGTTTTTTTTTCTTCACAAGACGTGAAGATTGTCCAATGCGAAGCCGAGTTTTTATTTTCATAGATAGCTTGATAAGTGATGGGTAAAATACGATTTTTCTTGATTTTGTGACTTATTTATAAAAATAGATATAGCAAGTAACATCTCATGTAAAAGAAGAAAAACAAACCATTTAACTATTCCATAGCCAACTTCGCGGCTCATAAGAAAAAATGAAATTAGGGATAATATCTCGAAAATGGTAGGTGATAAAAAAAATCTAAAGTAACAGTTACATTCTCCATTAAAAAGTACCTCAAAAAAGTACAAATAAAATTGTTCTAATGGTTAAGACAAAAAAGTTATGAGAGAAAAGAAAGTCGACATTTTCATATTTTTTGCTAAAACAACTGAAGCACGAGAAATTTTGTACTTTTAAAATTTGATTGTGGCTTCTCCCATACTAAAGAATAATTCATCTAATTTAAGCTAACCTGTATCTTTTATAATAAGCGATATCTCCATACCGTGCTTTCTTATCTTGGACACAGTGTATATAAATTAATTTAAAACTTCGCCAAAGAAAAGCATGAAAACTTAATGTTGCTTAATTTTTGTATGTCAGAAATTTCCTTCCTACACAAATATTAGGAGTAATGGTTTAAATATGTAGGTACAAATTAGTGTTCATTTATAAAAAAAAAATATTTAAAACTTCACAATGATTTAATTTTCATAAATATTAATGTTTTGGGGATTTAAATTAGTTCATATGTTGCTCGACGTTTAGGTTTATCCCCAACAACATATTACACGATAATGTATAGGGACGCCTGAATTTTCTTAGCCTAGAAGCGTCAGATACTCTTGCTCCGGCCCTGATTATGTCATACTTTCTTCTTAACAAAATAAAACAATCATTGTATATATTTTGAAGCTCAACTGTAGAATTTTTTATCAGGATAGTTTAAAACAAAGTATGGGTTTAGATAGATTTGAAGCGAATGATCGCCAAACCGAAAGAGGGCCGGTTACTTTTATTTCACTGCATTTCCATTACCGAAGACAGAATTGAATGGTTACGACTAAGCGATTTAATTTCTATTAATTTAATTGCCTCATAAAGACGGCACATTTCACAAACTTATCGCAATCTCAAGTCATTAAAATTGAAGGCTAAGGGAGAGAAACACTAGGAAATACAATTTCTTAAAATATACATTTTTAAAAGTCAAGTTTTAATTATACAGGGTGCACCACGACCCTGAGATTCTTCGATAGTTCCTTTTTTAATGAAAATATCAAAAAATGTTTAATACAAATATTGTGCGAACCTATTTTCTACATAATCTAAAATTATTTTCAAATATACAGGGTGTTTCGTTTGACCGGCACATATAAAAATTTAATTTTTTTAAATAGGACACCCTGTATATTTTTACATTTTTGGATTCCTCTTAAAATTGACTTTAAAAAATGTATAAGGTTTTATGGGTCTTAAGTCAACCGTTTTCGTAAAATTTACATTTTTATGAAATTTTTGAGCAAAACAGCACTTTCAATTTTTTTTAACATTAAAGTTATTTAAAAAAGCGGTAAAATTTCGTTTAAAAGTGAGATTGACAATAGATTAATTAACACTTTGCGCTAGCTACATTTAAAAAATATTATACAGGGTGTTTTTTACGCTTGGTCAAACTTGTGAAACTTTAAACATCGATAAGTCATTTTTCTTAAATGCAACATCCTATATATTTTTACATTTTCTTGTAGAGAATTTAATTGTCTTTCGAAATTATTAAGCATGTCCTATACCTCAAGTTAATATTTTTCGAGCTATCTCGATCTTTATTAGTATTACTAAGGCAATTAAAATATTTTAAAGTGGGCCATGGACGTAAGTCGTAATTATTCAAAGAATTTTTAAACAAAAGAATAAAAAGAGCTCCTACTTTAATGTAAGTCCAATAATGTACCCCTTTTCCCCGAAATTTATCGTATAAATTGTTTAAAATTATATCCTTGTTCTTGTTCTACGCACAGCCGTAGATGTTGTCTCAAAGACTCTAGCACTCTTGATAACATTTCGGGGGTTATACCATTAAAAGCAACACAGCAACTAATGCAGTTGCCGAACACAGAATATCCTAATAGATGGATAGGGCGAGGTAGACCAATCTCCTGGCCACCTAGGTCACCTGATCTTACCCCTATAGATTTATTTTTGTGGGATCCCATAAAACAGGTGTATCAAGACCCTCCAACAACTGCTGAAGATGTGCAGAACAGGATTCGTGTTGCTTTTGATGGTATAACCCCTGAAATGTTATAAAGGGAGCTAGAGTCTTTCAGACAAGGTCTACGGCTGTGTGTAGAACAAGGACATAATCTTGAACAATTTATACGATACATTTCGGTAAAATGGGGTACATTTTTAACCTAAAATTAAAGTTGCAGCTCTTTTTATTATTTTGTTTAAAAATTCTTTGAAAAATTACGACTTACGTCCATGGCCCACTTTAAAATATTTTAATTGCCTTAGTAATACTAATAAAAATCGAAATAGCTCTAAAAATATTAACTTTAGGTATAGGACATGCTTAATAATTTCGAAAGACAATTAAATTCTCTACAAGAAAATGTAAAAATATACAGGGTGTTGCATTTAAGAAAAATGACTTATCGATGTTTAAAGTTTCACAAGTTTGACCAAGCGTAAAAAACACCCTGTATAATATTTTTAAAATGTAGCTAGCGCAAAGTGTTAATTAATCTATTGTCAATCTCAATTTTAAACGAAATTTTACCGCTTTTTTAAATAACTTAAATGTAAAAAAAAATTGAAAGTGCTGTATCGCTCAAAATTTTCACAAAAATGTAAATTTTACGAAAACGGTTGACTTAAGATCCATATAACCTCTTACATTTTTTAAAGTAAATTTTAATAGAAATCAAAAAATGTAAAAATATACAGGGTGTTCTATTTAAAAAAAATTAAATTTTATATGTGTCGGTCAAACGAAACACCCTGTATATTTGAAAATAATTTTAGGTTATGTAGAAAATAGGTTCGCACAATATTTGTATTAAACATTTTTTGATATTTTCATTAATAAAGGAGCTATCGAAGAATCTCAGGGTCGTGGTGCACCCTGTATATAATAAATTAGTTACCGCGATTTACTGTAGTTAGTCTATTCTTTACAAGTTCGCTGAAAAAAAAAAGTCTTTTCGTCAATAAGCGAAGATAAGCGTGTTCCGCGGCAAAATTTGCGTAACGCGTTACAGCTCCACTTCTAGCTAAACCGTAGCGAAAGGGTTACGAACTACCAAATGATGGAACGGGCAGTATTTAGATCCTAAATTAGCCCAAGTTAATTTATAAATAAAAAGTCACCCTTCATTGCAAAAACGTAACCAACGAAGTTAAATTTGTTTTAAGAATCTAAACAATAGAATTTTATATTTCCGATCTAAACTATTTCTGCTGATTAATGTAGATATCATACGAAGTGATAATACCGACTTTTAACGATATGATATGGTGACGTTGCGAAATTGCACATTTGTCAACGTTAAGGGCGTTTGCACACCATGCATATTCTGGTCCGTTCTTACTTGGCGATAAGCCACGTGAATGCAAGTCTACTTTTTGTCCTATTTTATGTTCAATGGTCGTAATTCAAAAGGTAAAAGACATGAAGATGTTGTCTGGAACACTAACAATATGAAGTAAAAAGTAGAATATATTCTAATGCCCACAATGTGAAACCCATATTTTATTGCAAGCGCTTGATTTAGTAGCTAAAAACCGGGACAAATATTTACAAACGGTTGAATTAAATGTTTATATGTTAACTTAAAAGTCAGTAAGCGTAATTGAGACAAAAAATTCCTTTAAAAATATATTTTTAAACCCATAAATCAAAATACACGTATAAAAGTATATAAATTTTCAGAAAGTCTTGCCACACCTTGGGGTCCATATGAAAACTTATAATTTTGCTTCAGATCTCAAAAATTAATAATTTATCAAATTCATCAAGTTGTCATGATTCCTAAACCTGGCAAACCGATCGATGAAGTATCATCATACAGACAGATATCACTGCTACCTGTGCTATGCAAACTGTATGAAAAACTCCTCTTAAAAAGGCTCCAACCTATAATAGAAGAAAAGTGTATAATTCCAAAGCATCAGTTTGGATTTAGGAACAATCATGCAACCATAGACCAGGTCCACGATTACTGTTCTCTTGGAGAAAACAAGGGGAAAAAATATGTTCGACTGAATTTCTGCCCGTTGGCCAGTCTTTTGATAAAGTCTGGCACAAGGGATTAGAGTTCAAACTAGAACAACTTCTATCAAAACACTACAGCCTATTGTTGAAATCTTACATCAATGAGAGGTTGTTTAGAATCAAATGCGATGATCAATACTCAGAACTGAGAACAATAAGAGTTGGTGTGCCACAGGACAGTGTTTTTAGGTCCACTGCTGTATTTAATATACACATACGATATACCAGAAGCGGAACAAACTATGATTGCTACATTTGCAGATGATACGGGTGTTTTGGCAGTCGGAAATAATGAACGAGAAGGGAATGAAAAGTTGCAAAAATCTTTAGAGATAATTAGCGCGTGGACAAAACGCTGGCGCATAAAACTCAATTAAAATAAATCAACTCACCTCAATTTTACAAACAGACATACGGAACAGCTACCAAATAACCTGAACAATCAAATTATACCTTTCGCTAACACAGCGAAGTATCTAGGTATGAACCTAGATGCTAAGCTGTGATGGAAGGAGCACATAAAAAAAAAGAGAGTAGAACTAAATGTTAAACACAAAAATATGTATTGGCTTCTAGATAGACACTCCGAGCGGTCAACACGTAATAAACTTATGATATATAAAGAGGTTCTAAAATCTGTATGGTTATACGGGATAGAATTTTGGGGGTGTGCCAGCAAGAGTAATGTCGAAATCATACAAAGGTTCCAAAATAAAGCTCTGAGGAGTATTGTAAATGCTCCTTGATACATAAGAAATTGTGATCTTCACAGAGACCTGGGTGTGGAAATGGTTGCTGACGAAGCTAAAAGATTTGCACAGAAGCATGAGGAGAGGCTTCACAATCATGTTAACACTGAAGCCATCCAACTGCTCGACCTGTTAGAAGACTCAAAAGGACCAAACTTTTTGAATTAGTTTAGTATAATTAGTTCAGTGGACCCATAGCAGAGCATAGTGCGTTTTATGTATGTGTACCAAACCAGAACAACCTGAGAATACCAACGGGTAAACTCAAACACTTTAGCTTGGGATACTATTAGGAAAAAATTGCTCGTCTTATACTAGATTAGTTGTAATCTTCAACACCAGTAGGTGTTTAAAAAAGCATCGGTAAGAAATTACTGTTAAAAGCCTTCATAACTTTTTGTATATTTAAATTTTTTTATCTCGACTTATTTTAAACTTGTAACTACAAATTTGAAGTTGAACTAAATACAGTTTAATTATTATGGGCATACAATTCAAACTACCGTAGCCTGCTTTTTATTTTCCCCTTTTAATAAACTACTATAGGACAATGTTTGGTAGAAACACTAAGGGATCAGCAATAAAATAAATACTTTTAGATTTTCTTTGCTTCGACTGGAAAAATACCGCTGAGTAAACTTCCAAAGAGTGTTTCTAAAAGTTACACAATTGCTCAAACTTAGATAATAAAAATAGGAAAAAAACGAATGAATGCAATTGAGGTTTGAACTTAGTTTTTGGTTTGTTTACGGTCCAACAATTCCGTTTAGTTTTTCCAGCGTGCACTCAGATAATTCCAACAACTGCAAAACTTCGTCCGTATATTTTCATAGTTATTTACAGTCAAATACTTGTTAGATCACAAGGTTTATTTAAAAATTCATAGGCGAACTTTAAACATTGTTAATAACAAGAACCTGTAATATATGCATAATTGCTTCATAGAAAATTTATTATTCTATACTTTACATCGCCACGTAGTCAATAAATAAAACTGCAAAAAATTATTCAGGTTACCTACGTTAAAGTTATTTGATCCTTGAATGTTTTAGTGTTATAGAAGTATTTTGTTAACCTTTTGTATGTTGAACAAGCAATAAAGGAAAAGGCACGTTTACAAGTAATGCAATTTGGTGGATGCTTTTGTAGCCAAATTTATTATATAAACAGTACAAAATGAGCAATCTCTATAAATTTTTGAAAACTATGCAAGCATTCATTTTAAATAAATTACTATGCACAAGGAAAATGTTTGCATAGGAATAAAAATTTAAGAACGCATGTAGTTCATGTAAAACAAAAGATATTTTAAAACAATTGAATAATAGTGCTTGATTTTGTTAGAAATTCAATTTAATAGTTAACTTTTACCAAGCATTTTCAAAAACCTATTAATTGAGCTCTATCATAGAGCGTGTTCCAGTTATCGCAAAAAGAATTGGGATCTCGCAAACGGTTAAGGAGACAGAATAGGTTAAATAAGTCAAAATGTTCTATGATTTAAGAGCAACTATTTCATGAATATTTTTTTTTAAATAAAATTAACAATTTTTGTGCTATTCATTTAAACAAAACAAAAAAATACGCTTTGGAACTTTGCTTACACTTGCTTATTTAAAATTTTACTCAAAACATTTTTCGACATTATCAAAACACTTTTTGGTGTAGAATTGAACTTTTTCAATAAATTTACCTACTTTCATTTGTTTTTGTTATTGTTATTTTAAAATCAACTTTATTTTAGTTGGCTGTGACACCATTAAAATGAGATTTTTCTTCTTGTTTTCTTTAATGCATGGGTTGTTGTGTTTATCTTTAAAATAAGTAAGTTATTACAATATTATTATTTTTTAAGTTTAATTAAAGTGGCCTTTAAAAAACAAAACATCACATTAATTAACTAACTGTACTTAATTAAACACAACAAAACTTAAAAAATTAAAGATTTTTGAGTTACTATTACCTACTTCTACTATTGAATCTAAATTATAACATGCGTTCAAAGTGTAGCCCTCTTTCCATGGGCAATACAAATTTAAGACCTGCACTTTGTTATTTTAAAAGATAAACCTAACAACCCTTGCCTCAATGCGACGAGAAAAAAATCTCTTTAATGGTGTCGCAGCCAACTACAACCCGTATTCAGAATAAGTTGATGTTAAAATTATAAAAACAAGAAAAAAATTATCATAAAAAGTGCAATTCTAGGCAAAAAACTGTCCCGATAATGTCGAAATATTTTGAATATGATTTCAAAGAAGCAAGTTATAAGCAAAAACCGAAAACTAATTTTGTTTTGTTTTTATAAATAACGCAAAAACTATAATTTTTTTTGTGGAATAGTCTTAAATCATAGATCATTTTGACTTATTTAACCAACTCTGTATCTCCTATTTGTTTACGACAACCCCATGCTATCTCGTGTTTTGTCTAGGCAAATAACAAAATGCCGGCATAATTGTTTTTAATGTTTATAATTCATTTTCATAATTTATTTAAAAAAACAACTGTTAACCAGACCCTCTATTACTGATCAAATGAATCAGGGTCAGGTTAGAGGTTGTTTTAAGTTTTTTTTGTATGAAAACACCTATTAGCGTAATTTTCATTATTTATTTAAAAAAAAAACTTTAACCAACTTTTAACCCGGCCCTCTATTACTGACCAAATGAATGAGGGTCAAGTTAGAGGTTGGTTAAAGTTATTTTTTGTATGAAAACACCTATTAGCTTCATTTTCATAATTTATTTTTAAAAAAAACTTTAACCAACCTTTAACCTGACCCTCTATTACTAACCGAATGAATGAAGGTCAGGTTAGAGGTTGGTTAAAGTTTTTTGTATGAGAAGAAACGTATGAGATAAGGAAAAAGTTATAATTTGCTCGCTTTGACGGCTTTTTACAAAATTCCGGATTTCACATTATCCCTACGACACACAAGTTTTTGCTAATTTAACCGAATCTTTATCTCTTACACTAATCGAGACCATTAGAGTGGCGCAAATTAAGAGGCACTCCATGTACAGAGCACCTAAAGACATAACAGGAGTTGTTCGATTATACATGCTTCATGTAATGTATTTATCATTATCGTTTTGCATTAAACCAACGCAATTTCGTTTGAACATTTCAAACAAAAATAAGCACTGCACTTTAAACCTCCGTATGTACAGCCGATATTTTTTTTAAATCCACATTGTGTAACGAATTGTTTTGTTTAGCATACGCGTAATACCTTTGTTTCTGTTTTAAAATCAGATGAAATCCCTCTATCATAAATAAACATTAACAACATGCAGAAATTTAAGTTATGGCTGAACAGGGATTTTTGTACACATGGTGGCGTTGATTAAAATTCAACTTCAACCGATACAGGCCAGGTGTTTCCCCTGTAAATTCAACAAACATCTGAATTTCTAAATACGTCGAGGCATTTTTACTGTTTATTAGCGTGAGAATATTTACACACCGGATTAGGAATGGAATTTTGTATAAACGAAATGAAATTATCGTCAGATTTTGGAGTCGCAGGTTTTTTTTTTAAACAAAACTTGCTTGTTACCGAGCACGAGTTTCTATAATCTCTTACTAATGTCGTTTAATTACTTATTATTTAATTTAAACTTCTGTGAAGAGCAAAGACGTTTAACTTAGAGAATCCATTAAGAATTCTCTCAAGTTTCTGGTTATCTGGAACTTGAACTAGGGATTGCAACTTGACCCGGATTCTTCCGCGCCATAAGACAAGAATTGCGCTCTTTCAGTGGATATACTATATTTCACAAACTGCGAAACCTGCACCAATACATTCTGATTCTGATCATCATGCGGGAGAAGTGTTACGTTGATTTTTCGCGTCCAATATTTTCAAAGCCTCGAACAAATAAGAAACCGCTGCTGTCCGATGGATTTTCACACATTTTCACGTTAAGCTACCCAAAGACGATGCGGCCGATTATTGAAGCCACACGTGCGGAAAATCACTAGCAACCGCTTTATTTTGTAAAGGAAAAAAATACGATGCCCGATAAATATAGAAAAAAACAGTACACGAGCCGCGATTTTAATCAAAATGTCAAACAGTTCGTCGTATAATTTTATCCGTCGCTAACGTTTCCAATCACGTTTAGTTTAAAAATATGGTCTTTATAACAGTTTAGGTCTTTGAAGTAGCCTTCAAACACAAAAATAAGTGATTGGTATTGCTAAATTCATCAGAAAATACTCTATTTAAATAAAACGTTCCATTTAAAAAATTGACTTTTTGTCAAAAAAACCGATTCTGTAAGCTTTAAAGCCGATCAAAGTAACTTAAATGTTAAACAAAATTTCCAAAAACGTTTTTTGGACACGGCACACTAAATAAAAAAATAAATTTTCGTCCCAATTTTTTTTTTTTATGTTTTGAAAATTAACTTAGTAGGTGCCGTTGTATCCAAAATTGCTATCTTTTTCCAAAAATGTAAAAATATACACGGTGTTCCGTTTATAATAACCAAGTTAGAGTCATTTCCTGCGAAACCGGAAGTGAAACAATAGTGTACATGTGTTTGAGTAATCGGGTTTGTTACAAATATGTCTAAAATTTGATTTAAATAAGAGAAACAAAAGAAGGTGTAACAGAACTTAGTTACACCCGGTATTTATGAATGAAAATTTATTAAGTAACTGTTTTTTTCTGCGTCCGTCCAAAAAATCTGTTGTTTCCGATCAATTTTTAGGTTGGAAAATACATCTTTACTGGCCTAGTCCAGAAAGTAACTGGTTACCATGGTAATGAGTTGTTTTGTTGATTTGCGCTGTCAAACAAGTGTCATTATACCACCAAGCGAGTTTCACCTGTTGTTGTTAAGTTATTGTATAATTATGGTTGGTGACGATAGTGATTCTGGTGTCAGTGGCGGACGCAGAAAAAATATTGTACGTAATTACCCGTACAGTGTCTTTACTGGACTCGTATGCTTTCACGACTCGCCTACGGCTCGTCCCAAAACTGCCTACTTGCCAAAATACAAAATACTGTTTTTTAATCTTACCTAATATGTAGATACCTATTAACTTATTGCAAATTACATTATATCCAATGTACAACGGCAAATAACCTTGTACCATTTTTACTATAAATGATCACGAAATATCATTAACTGACGAATTTTAATAGGTCAAAGCATGTGGATATTTTAAAATATAAACTGTAAATTGTCTGCAAATTACACTAAATTATATTTAAATTTTTGTCTCTTAATTTATTTTCCAAAAATGGACTTACACCATTTTCAAAAAAAAAGACAGATATAACATGCATCTTTCCAAGATTCGGTATTCAAGATTATTCGTTTTTATGTAAAGTCCGCAACACTGTGTGGTTCATGATTTTATCAATACAGAAATAATTCAGCTAACGATGTACTAAATTATGAGTTAATGGTCTACAAAAACTAACGATATATAAAATATATGCAGCTATGCTGCTCTGCCGGCATGAAAATCACACAAAAAGTAAAAATATTTACTTATTATACTTTATGGAACTTTTTTCTCACATTCATTTAAAGTTCACTTTCCGAGTCAAGTATGAGAAGTATACAATTTCGGCTGCCGAAAACTAATAAATTGCAGCGCCAGGAAAACCGAAATTACAGCAATTACGTACAGGGTCGGCCTAAGAGAATTGGGACACGAAATAAAATACAATTGTACCTATTGTTTTTTGGTTTTGCAACGTTAGTTTAAAGCAAAAGTGTAAAACTAACGTTAACGCACAATTTGCGTGCTTTTTGTTACAATTTAATTAAAAATCGAGGTCCAAATAATACAAAATTGCGCGAAAACATTTTTATTTTACTTTTTCCTCAAAATTTTTAAATTTTCCCTGCTAGGCTAATTAAACTTTTTTAACTTTACCGGGATTCCCCAGATTCTTGGATTATTAATTTTAAATTTCACGTTTCCGGAAACAAAAAATATCCGGGATATGTTACCCACTAGATACAGATGTATTTAATGTATAATGAAAAAGCTACGAATGGTTATTTACGAATTTGTGTTAATTTGTCATGTAATAATGCTATAACTAAATGATAGGAGTATAATGGAGAATCGATTGCATTTACCAAATTTAATCTAAATCCGGCTCTGACTATACTGCCGGACATTTCTAGTAATAAAAGAAACATAATTGCATCACGACATATCGCATGACACATTCTTCCCTATGCTTTATACAGTAGTTAACCAAACTTCCCTTGTCTTAGCACGTCAATACTTAATGACCCCAGCCCAGGTTTCGCTCACGAAATGTTCTTTAACAACTTCTAATAATCCCTAATCAAATATAGTGCAAACACGACTGTTATTTAACAAAGTGTAGAATTTATCAAAATCAATAATATTTACACTAATTATCAGGTGGACTGAAATTGTTAGACCTTATTTAACTGGTCGTTACATAAACGCACTACTACGGAACGTACTATGTAATCATGAAGTTTGTTCCAGCAGTGAATTTTGTACTAATTCACATACTGATACATGAACTGGTTTATGCACACGCGTCACCTATTGACTAATAGTAATCCGCTGCCGGAACGCTGTAAATGACACGTGTCGTTTGGTTTCAAAGAAATTTAAGCATGGCAAGCGTACACATCTTAAGAAATCGGTTCAAATTTTGTGAGAGTGATGCATAGCTACCGAGGGTCACGTTAGTTGTGTACAACGCATGCGTGTTAAATGCCAGCGCTAGTTCATGCCTCCGTTTGTGTACTGCTTTTACCGTCCACAAACTAGTTCATAAATTGATTCGATAACTGCTGAAACAGCCAAGTAACTGTCCAATGAACCACCAGAGAAGCTGCTGGAACACTGTAGGAGTACTACGCAACCTCTGATAGTTCATTGCATCGTATACAGCCTTGCTGTAACAAACCCATAGAATACAAAAAACGACAGCGTCGTATAAACAAATGAATAGCAGAATTAATAAATGTTATTGCTTTAGGTGTACAAAAACTCAAAACCAAGCTTAAACAAACGCGAAAAATTCACCAACCGTGGCCCTTCAATTTATCCAACGTCTATTCATTTGGTGACCGCTGTCCGACTGTAATACTTTGAACCGGATTTTTCTTTGGAGTTTGCGTTTTTATGTAAATCATTAGAAGTTGTAAAAACAAGGGTACGCATTAAATATTTATGTATGCAGATATAAAAAAGACTTTAATATGAAAACCAAATTTAAAACAATTAAAAGTAAATGAGAGCATTATATGAATTTAAATGTGCATATAGACTTATGTAAATACAGCATTTCATAATTTAAAAATACTCCATTCTAATGTAAAGTCCATTTAATATACAAGCTAAATTTCGCGTAATTGTATATTAAAGTCAGTGTGTAATACTCTTAATCCACTTTTTACAAATTTGTTTTAACGGCAGTGCATTTTAATAAACACACAATTAAATTCGTCGGTTGCAAAACAGGGAAAGGTAAATTAGAAGTTGATTTATGATCAAAAAATGTATCCGAGATTTGAAATTAGTACGAATGGCGTCATTAAATCAATTGTTTCGGTTGCTGAACGCGACCAATTCCAGAATCCTGCCTAAATCAATATCGTCCCATTAATAAAAGTGATAAAGTAAAATCGACGCGCCCTAACCACGGTTAACTCGAGAAAGAACGAATCATTTTATAGTAGACATTAAATTTAACTAAGTACATTTATGTACGAGTTAATATCAGTGATTTAAAAAAATATATTTTGGTGCGATCGTACTAGAAACAGTTGTTTGACGGACGCGTTAGCAACCATAGAGTACTGCATTTCCGGCCTTATCCTTAACAACAGCCGAAAAAGATTTTTTCGGCCGCTACAGCGTACGAAAAAGATCATTTACATTAAGCAGAACGGAAAGCGCATGTGCGTGTCTAAATATAAGTTCTCTGATATTATGGCTTCCCCGCTAAGGGTAGTGACGTAGAGGTCTTTAGGTTGTTAACTGTCAGGTAGTTTATAACCTAATATTTTCGTGTTGATACTGTTACTGAATACTGAAATAAAAATTAGTGTTGATTTACGTATGTTCTACGTTAAAGTAATTTATATATTCATATTATATTAATATAATATTAAATTTATGAATAAAACATTACAATCGCACAAACAAAGGTTATTTAAATTATGTACAGAATTATTATAGATACTTTACGATAGTTGTGGATCTATTGATACGAATCACTATTCTGAAGCCCCTTTGATATTTAGTGTGGTCCTGTGGTACATACCTGTAACAAAAGACATGTTTTAGAAACACATTTGCATCTAAACAAAAGAATATTTTACCATAATACTAGGGTTTCCAGAGCTAGTATTAAAAATAGTTGAATGCTAATTACCAACAAAGAAGAGGGTAGGTCACACAACAGACATCTTTAAATACTTAATTAGTTAAATTTACCTGTCGCCCCTGTATCACATTTTCCCCTGAGCATTTGTCATTTATGCGTGGGGTGTAAATATTTTATAGACAATAAATCGTACGGAGGACGAATGGAAGGGGGCCACCATGAAATTTCTCAGGGGATTTTCAAAAATAACGCCTTGGTAGTCACAATTTGGCAGCTTTCATTTGGATCTAACAAGCTATTAAAATTAAAGTTGCATGCATTCACGACATTGGGTGCAGTTCTTGCATCGCACACGTGAAGTTCAAGAAATTTATTTAAAAAGAGTCTCTCTCACACACATTCGCGAGTAAAATCGTTTCAGGTAACCCGCATTCACATGAAAGATACACCGATTTAACGGCAGATAATCGGTGATTTTTTGGGACAAAATCAAAACCGTTTCCAAAAATATTCGATAAATTCTGGTATTTGAGTTATTAAAGAAAAACTGTTTTTTTTAAATATTTATAATGTGTCATTTATCTCCCTTATTGTTGTAAATATCCGAAAAGTGTTTCAAGATTATATTTAGATATTTTTATGAAGATTTTGATAGTACTAAAAAAAATATTTTTACGCTCGCCGTTAAAAAGTTATGATACAAACTCACCTTTTTTTAAATGGAAGCTATAGTTGGCTATGACCAATTGTACCTAATGCCAATTGGCATGAATGACTATTACCCAATACCCACTATGAAAATGGGGTTTTACAAGATATTACAATTTGCCTACAATTATTATTTTATAATTGTCATATTAGCAGACAATAAAAATGTATATTTGTTTTTTGCGGATAAGGCAGCCAACGATTCTGAGGCCCCAGGCTCGCGCCTCATGCGCCTGGGCGGTAAACCGCCAGTGAGTTTTCGCTTTTACATCTTTAATTCTTCAGCGATAAGGCTCATTTCACGTTAAACGGAAGTGTCAATAAACAAAATTGTAGCATGTGGGCCTGTGGGGGTCAGAAAATCTCCAAACTATTCACGAACAATCACTTCAAGCACAAAAATGTATGGTTTGGTGTGGTTTGTGGTCTGGAGGAATCTTTGGCTCATTGATCTTTAAAGACAATCGTGGCAATGCTGTTATATAATAGTCGAAACGTCAACTTTGAACTACAGAAGACGCGGTTCCAAACCCGGGAACGAAGATTGTATCAATAATGATACAATCTGATGTGTTTTCCAAGCTTTTTACTGCAGGGATTCCTTCCAAAATAAAAAGCTTGCAAAGGACCTCAATAAATTGTTTTGTAGTTGTAGCTAGGCAAATAAATAAATTTGATTGATTTTCGAACATGAAAAGGCTAGTTGGACCCCTTCAGAAGAATTCAGAACCCCAGGGGTGAAACCGCGGACCACTATTTGAGAAACGCCGAATCTAATGAATCATACATGAAAGTTAATCGGTTAATATGATTATCCCGGTGTTCGATAAAAAAATAACTATGAGTTTTTTTGCAGCACAAAAGTTCACGTTTTAATTAATCGAAAAAGCAGAACGAATAACGACACAAGCATTGCGCAAATTCGAAAGTAATTCAAACACAATAAATGTGTCACTCACGGGCGCTGTAAAGTTTAAATTGTTGGTAATTTATTTTATAAAAGCGTGTTTTATTGTTGTTTTGTCAATAAAATAATCCCATTTCGCTAATACCTGTATACAGCACTAGTTTTAATTCCTGTGGGTTCCGTATCGCTCATGTCAACATTAATCAAGTTTTTCATTAGTATCCAGACTGCCGTTTGTATAAATGTACATGGCAGACAAATATTACATTAAAAACGCAGTTGCTGCTCTGACAGTAATTGCGTATAATTTTTTTTTATTCCTAAACAAGTTTTTTAATATATCAAGCTGTTTCATATGAAATGACTGATTTTTGAGACCAAATTAAAACAAGAGTTCAACTTTAAACTTTAATAATGAAAATATTCGTCATTTAGTTACAGTCAATATTTGTCAACGGTTTAAAAATAAATGGAAATTTAAATGTCATAACTACCTGAAGCATCAAAGCTCTTTTAATAATTAAATTGCTTAGGTAATAAGTTCTGCAATTATTATATTTTGATAAAATAGCTAGAATAACTTTTTTGTGCGATCGTACTAGAAACAGCTGTTTGACAGACGCGTTAGGAACCATAAAGTACTGCATTACCGGCCCTATCCTTAGCAACGGCCGTAAAAGTTACTTTTCAGGCCGTTACCCTTAGCAACGGCCGAAAAAGTAACTTTTACGGCCGTTGCTAAGGAGAGGGTCGGTAATGCAGTACATACGCCGTCATCTGTCAGTGACAGAATGTCACGTAGTTTCTAACCTATAATTTTGAAAATTACTAAAAATTTAAATTGTTTTTAATTCGATCGCACAAAAAATGTAATATGCACCTCGGCCAAAACGTACTTTTTCGGCCTTGATACATAAATAACTATTATTGATCAGCACTATTCTACCAACAATATTAATATAACATGAAGCTCTACATGTTTTGTTCTGATTATAACAGAAATTGTTTTTTCGACTACGTCTCGGCCAGCAAACCAGACGCGGCCGAAAAAGTTACACGTTTTGGCCTTGATACATAAATAACTATTTTTTTCAAAATTGTCATGCTATATTTATTTAATTAAAAAATTATTAATTATTGTGTATTTAGTGTTAGAGATCTTTTTTTTAAATGAACTTAAGCCATTCAAAAGAAAGAGTTCTAAGATACATGTATATTCCTGGTAAATCTTTATTAATTTATTTAAATTGTTCACAGAATTGAGCAACGCGCCGTTTAAAGTTACAGTAAACAACATCTCCACAAATATGTGTCAGATACAACTCGAGCGGTGTTGAATATTTACTTTAAAGGTGTACCTTCAAATGTGGCTTATTTATTTAGGAAATCGTTAACACAAAACATCCGTGTATACATTTATGAAAGATTTTTTTTAAATTTATTATAATTTCGTGATTAATACTGGTCCGGCTGGGCCAACCATTAATTTTTCTATATAATAAAATGGAAATGTAATAAAATGAAATTGATGAAGATGAAATGATTACTTAATACTAGAGTTCACCCATCGGTGTCCTGAAGATGGCCGACGCACTCTGATTCACTAATAAACTAATCCTACACTAAACAAGTTCAAACGGTTTTCGTCTTTTCAATCTTCTAACCAACCCATGATTGTCTAGCAGTTGTATTGCCTCTGGGTTTATGTGGTTTTGCAGTCGCGTTGCGTGTTTTTTAGCAAAGCGTTTAATTTCGCTAGATACCTCTGGAATAGAGAGCTCACGATGAATGTCCTTGTTTCTCACGTACCATGGCGCGTCAACTGCGTTACGAAGAACTTTATTTTGGAATACCTGTACTTTCTTGATGTTGCACTGTTTGGCACATCCCCACAACTGAATGCCATAAATCCAGACAGGTTTTAGTATCTGGTTATAGATAATAATTTTATTATACAGCGATAATTGGGATCGTCGTCCTAGAAGCCAATACAGTTTTCTGTATTTTATACTTAGCTCTTCTTTTTTTATTTTTATATGTGGCTTCCACCTCAGTCGCGTGTCGAGAGTCATGCTTAAATACTTGGCTGTCGTTTTATTCGGGACGACGTTCCCATTAATCGTTATTGGAATTTGTGTAAGTTTTTTATTCGTAAAATATGTGTGAGTAGATTTTTGATCATTCAGTTTTATACTCCACTCGCTCATCCAATTGCTGATTCTATTAGATGCATTCTGCAGTTTTATCGCTGCCTCTTCTGTATCTTTACCTACTGCCATGATTGCAGTATCATCTGCACAGGTGGCTGTTGTAATGTTTTGCAGTTGCGGCAAATCATGTGTGTACAGTAAGTAGAGAACTGGGCCCAGGACGCTGCCTTGAGGGACTCCTGCTTTCACTTCTTTCAGTGCAGAATATTCATTTTCTTGTTTTATTCTAAACAATCTACCTGATATGTACGACATTAACAGTTCTACATGATGTTTTGGTAGTATTCTGTTAAGTTTCAGTATCAGTCCTTCATGAGAAACCCTATCGAAAGCTTGAGCCACATCAAGGAAGATGGTAGAGCAGATTAATTTTTCTTCTAATGCCTTTTCTATTACGTCCGTTATCCTGTGCACTTGGTCTATCGTAGAGTGTCTGTGTCTAAAGCCGAATTGATGGTTTGGTATTAGCTTTTTCCTTTCTATTACGGGTTGTAGTCTCTTTAGAAACAGTTTCTCGAATAACTTGGAGATGATCGGTAAGAGTGATATAGGGTGAGACTTTTAAACTTAGAGAAAAATGCAATAATTTAAGATTTAAATGACAAGTTTTTGACGTTGGTAAAGTCAGTTTTTTCGATTTCCACGGCACTCTATTTGCTTCAATAACGATTAGAAGAAAAAATGTCGAATATCTCGAAAAGTATGAGTTTTGGGTATAGGACATACTTAACAAAAAATGAAGCTCTCTTAAAGACGAATTCGATGACATAAAAAATGTAGGGGTTTGCATTTGAAAAAATTGAGTTACGAGCTTTTGAAAATCATGGAAGTTGCCACCTATTTATGAACACCCTGTATGCGTGATTCAAACTTTTTCGTATCGAGCGAATAGAGCAATGTTTTCTGCATGTCCTTACCAGATTACAAATATGTGCTTCGAAAAATGACTTCAGGCGAATTTTTTAAATAAAGACTTAAAACCTTGAAAAATTTTGAAAATTATTTTTTTTTAGTGACAAGGCCGCATAAAAACCTGTAGTATCTTATAACGATGTAAAGCTAAAACGAAGGCGGTCAAGAATATTAAATAAAAAATGGGGTGTTGTATTTGAAATATAAAAGTTGCCATTGGTTCCAGAGAGGTGACTCAACCTGTATATTTAAAAATATTTTTATCGTGTTCGGAAGAAAAAACTGCATGAAATAGCGTTTGAATCAACGTTCAATCTCAAACCGTTTAGCCACAATCGACCTATCTCCCACTAATGACTCACCCTGTATACTAATGTTGAGTTGCTTGTAATAAATATTAATTTTTGTCGAAGACGTACTGCTGACTGTGTATTCTAGGACTCTTAACACGAGGGTTGTGTTATCTGTTGCCACAGACGGCAAAAAGTAAAACATTCAGGAACTTATCTCATCAAAATACGTGATCCCTGGATTTGCGATCCATTGAACTTCAAAATAGCAACAGAACTCCGCGTTCATTTTACTCTAGCGTTAACATATTAGCGAGGCTTCAAATTTAAATCCCTAGATAATTTCCCATGGGTCGTGTGATTATATGATTTCTGTTTCGCCGTGGTAATTTTCAGTAAGCTACATCTTCGAAATACCCACGCATTTTACAAGTTGTCTAAGTGATCGCAACCTGACGGAGTCGGCTGTTCCCTTAACCAGGTTATGTTAAACCCCCGCTGCATACTCGATGTTATTTTAGGATCGAGACACGTACGCAAACGTCATTATGTTTACCCTCAAGAAATTGACAAACCGTCCGTTGTAATTTTTTAAACGTGTACCGTGCACTTTCGTGCGATAGTGCTTCGGAAACGAACGGTTTCTGTGATATATTCCCCTGATCTGTACGGCCTTGAGAGGGTGTAGTTGTCTGTCAACGGGTCGACATCAAGATCCTGTTGGATTTCTGACCCTCTTTCATTTCCTAACCCGGCGGCGAACGATAACAAGGGGGCGGACATCTAAATAACCCTGGACATGCATTTGCACCCTTCACTGGAGACTTCCGTGGGACAAGCTCAAAGCAAATCTGTTTTTTGATGTTTTCTTGTTTCCAGATTCTGTATTTATTGAAAATCGGAAATTCCGCTTTGTAGTTTTAGTTTTTTTATACATTAGCGGTCCCGTTAGAAGCTAATCAACCGCTTTTCTGTCGAATTTTAATTTATTCTCAGCCTAAGATGTTTTAAGAGCTTTTTTCTACGACCACTAATGTAAATGACTCTTACCGTACAGCCTGCATGCATAGTAAGTAAGTCCCAACGCATGGTAAGCAAAACGCACACTTGGCTAGAAACGTTAAAGTAAGTTACGTCAAAATTGACAAGACAACATGATTGCATGTGTATATTAGCCAAAAAATCGAGGTATTATGTGTTCGTAGAAAAAGTAAGCTACATAACACGAGTTGTAAAGCAATTACGCACTCGTGGAAATACGCAATCGTGGAAATACGCACTTGTCGCTACGCAACTCCGTGCCTAACTTTTCCACACGTGCGTAATACGCTTCTTACAACTCTTGTTATGTAATATACCTATTATTTTGTAATTGTTTTTACAATACAAAATTCCAGTTTTGTTTACCGTAATGTACTACTCCAATAATCATAAAAAAATTTACAGCAACATTAAACTAAGTTTAAATAACCAGTTCACTAAATAAAAAATGCATTGTCGCTCAACGTCAAAACTTCCTTCGTCAATAAAACCTGCTTTTTATTTAAAATTTCTGGCGATAAATATGCCATACTCTGCACTAATTCCTCATTAATAATTCGTTGCTATATAACACAAAGCGTTAATCGACTCTGGAATTATAACGGACATATAACTGCGGAAAGCAAAACCCCCAATAATTGGTAATAAAAGCTGTAACTGCTAATCAAACTTCAAACATTAACGTCAAAACCAATTACAATTTTACCTACTTTTGTTTATACAACACCTACTCTGTCTGGACGCGACCACCCACAGCCTTATCGCACAATGGATCTATGGCTTGACGTTAATTTCTCTTAATGAGAATGTCTTAAGTATTATAATACAAGACACACTACCCACGACTAAAAATGTCTCATTTCCAGGAAATATTTACGGATTGAAACACGATCTGAACGTAAAGATAATAAAATAATTCTAGATACAAGCAATATTTTATAAAATTAATTAACTTTTTTAGAAATAAAATTTAATTTGATATTACTTATAACTTATAAGACTCTTAGTTTAACCTCAGATCACTTAACCTAAATCAATGTTATTTACTTATTCTTTGTTAAGCTCTTTTCTATTGTTTGTCTTAGTATAAAGACTGGGTCTTGTGTACTCCTTCCTCTTCTGAAACCGTATTGGGAAATTGGGATTTTTCTAATGTGCGACAAAATAATTTATCACATGATATGAATCAAACCCTTTGGTCTATCTCTAATGATAAGCGAGATTTTAATAGTCAGCCTGAAACTTGAATCATCCTGCATACTGCTTATGAAAATAAAGTCAAACCTGCGTTCCCTGTTGTACAGTAGGTCGACGATTTTATGACTTTCCCACTTTATTGTAATAAACGCATAAATAATTGGGAAACTTTCAAAAATCTGTAAATATAAATTTATTGGTTACGTGTCTTTATACACGGATATAATTCTTCCATTCAAATTAAACGGGTTTAACACATTGCTGGGTTGGTCAAGAATAACTCTTCATTTTTACTGTCACAATCTAACTATGAATAGAACCCCAGGCACTAATACATCTTCGATATCAGGCCTTACGTGATTAATGCACCCTACACCAACTACATTATTTCAAATATAAAAAATGTTACAATAATTAAAGACCTTCCCATAAATCATGCATTTAAAATTAGGTTCCACAGACGTCCGCATTTTATCATTTCACTCCCACATAAATATCTAATAAAGTGGTTAACCAGGATGAGACTTCCTTTACATCGTGCTCGAAATAAAAACATCAAACCGAACAACTAAATATCTGAAACCGTTATAGATCAGCTACATATATATATTGCATCCTGTATCAACCGTGTACGTATTCGTGTTGGTTGTCTCTATCTTAACAAATATCGTCCCATCTCTTTACGGATGATTTATGTACAGATTTCTCTCCGTCCAATAGATTTCAATAACAGGGTACAGGTTAGAGGGGAGTTCAAGCAACGTGACATTCTTCGATCTTTAACTAGGGGATGCTGAAAGTTCTTACACGACCTCCATCACAAGAAGAATTTTAAAATTGCTTTTTTTTTTGTAAAAACATGACAGTGATGTAAGCTAGCACCGTTACTTCGAAGGCTTTATTTTTAAAATAGATAAAATAAAACAATTGACATACAGGAATGCAGACCAATAGTAGTGGGTGCATAATTCCTACTTCTATTGTAAACATTTATAATTAAACCACTATTTTCTTTCATAAAACTGTTCTTTAAGCTTTAATAACACAGGCCGACATGATTTTTGTTGTTTGGAATTCGATTGGTGTTATTTACTAATGCGGTGGCGCTGATTGCGAATCTGCTTTTAGTTTTTTGATATCACATCAGGTTTTCACACAAAACAATTTTTTAATAAATTGGATCGGCGACGCTGTGCTGGTACGACGCGACGTCTTGTAGACCCGAGCATATTGGTCCGAAGGCTAGCTACTTATGTCCCGGTTTCCCGGATTTGTAACATTTAGAAATCAGTCAAAGTACAATAACAGTAATTTTATTAAACCTTTAAATGTGTATGTAACACCTTTGTTTTATGCATCAGGTAAAATTGAAATCCTTTATCTGCGTATGACAGATACGTAATTCTACGTATTGGACCCAAACTTTTCATTTTGCTGAAAAACTTGAGGAGGTATCTAAAATCTGTGTGTGCCATTGAATTCAGAGTATGTTACTTATATAACAACAGCAATTCTAATATAAATTATACAAATAGTTTTTTGTTTTAATAGTTTTGAAATTTGATGTTTTTTTTTAGAGAATCGTTAATCTGTTTTTTCATTTTGTTGGAAAACTTGATGTGCTACCGAAAATCTGTGGGTGCCATTGAATTCAGAGCATGTTACTTATATAACAACAGCAATTCTAATATAAATTATACAAATAGTTTTTTGTTTTAATAGTTTTGAAATTTGATGTTTTTTTTAGAGAACCGTTAATCTGTTTTCCATTTTGTTGGAAAACTTTATGTGATAGCGAAAATCTGTGTGTGCCATTGAATTCAGAGAATGTTACTTATATAACAACAGCAATTCTAATATAAATTATACAAGAAATTTTTTGTTTAAATAGTTTTGAAATTTGATGTTTTTTTTTAGAGAATCGTTAATCTGTTTTTTCATTTTGTTGGAAAACTTGATGTGCTACCGAAAATCTGTGGGTGCCATTGAATTCAGAGCATGTTACTTATATAAGAACAGCAATTCTAATATAAATTATACAAATAGTGTTTTGTTTAAATAGTTTTGAAATTTGATGTTTTTTTTTAGAGAATCGTTAATCTGTTTTTCCATTAAAACTTTATGTGATAGTGAAAATCTGTGTGCGCCATTGAATAAGGAGCATGTGATTTATATAAGAACAGCAATTATAATTTAAATTATCCAAACAGTTTTTTGTTTAGATAGTTTTGAAATACATTTGGTTTTTTAGAGACTAATCAATCTTTTTTTTCCATTTTGCTGAAAAACTTGACGAGATAGCAAAAATCTATGTGTGCCATTGAATTCAGAGCATGTGATTCATAAAAGGGCAGCTGTTCTAATATAGATTATCCAAACAGTTTTTTGTTTAGATAGTTTTGAAATAAATTTGGTTTTTTAGAGACTAATCAATCTTTTTTTTCCATTTTGCTAAAAACTTGACGAGATAGCAAAAATCTATATGTGCCATTGAATTCAGAGCATGTGATTCATAACAGGGCAGCTGTTCTAATATAAATTATCCAAACTGTTTTTTGTTTAGATAGTTTTGAAATAAATTTGGTTTTTTAGAGACTCATCAATATTTTTTTTCCATTTTGCTGAAAAACTTGACGAGATAGCAAAAATCTATGTGTGCCATTGAATTCAGAGCATGTGATTCATAAAAGGGCAGCTGTTCTAATATAGATTATCCAAACAGTTTTTTGTTTAGATAGTTTTGAAATAAATTTGGTTTTTTAGAGACTAATCAATCTTTTTTTTCCATTTTGCTAAAAACTTGACGAGATAGCAAAAATCTATGTGTGCCATTGAATTCAGAGCATGTGATTCATAAAAGGGCAGCTGTTCTAATATAGATTATCCAAACAGTTTTTTGTTTAGATAGTTTTGAAATAAATTTTGTTTTTTAGAGACTAATCAATCTTTTTTTTCCATTTTGCTAAAAACTTGACGAGATAGCAAAAATCTATGTGTGCCATTGAATTCAGAGCATGTGATTCATAACAGGGCAGCTGTTCTAATATAAATTATCCAAACAGTTTTTTGTTTAGATAGTTTTGAAATAAATTTGGTTTTTTAGAGACTAATCAATCTTTTTTTTCCATTTTGCTAAAAACTTGACGAGATAGCAAAAATCTATGTGTGCCATTGAATTCAGAGCATGTGATTCATAACAGGGCAGCTGTTCTAATATAAATTATCCAAACAGTTTTTTGTTTAGATAGTTTTGAAATAAATTTGGTTTTTTAGAGACTAATCAATCTTTTTTTTCCATTTTGCTAAAAACTTGACGAGATAGCAAAAATCTATGTGTGCCATTGAATTCAGAGCATGTGATTCATAACAGGGCAGCTGTTCTAATATAAATTATCCAAACAGTTTTTTGTTTAGATAGTTTTGAAATAAATTTGGTTTTTTAGAGACTCATCAATATTTTTTTTTCCATTTTGCTGTAAAACTTGACGAGAGCAAAAATCTATGTGTGCCATTGAATTCAGAGCATGTGATTCATAACAGGGCAGCTGTTCTAATATAAATTATCCAAACAGTTTTTTGTTTAGATAGTTTTGAAATAAATTTGGTTTTTTAGAGACTAATCAATCTTTTTTTTCCATTTTGCTAAAAACTTGACGAGATAGCAAAAATCTATGTGTGCCATTGAATTCAGAGCATGTGATTCATAACAGGGCAGCTGTTCTAATATAAATTATCCAAACAGTTTTTTGTTTAGATAGTTTTGAAATAAATTTGGTTTTTTAGAAACTCATTAATCTTTTTTTCCATTTTGCTGAAAAACTTGATGCGCTAGCGAAAAACTGCGTGTTCCATTGAATTCAGAGCATGTAATTTATACATCAACAGTTATCAAAATTAAAACAACGTTCACAAAGTTCTGTAATGTCGGCCTGTGTAACTAATAAAATGCATAGATCATATTAAAATTTCTACGCACAGCCACTTCCATAATTAACGCTATACACCGTTAATTATGAAAGTGGCTGTGGTCTAGCTTGCAACTTTTCTGAATTTAAAGTTTAAACCATCAAAACTCAAAAATTACCAAATATCTTAAACCGCAATCACTATGTGGGGAAACGAATTTAACAAAATATTTTGCCACACTTTATAGTTGAAGAGTGTAACTTAGTTTCAAAACTCATTTCCTGTAAAAAACCGCACAATAAAAAACACAGGTTAGATACGTTCCCTGAACGTTAGATACATTAAACAAACATGAGCAGGCTCCCTTGGTTTGGGCAAAATTTAATTTCCGCACGATAATTGCTAAGATTGCAACGCACTTTTTGATGGAAGCGTCTAGAAAAAATTACGACCCAGCACCGCTCTTGTAATTAATACTCTACTTTGCTAATTATGATTAGGAACCATTTCCATTCCCTGCAAGAATTATGAGACGAAATAGGCAAACATAGATTAATTTTATCGGTCATCTCAAAACGGTTATGTGGTGGTAAAATTTACATAGAAATGGAAGAAGTGTCTTCAAAATTGATTTTACATGTATCGTAATAAAATAAAATGTTAGTTATATCCCTTATCAATCGCTTTATTAAATACAAATTTAAGAGATCCTAGATAACGACTGTGTCTTAATAGCCGAAAACTAATCTATTATTAAATAGCAACGATACTAACAACCAATTTGTTGCATAATTCCGCCTTTCAAACCTTGCATGAATAAAGTTGATCAGAAAATGTGGCGTCATGCCATGGAACAACATGTGATATTATTGTAAATTTGTTGACCGTTTTGATGTTATATATCTAAAAGTATGATAACTGTTAGTTTACATTTCAATCTCTTGTTTGTCTGGGTGATATCGAAGTTGTGTAGGTATTATACGACGTTTATGGATAGTCTTAAGACATATTTTTGTAATCTACTGACTAGGTGAAGAACCTTTGATGCTCCTTTGGCTGTGTGTTCTCATATCCGTTTTTATGTTTTATCGCTACTTCAAAGTTAGGGTGCATTTTCCTTCTTCGTTTACATTTTGGCATAAAATTTTACGCTGTTTGGCCATCATGCATTCGTTTTACATACAACGCAAATATATAAATGTTGGATGAGGTACAGGTACTGAATATGCAATATAAAATAAGAAAAAGGCTGTACTAATACGAGAAGCCTTTGCAGGGCGTGCTGTGGAGAACTAAAAAAATATTTTAGATACGCTGTGAAGGGCCAATTTGAACAACTGTAACATATGGGCGTGTTTTACTGTTCAAGTGGCAAAAAAATAATTTCGAGAGTCAGTCGCGAATTTTATTGTCAAAGAATTAAGTGACACAGCAGTTTTCATTAACACTGATCACAAAAAAAAACTAAGCCAGATTGGCTTCTTCATAAGATAATTAACAACGAATACAACTGAAAATCCCGATTTTAAGTTGCATGTTTTTACATTTAACGTAATATACCCAATATTGTAGTGTGGCAAAAGTTTTTGACCATAAATCTTGTTACTTGGATTTGATATATTCAGTTTTCAAGTAGGTACTGTTTTCCTTTGTATTTCTCTCTCCCGAAAGGTATCTCATTTTTTTAAATGCGTCCTTTAAAAGCTTTTCAAATTTTCTATCATATAATGTATAGTTAAACTATCTTCCGGGCAAAGCTGTATTATTAAAAGTACACAACATATTAATCAAAGTAGTGAAAAAAATAATTAAAAATAAAAAGCAAAAAAAGTTTTGGGAAATTTTCGAAGTTGGATAAGTGATGGGTAAAATACGATATTTCTTCATTTTGTGACTAGTTATAAAAATAGATATAGCAAGTAATATCTCATTTAAAAGAGAAAAAAAAGCTCATATAACTATTCCATAGCCAACTGCGCGGCCCATAAGAAAAATTGAAATTAGGGGTAATATCTCGAAAATGTTAGGTGCTAAAAAAATCTAAAATAACAGTTACATTCTACATTAAAAAAGACCTCAAGAAAGTACAAATAAAATTGTTCTAATGATTAAAACAATAAAGTTATGAGAGAAAAAATAAATTGGACATTTTCATATTTTTTGCTATAACATCTGAAGCACGAGCAATTTTGTACTTTTAAAAATTGATTGTGGCTCCTCTCATACTAATGAATAATTCATCTTATTTAAACAATAACCTGTATCTCTTATAATAAGCGAGATCACCATGCTGGAAATGTAATCTGGGACACCCTGTATAGGTACCTACTGACAAAATTATTGTACGTAAGCAATTCATACGAAATTTTTCAATCATGGTTCATTTTCCATATGACATTATAGTAAATCTTCAGAGGGATATTCAGGTGGATTCGCGATAAAACCTGGTGAAGCATCAACCCTTGATTTATTTTTGTATGGCTGCGCCTATGTTCACGAACGTTGAGAATCAAGACTCCAATATACTCACTTACGCACTCAATCAGACAGAAACTTTACGTCCGATTTCACTTGAAAAATAGCTCAATACGTACGCGTGTTAAAGTTCGCAAATCGATTTCAACGGATGTAGAAATTCTCCAGCTATCGCTACTGCCAGCAGCCGAATGCACTTTAGTCGTAACCAACTTGAAAACTATTACCTCCATTATTAAACTTGGAAATGAAAATACAAAATCTGGAATCCGAGAGAGAAGCTCTCGATCGGCTAAAGCGAACTGCTAGTACGCTACACATATATTAAATATGTTGGACTCTATTCTCTCTAGATACCTACATACGTAGATATTACGAAATAAGTTGTCATGTATAATATGGCCATGTCATTAACAAACGAATTTTTAATTGGTCAAAGCATGTGGATATTTTAAAAGCTCTAAATTTTCTATAAGTGTTAGCAAATATTTTTAACACATAGTTTCTTGTTGATTTAAAAAGATGATGTGGAAACAAAAGCACTGTTTGATGTTAACTAAAAGTGTGTAAAGCGCATGAAAAATTAGTGCTTAAAGTACATTCTTAACCTTTTTGTAAAAACAGATGCCACTTTCAAATAACTCATCTGCGTGATTAGAGCCCCAAGACCAGGAACGGGTAGTAATAGCATTCTAAATTAAGAATGAGACTTGGCGTCTACTAAGTGCAACCCCGCTCGATTCCGGACTTTCCAACCAATGTCAGGAAACTAAACGTGACAGCTGACAGATCCGGGAAATAGTTCGGCTTTGGATACTTGATTCGCTTATTAAATTTCAAATATTATGAAAGCGGAACTGTCTTTTAAAATAACATGTGGTATAGTATTGGTGCTATTTAAGTCTGATATTCTTAATTAATAGTGAAATATTACAGGTTTGATGTAGTATTACCATGTCACTGTTTTACAATTACTAGAGACCTTAATTAACAATTCAATAATTGAAGTTGCAATAAATAAAGGGAAATTTTAAATTGTACACAACCAATTTTAAGCCATCATATGACAGCTATATCAGTTATTTCAATCTTTTATTCCATAAATATTCAAATAGTGTAGTGTTTTTTAAAACAAAATTATCTTTTTAGCTAAATAAAATCGTGAAAATATCATGATATTATAAACGATCAGATCTATAAAGGGTGTTCGAAATTCCAGTTTAAACGTGGGGATCTCTCTTATCAAAATAGCTAGAGTATAAGTTTTAATTTGGCAAAGCTGTTAAATTCGTTGCTCATTAAAAATCTGAAAAGAAATTGGAAATATCTAAAACGACATCCGAGAAAATTAGGAACAACGGAAAAGAACGATTTTTGAAAATCGCCCATAACGCCTTTGGAGTATGAAATGTGTAAAAACATTGCCGAAGCAATTTTATAAGCCCGATCGGAATTTTTTCTAGGTCGATTCGTTTTTGTTTAATGACAACCAACTTTAATTAAATAGAAAACATTAGGCCTTCAGGAAAAAATTTTATCCGTACTCTTTTAATGTTAAAACTTCGAGTTATTTATTTAAACTAACATAACATAACTATTTAATATTTACGTCAATGACATACAGCATTGCTTTTTAAATTGTGAATACCTACAATACGCTGATGATTTAAAAATATTTAGAACAATAACAAATATTACAGATTGTCTACTGCTACAAGAGGATCTCCACAGATTAGAAAAATACTGTGAAATAAACAAACTTGCCTTGAATGTTAGTAAGTGCTATAAAATTAATTTTACACGAAACTAAAATATAATCCTATATAACTATTCTTTGAATAATGCAACTCTGATTAACACCACATTGGTAAAAGACTTAGGAATTTTATTAGACTGTAAACTCGTTTTTGCGGAACATATCGAATACATTAAGAATAAATCTCTTAAAATGCTTGGCTTCATCATACGCTCCTCAAAACATTTCAATAATGTTAATGCTATTAGAACACTTTATTATTCCTATGTTAATAGTATTTTAAATTTTGCTTCTATCATAATATGGAACCCACAATATGACACCTACGATAGTAAAATCGAGGGAATTCAAAAGAAATTCATATCATTTTTGCAAAAAAAATACAAACTTCCAGAGAAATCATATGAACAACATTGTAAAGACCTAATAAACATGCTCTCCTTAAAATCTCGTAGAACACTTAGTGATATAATATTTCTTTACAAAATTATTAACTACAAAATAGATTGTCCTAATATTTTATCATTAATAAATTTTAACGTACCGAGATTAGGCATACGACACCATTCTCTTTTATATAACACCTTGTAGCACAAATGCCTTTTTTAACTCGCCAATCAACAGAATTCTTTACTCATATAACCAAACATTCATAAAGAATGATATATTCAGTCTATCATTTCATTCATTTAAACATTACTCTAAAGTAATCTTATTTTAATTTAATCACACTTTACAACCGATGTATTCTACTATTAACGAGAACATAATTTGGGCTTGGCCTGTTTTGTTCTGTCCTTTGTAAATAAATAAATAAATAAATAAATAAAGTTAAATTCTTGTTTTAAATAAGCAAGGGAGACTGTTGTAACATTGAACACTTTTGAGATTTTATTTTTTAAAATTTTTAGTAATAATTTTTTTGAAATGAAAAAAATATGGTATTAACTATTGAAGATCCTTTTACAACTTGCTGTTTGCATTACTGTTTTACAGCTCTATTAACGGATAAAAAAATAAAATATGATGTTATGAAAAGTGTGCCATGGTACAACATGGTCATGTACTACGGAACACACCCTCTTGTACTTTGGAACACGGGAAAATAGCTGTAAAAAATAATTTGTAATACAGTTTTCAGTTCTACAAAGAATAATATTCCGGAATTGCGAAATGTGTCTTGACAAAATAGCCAATTTAACATTGTACACTTTGCAGGCTTCTGTAACTGATGTTTTTGTTCCGGGAGCAGTCAAAACTGCTTCTACAGCTTTTCTCGTAGCATCTGGATCAATTGGGGCCCTCTTAACGCCACTCTTACTTTTTGGCATAGATCTGTTACAAAAAAAAACAAAAAGGGATAGGGTTGTATATCTTGGAACATGTTCCATGGTAGGTACATGATGTAGTGTGTTCCAAGGTAAAAGAGGGAGCGACAATAAATAAACATGTCGGTCTAAGCTAGTGGTTAGAATAAAACATTAACTAAAGTACATGAATCTACTCAACACAAGATCAGCAACACACTGTAAATGATGATATCGTCAAACACAACTTTGTTTTCGGTTAAGAAATCGATTAACAACACTCGAAATATTTACTTTTGATACTTCAAAAAAGGTTTCATCAACTCAACGCGCGTTTTCGAGTCAAACAAGACAGATCTTCTGTCAAAGACACCTAGCGTCGTTCTTCACATCATGGTGATGGATTTAGCCCGCTAAGTGCCAGCACTATTAACAATCTGTAAATGTTCGAAGGTACACTATGCTTAAGGTACAACAGTCCCCTAGTAAAAAATCAAAAGTTTTTTTGCTTTTGTACAAATCCAGTCAGTTTTTATTCATTTGCAGTATACTGATAGTATGTTTTGATCTCAATGTTTCGAATGCTTCTCTTAACTTAAGTAAAAGAAATGCGTTTAAGTAAATAAAAGTGTGTATTGTATAAGAATAATCCATTTTAATAAATATTTAAGTAACAAGACCGGAAAGTGGTACCTTACTGGACGAGTTATTAGTTTTAGGAGGAGCTGTAGGCGAGTCCTGAAAGCATACGAGTCCAGTGAAGACACTTCACGGGTATGTTACGTACAATATTTTTCCTGCGTCCGCCACCGACACCAACATTTTTTATCGTCACCATCCATAATTAAACAATAACTTAACAAACTACAGGTGAGAACTTGCTTGGTGGTATAACGACACTTGTTTGACAGCGCAAATCAACAAAACAACTCATCACCATGGCAACCAGGTACTTTCCGGCCTAAGCCCGTAAAGACGACTCATCAGTATGGCAACCAGTCACTTTCTGGCCTAGGCCAGAAAAGATGTATTTTCCAGCCTAAAAATTGATCGGAAACAACAGATTTTCTGGAGGGACGAAGTAAAAATATTATTCAGTACTTTTTTCTGTTTGTGTTTGGGCGACATTCTGCAGAGGTAAAATATTTTTTGTGATAATGCAGCTGTCACTTCCGCTCTGCGTCTGCTAAAAATATGACTTAATTTTAATTAAGCTATGGATATTTTGTAAGAATCCTCATTTTATTTTGAAAATAAATTCTTTTATTTACAAAGAGCGGAATAAAAGTCTAATTTACATTTAATTAAGCTAATAAAAAGTTCTTTATTATTTTCAGTACTTTGCAGAGAGTTTTGCGCTAACACAACGAAACTAATTAAAATAACTTTTCTGGATATTCTTATTTCTTATACATATTAAACTAAGCAAGTATTCTGCTCCCAGTAAGGAGTCGTCAGTTTGCATTACAGTTTCAATTAGATCTTGGAAGTTATTTCAGCCAGCGACGGCGAAGGGCCGAGATTTTATTTAAACATCGCTAATTAGTGGAATATTTTCAGTGAAACCTTGTTAACGGTTTGTTTTATTACCGGTTATGAATGCGTTCTTATTTCTTTGAAATTAGCTAGTAAAATGATGGTGTTAATGAATGTAACAACCTTCCTAATTTTTGCATCTTTCCACTAAATAACTAGTCGGTATATTTTTATAAAATCGCAGTGCTCTTAAGCTAAACAGGGTGCCAATACTTCCAAAAATACTTCGTTTGTTTAAGAAAAAAAAACAAGGAAACCTTTTATTGCTTTAAATGACTAAAAAACCTGCGCGGAATAGTGTGAAACATTTTTGTATAATTTTTAAAAAGGTTATTCAACTTTCTTATGAACGGCCCTAGTATAGTGTGAAGTGCAAGTAAGGTCATAATTTTTTTTCTACTACCTCTATTGTTATCGACTGTTACTGTACAGTCTGCATGCACAGTTAGTGGATCTTTACGCACGGTAAACAAAAAAAAAAGTTTTTTTTAATTATCAACGTGGTCTCATATCAAACCCAATCTGCATGCATAGTAAGTGGGTCTTTACGCACGGTAAGCAAAAAGCACACTCTTCTAGAAATGTCAAAGTAGACTCATTGACATTTAACAGCGTACGTACAGGTGTGTTTACCATTAGCCAAACAACCGATAACATCGTATGTATTATTTGATCGTAGAAAAAGTGCGTTACAAAACACGAGTAGTAAAGCAATTGCGCTCTTTTTCACTTGCGCTGAATATGCTTCTTACAATTCTAGTTATGTAATGTGCTATTTTAGTAATAAAAGCATTTAATTACTGTTGATCGTGATATTGCCGTGAATAATGCCAAAATGTATAAGGTATTAGTAGGCCATAAAGACGTATGTTCCTAGATAAAAATTTGAAGTGACTCTTTTAATTCTCTAAACTAAATGTAGTTTACTGATTAACCAAAAAGCGAAAAAACTTACTAGCTTATCCAAAGGAGTTGCTTGATTGGTCTACTGATTTGTTATTTCGAGAGAGAAAAAACAATTGAGAATATGACTGCACAGACAAAACCACATCCTATCTGATTTTGGCTGTAAACCATACTAGTGCTATTTTGAAAAAAGTCGAATAACACCTATTTTGTATAGAATCAATATTGTGACACCCCCCGCCTGATATTAATTATATTATTTTACATCAGTGTTGATTCATTTACTTTTAAATGAATGACTTTGGAACAAATGCTAATGCATCAGTTACTAAAACATGTAACACTTCAAAAGGGCCAAGTTATGAGGATTTCAACTTTAGTAAAACACGTTAACGTTAAAATATTACGGTCATAACTTGAGTTCTACAACGTCAGTATTTGGGTTTCGTAAATCAACAGAGCATTTGTTAATATATTTTTACATCATACTTAAGTAGAACAAACTACTTGCACAGATATGTGTTTATAGGAAAGAATAACAAAAATGCAGCTACAATAAAAAAGGGTTAGTAACAGGGAACCTGAAATCTTGGGACAATCGCGCTGGGGTAGTTAAGGACCAACCACCGAGAAATGTACAGCCAGTCGAAAAATAAAAGAGTTTGCTCTAAATTTGTTTCTTACTGTGTACTAATTTGCTCTAGACCTGTGTACTACGTAAAACAACGTTTGAGGGCCCAACCACGTTAGAAAGACGATCACGAGCCATAATTAACAACAATAAATGTAAGAGTAATAAGAACTCTTCCCCAAAAGTGCGGCCCAAGTATAGTACGGTCCGTTACAATATTTAATTCGAATATATTTTCATGTTTTTTTGTGTAGCCTTTTCCGTCATTGAGCTTTATGTACATATATTTAAAAACAAGCAAGATATTCTAGTTGGAAATTCATCTTCGAGCACCCTGTATGGCAGATACGGGTGCAAAACCGATTTTACGGCACTCATGGTTCCAATTCCTTACCGGATTAGCCATATTGCCGGACCAACCGTAGAGTCGTAACTAGGGTTAAATTTACGCAAAATAAGTTAAAATTTCACAACATTGCGGTTTCAATACCAACAAGAAACAAACTATAGTCTACTAGTGGCTGCGGGAATTTCAAATTTTCTCAAAAGGAGGTGCCGGACCATCGCTTGTCGAAAGTGCTGTGCTGTACATGTTTAAATATTAGAGATATTGATGTCTTAATTATAAAAATCAATAAATAAAATCATGAAGGACGTATGCGTCGCGATGAAATTTGAGAGTTCCAAGTATAAGAATGTGTTCAGCATACCTACTTATGTTAAAAAGGGAACGCAATTTCGTTATTGTAGTTCTTTATCGATTCTGATTAACTTTATATCAACTTCCTCACAGTTTAGAAGTTTAAACGTCCTTATTTATACACAAAAGCATTCACGCTGCGTTCGCATAACGGTCACGCCATGATTTTTGAATATAAATTACGTTTTTTTCTACGTTTATTTGACACATTTGGCTCGGCATTTGCGCTTTTTATTTGAGTTTATGTTTCATGGTTAGGATTTTAGACATGTATTTGCATGACAGTTGATAAGGTGGTGCAATGTTTTCGGACATAAATTAATTTTATTTTCAAACACGCGAAAAACGAACTTTCCGTGCGATACAACCAACCGAGCTGAAAATATGTTTGTTCGACATTTGCACTTTTTTGTTTATTTTTACCGCATAGGAACATTCGCTCGCGACGTTTCCTTGTATTCGTGCGTTTAATGCGGTGCCGAATAAAAAACAACAAATGCAAATGATGTAAGGTAAAGCTATAATTACTGAAATTCCTTTTTTTATCAGGTTAACATGTTATTTCATCAGATAATGGATTGTTAGTTTGTACACGGAATTCCTGACATATTCTGCGTTTATACTGCCATTTTCACGTTTTGGGCGTGTGTTTATATTTTCCGAATACGGCCACAAAGACAATTAACAGGTGATTGAAAGGAACTGTTAATTAAAATTGAAATAAAAGGAATAATGACTTCAGAAAATATCCCAAGTAGCACAATAATATTGGCGTAATATTGGCCAAATTTTTCTAGTTTTTTAACGAATCACCAATATCGGACAACTCAATGTTAATATGTTATTGGTCCAATATGTTTAAATTGTTTGCTGATTATTTCCAATTTATTTTTATTGGCTAATATATTAACCCTATATTGTCTGGCAACATTTAGCCAATATGCGCTTTTTCAAGTTTTTTAATGAACAACCAATATCGGAAAACTCAACGTTAATATGTTATTGGTCCAATATGTTCATATTGTCTTGTAGTAGACTATAAGTTTAAAATTTGAATTTGGCGCTCCAGGATATAGATGGAGTTAGTGTATAGCGTATGTTAGATTACCGTTGGCGGAATTGTATTGTAATTGGCAGAATGAGAGTGCGAATAAATGTTGTTAATGTTACCGCTCGTTTTATGTTTGCGCTCTTAGAAAGTTTAGAATAATTTATGTGGATTATGTCAGCCATTAACACAGTATTCAGAAGTGGGATCAGGAACTGATGAAGTGATTAGTTTATAGTGTTGGATTAACAGGTTATTTTATAGTATTTAAACATTCGCACTGTAAACGTAAAACACATTTTTGAGGTTAAGTTTTACCACGTGTTTTCAATTTTAAAAATGAGTGAACACGAAAGCATTAGCATGTCGGTTGATGATATAATAGCCAATGCAGTAAAAGCTATGATAGTTGGTGAGAATGATAGAATGAAATGTTGTTGGAAAACTTTCAGATTACTCTTGAAGTATTACAGTTATGACATGAAATTGTTGGCCAAATACAGACTTGTAAGAAAATTGTGCTTGGTTTTCTGTAATTTTTTTATATTTTTAATTTGAATAAACCATTTATACAGCCTTATTGGACTATTATTGGATGTTAACATTTCTAAACCATAAAAACATTGAAGGGGATTTATGCATATATAAAATTGTACCAATCAGGGTGAATAATATTGCTTGAATATATTTTTAATTGTGTATAGTATACATTTCACCAATTTCGATACGGTATATTAATCTAATATTATTTAATTATATAGATCCTTTATAAAAAAATATTATAGGACTAACATTAATTTAAAATATTTCACCAATATTAAAAAATGTTGACATATCAATATTTTCCGAGTATTGTATGTCAATTTTTAGCCAATGTTGGCTTAATATTTTGTGCTACTGGGGTAGCTTTAAATAATTCATTATACTTGTATTGTTCATTGTCAACCAATAGTAGTGTATTTAGAAAATAAAACAAGTGAAGCCAAAGTAGAACCAAACAAGTCCATTCAAATGGCATTCACCCAAATTAGATAAGCGGTAATCAATCGGTGATGCACAATCAGCGTTCGAATGAACCTGCAAAGAGAAGATTTCCAGGATAATTTAATTGGCACAATGTCCTTAAAATTTAGATTAACTGAAGCTTAAAGAAAACTGTTTAAACAAGGCACTTTAGCTAACCCAATAAACATTACGGTCCAGTTAATCACAAGATAAGTTGATTTAGGGGATTCCTTGGTAACCCGAGTAAATTTTGTCTGTGCGGTGGTCTGTCTAGCTCGAAGCTATATGAGCTCCTTATGTCGATAACAATAGGTTACGAGCAAGTTTATGAGCTGCTGGACAGTAAACATGCGAACCGTCAGTTCACGGGCAAGCGGCTGTTGATATATCATAGCAAAGCGCTGCTTGCGCTGCAAACCTTTAATTTTACGTTCACTAAGCTTGGTTTGTTTATATAGAGCTGTTTTATCGTTACGTGTAATTTTATGATCAACTTTTCAACAAGAAATGCCCTGTTCATTGCTCAAGCATCGTAATGTGGCTTGAAACATTATGAAACTATTAAATTACTTCTATATACTTGTGTCGTTAACTTTTAACATATCTTTGCAAATTATGTTGTAACAATGCAGGCCCTATATACAGCACATTCCACCTGGGGACGTGTAGAGAACGCGATGCTCTTTAACTTTTTTTTTATTAACTACCAGCAGTATATAACGCACATAGTTCTTTACAATTGATAGCGAAATCTAAATTTGGTCATCACTGTCTAGTTGAATCACTACTGCAGTGAGTTGCAGGCTGTTCATGGTTGGGTATAATGACTACCTGAGTTTAGACCTGCCAACTACTTGTATTATAACCTAAACTCCATTGTGATGACGTTTAACTAAACCGACAGAATATTAACAAGCAGCTCTTGCTGATTCCTTCTCGGCTTACATATACATACGTAAGTCGATAGCCTATTCAAATCATAATTATTAGCTGTCTACAACCATGGCTTGTAATTCAAGCACGTAGTTAATAAGATTAGAATATTGTTAAGGAAAAAGTTGCATCTTTTATAACGATGATTCCTATCACGTATATTCATATTTAACAACTAAAAAAGGAAACACACGACAAATGTTGCTTTATTAAATAGATTACAATTTTGTACTGATCAAGATGCTCGCCCTTACACTAGGCAAACTCTTACCGTACAGCCTGCATGCATAGTAAGTGGGTCCTTACGCACGGTAAGCAAAAAGCACAGTTTTTTTAAAGAAATGATCAAAGTAGGCTCACATCAAACACTTCCTGCAAGCCTAGTAAGCGAGTTATAACGCACGGTAAGCAAAACGCACACCAGAAATGTCAAAGTAGGCTTACGTAAAAATTGACAAAACAACGTAATTACATGTGTATATTAGCCAAAAAGCGTTAAAATCGTAGGTATTATGTGATCGTAGAAAAAGTAATCTATATAACACGAGTTGTAAAGCAACTACGCGCTCGTGGAGATACGCACTCGCCGCTACGCGACTCCGTGCGCAACTCTTCCACTCGTGCTTCTTACAACTTTTGTTATGTAACATATCAATATGATCCCTTTATAGGACACCCAATAATCAATGTAGGACCCAGATCCATCGATTGTATGATTCTTACCGAAATTAGGGTATGTGGCAACCCTTAATTAACACATACATATAAGCAGTCAATTTGGAGATTAAATTAAGCAATTTATCGTATCAGATCATGGACCAAAAGCATACAAAAGCTTCAATATAAATATACAACTTTTACATTAACATTAGCGCAGTCCATATTTGTCATTTTTTGAAATGTTAATGAATGAATCCCAATTTTCTTTGATGTATAAAAAAAAAGCAAACCCCATTAAACCATTAAATGACTTGATTTTTGTGTGAGAATATACAAGTCGTCAGTGCATAGAACAAAACTAGGGGGTGACTTTTAAGGATAAGTGATTTGTTGAAAACGCAAATTTGATATGTGAAGGAAGAGTTTTCGGAAATACCAAATTGCAATTGTATAATGACCAGCGTTACCGGTAACGGTAAAACCGGTTATGCAATCCTTACAAGTAACACAAGCAAAGTATTATATTTTTCATCTTTTTATTTTTATTCCGTCTGGTTGCTTTAAAGAAGATGGATAAGACGCATCTGAGTTGTTAATAATGATGTTTTCCCTACTTCATAGGCTGACATCAGAATACTTTTAACCTGTCATGCGCTATAAATCCAAGATTCGACGTAACAGAATGTGGGCACGATGTCTGGTCTCTAGATGGGGAGATATCATCTTAAGATCCAGTTCTAGTGTTCATCTTCGCAATCCGTGCCCCTAGCCAAATGTCACGTGTCGCAACCCCCGCTTCAAACACACTATTAGGATTCCATTTTCCTCCCTCGAAACCCACCCTATCAAATCCCTAATATTTTCTCCATCATCCCAAATCTTCCTAATGGACTCTAAATGGAGGCAACTCGTATGACAGCAAGTGAACTGATGCTTCTTACTTTGAACTCTACCCCTCCTTCGTAATTAAAAAGTAAGCTATTAAAATCTCCAGTTACGTTAAGTACTTTGCGGTTCAATTTATCTACTGAAATATATTAACTGAGTCGATATTGAATTCCTACTCGTAAAAGAAATTCGTATATAAAGTTTGTGAATTCTAATTCACATCGGCGTTTAAAGATTGTTAAATTGCAGTAACAACCTACATTTTAATATTCTTGTAATACTCCAATCATTACTTGTACTATAATATTGATTCTACAATTTAAATTTTCGTTCGAGTGGCGTTGGATGTACAGAAATGTGCCGATGGAATAGAGATTCGCCGTAGGGCGATTACTATTTAAAACATTAAAATTATACCTCAAATAGCGTGGGCTGCGATCAACAACATGGCCAATAAAGCTCGTCAATAAACATCTTGTTTAATCCGTATTACAATTCTGTTTGTATTATCTTTACCGATAATTTACGACACCGCTGCACTGCGGTGTAGCGCAATTGCGCAATGTCGTATGAAGATTTTAACAAAATATAGTTAAGTACGTTTCTATTTAGGATATTATCAAGTGCTCGACTTTTAATCTAGAATCTAAAGATGTTAAATAAGCTAACAGCATGTATCATAATATGTTTATTAAGAAAATTTCCTTCAACTGTCAAATTTGCGTTTTCAACCATTCACTAATCTTAAATCTTCTAGAGACTACCAATATTGTGATTGGTCGAAAATATAAATTTGAAGAGAGAATTAAATATTTTGGTATTGATAATTTTTTGACGAATTTCGGCGACCAGTAGCGTTACTTTAATATAGATTAAACCACACCCCTGATGTACCACTCTGACAGTACTTGTAAAATTTGATAATTTGTGTCTCTTTCGAGAGTATTTTTATGCACAAAATGAGTTAAAGAAGAGCAGGAATATTTACGCACTACAAAGCTTATGCATTATCAATTAAAACGTACATCGTAACAATAAAAATGATAAAGATCACTTTTATATTGCGAAATTTGTCGATGCCTTAATGTGAATCTAACGTTATCTACACGTTTGTGCCATAAATTTTTAAGAAGGAAGTTTATGATGGTAACATTCCAGGTCACAGAAAGGTTCTCTACTTGTGTGACACGCACCCCAACACTGAGATTTGTATCGGCTTAGCTCCGTTGTGGACCATGGCTCAGGCACGTCGTAAAGCAAATTGATTCCAATATCCTATCTCACGATAGAATCCACACTCGCTGCCGCTGTTCAGAGTTATCGCCCGTTCTTCCAAAGACTGCTTTATTTTAATCTGTACACATACGGCACGAGAAATCTTTTAAACGCGAAAAATCACAAGTAAGTTTTAAAAATTTTTGGCAAAAGCGTCATTTTGTCATCTTTCATCGTTAATCCCAACGAATAATCCAAATCTAAATCAAAGTTATTATGAATATAAATTAAACCATTAACTGGTACTAATAGCAAATACTAAATCTATATTAAAGCAACGCTACTGGTCGCCGAAATTCGTCAACAAATTATCAAGACCAAATTTGACAGGCGAAGGAAATTTTCATCTAAAACGACGTAACTGTGCAACAACAACAAAAATTATGTCCGTTTTTATTAATCAATGGTACTACAGTAAAGCGTTATACGTATATGGACAAAATGTAGCAGTTGATAAGGGTAATTAACCTGACGTCATCAAAACAATAATTTTCTGCTTAAAAATCTGATTTTGTTATTTCATAATGTTCTTAAGCAGCGCTATTGGATGTAGATAATTTTATGGGTGAAATAAAAAATACAAAACTATTTCTAAGCTATACATACAACTTATTTTACCCGTAAAAAAGTTTTAATTATGTATGTAGCGTGTTTGAACTTTCCATTATCCGGTGCAAGCTTAGCTTCGTGAATATGGTAATGTTGATTACAACTAAAATTTCCAATTATCGCTTCCGACAGAACACGGTACCATGAATTTTGGATCACTTCAGCATCAATTACTTCGTCTGAATAATGAAATATCTCAATATTGGAACTGCCAGCAGTGAGACCCTAATTTCGGACAAGTACACGCATTGGGACCGTCGCTCATGCAATAGTAATGAGTGGTAACGTTAAACCCAGACAGTGAGTTCTGGTTGACTGGGCCACCAAACTACCGGAAAATCAAGTTGAGTGTAATTCGGCGCTCCCAGGTAAACATGCTACCGGCTCATGAGCCATTCTAAGACCCCATTTAATGATCCTTTTTGTACGAACGTTGCAAGGAATTGAATATAAAAGTGGAACGTAGCTCGTAACGTAGTGCAGAGACATAGACAAAGGGTAGTTACAGATTACACGGTTTGATCGGGGTGTTTTTATTATGCCGACGCGACTTGCGTGGATTCCACCGATTGCTTTGTCACAGATGGTAGCCAATAACCGGTGAAATGCTTCGGTGATTGAACGTTAGAAGGAATCTTTGATAACTTCGATATAGAAACATATTAAATGAAAGCCCAATAACCTCACCTTTTTATTACTGAAGGCAACTTTGCACCGCTCAAGATCCTTTTTGTAATCTCTTGATTTACACGAACATTCACTACGAACTAAATTTGCTTTAACAAATATTCTAGGAGGATAAAAAAAACAATTTCTGTTATAATCAGAACAAAACTTGTAGAGCTTCATGTTATATTAATATTGTTGGTAAAATAGTGCTGATCAATAAAGTATATTTAAAGTTTTATGGATGCAAATAATAACAACGAAGAATTATTTTTGTAAAAAAAATTGGTAATCCTGATAAAAAAATTATAATTCAGGTAATCTGTAATCCACCCCTAATATGAAATCATTATTTAAAATCCCATTTCTTCTTAATATGTACTTTTTATATTATAAACAAATCTTTCATTTGCGCAACAAACAACACTTGAAAAGTGCATTGTTATTATTATTATTATTATTATTTATTAACAAAAGTACATATGTACATATGTACGGTTGATAGCAACAGTCAAAAGTAACAATTTTGTTCTCATATAAGAGTGTATCTACCAGAAAATTTCCTTCGCCTGTAAAATTTGCGTTTTCTACCAAACACTCATCTTAAATCTTCTAGAGACTACCAATAGGAGCATTATTACACGGTAATAATTTTACATTCCCCTGTCAGATGTTAAACATCCTGCCAAATTTGTGTTTTCGACCAATAATAAACTCAGACTTTCTAGAAACGACCAATAAACATTATCATACACTTTTCCCAATTAACAAATTTTCATGCGTTTATTGGTCGTTTTTAAGAAAGCTGAGTTTATGATTGGTCGAAAATATAAATATGGAGAGGGAATTAAATATTTTAATCTTGATAATTTTTTGACGAATTTCGGCGACCAGTAGCGTTACTTTAATATAGATTAAACGACACCCCTGACGCACCACTCTGACAGTACTTGTAAAATTTGACATAACATAGGTACATTTAATTTGACAGGTAGGTTAAGTGAAGAAAATTTTCTAACAAAATATAACTCGTGCATTGAAAAAATCTATAACTTTTGACAAGTTCACTCATACAATTTGAATCAGAAAAAATCACTCGTGCACTCGTGTTTTTTTCAGCTCAACTTGCAAACGGGCATATTTACTAAAAATTATCGACAATAATTTTCAATGCAATTTTTTTATTACTACTGATAACATACCAAGCATGGGAGCATGGGGATCTCGCTTATTATAAGAGGTACAGTAAAGCTAGTTGACCATATATGACGAAAGCCAATTGAAATGGTGGGAAATAATGTATTATTATTCGGTGGTATATAAAGCTGTAAGCTTTGAGGTGTAAAATAATATTTACAAGAATTTCTTAATGACTGCTTTACCCGTGCTGTTGTTAAAATCAACGGATAACTTTGTGAGGACTTTATTGTTTCTGGCGTGTCGAAAATTCAATCAAGCTATTTTCAAGTTGAACACAGCCGAGAAAAATAACCTTTAAGATCCTTTGACTTTGAGAAATTCTGAATTTGAATTTACATCGACTTCAATAATATGCTAATCTCTTCGATTTAATTTAGGATTCGATGACTTTTTCTCGAAACCAAGCAATTTAACTATTTTAAAAGGATTCTCATAGCTGGATGTAAATTTATTTCTTATTGTCAAGACTTTCCTTAAGTATCCACTAAACGTATTTAGATAAAAGTCTGCCATGTCGCTTTTAGTAATTAAAAAAGTTGGATAGGTTCTAATTTTCTCTGTTTTTAATGAATCTAACCGTCAAGTTTAATATCCTCGTTTCTTGGTTTAAGATAATGAAGCGCATTAAGAAACAACAGAATAAATTGCTTTATGCCCCAAGTACTCATTTTGAGTGTATCTTTACGACGCGAATGAGCAATTATTATTACTACACCGCTAAAAATATTCCAGCCTTACAGCAAACTGTTCACACTCATTATAGGTGCAAGAAAGGGGTGCATAATTTATTTCATAAGAGAAACAGTACCCAAAACCTAGCAAAAAAATAAATAGTCTTGTTTGAACGATGATCGGAAAGCTATATACAGAGTTTACAAAAAGTAACGTAACGGATCAATATCTCGTCTTGTGATAATTTTACAAAAAAAAAAGATTCGGATAAAAGTTGTTTGTGGTAATTTACTACATAACCTAAAATTATTTTCAACTATACAGTGTTTTGTTTCTGCGCACCGATACGTCACTTTGTTTTCTTAAATAGAACATTCTGTATATTTTGCACTTTTTATATGCAGAATCCAATTGTCTTTCAAAATGTATAGGGTTTTATGTGTCTAAAATCAATCGTTTTTGAGTTATTCAAGTTTTTATGAAAATTTTGAGAAAAACAGGACTAAGAAAATATTGAGATTTCACAACAGCAATTTCAGAACGAATTCCTTTGAAACCTTGTTCGAGAATAGTATCACAGTGATTGCTGACTAGTTAAAATTTTAAAATAATACACAGGGTGCTTTTTATGCTCGGTCCAAATTGGTTAAACTTCAAACACGGATAAGTCAATTTTTTTAATAGAACATATACATTTTTACATATTCTTATCGATAATTTAAGTACCTTTAAAATTTGTTAAAGGTCTATTACGTCTACAATTAATATTTCTCGAGTTATTGCGGTTTTCATGATAATTAATGGGCACAAACAAAATATTTAATAGAAATTAATTAGTCGGTTTTGGAAATACCTCGATCATTTGTTTTAAATGTCAAATAACGTTCTATTTTTATCTTTAAGCTATATGTATAAATGTTATATGTTTTAGTAACTAATGCGTCAGTATTTATTGCATGTTATTTATTCATTGACAAAGTCAATGAAATAATACTGATGTAAAATAAAAATAAGTGTCCAGTTACTGAAATAGGGTACAATAGACCAATAGGTCGCAGTACAGGAACCCGAAAGGGGACCATCTCCGCGGAAATAGTACTAAAATATACTAATAAAACTGAAAAACGTTATTTCATTGTTCCTTTATAACTTTCTCATTATCGATATCAAGAAATTTTAAATCTGGTATTCCAAGGTTGTACAGAGAGAAGCCTTAAATTGCCTAGCGTTATAAAATACAGTATTTAAATTCCGTTTTAATCGTAAGATTCCTTTGGTACATTTGCGTCGAAAAAGTACAATTAATTTTTTGTAGCTTTGCTATTAACCGGAATATTTCCTATCTAAAATAAAATCCCAACTGAAACATTTATTCATTTAAAAAAAAAATTGGTCACCGCCGTATTTATTATAAAATTCGTCAAGTCGTGGCATTACAATCCAATTCGGCGCATATAAGAAATAAAAAATTGACAATCACATCTGAAAATCTAAGTAGGCTGGATTAATTTTCAAATGTCATGGCAATAAGACCTTTACTAAGCCAAAAATATAAAGTTTCTACTTTTAGTTAAAAAAATATGCTTAAAATTTAAATTGCAGTTTCTCATATTTTTTTTTAGGACATCAAGGTACATTGTACCAAATGCACATTTTTAGTTTATATTCTTGCTTAGCATTTCAAAAGACCTTTCTGTGTACCTTTCATCAACTTAATATCTCTAACTCTAAAGGGTTCCAATGTTCTATACTAAAAAATTAATAAACGATTTTGATACAAACAAAGCAGAAAAAACGTTCCTCTGTATACCCCTTAAACCCCTTTAAAGTACCACCAGGGGTGTAAACACCACACTTTGGAAAATACTGTACTATAGAGGCTGTCGGTCACGCTAGTCGTCTAAATATGTTATATTTACGGCCTACCCTTAGAACGATATATCCGCAAGTGATTTCGTGAATCAAACTGATTTACAGCTAATTTAAACATTGTTTTGTTCTTCCTCGACAGTCAACATTGCTTATATCTAAAAGAGGGTCATGGGGAAACGTCACAACTTCCAAAAACATCTTCGCTTTCCTCGAGAGCTAGCTCCAATCATAGGGGCACCAAAACTAATGAAATTGAGAAGCAAACGGTAACAAGTGAACCGTAAGAGTACGTTAAGCCAGTCGTAAATTAATCCGAGCCGCGTTATTTAAATCTCAGTGAACATGGTAACGACAGTTACAAACCGGCAATGTCGCCTTACTACCGCAGGGGCCTGAGTAAACATGACAAGACAGAGTTTAATTAACCTCTGGAACCATGATTGTTTTAGAGACTCTCACAGTTATACATATTCTCACACCACGCAAACTTTTGTCAAATTAACCGCGCGCTGCTGACTTTGTGACCCTATGTGAACGAAAAGCCGCAACAAAAATGTTTACCTTTGGACATGCGATGTTCCAACTAAAATTTAATAATGGTATTGTTTGTCAAGAAAACAAATTAAGTGCTAAACGGCGTCGGTGACATGTGAGTACTTTATACTTTATGACTGAAGGTAAAACGTTGTATCCAATTCTGTATTCTAACATCTAAGACAGTGCAAGATTGACTGTAAACCTAAGCTAAGATCGCGGCTGTTATATTAAACTATTTCCATCACTTATGCTCCTTTTAAAAAGTCCAAATTGTTCGCAATTTTATAGGTTTGTTGCAAGGAATCGTTAAACAACATTTTTTGAGCGATCGTACTAGAAACAGTTGTTTGACGGACGCGTTAGCAACCATAAAATACTGCATTTCCGGCCCTATCCTTAGCAACGGCCGAAAAAGCTTTTTCGGCCGCTACAGCGTACGAAAAAGATCATTTACATTAAGCAGAACGGAAAGCGCATGGGCGTGTCTGAATATAAGTTCTCTAAGATTATGGCTTCCTAAGGGTAGTGACGTAGAGGTCTTTAGGTTGTTAACTGTCAGATATAACCTAATATTTTCGTCTTGATACTGTTACTGAATACTGTTCTATTGCTGTCAATTATACTATGTATTAATAAATAAATACATAATATGGTACACGTTATGTAATTAATAATTAATCAATGTTTAAATTTATGAATAAAACATTACACGCAAAAAAGAAGGTTATTTAAATTATGTACAGAATTATGCAAGTACGTTTCCACCGCCAACAGCATACGCCGTCATCTGTCAGTGACAGAATGTCACGTAGGATCTCCAAAATTTCCAAAAACGACGCGAGAGAAGATTCCCTTCATCAGATTATTTTCACAATTTTTTTTTTGTCAGTTTAAGTTACAAATATAAGGACCAGGCATAGGTATTTAGCAAACTACGAACATAACGCATAGCGAACGACCTGTACAAAAAAAAAGTCTTTTTTAAATCGAGAACTATCTGTAAATCATAATCCTTTACTTCGGGTGAATCTAATATTTGTTTTAAGCTTTATATCTTAAGTTAAAACGAAGTGCATATTTCATAATTTAAATAATGCACAACGGTAGTACGTGGTAGGTACAGTTGCAGCCTTTAAATTCTATGACCTCTCTGAGCAGAGTCTTGAACCGTCGTACGTTTCAATTACCGCCATCCTGAATTCTCTTCGAGGAATAGTAATTAGGTTTCTCGCTAAGCCAACTTTGTTCCATCAGATCGGCCAAGTTACTATAAGTGCGGTAGAATTGCAACTTCTGAATTCATTACAAACTCCTGTTGTATAATTGTTGTCGTTGTTTAATTACTTGGCTCTGTGTTTAGGGAAGCGTCAAGCGTCATGATCGAACAAAAATATATAGCTCCTTATAAGAAATCACCAGGAGATGTTTAAATGGGTAAAATATTAAAAATCATTCTTTCGAGCAAGATTAAGTCAGTTATTACACATTTAAAATCAAAATACATAAAAGATTTTAAAATGTTACAGTCAGCTATATTCGCCATTCCAAAAAGAACAACTTTTAAACTCCTCAAGATAAAAACTTTTTAGTGACATCTTTAGACTGTCTAAAAAATTAATAGAAAAGCTTTATAAGTTATTTCCACATCACTAATAATAACAGATGTATTACGTTATTAAAATTACCAAACAACGTTTTCACAATAACAAAACTGATTGTAATAAATAAAATTTTGTTAATACTTCTAAAATTTCTTCGAAAACTGCTTAATTTTGCCAATTTATTAGTCTATCTTCAAAAATACGCGAGAAAACATGCAGTTCTATCCAATTTGGACCACCTTGTACATATTTCAAGGCTTCAACTGATCTAACAAAAGTAATAAAGCAACGCTGAAACTCTGCACTCATAATAATTTCCAATTACGACAACATAATTAATTTTGGTTACTTAATACGTAATTACCACTACAATTTTATAGCTTCCTATCCTAGCACCGTGGATTAATGATACAAAAGACAACCAATCAACGTACATAATCACATTACAAGGTATGTGAATATCAGTATTATTAAAATATAGAACAAAAGGCGATAATTTGCGTCAAATTGGCAATGTAAACGAAATAATCTAATGATATACTCCTAAAACTGTTTAAAAAGTATTATGAAAATTTTACTACGAAATATTACGGCATTCAAAACTTCATGTATGTGCGACGCCTCTAGATTTATAGGGTAATTTAAAAAAAAAATGTTTTGCGTCATGTGTCAGCCTGACAATTAACTCCGCCCACCTAGTTCTATACTCTTTCCACCTACTTAAAAGCGATTTGTTTGTCACTCTCAATGCGAAGCATTGTATGCGCCGCTGTTATTATGTAAAATAAGAAATTAAATACTTGCGCCCTATATATTTTATCAGAAAAAAGTTTCAGAACTGGATTTTGTATGAGCACATTCATTTAAAAAAAATTACACCACTCCTGATCGTTCGACAGCGGACTTACTGCATAAAAACCGCACGAAGAGTATAGCACTAGATGGGCGGAGTTAATTGTAAGGCTGACCCATGACACAAATTAACTGCTACAGATCGGTCGCTAGAGGTCTTTCAAGATAAACTGAACTGTGACGCAGAAACCAAAACTCGTCTAAAACGTTAATTACTGCTTCACCTAAAAACATACGTCTATTTCAACTTCAACAACAGGGTTATAACCTATAATAATATAACGTTTTTAGAAAGGTCTATATTTCAACCGCCATCCCCTCTCTCTGCGCAACTCGCGGTTCAGTTAAGCTTGAAACACCTCTAGTCACTCTTTCGTGCCAAGTCAGTTTTAGATTTGACCAAAGAGCAGTTGCATCAACACATAGTTGTATGATTGTATTAAAAATTATGTAAATAATTTCAGATCCACCGCCTTTAACAAACGAAATCATTGTTCAAATTTAAGAAATGAAAAATGTCTAAACAACAGCTGAAAGTTCGAGATGAAAATCAAACAAAAATCGCAAAATCTGTAAGGAAATGGAGACGTTGCAAGTAAAATATAAGTTCTACGTTATTCTGTCACAGTGTACGTTGTTACTAAACTCATAAATCTATCACAACAAAGTTTATGTAACTTACGGTGTGTGTAAAAATAAAAACAAACGAGTGCGCAAGACATTTACATGCATTACGTTTAAAAATGTTTCGACTGAAACAAAACAATTGTGCAGCAGTTGTAAGGTACCATGCACTCAGTTAGAATATCGACAAAGCATTTTTCAGTGTGTTGACCCTTTCGCGCGATAGGCTTTGTGTTATATAATCAGTTTGCACCTATATTTTGAAAATACGATGGTTTTTTAAACTGAAATTTACTGCTCCAATGCGAGAATATACACAGATTTTATATTCAGCTTTAATCCCTTCGTATTTTAGTTGTAAAACCGGAAAAATTACAACAGGCGATTAAAATTTTTAATATACCAGCATTTATATTCCGCTATAGACGTGAATTGGTATGTGGTGAAGTCTGTGTGTTAAAAAAGGAATAATTATTAATAATATTTACTTATTCTGCTTCCTTAAAAGTTTTTCAAGAAGCTGCTAAAAGAAGTTCCAAGGTAAGTGATATGTTTGCTTTAACTTCTAAAGTTAGTGCAACCAATGCTGAAAAATCTAACATTGATCAAGATTTGCATTCATCAAATTCGACAAACGAAGACAATAAATTAATATAATCTGCCCCGTTGAAACAGACAAAATTGAAACGTCAATTATCAACGCAAAGTCTTCATGTTCAAGTCTAACTTATCAAGTAACAAAAATTTTGAATGCCTGTCAGCTATTTCACAAAACCAACAACTCAAAATTTTGAGGATTTTTTAAACAAACAACCTTCTCAGCCAACTATTGGTGATATAACTTATTAGCCATTTAAGCCAAATGTTATATTTTACAGAGACGATAAAATAAACAGACGATGGTTATAATATTGTTTGGAAAAAGAATCTCTATTTTGTTCCGTGTGCTTGGCATGCAGTGATAAAAAGGAAAGTTCGTCTGTAAATGATGGATTAAAAGACTGGAAGCATACTCTGCAAAGTGTTAAAGAACATGAAAATAATACGATCAATGAAAATTGTGTTTATAGCCATATGCTTAAACTTAAAGGTAAAGATATTTTTGGTTTAATGTTCTCAAATGAAGGAAGCTTACGTCAAAAAAAATGCTCTTGAACGCAAGCAATTATTGGGAAGAATTATAGTTTATAGACGTTGTAAAACTAATTGGATAAAGAGTTTTAGCCTTTCGGGCTCACAGATCGGAATCTGCTAATTCACTTTCATTAGAGAACAATGAGATTGAACATGGAAATTTTTTAAAAATAATTTTATTATTATCTATGACAATTATTATATATGACAACATTTTAAAATTAAATTTTTTGGGTTATTAATTTTTTGGGGGCCGGTCTAGAAGGTTTTCCCGGGCCGTTTGAATTTCCTAGTCCGCTATTGTTCCCTGATATCAGTTTAATTTTCAAGTCTTTTACTACAAACATTAAAAGTTCTGTTTATATTACGTTAATAAAGCGTAAGATTTTATGGGTAAAGGTCGAATGGTTGCATTGAGCTCCATCTCATAAACTTAGTGAACAGACTGGACCACCAACTTTTGTATAAACAATTTTAAAAGACCGACACTTTTATTGCTTGTTGTTGTTAGTTCTATGACGTATTGGGTTCAATATAATATAATAAAATTGCAAAAATAGGACCAAATCATCGAAATTAATTACCATTAGGTAATAAACACGTTCATAATTTAGTGAATGCGTTTAAGATTATCATTGTTACATTTTTTTGGTACATGTTTTTAACGATTTTTTAAAATATATAGAATTCTATAGACAAATGTGTTCACAAGTATTTTGAAAATGGTGATTTTATTAAATCAGGTTTTTTTAAAAATGATATTCCAACATCAACAGCGTTAAATGCATTTGGCCTTAAAATATCCGCCAATATTTTAGAACGAGCAAATAAAAGCAATGTTGTGTTTTCGCCCACGTCACTGTACGGAATATGGGAACCACAACCAAAACGAACTAACGAGAGACTTCTAAATCCTATAAAACGAGACGGATTCCTAAAAATCTTCAGTCAGCGTCTTAAGCAACTACAAAATGAAACTCGCGTTCGAACTTTCAGCAAATTTCTGGCTGATAAAACCTTTAACGCAAAGAAGAAATGAACGAAAATAATGGAGAAAGTTTTTGCAATGAAAATGGACGAAATAAACTTCTCAAATAAAGAAGTTTTAATCGACAATGTTAACAAATGGGTAACGCAAGCAGCAGGACTGGTAAAAAAACATTAGATCGACATAGTTTCTACACACACAATCACAATTATTAAAGGTGGCATACATTAAATGTATGTGAAACAACGTTTTATGGTAGGTATATTATATAACAAGAGTTGTAGGAAACATATTACGCACGGGTGAAAAAGTTACGCACGGAGCCACGTAGCGGAGAGTGCGTATTTCCACGAGTGCGTAATTGCTTTGCAACTCGTGTTATGTAGCTTACTTTTTCTACGAACACATAATACCTACGATTTTAATGGCTTTTTAGCTAACATATGAGGTGTTTCTTAGGTATTGCAAAAAAAAAACGGTAGGTGATTCCTTATCGAAAACTAAGGGGGGTCTTTTATGTAACATTTCTTCCTTAGACGTTTCCTTTCGGAGTTACACCTCTCTAAAGGGGAGCGGTAAAACTAGGTTTTTATTTTATTTCTCAAATTTGGACATATGTAGGAGAATGATATTTGGCAGATGTTTTATACTTATTAAAAGGCTTCCTATAATAATAGTTTTAATTATCTCCCACCTTCACAGTGGGCTGAAAAGTGCGACCCTTGTTGGCTTTTTTATCAGAACTTCTTGGCGAGTTAAAATTTTGCAATTAATTTTTGTTTGAAAACTTGTTTAGATTTTTTTTTAGATTGTTTACATTTTTTTAATTCTTTAGTTTTTCTCTTTTTGAGTAAAAAATAAAATGAGTAAACATGATGAAGGCAAACGTCTACAAAAAATGAGAAACTTCAAACAAAAACATAAGCGCTTTAGAGCAGATGAGAGTTCAAGTAAAGCACATTTATTTCGGGACACACTTTCATAGATATTAAGTGAATCCAAAACGGCTGCGGATTTTAAGAAACATTTTGACAGAACCATAACTCAAAGAATGGTAAAATTGGAATCTGTGAATTATGTCATTCAAAAACAGTATTTAAAATAAATTAAAAAGTAAAATTTGTCAAGGTTCCTAAACTTTTTAAACAAAATACATAGGTACTTAAACTATTCGATCGAGAATTTAAGAATCTAGTATTCGAGAACATTGTTAATCTCGTCTCGAATATTTGAGGAAGAAAAATGCCAATCTCGATCTCGAATATTTGAGACGAAACGAGGTCGAGAATTATCCCGTCTCGGTGGCAACACTAAATGTTATACACCTATTTACTAAACACTGCACGAAACTATGTTTCGACATCCTTCTTGTAGAAACAATATCATTTTTATATGCTAAGGAGAAGGACTGACTTACTAGGAGCTGCTACTTACTGATCAGGCTGAGATTGGTTTGAGTTCACATACCTGGAACAAAAAAAAATATTTTAATACGTTTCGTCATTAAACAACAATTTATCATCGGCTTAATATGAAACGAGAACATAAAATGACAAGTTAATAAAATATTTCGTTGCGAGATAGCACATCTGGCATTGTCAAGGGAAATATAATTGTATAGACAGATGTGACAGATTTTAAATACTTTAAATGTAATTCGAGAGGGGCTCAATTTTTTCATGAAGTATATGGCAGTTAAAAAAAAGCTTTTAAACAGGTCGGTTCTCCATTTTCATTAAAGAAAACAAAATAAAACGTTCGCTATGCAGATTAGGTTAAGTTAAGTTGAAGATAAAGGGTTTTTTTGGTAGTTTACATAACAAAATATGCACGCCCTGAAACATAAATAAGTTTCGCGTAAAATAAAACAATTTATAGTTTTACGTACGCAAAAGGATCGCTGTTTTTAATTAAGGCGATGGTAAGATACATATTTATTCTACTTTGTAATGATTAATGAAATGTTAATAAACTTGTTTTCTTGACAGAATAAATCATTGTAGAGAAACGGACGTTTGTTAATAATTTATAGTGAGTTATTTACAAACGCATTCTGAAGATAATGTAATAACATACTTGCAATAGTTTTTCCGAGTGGAATAGGTCGGTAATAGACCAGATCTTTGTAGTCAAACAGATCATAGACAAAAGCATAGACCAAAGATTACCGCTGTCTGTGCTTTTCATAGATTCTAAACAGGCCTATGACACCATAAACAGGTCAAAAATATATTAAGCAATGAAAAAATTGAGTGCCAGAAAAATTAGTAGGGTTGGTTGAGATGACACAAAAAAAAATAAACTACAAGATTCTGGCTAAGAGATATACATCGGAGGAATTTAAAGTTAAGAGAGGTTTAAGACAAGGAGATTCATTGTCAACACTTTCTTATATTGTAGTGTAAAAAAATTATGGCTTACGCATATGACTTAGTCCTCTTAGCTAGAAATAAAACGCATTTATAAAAGCAATCGAAAAAGTCGAAATAAGAGCAAAGGACCTAAAATAAATGTGAAGAAAACGAAGTTTATCATACTGGATGGACACAAGACACAAAATTTGAACTGGGCCTCTATAAATTTGATAGAGTGAATAAATACAATTATTTGGAGGTCACTTTTTCAGACAATGAAGAAGAAGCAGCTGAGAAACAAGGAGGAATGTTCAAAGGCATTAAGATGTGTCTCAGGGACGGTAAAAATTAGTATATAGGAAACAATTATCAGACCATTAGTTACGTACGGGGGGTGAGATATGGAAAACGAATCAAAAAGAAGAAACAATATTACAGGTCTGGGAAAGGAAGGTACTTCGGAAAATATTTGGGAGAAAGACAAAGAGAACAATGGAGAAGAACAAATGAGGAACTGGAAAAATTATACAGGGTGTGTAAAAATTGGCGTTCATCGTAAAATTCTAAGTCGAAAATCTTAATACGAAAATGTTGTGCCATGCTTGCTGTGTCTGCAAGAGGTCCTCAAAGTTTTGACATTTAGTCGTTTAATAAGCGTTATTATTTAATACTTGCAAATGAAAAAAAAGCTGCAATTTGGAATAAAAATAAATTTCAAATAGTATTTTTTCCTAGATATTGTGTTCTTCCTTTCAAAAATTGGTGTTGAAAATATGTAAATCACTGATTTGAATGAAAATAATACATATGGCAACATTGTCATTAGCTGTCATCTCTGTTTTTCTCGTAATTATTTCTAGTTTGTGTTTTACGATACCCAAAAGTTTGCAGCTATGTTTACGAACTAAAGGCTTTCAGTTCGAACAAAAATTGTAAATACCTAAGTAAAAATTGCTGATAAAAAAATTTCCAAACGCAAATCAATGTATGCAATGTTGCCAATTTTTTTTTTCTTTAAGTGGTTCCTGAGGGCATAGGAAGCATGGTATAACACTTTTGTATCAAGATTTTCGACTTTGAATTTTACGAAGAACATCGTCACGTGTAGCGCTTCCGCCAATTTTTACACAACCTGTATAGTCAACCAAATACAATTGATGTAGTAAAAACACAAGAAATGAGGTGGCTGGGACCATGTCCGGAACATTCTTTGCCCACAATTTTTCGCCTACACAATTTTTCGCCGCCACAATTCTTCACCGCCACAATTTTTTGCCGCATACAATCATATCACAAATTTTGTTTGTAAATGTGATTGTTTTTATAGATTATTTTTACAGATTATTTACCATTAGGTTAGGTTAGATTAGGTTAGGTTAATTTAATTTTTATTCATTCTATAATAACATGAACAAGATTAAAAATCACAACATACGCTATTTATGGAGCAATTTTTAAACCTAATATTAATAGAAGAAGTATCAATATAATACTAGAAACAAGTTTAGGCTAATGAAAAATAATCTGTAAAAATTACGTTATATACAACAAAAAAGACATTTACCAATAAAATTTGTGATATGATTGTATGCGGCGAAGAATTGTGTAGGCGAAGAATTGTGGGCGAAGAAATGTGAGCGAAGAGTTGTGAGCGGAGTTGTGGAGGCAAAGAAATGTGGGCGAAAAATTGTGGAGGCGAAGAATTGTGGGCAAAGAATTGTGGGCGAAGAATTGTGGAGGCGAAGAATTGTGGGCGAAGAATTGTGGAGGCAAAGAACTGTGGGCGAAGAATTGTGGGCGGAGATTGTTCCTAGACCTGGCTGGGACATATAGCCAGTTTGCCGGAGAAAAAATAACAAAAAAAGTACTCGAGGGAGGAGTAACGGGAAGAAAGACAAGGTATCTCCCAACAAAGTGGTTAGAGGAAGTAAAAAAGAACCTGAAGTTAAGGAATGGATAAAACTGAAAAGAATAAAAAAGAATGAAGGACATATTGTACAAAGCCATGAGTCAGCTTGGCCTAATGGTGCCTGTCCACGTGAGAGTAAACTACTCTCGATAGCAGCGTCGCCAAGGATACAGCCCCTGAAAGTAACTCGCGATTGGCTGTATCCTTGGCGACGCTGCTATCGAGAGTTGTTTACTCTCAGGTGGACAGGCACCATTAAGGAGTGAATAAGTTAAAAGGAAACACCTTGTTCATAAAAGCATTTTTCATCAAAAAAATTATTTTCTTCCACCTTTAGTGAGAAGCAAATTTAAAAACCCACAAATTAAAACTGTTTTTCATGGGTAAATATTTACTATTTATCACGATTAGCCATTTATTCCCACAATTAGCACCATCGCTACATTTGACTTTATTGATATTTAATATTTTCCATTGATCGTTTATAAACTTCAATGCAAATGACAGGAGATTAACCGTTGTCAAATGTCCTCGTTACTGAATTAATCGCCCCTTATTTTGGACAATAAAGTCCAGTGCAATTAGATTTGTAAATGTACACACTGACAACGATTGTACCAATAAACTCCCATGAATCTAAAACGAAACAACAAACATTTAAACGAGGAAATATTCCAAAAAACGCAGTCTTTAAGCTGTTTAAGCGTTTGCTATTCTGTTTTATATTGGCTACTTAACGAAATAGCGTACTTTGATTTTTATACGAAAGTAATTTATACAAATAGCAACATGAAACAATGAAATCTTTTGATATTAAATTCAATAACGACTCAATAAATTTTAATAACGCATTTTTATGGGGGGGAAGAAAGATATTCAAAACAACTCGCTTGATAGAAAATCTGTATAATCTGATAAAAACATAATCCAAAAGTATCCAGCTTTTGCTGTGTCGCAGAACCAATTTCGCTAACTCAATCTAAAAGTTATCTCACCAATCTGGCCGCCTCCAAAGAACCATACGACTGACGAGGTTATTCAAATTTTTATATCTCGTCTAGTTTATTGTATTTTTTGTCATATTACGCCCCACTTTGCTGTCAAATGACGCCATGTTAAAGGGAAAAGAGGCGAGTACGATAAAAAGAATAAAATTTGAACAGAAAATTTTATTGTGACCCTTTCTATGTGCGCACGTCTCCAGACAACAAAAATGGTTTATTAGATTTTTATTTCTTCTCTCCAATTCCCAGAAAGCGAAAAGAAAATTATTTTACTCGGTGAATATAGTTAAGTTCCGATACAAGTATGTGCGTCCTAGAAAATGCGGGCACATGTGTTTCAAACAACGAGAATGATTAAAAAAATGCGCAATGTAAAAATTATTGAAACAACAAAAACTTTAACAATTATTAAAACGTATACCTAACCTACAGTGTGTACAAAAAATAACATGACGCGTCAAAACCTCGTCTTGTGATAACTTTCCAAAAAAAAAGTTTCGAATAAAAGTTGTTTGTGGTAATTTACTACCTAACCTTAAATTATTTTCAAATGTTGCTTGTGAGTTGCAACGCACGGTAGGCAAAACGCACACATGTCTAGAAATGTCAAAGTAAACTTACACCAAATTTGACAAGACAACGTAATTACTGGGTGTATATTAGCCAAAAAGCCGTTAAAATCGTAGGTATTTTGTGATCGTAGAAAAAGTGTGCTACATAACACGAGTTGTAAAACAATTACGCACTCGTGGAATAGGCATTCGCCGCTACGCGGCTCCGTGCGCAACTTTTCCACTCGTGCGTAATATGCTTCTTACAACTCTTGTTATCAAATATACTTTTAAAAACTATTAGAGGCCGATTAGGTCTAAAATTAATGTTTCTTGAGTTTTCGCGGATTTTGTGTTAATTTTCGGACACCAACATAATGTTTTATAAAATTAAACTAGCAGGCTTTGGAGATATCTAGAAAATCAATTTTAAATGTCAAATACATCTCCATTTTCATGTTCAAGTTGTATTTTTGGCCTGATTTTTAATTAATTTAAATAAAAACAAACATTTGAAACTAATTTCTTTGTGTTACAGAAAAGTATATGGGACTAGTGTAAAAAAAAACAGTTAAAAAAATTGTATATTGTGTATCTTAACAGACATATGACTTGTCGAAATCATATTACAATAAATATCCTGAATAATAACAATAGTTTGTAAAAATATTAGGTGTGCCCTTTCAGTAGTAATATACCAATTATCGATAATTTTTGGTAAATATGCCCGAATGCAAGTTGAGCTGAAAAAAACACGAATGCACGTGCACAAGTGGTTTTTTTCTTGTTCAACTTGCATGAGTGAAGATTTGTCAAAAACTATAGATTATTTGCAATGCACGAGTTATATTTTGTCAGAAAATTTCCTTCACCTAACCTACCTGTCAAATAAATGTATTTTATATCAAATTTTACAAGTACTGTCCGAATGGTGCTTCAGGGGTGTAATTTAATCTATATTAAAGTAACGCTACTGGTCGCCGAAATTCGTCAAAAAAATATAAAGACCAAAATATTTAATTCCCTCTCTAAATTTATATTTTTAATCAATCACAAACTCAGATTTCTTAGAAACGACTAATAAACGCATGGAAAACTATTAATTGCGAAAAGGATATTATCAGTGTACCTATGATTATGTTTATTGGTCGTTTCTAAAAAAGCTGATTTTGTTATTGGTCGAAAACGCAAATTTGACAGGAGAATCATCTGACAGGGGAAAGTAAAATTATTACCGTGTAATAATGTTCCTATTGGTAGACTCTAGAACTTTAGCACTAACTTGCAGAATATTCAAATTATTTTAATGTATGCTATGTTATTTTAGCAAGTGACTCATAACAATTTTGTTGTACAATTTTACAGCGGTCTTTAGAAATGTATTAATTATTATGAGAAATTGAAAACAATAGAAACGCTTCTAACATGCATTATCTATACAGAACAAAGAAAGTGTTATAGCGGGGCCATTATACAAGACGTCCGAGAATAAGGCAAAAAGAACGATTACTCCGTCTACAAAATTCATAAGAACTTTGGCACTTGGAATGCTTCCGGTACGCGGCGTCACTCCATCGACGGCGTCTTTAAAAGTTGGTCTTTAAACTGTTTCATTAGTGATGAAGTGAGGCATTTCTTATAAAAGCATGAACAAAGATCCATAGAAAAGTTAGCATTATTTGAACAGCCGAGGAAATGGTCCGGATGCACAAATGCATCAACAAGGGAACTTATGAAAACGACAAAATCGCTTTTATAATAGAAGCACAAAGTAAAACTTTAACTTTACACTTTTTGGATTTGCCGCGCCGTCTCATTCCGAATCGCAGCTTAAAAGCGTTCAGTACATCAACGTATAATTCTATTAAACGCGTTACTGCCTTTTCTGCTACACGTGACAAGTAAGAACGAAGATTTGACATCCCCAGTGCATGGAACTCTGGTTTAGAATTCGACCCCCATTCTCGTACGTCACTCACAATGACATGAATAACATATTGTATGCCTATCTCAGTAACAATAACAAATAATTTCTTTGTTTGGCCTTCACAGAATGTTCCGGTAAATGACATAAACTCCGCTCTTCGCAAAAAAATAAAAATTTGCAAGGATTACACAGAAAAATACGACAATGGCTAACAACGTTCACGGTCTGGGGTAGAGGCAATTGTTTATTAGGCTAAAAATTATTTTATTGTTCTACATAATATCCTCGAAACACAATAAATTTTTTCCAGCGATGTTCCAATCTCATTTTTTGTAAGCCGATTCGTCGAGGTCTGAAAATAACCGTCTACAGCCAGTTATGACCTCCTCATTTAACGAAAATCTTTGTCCCACCAAGTGTCTTCTTAATTAACCGATAGTAATCGAAGGGAGCCAAATCTAGAGAATACGGAGCAAGTAAACGAATTGAAAGCCTAGTTCTTTAATTGTGGATGTTGTGAGTAGGTGTATTGTCGTTCACGTACTGATTTTACCGTCCTCAAACTAGTTCATAAATTGATTCGATAACTGCTAGAACAGGCCGGCTAATTGTTCGATGAACTATAAGAGACTACGCAATATTGATACTGCGCATACACTGATAGTACATATACATAGCCCTACTGGAAGAACCTTTATCAATTACCAATAAATAATATCCTACATGTACATATATTTAATACGAAGTTTTCCAAACAACTTTATCTAAATAAATTAAGTTTAAAAGGACGAGAAAAACACATTGAGGTTTGATTTTCCTGCGACCATGAATTGAAAAACCCATTGTTACTTTCCGAAACGCAACCTAACTTAGGCTATATTGAAGTATGTATGTTTCTTTAAAGTATGGGCAAGCATATATAACTTCACAACAGAAAACAAAACGACAACAGCGATTATAAGCGACTTATAAAATACACATTATCGAGATACACATTTAAGAGACCGCAGATGTGATTTTAAAATCTCAAGTTGAATACGGATATGCATTAATGAGAAAGATCTATTCAGGGCTTCGGAGATAAATCTGGCAGATAAGCAAAAGCTAGACAACGATCCCACGTGAGTATGATGACTTGACAAATTTCGTAATCACTTCAAATATGAATCTTATATACGGCAACTCTTCAGCGTTGCCGTAAATTCTAAGCTTACAAGAGTTTCAGAAGCATTAACTAGGTTTAATTCGTTGTGTTAAGACTTAACATACCACACTGACAGGTTGTTACTACAGAAATATGCACTGAAATATAATAAGTTCTATTAAAATAAACAGTTTAACTTGCTAATGGACGATTATCAAAAACGAAACAGGTTTACAAGAAAGTCTAACTTTAACATTAATTGTGTTTTATTTGTTATATTTTTTTACGTTTTATAACATTTGAAATACTCAAGAAATAAAGTAAAACAACTTTTTCGACATAATTGTACCAACAACTTATGTTGAAACTGTGACAAGCTTATGTAAGTTTATTGGAATTTTTTGAGTAGCAGTGCCAAAACAGTATCATGTATAGAATTTCTCACAAAACTTGGTGTAATTTTTAGCAGGTACATAAGAACATGTCTTATGTAAGACTATATATTTTAATTAACTATACTATAACTTTTTTGTCCAATTTCGTTGATCCGGAATTTCCGTTATCCGTACCATCTTAATGCCCAATTAGTCCGGATAATAGAGGTTCTACTTCGTAAACTTGTGACACTATGCTGCAAGGGTATAAGATTTGTCTATTGCGCCAAATTTTTAATTTGGTTCACGACTTTCAAGAGATTGGGCGCTTTTATTGTAGGGCACATTATTAACATTAAAATAATATCGAATAGCAGTGCATACTGTACAAAAAACGATTGGACTGGACATTAAATATGTGTCAAATCAATTTCATTTCAAGTACAAAAAAGTTTGTTTTCCTTTTTACTTACAGATTTGCTACTTTATATTAAGACTTTGAAAGGAAAATAATGAAAACAAATTCAGGAAACTTAAATTGTATAAAGTCAGTTAAAATAAAGTCAAATTTTATAAATCGTGTGATAAATCACATAATTAAAAACATAGCAAAACTCCTTATTCATGTCACTAAACTTTCAAAATTGTACATTCTTAAAAGCGAAGCAAGAAGGCCACGTAAGTACATTTTGAATTTTAAACTGTTTAAGAATATTTTAAACCCTCATAATTATATTCATTAACTCGAAAAAGCTTTGAAATTATTTAAGTTGTAAAAGTAAAACATCGTCTTCGGTAAATTTCTTTGATATACAAAATAGCTACACTGCAAACATTTTATAAAGATTGGCGAACTTATACTCACGACTTTAGGCTAATTTAATTAATTATTGTATCATAAAACGTTACAAAGACAAATTTTTTGTTAAAGAAGTTTTAAATAATGTTTCAAAAATAATTTGCCCTCTTACCTACAAAATGTATACACAAATTATTGGTTTAAATCAGTGTTTTCCAATTGTTTCAACAAAATGTTAGTCCATCTTTTCAAAGACAGAGACGCGAGATGTAACTTGATATAAACGTATCCGCGACTGAAGATGAACGGCTTCGGTAAGTTAGAATGATGTCTCGTGAATCTGTGTTACGCAGATAACGTAGAGATGGATTTAATACCTACTTGACTTACGACAGATGAAAAGAATCTACGTCTGGAAATACCGTTTGTTCGATTTGATTGTAATCGAAGATATTTAGAATTAATGTTAATCTTTTTATCCGTTAAACGCCAACAGAGGACGAGATTAAGCTGGGTGTTTTATTACCATGAATTAATAAATCCTTGGCCAGTTTTCAACTATTCAACTGTCGAATTTATTTCAACAATTGCATTTAATGATAATTAATGTCTTGGTTAGAAGAATTATAGAACACAAGATAAATTATCTAAATTACTGTTAGAAGATGCATTATTATAGAGGGTGTTTCTTAAATAATGCGAAAAAATCAGGTAGTGATTCTTTATCAAAACTTAAAAGAGGTCTTTCATACATTTTTTTTTTCTTAGACGTCTTCTTTGGGTGTTACACCCAACCCAAAGGGGAGCGGTAAAATTAGGTTTTTATTTTATTTCTCGAATTTGGATAAATGTAGGATAATGACATTACATAGATGTTTTATACTTACTAAAGGTTTCCCAAAGTAATATTTTCAATCATCTCCCACCTTCACAGGGGGCTGAAAAATGCGAGCCCTGTTGGTTTTTTATTAGAACTTTTTGGTAGGTTAAATTTTCCAATCAAAAATTTTTTGTTTAAGAGCTTGATTTATTTAGAAACTTTTTTTATTCCTTAGTTTTTCTCGTAAAACTGTTTTTGACTAAAAAATAAAATAAGTAAACATGAACCATCAAATATTCCAATATCAAACGATTCATTTGGTGGTTACCATGGTTTGTTTATGTTCATATTGAGTAGAAGTGACGGGTGTTATACTTTTTGACGTTTACGCGGCGACAACGCAAAGACGCCTGTCGATTCTACTCAACATGAACATAAACAAACCATGGTAACCACCAAAATGATTCGTTTAATATTGGAACATTTGATGGTTCATGGTAATTTATTTTATTTTTTACTCAAAAACTGTAGGTTTTACGAAAAAAACTAAGGAATAAAAAAAGTTTTTAAATAGAGCAAGTTTTAAAACAAACATTTTTTTTATTGCAAAATTTCGACCAACCAAAAAGTTCTGATTGAACAATCAACAGGGGTCGCACTTTTCAGCCCCTTCTGAAGTTGGGAGATGATTAAAAATATTACTATGGGAAACCTTAAATACTTACATGTATTTACCAATTATCATTGTCCTACATTTCTCCAAATTTGAGAAATAAAATAAAAACCTTATTTTACCGCTCCCCTTTAGGGGGGTGTAACTCCGAAAGGAGACGTCTAAGGAAAAAAATTGATATGAAAGACCCCCCCTTAATTTTCGATGTATTTTTCGCAATATTTAAGAAACACCCTGTATAACAAAAAATGATATTGTCCAAGATTTATATCATAAACCCAAAGCGTGTCGAATTATGAGGTTGCGAGTTTTTCTTTGTTAATAACATTTGCTACTCATATAAAACTTAATATACCACATAGAACAAATAACGTAAACATATTCCATTACCTCGAATTCGTTTGGAAAAAAATGTCTAAACGAATACAATCTGCACTAATTCGTCTATTTTACTCACGGTCAACTTCATTCATATTCCGCTCTGCTACTTATATGGCCGTCTCAATGGGTCCTAAACGTCATTTCCAGATATACGTTAAAAAACGCATCAACTGGCGCTCCCTAAGAAGTATATCAATAATTATATTTTTCAAATTGGCACCCATATTTCTAGTATTTCATCAAATTCTGGACATTATTAATACATATCTATTTGTTCTTTTAGTTTTATTTGATCATTTTCCATCTTCGACTTTATGACTATTTCATTTGCCGGGACGTCACTTGGTCAACCACTGCAATCATCGCCTTCTAATGATTCTTTACCGAGTTTAAATAAATGTGACCACTTATAAACCACGGTTTTGAAAATTGCTCTTTCTAAAAACCGTAACTGTAGATAACCGCTGAAAAACTACGTATTTGAAAATCACAAATTAGTAATTTTCCACTCGGTAAGCATAAGACTAATCTGAAATGTAAAACCACTTCATTTTAAAAGCCGTGTTATTGACAAAAGCTTGGCGTTTCCAAATTCAATTTTCCTCGCACACCGAACTGAGTTGTTTTAAAGCTCGCCGTAATATAATTCGTAAATGCGGCACCAGGTGGATGGATAATCAAAGGATTTAATTGGTCCAAGTGTAAAAGCAAATAAACGGTCAAGTGATTCGTATCGATAGATGAAACAATTTTGTAGAAAAAGTTGATTATCGTGAAAACAACAAACTCTTTACGGCTCAGAAAACAAATGAACAGTAGAGGAAGTAGTTTGTTTGTTTTAAAACAAACTTTCAAATGTTAAATACTGCTAGCCGGTCGATGAAAAAGGCACATACGTTTGAAAAATAATGAGTATGTGACCACTGCAGAACGCAGATAGAATCTGCAATTGGATACCGCCTCTTGACGGTAGCTGGAACATCTGAATTTATGTGGCAGAGGATGTTTATAGACGTCAGCGTCCATCCTGGTTATATTTAACATGCGAGGCGATGGGGTTGCGGTAGGTAGCGACTGCGGTGGCCATCTGTCACAAGCTGTGGCAACGCCAGTGCTCATTTATACACGTGTTCGCGGATAGTCCCCCCGCACGACTGTAGTCCCTAGTGCCCCACGCACCACCGCACGCTGCATATAATGGCAGATAGTCAAGGGACATGCCCTAAAGGGTTGACTGCACAAGAACACAACTACAATGACTCGCACCAAATGACCTCATTACAGAAGATCCACTACTAATTTATCAGCCTTAACAATAATCTTCAAAAAACCAAATTACGTTATAGGTAAGGCTTTGTTTCGAATTTGATTTAACACGACTAGCTTCAATATTTAATGAACGTAGGAGAATCGGCGGTTTCAGTAAATTTTGCAAGGGGTCGGTAAATAGAACGGCGTCGTCGCTGTGCGCTACCTGGAAAGACGAAGTGAGGGTCTATATTATTAAGCCGGGTTTCCTTGTTCTGACCACGTTAATGACGAGAGTGGTTGGGTCGTGGTCATTGAAGATCAACCAACAGACACTTTATCTGCCATCCTTGAACATCCTTTAGTAAAGGAAATTACCCGCATGTTCATGTAAGACGGTTCTTGCCAATACGGAAGGCACGCATTGTGGAAAATAATAAAAATAAAATACAGTAATACAGTATCTATTAGTACTTATATTACATAACAAGAGTTGTAAGAAGCATAATTATAACGCACGAGTGGAAAAGTTACGCACGGAACCGCGTAGCGACAAGTGCGTATTTTCACGGGTGCGTAATTGCTTTACAACTCGTGTTATGTAGCTTACTTTTTCTACGATCGCATAATACCTACGATTTTAACGGCTTTTTGGCTAATATACACATGTTATTACGTTGTCTTGTCAATTTGGACATTCTAGACAAGTGTGTTTTTTGCTTACCGTGCGTAAGGACTCACTTACTATGCATGCAGGATGTGTATGACATTAGTCTACTTTGATCATTTCTTTCAAAAACGGTGCCTTTTACTGAAGGAAGAAGAAGAAGGTTAACCACAAAAGCCTATGAAGCAAGATCCACAAAAAAAACAACAAAAGGGGTAGATCGAGAAAAACTTGGCAGGACGAAGTAAAAAAAGCAGCAACGGATAGAAACCTCAAATCGAAACACATTAAAAAGCTAGCACAGAACAAAAAAAACATAGAAAAGTCAGCACAATACAACTCAGCAGTACTACACCTAAGAGGGAAAGGACTCATGACTAAAATAAAAAATTAAATAAATAAAACCAATTTTAATTAAGGATTCAGAATTGGGCTTTCTATTTTGTAATACTTGGAAGTGTACCATAAAATCCCTTCGATGCAATTGTTTGTTTGTTTAAGGATTAACTACGGTAATTACAGGGTGGTTGAATTATCGACCAAAGGTCGATATTAGTTTGTCTCTACGTATCTCGACAGAGCACCGTTCGCTAATAAGACATATAATATCAATTTAATTATTTTATAGGTTTTTTACACCTAAATCACGGTGGTTGCTAATTGGACCACTTAATTCGATTAAGTTCTATAGTAATGTTTTTTAAAAACTAAACATTTTATTTACAGGAGTTTTGATAGCCATGAGCGGAACGGCGCCAAATATTTCAGAAATGAAGCAACTTCACATTATAGCAAATTATTTGTTTTCTTTTGTGTCCAAACAACATAATTAGCTTAGCGAAAAACTCACAATAAACTGGCCACTTAGTAACAATTATGCGAAATCTAAGAAGTGTTAACTTATAAAAATATGGAGGTGCATAATAAGAATTGGCCCGGAAAAATCGAAATTTAACACATCACAACAGCATGTGCGTCACGCTTGGGAGAGAGGGGTAATTAATGAGCGAACCGGTGGTCGATAGATAAACCACTTATAGCTTTTTGTGTCAAATAGGAGCAGCAAACAGATCTATGTGAGCAGCGGAATTTTCTTGAGCTACGACGAGTAGATAGATTTAGATTTGTTCAGAACAAAGTGGTACAATTATTTACATCTGTGCTATACATAATTATACAAAAAAAGATTGATATTACCGTTTTTACCAACACCACAATTTATTTTTATTTATTTAGTCATTTGTCTTTCTACCGTTAGGTGTAAGACTACATTAATTTACTAAACCAATTTAAGATAAAAACTAAACACAAGTTCGATAAAAGTACATTTAACATAATATTTAATGTGAGCTTCACTATTATGTTAACTTTATTTCTTGCTAACTATTCTTTTCCACCCCACTCTGTTTTGAGACAGCTCCTTTACGTCCTCCCATTTAATACCTTTTTCTTGCGCTGCCTTCTTTACTCCTTCTTTCCAAGTTTTTCTTGGTCGGCCCCTTTTATTTTTTTCCCTGCGTCCTTGCTTCGTACGTTTTCCTTGTTAATTTTTCATCTGTCATTCTATTAATGTGGCCTTACCATCCTAACTGTCTTTCCCATATCTTAACTTCTGTTGATTTTATTTTAAGTTTTTCTCTATGTCTCGTTTTTTATTTTGTCTAGTTTTGTCTTTCCCTCGATTGTTCTTAAAAACCTCATCTCGGCTGCATTTATTCTACCTAAGTTTCTTTTTGTAAGTGTCCATGATTCGCTTCCGTATAATAAAGTTGGTGTGACTACTTTTTTAACTACGTCTACTTTTGTTTCTTTGGATATTTCTCTTTTACTAAAGATGGTCGTTTTTAGGGTATTATATATTCTTCCTACTTTTCCTAGTCTGTCGTTTATCTCTTTGTCTTGTCTTCCGTTTCCTTCTATGATTGTTCCCAAGTATTTGTAATGTGTTACTTGTTCTATATATTGCCCTTCTATTGAAATGTTGTGTGAGTTTTCTTTCTCTGTTACTATCATGCTTTTTGTTTTCTGTACATTTATCCTCATATTAATTTTCTTTAGTTCTTCGTTAAGTCTTTCCATATTATACTGTAGGTTTGCCTCCGAGTCTGCTACCATCGCCATATCATCTGCGAATAATAACTCCGTCAGCTCAACCTTTTCCATCCTCCAATACCCCAACTGTAGTGGTCTGAACTTCTTTTTTGCTTTCTTTATTGCCTCATCTACTACGATTGCAAATAGCACACAATTTACATTTCTGTAAAACATTTACACTTGTACAGATTATATATAAGATTCATATCCAGTGTGTAGCAGTTTATTTATAATAGCAGCTTAAATTAATTCCATGTTCGTAAATAGTTTGCCATCCAGTAAAATTTATTAAATTAAACCACCCCCATTCCACTTTGAATTTAATAAAGTGCATGCATATGCGATACCTGCACTAGACGTACTTCATATTTACGCTTGCCATGCATTCGCTACATGTTAAGCTAAAATAAGCTGCAGCTTTAATACAGCGAAGTCTGAGAAACTTTTGGAATTAAATTCTGCTGTGGTCACCAAATAACATAATTTATAAACAAGCGCATGATATAACGTGCTGTACATGGCTCGGCAATTTCGCTTCCCAATTAACTTTTCAATTAATAAATTAAGATCAACATATAAGTGCATATAATACAGTCTAGCAACGACTAAATATTTGAAACTTTCTTAATTGAATAATGTCATCCATTCAGTCGCTACACAAAATTATGAGTGAATGTATCTATATTAATTAACGTAAAGAAGGTGATGCATCAGCTTATACAAACTGCATAAAGCACATGCACATTTTAATTACTGGTGGCTGTACTCAAATTCTAATTAACAGAGCCAATTAACAAGAGTTACAGTATACAGGGTGAGTCATTAGTGCGGGATCGGTCGATTGTGGCTAAACGGTTTGAGATAGTAAGTTGATTCAAACGCTAGTTCATACAGTTTTTTCTTCCGTACAAGATACAAATATTTTCAAATATACAGAGTGCGTCACCTCTCAGGAACTAATAGCAACTTTTATATTTCAAATACAACACCCTATTTTTTATTTTGTATTCTTGGCCGCCTTTATTTTAGCTTTACATCAATATAAAATACTACAATTTTTCCTTCATTTTCCATTTTTCTTCGCGCTTCCTTTGAGGTATTCCGTGTCCCCCAAGGAGAGGTGAACTCCACAGGTTTATAAACACTAGTAAAGTTCATAACAATAATACAATTGATTTGGTTGCCAATTTTATTATTGCCAATGTTATAAAGGAATCCACAAGGCTAAAGTATCTACCTATTTTTAGTAATTAAATACACGAAATGGTGGACGAACACCCTGTATGCGTGATTCAAACTTTTTCATATCGAGTGAATAGAGCAATGTTTTCTGCATGTCCTTACCAAATTACAACTCCGTACTTCGAAAAGTAAATTCAGGAGAATTTTTTAAATAAAGACTTACACCCTTGAAAAATTTCGAAAATATATTTTTTTAGTGACGAGGCCGCATAAAAACCTGTAGTATTTTATATTGATGTAAAACCAAAATAAAGGCGGTCATAAATATTAAATAAAAAATGTGGTGTTGTATTCGAAATATAAAAGTTGCTATTAGTTCCAAAGAGGTGACGCACCCTGTATATTTGAAAATATTTCTAATCGTGTTCGGAAGAAAAAACTGGATGAAATAGCGTTTGAATCAACGTTCTACTCAAACCGTTTAGCCACAATCGACCGATTCCGCACTAATGACTCACCCTGTATAGTGGACGAACCTTATTAGATAACGAATTAGTAACAAAATATAAATAAATAAAGTCGGATTCTGTATCGTCATTACCTTCACACTTTATTTGAGTGTGGATCGGCTGTGTTAAGTTATGAGGTACTTACTTTATGTAAATGTACATGCTGTGAAATTGATTAACCATCATAAATGCTTTGAAGCTATAGCAATCAAGTCTCAGTGGGTAAGAAGAAATCTAGGGGTGAAAAAATTATCCACGCATTTATGCTATTTACTTCCTTGTCGAGTCTCAATCAGGAGTGCAACTTAAAAGCAACAACGAACATAAAGTAAGAAATGTAGCGTTTGATTCATAACTGATGAGGATGGAGGTGGTGATATGTCTTCGAGGTTTTTTACGTATTTAAAAATTTAGTATAATCTAATCAATTGCCTAATTTGTTAAGGCACAAGGGCCAAAACACACAACTGAAGATTCATAGCTTCACAACGTATTGTTGGGTTCATTTTGCGTTCAAAAGTTCTAACAATATTTCGATTATTATTGTTGGTCAAGAAAACGATACATTTGCATCTGAAATGTGTGCATTATATCCATTTAATTTGAAAATATATTCTTACTATTGTCGCAAACAGAAGTAGACGTAAGGTTGGCCATCAACTGACTAATGAAATGACTTTCATAGCCATTGCACATTTGAGCCCTTCCCGTAAGTGTATTAACAACCCTTATTACAAAGTGTGATGTGATGTGAGCAACGCAGTCCACTACTCGATTCGGCAGTTCAGCCTTTCTGTGTGATTTCACAGCATACACCAAAGATTTCATGTGACCCAAGAGAAAATGGTCCAAAGGCGACAAACCTGGTGACTTGCTGGTCAAGCAACTGAATCACCTCAACACGAAAGATGTTGATGAAAGCTGTCTGCCTACCAAAATGAGGAGACGCTCGCGCCATCTTGCTGCACACACTTTTTCCCGATTCGAACATGATATCTGAACTGAATTCTCTTTTTTCCTGGCACCGCTTTTTATTATTTTCCAATTCTATTCTGGATTGTCATTTACTTGAAGGTTCATTTTCTATCCCATTGTAGGTTACCTGCCTTCTACATGCGTTATACGTAGATTCATTTTAGTTGGTTGGATTTCTACTAGTTTTTTATATTTTGCACTTTTAGGCTTCTTGGAATTTTATTATTACTAATTTTATCAATTACTCAACATCAGTTTACCCTTGCGATGAGCATATTTCTATTAACCCAATGGCCACAAAAGTCATTTACGGTTAGGCCAGTCGGAAAAGCGTTCGAACAACGGCTAATACTAGCCAATACATTTATTAGTAGGTACATAAGTCACGCATGCGAATAAACCAGTTCATGTACTCATACATGAATTGGTTTTAAATCGCTTGTTGGAACAAACCTAGTGCTTCTACCATCTTTACGCTGTGTTTAATTATGGCAACAAGGGTTACTTTGCATTATCCAGGGATTTAAAAACAAAACTGTAAATTAGCACTTCGTTAAAAGCTGTAATTGCTATAATTTATCTCAATTTTCTATTAAACCCAACCCTTAATAACGCTAGTGTAAACACTTTCAGCCCATACCCTTAAACAATTAACATTTGTTACCAAATTCATTTCCGGTCTTTTGTTATACATCTTGCAGTATGCACCAGACTCAAACGGACATGAAAATTTTGATAATAGTTACTTTTGCAAAAATTAATGTGATATTAATGTACTTGCAGCACGCAAAAGGTTAATTCGGTGTGCCTTCGATGGAAAAGTAATGTGTTTTTAATGGAGTTTCTATAAGACTTGTTCGTATAAATTACATTCGTACCCTAGATAAACCACGCGTATTAAATTTTCATGTTACAGCGTATCTTAAAGTCAAGTTTTTGTATAAGGCATTACTGAATTTCTATAACGAGCGATTTCAAATTAACAAATGGAAAAGACTTTAAACTTCTCTATGACTACTCTCTTAACTTAGGTCCGGTTGTACAAAGAGCTTAACATCGCATTCCGCATTTATCCATGAGAATAGCATTAAAATTGAGGTGTAAAACGGCAAGGTTAACTTTAATCATGCGTTGTGTAGCGCTTTGTACAACGGAGCTAAGAAAATTACGATAGATCATTCATACAAACATTTTGTAAGCAGATGTGACTTCTTTTCAGAATGCTTTTAAAACAGGATTGACCTTAACTCACTCTACTTAAGCCAAAAAACTTTATTTAAGTCACAAAAACTGGAGATAAGAATATTTTCTTTCGGTCTCTTGAAGTAGTATGAAGCCGAAACACAACAATGAAAAATTTTGTAATTAAATGTCTACTGTTCACTATTTCATTAGCTTAAGACTTTTGTGTCTGTATGCTTTCGATCTGTTTTTTTTTTTTTTGAGTACGTACTATTGTTACTGTTATTTGATAAATGAACAAAAGTTATATCACATTTAAATTTGCATACTTGAAACAGAGTTACATAAAAGATGCTAATTTGGAGCATTGTATTGTAATTTTATTTGCTCATGTTCGTTTAAGACGATTATGTTCGGGGCGGTTTGCTTCACCTCTAAGGAGTACAAATGCGATTCAGGTGCATAATTCTATGTGAAATTGATGAGTTTGTTGTTTCCAAAACCAACAGTTGCTTTCAGAGATTTACACAGTAGTGCAGTCGTATTGTGGATGTAGTTGTATGTGCCAAGTCGAGCTAATGATCGGGAATGTTTTATACACGTTACAGTAGGTAACAAGCGTTAGTCACGTCTAAAGCGAACAGTTTTTCTAAACGTGCGCTTTTTCATGCATTTTTTGTTCTTTTTTTGGATACGCTGTGCAATTAATGTACGTACGAACACATTCATTCAATATTTTTTTCTACGACCAAAAATGTAAATGACTAACCCTTCAGCCTGCATGCATAGTAAGTTACGCACGATAAGCAAAAAGCAGAGTTTTTTTAAGAAATGATCAAAGTTCCTTCACCTAACCTATCGGTCAAATTAAATGTATGTTATGTCAAATTTTACAAGTACTGTCAGAGTGGTGCGTCAGGGTTGTGGTTTAATCTATACTAAAGTAACGCTATTGGTCGCCGAAATTCGTCAAAAAATTATCAAAACCGAAATATTTAATTCTAATTCTCTCCAATTATACATTTTCGAGCAATCACAATCTCAGATTTCTTAGAAACGACCAATAAACGCATGAAAATCTGTTAATTGCGAAAACGATATTATCAGTGTATGATTATGTTTATTGGTCGTTTTTGGGAAATCCGAGTTTGTTATTGGTCGAAAACGCAAATTTGACAAGGGGATCAACACCTGGCAGGGAAATGTAAAATAATTACCGTGTAATAATGGCCCTATTGGTAGTCTCTAGAAGATTTAAGATTAGTGATTGGATGAAAACGCAAATTTGACAGGTGATGGAACTTTTCTGCTGTATTAATTTAATACTCGTTAAACTTTACCCACTTGAGGGGGCAGCATTTTTTTTTAAGTATTATGTTTTTTTTTTTATTAGTCCTATACAACATCCCACAATTATTTCGTAGATTTATGAATTTTGTAAGAAAATTATTTTGTATTCTTCTGCACTTAAAATATTTTCCTTTAAGTTTCTCTTTTGCTGTACGATTTTCACTTGTGAGTGTTTCCCGAGTGAAAAATGGCAACTTGACTAGTTAGTAAATCAAATTACAACCCCAACACAGTTTAAATATGTAAAAGTACCGGTACTAGACATTCGTGCACTATTTCAGAGATCAAGAATTTATGGAGCTATGTCGCCCCGAGTAATCGCGTACTGTTATACGATTTTCTGTTTTGCTGCTACCTATAAATCTCGCAGAACCTTGTAATTATGGGAGCTAAATAAGTACGACTGCAACTAGCACGTTCTTTAATTAAAAACTGTATTGTTTCTCGCACAATCGGATGATTCACTAGATCTCACAAGCTCCGGCGGATTAATTTCGATGCGTATAATACTTTCCGTTCCATTTTTGTTTGCTGATAAACAACTTGCTATATTAAATTTTACCCTTGTGAAGTAAAATTTTTTATTTGATTTTCCTTTTTTCATATGTAAATTGCTAATATTTTACGTCTGTCTCTTTCAATGTGGAGTGCAGTGTTTTCGATTGTTTGCACTCCGTAACCAAATCGAGTTATATAATGCGTGTTTTGCGCGCGGAGATACGGTCAGTGAACTTTGAGTTTGTCGGAAATGATATTTTGAAGTGTTCAGGTCTATTATATAATCCTTCTGCTAACTTTGGGTTTGTATTAATTGTCCAGCAAATATGCAAATATGGACTTAGACAACCGTCCCTGTTTACGTTTGGAAATGAAATGAATTTATACACTTAGGTAAAGACTAAAAAATTTTGCACAACTTTTTCTGCAACCTCGAATTTTGTTACTTGTGGTGCAGCGGTGCAAGATGCATCTAAGAATGTTTCTCAAAACTAGCAAATCTATGAGTTGACTAGCCAGATATGCATTCTAGTATGGATGGTAGGGTCACAGTTGCTTCGACTGGTGCTGATGTTGAGAAGAATTTACGTTAGTGATCGTAGAAAAAAAATTGTATACGCATAAATACATAAGCGTGCGCACGCACGCACGCACACACGCACGCATACTCGCGCAGATACAATGTATGGCGAAAGGCACTTGGTGGCCACCCTAATTTATTTTCTTTTGTTGAGCAAAAATTTAATTTGTTCTATGCAACGTTGTAGTTATGTCACATCTTGTGTGGTATCAGGAAAATTTCCTTCCTTTCTTTTTATCGACATTAAACAAAATATTTACGCATTTCTGTGTTTCGTTACAATTTCAACAATTTATAATCCTTTTGTCTGATAACGCTAAGCTACTAAAACCGCTCCAAGTTCCCCATTTACGGAGTAACTACAACATCAGTTCATTTCGTATGTTTATTTTGTTGAAATCAAGCCTGAGAATTACCTGCTTAGGCAGTGCTTTAGCCATCTCGAGTTATCTCTCGAAATAATCTTATTTTGGCAAGAAGTTGTATTCATAATTCATGCGCTTGTGAATGGTATTGTTTTCTTATCTCCCCTAAACACAGGAGTTTCATACTTAGAATGCTTTGTTTGATAGATGGAATTGACATGCGATCGTCTTCATTACTTATTCAACATTATTTCCTTCATTATTGTGATTTATTACTTTTTAACGTTGTTTTGTTGTAGTTAATTTTTTTTTAGATTTTAGTTGCTATGGTAATGTAATATATTAATAGGGAAATAAGGATTTTGTATTCAATGTTAAATAAATTATAACGAAAGATGAAAGTAGTACGCATTTTTCATTAGTAATATTGCATTTGTTTAAACAACATAAGGGCTATGAGTCCTCCAACCTCCAACTAGGCATTTTTCACAACACCAGAACTTAATCCTTAAAATATAATTGTTTGGTTTAGAAATAATAGTAGCAGTAAAACAATGTTTTTTATACAAATTTCAAACTGTCGTATGAGCGAAGCGTCGGAAAGCGAAATTTGTAGGGTCGGGGTAATTTGCACCCTGTCAATTCTTTTTTAATATTTTATTTATGCATATATTTTATATTAAATTAGTTTGAAACTTTCATTAAAGTATGTAGTATTAATCAGACATTTGTTATTAACTAAATTAGGCGAAACATATTACAACTAAAATTTTATCGAGTTTGCTAGAACGAACAATCTAAGTACATAGTGTGGAAATTTCATGAATTCTATACAAATGTTCGCGAGTTTTAATCAGTTTAATTAAACTGTTAATTAACAGTTAAAATCTTGTAGCTTGAAACGATCGCATTTCCCTGTATAAATGTAGATTTCCATAGTTATTCATTTCGTTTAGTAAATAATACAGTTTTGTGAAGTTATCTGAATCTAGCCAAATCTAATTTTCATTTTTAATAGCAATATGAGTTATAAAACAATGTAAAAATAGAATGTTCGTGATAATCTGCAGTTATAAAACGAAGTAAAAATGGAGGGAATGCCGTTGTTTCACTCACTGTTTAGTTTACACATGCAATAAACATGCGAAAGAACCATTTTAAAACATCATTGGCCATCGCCACGCACTCAATCATAAGATAATTATGAAAATAATGAAATTATACGCGACGAGTTCACAGAACTACAAACAACCACGTTCAAAACAAGTTGCATTGCTTATAAATAAATGTGCATTGACTAGGGTTTGCAAAGTTACCGATTTTTGCCATTACCTGTAATACCGAAAAAGATTTATTAGCCAAAAAGCCGTTAAAATCGTATGTATTATGTGATCGTAGAAAAAGTAAGCTACCTGACACAAGTTATAAAGTAGTAACGCTTCTTACAACTCTTGCAAAAATAATGTTTAAAAGTTATCTCGTTGTTCATATTTCATTACAAATGCACTCTATAGTGAATTGTACCTCATTGAACATATCTTATATCTCATACGGACAAGATGCTCTTTTACGTAGCTCTGCCAGCATGTCAATATTAATAAGTAGTATCTATTGAGATTACATTGTCTACAAACTTTTATAAATAAGTTAAATTGACTTTTATACCACCGCGCTTTCTCCGTAGGGATGTTATGGTCGACATAGTAATATTGTTTATAAAAATAAAATAAAATAGAAATTATTACTAGAATTGAAAAACACTTATCTTTCACTCAGTGGTGTGTCCTTTCCGAAGTTCCTCTTCACAAATTGTAATTTATAGGAACCAATAATTGAAATAGATATTCGGCTTGCTATCCGGCTCGAAGGACCAAAAATAATGTATGAAATTGAAAAGATGTAAAAAGTGGACTATATTTTGAAGTTGTTATTTACATTACTTTTTCATAAACATAGTAATTTTCTGTTAAACAGTAACATTTCTATTGAAAATAGTCACGATTTTGAAAGAAATTGCAAGTAAAAGGATAAAATACCATACATTTTTGTAATCGTAAAGAGCTTTAACTCATTTTACGCAACTTTCAAATTAAACGGTTCAATTATTTTATTTCATGTCATGCTTTGCATAATTATTTTTCCTTTTTAGGTACAACAAATAGGTTAAGTTCTATATTATTGTGTTAGGGTTTTAATTTCCAAATGCTAAATATTTGTGTAAGTGTTGAATATTTGAAATTACGGAATTCTTGCATGTTTCATTTATTTCATGTTATAAAATCGCGGTCTCTTAATTCATTTAAAAAGTAACGGTGGTAGGTAATTATTTTTAACGTTGTTAACACTATAAAGCCTCCGGTAGAAGGTTTTGTTTGTAGCAATTTATAAAATTGTAATTTAAAAGGTATTACGATGTTTTTGTACATTAAATTTTGTAAACGTGGTGTTTTCTCAACCTCGCTTTTATAAACTCGAAAATATAAACCGATTAGTCGTAAATCAAATATTAATTTATCTCGAATATCTGAGGTGTAACGAAATTTCTCATAAATAAGGCCAAATTCGCTTAGTATGCTTCTAATTAATATTGCTTTATTGAAATGATTTATAAATGGTAGAATATTACATTTTGGTTAATTTATTAACGAATTATTGCGTTCTGCTGTATTGCCCATACATCAAAATCCGAAGTCTATGCTAGAGACTATACATTGCCGGTTTTAGCGTCACCGATAAATCCTGTAATTTCAAAAAATTTGCATTTTGTTTCATCGATAATTATTGCTACGTGTGAAAAAAAAAGTCACATGTTTCGGAAAAAATCAAACTTGCTGTGCTATTTTTGTGCTAAGCGCAACGCTTAAGGCTCGGTTCGAAATGCCCTTCGGTGGACACATGGTCCCTACGGCAAGAGACGAAATGTCCACCGGTGGACATTTGGCGCTCAACGTGTTAATAAGAGGATTCGAGATTCGGTGTCGGTTTTAAAAAACACTGACTCAGGAGTCGGAAGTCTGTTGGTTTTCTCCCTGTTTAGTACTATAAGCGTTCACAAGGGAAGGCTAACGGGACACTTGCCCCCACCCCCTTCCTGGAGTCGAGTACTCTATTACTGACCAAATGAAAGAGGGTCGAGTAAAAAGTTGCTTAATACTCTATTTTAATGTATTCCTGACGGAATTATATGTGTCGTATTTAGTCTGCAACGTTTGTCCTTTTACGGGATAATTTTCTGAGAACACCCATGTTAAATACAATAATGTTTTTGTAAATTTCTGGTAGAAAATTAACGTATTTTGAAATACATATTCGCTAGTTTGTATAGAATTTTAGATTTATTAGATTTTACTGGGTAAGCTTTAAAAATGTTTTAAGTAATAAAATTCAGTTAAATGTCAGCTTAAATACAACGGAGGAGCTCGACTTAGCGGCTGAAACTTTCAACAACGATGTACAACAAGCCATCTGGACAAACACAAAATCAGTCAAACGAAGAACAACTGGAAACAATTATCCAACTGAAATAAGAGTCATGGTAGCTGAAAAACGACGAATAAGAAGACAATGGCAGCAACGTAGATCGCCCAGTGACAAAACCAAATTAAATCAAATAACCCAACACATAAGAAGGGAGATAAGAAAAATAAAAAATGAATCGGTGAATTCCTATCTAAGGGAGCTCTCATATGAGAAAGATACAGACCATTCTTTGTGGAAAGCCACTAAAAGGATACACCAACCTAAGACACAAAACCCGCCACTTAGAAAACCTGACGGCTCATGGGCTAGAAGCAACCAAGAGAAGGCGAACCTCTTTGCCGATCACACACATTTCAGCCATACGATACACAGACTGAGGAAGACCTTCCAATAATAATAGAAAACCCTCCTCTCAAAATAGAACTTGTTACACCATCAGAAGTTAAACTAGAAATCAAAACAAACATTAATGCAAAGAAAGCACCAGGATACGATCTCATAACTGGAGAAATCCTGAAGCAACTGCCCCGAAAAGGAATGGTCAAAGTAAACCTGGTAAACTGATCAATGAAGTATCATCGTACAGACCGATATCACTGCTACCTGTGCTATCCAAACTGTATGAAAAACTCCTTTTAAAAAGACTTAAACCTATAATAGAAGAAAAGTGTATAATTCCAATGCATCAGTTTGGATTTAGGAACAATCATGCAACCATAGACCAGGTACATAGGATTACTGATCTCTTGGAGAAAACATTAGAAGAAAAAAAAATATGTTCGACTGTATTTCTGGACGTTGCCCAAGCTTTTGATAAAGTCTGGCACGAGGGATTAGAATTCAAACTAGAACAACTTCTATCAAAACACTACAGCCTATTGTTGAAATCCTACATCAATGAGAGGTTGTTTAGAGTCAAATGTGATGATCAATACTCAGAACTGAGAACAATAAGAGCTGGTGTACCACAGGGCAGTGTATTAGGTCCATTGCTGTATTTATTATACACATATGATATACCGGAAACGGAACAAACTATGATTGCTACGTTTGCAGACGATACAAGTGTTTTGGCAGTCGGAAACAACGAACGAGAAGCGAATGAAAAACTGCAAAAATCTTTAGATAAAATTAGCGGCTGGACAAAACGCTGGCGTATAAAACTTAATCAAAATAAATCAACTCACGTCAATTTTACAACCAGACAAACGGAACAGCTTCCAATTATCCTAGATAATCAAATTATACCTTACGCTAACAGCGAAGTATCTAGGTATGAACCTAGATGCTAAGCTGCGATGGAAGGAGCACATAAAAAAAAAAGAGTGGAACTAAATGTTAAATACAAAAATATGTATTGGCTTCTTGGCAGACATTCCAAACTGTCAACACATAATAAACTTATGTTATATAAACAGATTCTAAAACCTGTATGGTTATACGGGATACAATTGTGGGGGTGTGCCAGTAAGAGTAATGTTGACATCATACAAAGGTTCCAAAATAAAGTTCTGAGGAGTATTGTAAATGCTCCTTGGTACATAAGGAATTGTGACCTTCACAGAGACCTAGGTATGGAAATGGTTGCTGACGAAGCTAAAAGATTTGCACAGAAGCATGAGGAGAGGCTTCACAATCATGTTAACATTGAAGCAATCCAACTGCTCGACCAGCGCGGGATTGTTAGAAGACTCAAAAGGACCAAACCTTTTGAATTAGTTTAGTGAAATTAGTTTAGTGGACCCATAGCAGAGCATTGTGCGTTTTGTGTATGTGTACCAAACCAGAACAACCTGAGAAGACCAATGGGTAAACTCAGTAAACACTTTAGCTTAAGATACTATTAGTAAAAAATTGCTCGTTAATCTTACATTAGATTAGTTGTAATCTACAACACCAGCAGGTGTGAAAAAAAAAAAAAAAAATTAGATTTTACTTTATTATAAGTTCGATCATGTTTCATTTTATCCAACAAATTAATATAGGAATGTATATGAACGATTGATTTGATTTCGTTAGTTCAAAACATTAATCACTCGTCCAAAGTAGCAGCTCTTAGAAGAAACAATAAAGCATAAATTGTTGTGAATGTGAAAGGCATAACAAACAACATAAATATTTCTGTAGAACATTAGTGTCGGCGTTTATAAAGGCAGTGCAAAATGGTTTCAGAATTAGCTGCACTTACACGCACTCTGATCTCGTTTAATTATCCGTTACTTTTAACATAACCGGCGGCCGCTGAAAAACAAATAAATGCGTTAACTTCGTTTAATTTGTGTTGTGTCGCAAAGCGGAGGCGTTTGTTAGCGGAGGAATAAACGAGTATAAAAAGAAATTACTGTTGAATTTATGGGTTGTTTAGAATGTTTTTAACATTAACTTGGCGAAAGCGGAGCTTCTTTTTAGACCAAAGGAAAAGATTTCGGATTGGATTAACATTGGGGATATCTACTTCTGACTGCATAGACAGGGTGTCTTACAGATGATGTGCAATACATTTTTGCACGGTTTGTCAAAATAAATGGCTTGGTATTGCATTTTATAACTGTGCAATTATTATCATTTAATTTGGTGTTTACCAGCCTGAACATTAATATCGTACAAGAGAAACAACAAATGATGCAGACTTAGAGCATGAGATATTTTAAAAGGATAAAGGGATGTTGTGTTCTATCTATGCGGTTGATACAATTATCATAGGTCATGTTACTTGTTATGGAGATTATTTGCTCGATTTTCTCCATGGACACCTGTTCCAAGCCGGATGGATGTATGAAAAAACTCATTTGAATCACGTTACTCCAAGATAGTTTATCGGCTTAAAGCGAGCGAGTACAATATTATCTGAGATGGACTAAAGCAGCGTCTAAATTAAACAGAATGCAGGTATTTATTAAACACAAATACGCGTAAAAACCACAAACACAGCTATAATTAAGATATCAGATCTTCAAAATAAGCTGTTGACCGCTAGTTTGACAAGCTTGATTTCACGGTTCTAAATTTAGACTTGGTATTCAACACAATTATTGCACGCTGTGAGGCTCTGGCTAACTAACCATATGGAATAAGTATAGAAGTGGAATACCAATCGAGTTATCTTTTATTAGTAAAAACTGACATTTATGACGGTAGTGTGAGATATAAAAATTGGGAGCAAAAACCATATAAATTTCCCGTAATTAATTGTGTTACTTGAAAGAAGATGAATTTATGCAGTTAGTTATGGTCTTTTAGGTTTTGTTATTAACGAAGATTCACTAATTATTACAAGTACCATCAAAAATCTAGAAAAAAGTGCTTCATTAAAGACCATGAATGCATTAAAAAAAAATATTGTTCTTTCGAAAGTTTTAATATGATCAAAAATTACTGTGTAGAACAAATAAAGAACATTAATTAAAAAATGTGACTCCTTTTGATGTAAAAATTGCATCCATCTAACGAAAACGGATTAAAAAAACTACAGCACCGCAATATTACCATATTTAGATTCAAATAACTTCACACAAAGGGGTAAAATATGTATTGTGGAGTGTGAAAAATCACAAACTACGCGCGAACAAGCTACGAGAAAACTATTAAATATTCACAATAGTGGGCAACATAAACAAGCTGTCTTGATCTTGATTGCGTGGCTGCAACCCAGTTCTTTATGACCTTGAAGCAACGTTTTAGCGGCCAATAAAAAGAAACCCGCCAGACCACAAGCAGCAGGTGAGGTAACAACATCATTCCACTCCTGCAAATAATTCTCACAAGTCTTCCACAAAAATCGGCAATGAGAATTTTAGTCACTTTTGCACAAAAACCTTAATTATATTTAAGTTTTTTTTCAAACATGGCGTAAACCACTATTGTTCATACAATTATTTTTACCATTCTAAGATAACACTAAACGTCAATCCTAGAAACTTAAAAAAAAGTACAACACCGATATTATGGCACTCTCGGTTCCAAAGCCTTGCCGGGTGAAGCATTTTGCCGCGCCAACCGTGGTCACGTAATAATAATTCATACTGGGAATAGAATTCCATAAAAATACGAACGATACAGTAAAATATAAAAGGGAAAAAATACTTCAAAGTTAAGACATATTTTATTGATAACCAAAAATAAAAATCTCAATCTGCTTCAACGAGTCTTTTCAAAACTGTGGCCCAAATTTTACCCATGTGTAAGAAAGTACAAGCAAGAATAACATCTACCATAGTAGTAGTAGTATCTCCTTTTCACTATTTTGGAGCATACGGCATCCTTGCAGATGTTTCTGTAACTCCTTTTTTGAGGTTAGGTCGTCAGCCTAACGCGCCTTGATTAACTTGCTCTGTTATTTGCATGTTTGTCCTTGTGTTGAGTTGGTTTAGTGCTGCTCCTGGTTACATATCTTGTCTACGAATTTTTTCTATTCATTTTTGCTTTTTGCAATCTGTTTCATTTCAGTCCAACTTTATATTACTTTTCTCTGTTTCTCTAATGGTTAGCTTAGATTTTAATATGAAAGGAAAAAGGAGAAGAGGACGCCCAACAAACTCATGAAAGAAAACAAACAACACCTACCATAGGTTGGTTTTTATGGCACGATTCTCCACTTCAACAAACCATTTTGACAAGAGAAGGAGGAGGTTTAGAAGTAGTTGCAAGAGTAAGGCACCATAAAGGCGTTGATCTATTTATAAAGCATAATACAAATTACAGATAAAGCAGATGATTTTTTCTACAATTTCCTAGGCAAATACTTTCAGATTAACGGTGTCCAAAATCTCCCATTTCTACAGGATATCCCCAAGCAAGCAATACATGTATGGGCATTAATACAGCAAGTTAGTTACCTACCACCATCTTTAATGAAATACATCAACATTAAATAACTACATTAACGTGAACTCAGGCACTTGTCAGCTCCTAAAGTTGACAAAGAGACCCAACAGCTGATTGGAAACAGGTCTGGCGTAATTCAAAAAGTAAATTCTCATTCACAACACCAGAAAATTGCCAATAATATAGTTCCCACTAGAGAAAGGCTTTAAAAGACAGGCAAAGCTGAAGCCCCTGGATGTAAGACTTGTAAAAAAAGTAAACAACCTGACACTTAAGTACCCAATGTAAATTTGTGGAAAAACTTAAGTTATCACATAGACCAGTGGTCTCCAACCAGTCGATTGCGACGTCCTCACTCGAGAATTATATATTTTTAATAATCATTTTTTCCCCATATTTACCTTTGTTATGCTCTGCACTACTTTAATGATAAATACAATTTTGCGGCAAAAATTTTATAATTTTTCAAAAGTAGATCTCGGGTACGAATTTGACATACAAAAGGATCCTAGACCACATAAAGATGAACACCACTGACATAGACGAACTAAGTAACAAACTTTTGGAATGGATTGACCCCAATATGGTGATAAAACAAACTTTTTTGTTCAAACCCGTGCACAAAAATAACATCTACATTTGGCGCAGTGGTCAAACATTGGACTTTATCGATAACGTTGAAGAAGAATACAGTATAAAGGATTATGCCCTCTTCGTGAAACCTAGGAGAACGCTAATTCCAGCAGATATATAAAGGTCATAGTAACATTTTTTAAATAATTTACGCAATTATATTCTGTGATGTTTATAACTATCTGATAATTATTGTAAAACTTTGTGGTAAAAACTTACTTTACACTTGAAAAATGTCTAAATTATTAAAGCTAAGGTAGCTGTTGAGCATATGGAAGAAAACTGCCGTAATTACTATGTAACTCAATAGATAATTGGTTTTTTATACAAAGAGTAAAAAATAATAAGCAAACCCTACTTTTAAAACTTTTTCATTGCGTGCGATTTGGGTATATTTCAACACACACAGATAGTTTTAATTTTTGGTGGAAATTTAATCTGCCCACGATTCATCAACTGCGAAACTTAGACCTCCCGTGAGCGGCCGCCAGGGACTGCACAATGAAGCAATGAAGATATCTTGGGCGGCCACTCCCTGACACGGCGTGAGATTATTGTAATTTGGTTCGAGGAATTGCTCATTATTTGATTTCTTTCGATGACCAACCATAGCGGACCAGGAGTTACTCCGAGTTAACTGCAGTTGTCGACAATGAGGTGTAAAAAACTCATATAAATACCTGATGACATATACAATGCAATCGACTAGGGTCAATGACGCCTGAGCGATTAGTAACTATTTTAATCTTGTCAGATTACGATCTAGCCGGCAGATAACGAAAACGTTATGAAGAATGTTGTAGCAGCGTGAGCTATGTGTATGGGATAATGTTACAGTTAATAACTTGCTATATATAATAGAGACGTTCTATTGTTCCGAAGAGAAAAAGAATCCCCAATCTTCTGCTTATTTTCTACAATTCGAAGAATATAGCAGGCAATTAATTAGCGACATTATTTATAGGTACGCCGATAATCGTGTTTACGTAATACTAAAAAAATCTTTTCATGCAGGGCTTTGACACCAACGAAAAAGATACAATTTGATGAATGCGGATGTGCCGTGCATAACTAACTCGCGACAAAAAAGCAAGATTAACAAAACTAAGATAAAATAGTTTGTGTGATAATTTACTGATGGTTAAAACTTGGTGTTCAAAATAAATTGGACTGTTCATTATAAAAGTGGAAAGTCTGTTCTCTGTTTCAAGATATTGAAGGGTTTGCATTTCAGTCGATTTAGAAAATACTAGTACCTACTAGGGTTTCTTTCCCGGGATCCCGGGATCCCGGTCCATTTTAAGCTATTTTATGTTTCCCGGGAAATGCTTTTAGTCCCGGGAATTCCCGGGATTTTAAAAAAGTGTTGTTTTCGTTTATGTTGTGCTAGGATCTTTGTAATACTATCATAACTTATCAGAATTTTATGCATAAAATGTCTTTACTAACAGTACATTATGGAAAAACTTCAAAATAATTTTTCTCTTTTAGTATGGCGCAAAGAAGCCCGGTCTCCATTACAAAGTTAATATCTTCAAAATACTTTTACAGTTTTATTTTTGTGTACCCTGATAATTCAAAGCAAAATAGCTTATAAATAAAATATTATTGATAATAACGATGTGTCTTTGCTGCTAGATGCTCTCAAGACAATTTCACCTACATCAATAGAGACTGAGAGAGCATTTTATGCAGCAGGACTTTTTGTTAATAAATTAAGAAAAAGACTAATTGACTGAAGCACAATCACATTACAAAAATTCATTGTAAAAATTATATTATTGTATTCATAAATATGAAATAGCAATAGAAAGGTTATAATTCCCAAATGTATGTTTCTCTCACCAATGTTATTAAATTATTTGTAATAATCATGGAGCAAAATGTATTACATATATGACTTGGAGTTGTTTTTAAGTAATAAACCGCTCCCTTAATTTTTTGGGTTATTTATTTAAAAACATTGACATAATTTACTACATCCCGGGATCCCGGGAAATCCCGGGACAAAGGCCGATTTCTTCCCGGAATCCCGGGACAAGCAAAATGGTCAAATATGAGAAACCCTAGTACCTACTAGGCGAAGCAATTAAAAATACAAGAGGTCAAGTGGAACAATACAAAGTGGGACACTGGACAATGGGAAACAAAAAATAATTCGGAAATATACGCCGTTGACATGGCTTTAATAGCAAAAGATGAAAAGACATTGATCAAAAATCTGGAAATATTGAATACTAGTTTGAAGTCAATAAATATGAAGATAAACAACATAAGAAGACGATAATAATAAGCCGGAAAGAGAAGAGGCACCAGACAAAAATTGAAGAAAAAGAAGAAGAAGGAGAGGAAAACGGAGCTAAAACAGGTTAGGAGTTTCAAATATCCAGGCACGACAATAACAACAAAAAAGCCCAAAACAAAACACTGGTTTGAGGTTTTTAAGGAAGATCGAGGAAAAAACGAGGAAGGGCAAAATAAGGAATGAGGTCTTCAGTGAGAACCTGAACTTGGGACCTGTGCAGCACAGAATCGAAGGGTAGCTTAGATAGTATGGGCACATAATGATGATGAAAGAAGAAAGAACGGCAAGAGGGATATACGAAGCAAGTGTACTTAAAAGCAGGAGGAGTAGACCGAGAAGAACCTGGACGGAGGAGGTAAAAGCAGCGGCAGAGAAACGAGGAGTCAAGTGGCAGGAAACAAAACCAAAAACGCAAGAAAGAGGAGAATGGAAAAAGTCACGAAAAAGAAAACCCACGCAATAAAAACTCAACTCTAACAAGCAGTACACTAGGAAAGGAAGATCGGCTTTAGGATTTAGTAAGTAAAAAATAACGAGAACTGTACGCTTGTCAGCGTTTGTCCACGCTTCTACGAATTTAAATATAAATATGAAAACATATTTCAATTAGACAAAGCAAGTGGATATTTTAAAATATAAACTGTAAGTTGTCCACAGATAAAAAGTTCACCCTACCTTAAGTATTTGTTGATTATTTGCCTTATCAATTTTTCCAAAAATGAATCTGCACCACTTTTACAATAAATAAACCGGGTCTAGGAACATTCTTCGCCCACAATTCTTCGCCTACACAATTCTTCGCCGCCAGAATTCTTCGCCGCCACAATTTTTCGCCGCACACAAGCATATCACAAATTTTATTTGTAAATGTGATTGTTTTCATTTATAACGTAATTTTTACAGATTATTTACATTAGCTTAAAGTTGTTTCTTGTATATTAATACTTCTTCTTTTAATGTTATGTTTAAAAATTGCTACATAAATAGCGTATGTTGTGATTTTTAATCTTGTTTAGGTTATTATAGTATGAATAAAAATTAAATTAACCTGACCGAACCAAACCTTGCCTAACCTAACCTACTGTAAATAAATCTGTAAAAAATACGTTATAAATGAAAACAATCACATTAACAAACAAAATTTGTGTATGCTTGTATGCGGCGAAGAATTGTGGGCGAAGAATTGTGGAGGCGAAGAATTGTGGGCGAAGAATTGTGGAGGCGATGAATTGTGGGCGAAGAATTGTGGAGGCGAAGATTTGTGGGCGAAGAATTGTGGAGGCGAAGAATTGTGGGCGAAGAATTGTGGAGGCGAAGAATTGTGGGCGAAGAATTGTGGGCGAAGAATGTTCTGGACACGAAATAAACCAACTAAAATTTTGTCACCATTTTAGAATCTTGTACAAGAAACTTTTATTTGTTACAAAATATTTCCAACTTTTCAACTGTATCAGCATTCTCACCTGAATTTGATTTTTTTAACGTTTTATCTTTGTATCTGCGTTAAATTGATTATCGAGGCAAGAATATTAGTGCCAGAAAACTAGAAAAACACTTGCAAACTTGCTTTAATAAAATTGGAGTAACCGAATAGGTGATCATCTTGGCATACTATTACGCTTCAGAAATTCCCGACGCGCGTAATTGGAAGACAGTTTAAATACACAAAGAATAAACCGCTTTGATTTAAGATTCCTGTTGTACTTAGTTCAATAATAATCTATGAGACCCAATTAAATATGACGAAGAAAAAAACTTTCAAACAGTTCTTTACTAGAGCTTTTGTATGTTGTTTTTATTAAAACAGTGTTTAAAACAATACACAAAAGATAATTTACGTAAAATTATTATGTAAGGCTCAGACAGATATCCTATAGGAGCTTCTACCACTTAAGTGAAAAACACGAATATAAAATAACTGTTTTTATTTTCAGAACAAATATCAACCTATATGAATCACCAAACATCATTGACACTGTTTTTAATGGATCATCAGATTTAGAATAAAATAAATAACAACTTTACTTTGTGATTAACAAAAATAGTTACTATTGCTAGTCTGATACATTTCATTGTAAAAAAAATACATTTTAATATCACATTGCAGAGAAATTCTCCGATTTTCAAAAATATAAGTTTCATAGGGGTGTCCTCTTAAAATACCATAGTTATAGGGTTTGTTCCAACAAGCGATTTACAAACAATTCATGGTTTAATACATGAACTGGTTTATTCGCATGCGTGAACTATGTACTAATAAATGTATTGGCCAGTATTGGCCGTTGTTGGAACGCTTTTAGGACTGGCCCAACTGTAAATGACAATAGTGTCTATTGGGTTCATAAAAATGTGCGCCTCGCAAGGGTAAACACCTTAAGAATCCAGTACTAAATGGGATTGGGAGGGAGGTGCATAGCTACCAAAGCTCACGTTATTTATGAACAGCGCGTGCGTGTAAAAATCGAAACCCTAGTACACGCCTTCATTCACGTACTGTTTTGCCGTACACTGACTAGTTCATGTATTAATTTAGTAATAGATGGAACAGCCGACTAAACCGTCCGGTGAACTATCAAAGACTGTGCTGAAACGCGGTATCGAAACTGCGCAGAATCCTGACAGTGCACTGGATCGTACATAGCCTTGCTGGAACAGGATGCGACAGTCAAACTGAATCAACTGGTATACTAAACTACGCTAATTTAATCAACTCTTCAAGTCTGATTAGGATAGCAAAATTACCCATGTGACACGGTAGATTGTTGTCAAACTGTATATGTTTATTACTCACTAGACATATGTTTATTTCGCTACAGTTTCTGTTACATGCATTAACACTTAAGGCAGCTTACATTAAGTAGCCATAAACCATAAAAATTGTAACGTAATACACCTGTATGTGTTACGCTAACTAAGTAATCTTAAACCAAACCGTCTACTCTTAGCAACCAATAAAATTTCACAAAAATATCAATAATCACTTTGTGCAGGTGCAGTAGAAAGAGAATAAATAATGAACGTTTCTCCCTTTCTGCAAAGTGCAATTACACAACTTTCAGAATGAGATGCATATCGTTGCGTGACCATCTATCAGTTGGCGGCACCTCGTGGAACTGACCGTTACAATACGAATTGGAGGTTTCCGCATGAACGTGTGGGTGGTCGAGAACCTCCTATCACTAAATCTTGTGCACGTTTGGTTGAAGTTTCCTCCCGATACACCCACGTAATAAGAGTACTTAGAGATAAAGCTAAACACTGATCGCAACATCATACTGTACGCAACAACTGAATGATGTTTATTGAATGAGCCACGAAGTCGACAAATCCCATCAAAGCAGAAAAGGTTCTGGCACACACGATTTGCAAAAAAAATGCTATCAAATCCGCGAAATTTCTGTTGTTTGGTAAATGCGAATTTCTGAAAATAATTGATAATCGTTTAATGAACAAGTATTTATACGAGGACCGAGGAGTGTTCCAAAAATACTCCAACTGCAATGATTTCTTAAAAAAACAAATGACTCACAGTTGTGTTTCTCAATAATAGTTCGTTAGATTGTTAGCTTTTCTTGCAAGTTTTACGGCGTCGGCATATTGAGTTGTGATCAATAAAATATGTACGATCGGGTTGTTTGCAATACCCAATTGGATATATCCCATCCACCGTATTCACCGCAGTTGACCCCCTTTGATTTCTTTTTATTTCCGAACGGGGACCGCATTTTGAATCTGATCAGCGATTAAATAACACTGTAATAGGTATGTTGAACAGAATGAGAAAAATAATTTCTCAGAAGTGTCCGAAAAATGGACAATGCGCTGGATTCCATATTAGTAATCCCTTTAATTGTGTGTCTATTCCAACAACTATGTAGCGCCACAAGCAACGAAATATCATCTGCATATTGAAACGAAAATTATTGTGGCCTTTTGCAACTTATTTTAAACTTGATGAAACATTTACAAAACAGGAAATTCATTATATCAACATGCGTACCTACGCTCAATCTGTTTTTACAGTTAAAAGCTATTAATCGATCATCGTCGATTGGTATCACGCTGTTAAAGCTCTGAACAGTTTGTACAGATTAACAAAACTACGTACAAAATGTTAAACTTCGATTGTACCTAAATCATCAAAGATGCGAGCGCGATTACCGACATGAAGAGATGAATTCGACACAATATGCTTTGTCACCATTCACACCTGTCCCTGTCTATTATGAAAAAACGCTAGCACCTGGCGTTGGTTAAGCCCAAACTCACCCTTAGTAAATTAGTTTCTGCTATATCCTTACTAAATACTCTGTTTGGGTATGCCTACCAATATTACAGAATTAGCTAAAGATTTTAGATTTTCGAGAACAAAAAACTCCACAAATAAAATAATATTTTTACCATGTATTTGCATAACTCAATTTTTTATGTTAATTTTTCTAATGCCGAAACAATTTTGTATTATTTAAAAAATATATACAGAGTGAGAGGCAAATGAACTGTAAATAAAAGGGCTATTACCCACTTTGGTTGCTTATTAAAAAAAAGTTAAGCACATTATAAGCAATATTCTAAAGCCCTTCCCAATGAATTTTTAAATTACTTTTCCAATTTACAGCGAAGTCTAATGCATCGCTGTATCGGATTACTAATTTTATTTCCGCTGTAGAAACTTGGTCGTTTCTATAAATTGAAAAAGTTAAATGTCTAGTTTCTTGTTTACTCGCTAACTTTAAAATCACAATAGAAGCTACTTCACGATCGATAAAGGTTACCTTGGCAAAAAGTCCTTAGCATGCATGTTTCGAAAGCTAAATCAGGGCTTTTTGCTATAGAAACGAGTATATGCTACAGACAACAAAAACGACCAGTATTTATTAGTGTTTCACTTGCTACCAGTGTTCTTTTCTTAATACATAATCGCAAAAAATAAGAGCAGAATCATTTAACTTATTTATGAGACACAATGGCATAGGAAACACTGTATGCTAATAACTCACACAGTTTTAGTTGTATTACAATTTCCTACTTCCAAAAATTGTAAATTGGTAAAAAGTATTTAACTGAACTCTACAATGTGTCCAAAATGTAAGGAATATGCTATATATCTCAGTAAATATCCACTTTAGGGAAAAATGTTTTGAATAAAAGTTGTTTGGTACTTAGTTTTCCACAAAAAGGCAAAATTTAATTTTTATTTCGAATAACAAAAGCGCAATGAAAAACAATTGATTTTTTTTAAATGACCCCTATATTATACTCATTTGATAGAGAACTTATTTCTCCTTTCAATGATGCAAAACTTTAGTACCCTTACTTAAGCAAGATTTTGAGAAAAACGCAAAAAATACTCTGAAATTATTTTAATTGTTTAGTATTTATTTCTAACAAAAACATCATAAGAACTAAAATTTTTTGACGAAATCTACAATAAGTGTTCAAAGAACCATTTACAGCTTGGCAATGATAAACTCGGTTTTTAAACCCGTTTATAACATTCCCAACCATTTCAGGTGCAATTTCTCTAATACGATCTTTTAAATTTTCGATATTCTCCGGCCTCTTAGCGTTAACTTAATTTTTAAGGTGCCCCATCATTGAAAAGAGATAAACAATCTCTATCAAATGATTATAATATAGGGGTATCTTGTCATTTCAAAAAAATTCATTTGTTTTTCACTGCGCTTTTGTCATTCGGAAAAAAAATATTTTGTCTTATGGTGGAAAACTAATTTATTACCAAGCAACTTTTATTCAAAACATTTTTCCCCAAAGTGGATATTTACTGAGATATATAGCATATTCCATACCTTTTGGACACACGTATATCGGTTATATATTCGTATTCTCACTGGCAGATGTTCTACTGTTCCGAGGACTATTTGACATTCTACTCACCAACAGGTTTAAGGCGAAGATAACTTTCTCTATTGTACTGACCTAGAACACAATAATATAATTAGATAACAATAATTACATGAAAAAGTTAAACAATTTTCAGCAGAAAGATATATTTTTCGCTTCAGTGGATAAAGTAAAACAACGTAATTGTTTGATAACAAAAGTTTGGAGCTGACCATGCACTACGCGGCCAGCGTTTAATCAAGAATCTTACGCAAGTAATTTGCTAAAACTAGCAACGTGGCCGTACACAAACTTTGTCGGACATTAAAGGAGTTGGCCCTGTACATCAGTTAATTAGCTAAGTTTTATCCCTCTTGTAGCTCTCGCTCAAAATACAATAATTACTAATTCCAATTGCAACTTTACAAGAACATGTCGCACGTAATACGGTAATTGCGGCAAATTGCCTTTAAATGTACAGTTTCGTAAAACTATCAAGGAAGTTGCTATTTATGTAACTCAATCCGTTAACGTTTTAGATAAAAATTAGAAAATAGAATTGAATGTAATTATTGAGGTTTGATTTAACTTAAGCAACGTCAGTGTTTAGGTTTCGTAAAAATTGTAATTGTAAACTCCGTTTTCGCTTCGCGTCTTCGATTTTCGACCTAGCTTGAATTTTTTAAGGTACACGTAACCTATGTGTTTTCTCGTTTCCTTTTAGCCGTGACTTCGATCTGAGAGATGCATACTGCATATCTTATTACCAGAAAAAAATGAAGACAGCGTGAAGTACTTGCTTTATCATTGAGAATCGTCGTGCTCTTCCTATTATAGTTTCTTATGATAAGTGCCCCATGTGGTAATGGATGAAATAATAATTTGGTTTCCGGTTTCAGTAGCTTTTCTAATGTGGGTTATTAGAAACAATAATGCGATACATTTAGTATATTTTTGCTTCGTAAAATACAGAGGTTTGTCTTTTTTTATCATCTGGTTTAAAAATCCAGACTTGGTCGTGTTTGTCATGATAAAAAAACTATACTTATCATTAATTAAATTATATTTAGTCAATTACTCAATGGTATAATTAAGATAGTGAGTCAGACTTATTTTATTTACTTGTTTTTGTATTACCGTTATCATAAACTGCTAAATATGTTTCCATTGTTTATAACTTAATAATTCTAAAAGTTGTGAGTCAAATGGAATGTCAATATGTTTATTTATTAATGGTTGACACTTCGTTGTTATCAGATCTGACTGTAATGTATGTATGTATTCTGTCCATTGTTTTATTAAAGGTTCCTGCACTGTTTTTATGGCAAAGAATGTAGCATCTCAAAACGTGATTTTTTTAATATTAGTAAATGTAGCCATAATTATAAGAAAATTACTACATATACTATCAAACTCCACGATAATATTATAAAATTCTAATAAATTATACCTCAGAACAATAATACTGCCATTTGATATTTAATTGGTTGTTTATTGTTTTGTTTTCATAGATAGATCAATAAATGATTTGATTTTTCCAGATTTTGTTTGTTGTTTATTTATATACGTAAGACTAGAGATATCTTACTAGAAATTGGAAAAAAAGCACATTTAATTATGTATTTGCAAAGCCAAATTTACGGCCCATAAGAAAAATAAAGTGAGGAGTAATACCTCAAAAACGGAAATATATTAAAAGAATCTTAAATCAAATTTAAATTCTACATAAAAAATTATGCCAAAAGGTACGCATAAAAAAGAAATTTAACACTTTCGTATTGTTTGCTATAACTTCTAAAGTACGAGGAGTTTTGTATTGTTAAAACTAGATTATAGTTTCTCTCATACTTAAGAATAATTATAGTTTTTTTTTTAATGTAAATATTTCTGAATCCTTAATGAACTAAAACTACAAATTTTAACACAAATAACCAGCCATATGTGTTTTTGAAAAACTCCTGGATTTTTTTTAAGGGAGTTTTTCTTAACTCTTCTTGGTTGGCTTTTTTCATCCCCAGAAGTCTACGTCGATAGTGTGTGAATCCTTCACACAGTTTCTTTTTCTTCACCACTTCCTCTGCATATATCAGCCTCTGAGAGCCCTAACATGTAGATGTTTGTTTAGCCCACAGTGTCCTGTGACGAGTTCCGTGGCTGCTCTGATGTCTGCTCTGCTTACCCAGCATTTCTTCTGTCTTCTTTGGAGACCATTGACAAGATAGTCTTAGAATGGGCTGGTCATGCAGCTTTTTTCCAATGAGCAATATGCCCCTGTATTAATAAGACACTGCTTGGCTGTTCTATAGTATGCACCAACTGCGGGTTCTGGTCCGAAGAAGGGTGTCTCGCTGCCAATTTTGGCTAGCCGATCTGCCTTCTCGTTCTCTGGTATATTAGTGTGCCCTGGGCACCATACCAGTTTAACAATATTCCTGCTTCCTAGCACGTTAAGTGCCCGCATGCAGTTCAGAACAAGTCCTGAGTTTACTTCCGACAAGCCAAAAGCTTAAAAGGGTTAAGATCGTCACGAAATATCTGACTTGCTTATCAAATTCTACATAATAATAACCAACCAAAAATTAAAATCGCTTCTAAAAATCTAATAACTCTTATTTAGAAGAAATTACCCTACAGACTTAAATGGGATATTCGACAACTGTTGTAGTCACCAAGAAACCCTGGAAATACTTAGAATTTGGTCCGCCTTGTAAAGTGTTACTTTTTAAAGTAAAACAAAAGCTTTACGATGTGCATGCAATATAAAAAATACGAAAGCGCCTTTTATGATTGAAAGATTATAAAATAATTAAAATGGAATTTCGCTATCTATTCTTCTAGCCTTATTGTACGAACTTTTCAGTCAAACTATGTGCCCTAAATTAATAACTTACTCATATTTAAAGGTTACTCCTTTTTTTCTTAACAATGATACGTGTGGCCCACGGTAAGCCGACATAATAAAAACTGCGTGGCACAAACAAAAGAGAACGCGTGTATGGTAGCTATAATAAACGTCTATCACAGATTTTTAGGTAACCCAGATTAGAGGTTGTAATATGTGAATTATTTAAATGTAAATTGGTTTATTGTTTTATTTAAAGTTAAAACAATAAAAGCGATTGTATCATACTTGCGGTAACCACCTTTTCTTTTATAGTTATTGTAGCTTTAAACACCTCTATACATTTTTTATAACCTACACTTAAGCAACACGCGCTTAAAAAGCTTAAGGTAATCTGTCTTTCGATTTGATTGCTTTTGGTATGGATAAGAACGCATTTAGAATTGTGAAAATATAAAACTTTATTTGTGATAAAGATTAAAATAACACGAAAATTGTTATATTAACAAGCGTTTACAACGAAGCTTTTTATTAAAATATTATCTTTAGTAGTTTGAATAATCTTTATTGTTGAGCATTGCGTTAAGCCTTTCAGTTTTTTACCTTCAATGGATACATATGTATAAGATGGTATGCTTCTAGTGTTCTGGTTGTTGCCTATAAGTTTTAACATCATTTAAAGGTGGGTACAGACAGGCAACAAAACATCGCACCGCAACACCTTCGCGCATAGAATGTTATTATTAAGTCTATGCGCGAAGGTGTTGCGGTGCGATGTTTTGTTGCCTGTCTGTACCCACCTTTACACTCCGTTGCTCGCGCTCACTTTTGTTACGTTAGTGATCGCGTGGGATACTATGGTATCCCACTCGCAATAATAGTTTTTAACGACTTTTAAAAAATTATTTTTGATTGTTTGTAATATATAACATGAACATTACAATTATGACAGAAATGCATTACAAAAAAAAGTAGCGTTAATGTTTATTACAATTTTCTAAATAGGTAGTCGCATTTTTCGCCTCTCCTGGTTTCTGGCAATTCAGCAATTATATTACGTGCAGCTGTTCTTTTATTTTTTTGAAAACATTCTTTCTCCAGTGAGTAAAGTTATCTTTGTAAGTATCTACATTGTATTAATCGTTATTTCTACCAAAATTGATGTTTGCTCTGTTTCCGATTCATGTTCGCTAAGATTTTCTCCTCCGTCTTTATAGTCTTCCAAATCACCTTCGGATTCTTCATCTTCACTGTCTTCAATATATTCTTCGTTCTCCTCAATTTCCTCTAACCACTTACACCACTGCTCTGGATTTTTAGTTTGGGACATGGTCTAAGTTTCACGAAAATGAATATAATTGCAAACAAACATACGTAGGAATTTAAAATATTCAAATCGGAAGATATTATTTTTAACAATTCAAATTATCAATATCAATCGTTTATACAAATAAGGAAGCATTAATATAATAGTAAAAACAAAAATAATATGAAAAATACCTTACGAAAAAAACTCGAGCTATAAAAATAAATATCACGTTAGTGATCGCGCGGGATACTGAGGTATCCCAAGCGTAATTTTTTTAAGTTGTCAGCTTTTGTAGCACTGGTCACTGATAAGCAATAATGCTAACTAAGTCTACAAGATAAGATGAAAAGGTACTGAAATGACGAAGTCATAATATTGTGCCATTTGACAAAAATTTGCAGAAATTCATCACTGGGATACTATAGTACTGGAGTGTTAAGAACAGTTTATAAAGTTTACAACTTTGCAATTTAAAGGAAGTAATTCATACACTAGTTTTTGTCTTAACTGTCAACTTTTTTAAAGAGGAACAGAAAAATATAATTGAAACAAAATGTATAAAATTTTGGAAGACGTTGGATGAATCGCATAATTTTGTACAGCTTATTGTATTCGATTAGTGCGATTTCCATTAGTGCGTTTTATTTTTCTGGGAATAACAAATCGTGTTGATTGATCGAGTCCTTTTTTCTTTGGTTTTTACAATTTTTAAGAGTATAATTTTCACTTCTACGTCTGCAAAAATTTCAGCTGAGAAGCTTATACAAAGAACGAATCGCACAGAGCAGATAGTAGCGCTATTCAGGTGATTTATACAATAAACAGTTACAGAATAAGAACGACTGTGTTATTTAGAGCTTCGTATGGGAAAGACCGTATTTTCATGTATACGACGATACTAGTGTGTCGTATGTATATAAATTTTAAGATACCGTTGCCAACCAACTCTCAAAAGACGCACTAAATTTTAGAATCTTAGTGTGAAAGAAGTCACTTCTATAGTTCTATATACAAAAGTAAACGGTTATTTTTAAGAAAACCGCGTCAAGCTTATCATAACTGAATAAAAAAAGAACTTGACTAGGTGTTTAACGTATGGTGATTAAATTTGAGAGGTATATAGGTACCTATATCTCAGTAATACACATTTTTTTCAAATTTCTAAACATTTTCTTTATTGTACAACTCGCCTTTATACTTCTTTAATTGTATTTGTTGATGCTAATCCGACGTTCTAAACACATTTATTTATTTGAACGATAGCTTATTTATAACTAATTATTTATTTGCTCTACAATTATGTACATTTAATTATTTATCTGCACTGTTCACTTATCTAGTCACTGATTGTGGCACCAACTAATTATGTGACAGATTATCGCTCGTTGACTATTCCTATTTTCAAAATATTTCTTGTCGCTGGGAGCTTCGTCCAATATCCTTCCTAGAGTGCCGCGTTTTCCTTCCGGAACGTTGCTCTTAAACGCAATGTTAACAAAGCCGTAATAATAATAAGATTCTGCTGCTATACTCGTATCAATATATTTTCATCGTAGTGTTTGTTTGACAAGGTTGATAACAGATATCATATAGGTACACGTACTTCGCGTAAACTAAGCCGATAAATTGTTATTATTAAAAGTTTATTGGGTCAAAGACATGGAGGATTCCTGAATGTTTTGTTTTGCTAGATATGCATCTATGGGTACATGTAGGGATCGCTAAAATTTTCGTTAGAAATAATTGATTTTAATAGGTAGATATTCAGTGATAATTTTTACATATCACTATTTGATTTTTTACTGTTATAAGAATTTATAATTATTTAATGTAGTTTCTTGAGTGTGTTTCGTGTAAAAATTTATTGTTTGAAAGTTAGTCATTGTTTTAATCTAAGAGCACCACCAAATTTGTGCTTTGTATTTGATTACAAGATTTCTAGCTTCACCGATTTATTTGACTACTGTAAAACACTAAAATGAACTATACTTAAACCAAATATGTCGTTTTTGTTATTATGCTGTCGCCCTTGTCTTTACCCTAGTAATAGTAGTTGGTAGAGTTGCTTATAAAAACAGGAACTACGTAGCAGTTCCCATCGTAGGAGATGCTCTGTTTATATGGCAGCAGCTTTAGCTTAATTTATATGTAGATTTTAAGTTGTGCCGTCATTCTGTTAGTTAAATGCTGAGTCAAATGAATGAAGGTTATACAGTGCATAATTTTTGGCTCTAAACTCAGCTTAATAGACAGAATATCAGGGTTGTAGAGGCAGCATGATTCATAATACAGTCAATAAGGGCAGAACTCTCGCTCCGCAAGCATAAGGTTAATTTAATTAAATGTGAAAGATTGAAGTCGATAGTTTGGAGCCACATGGCGAACCCGGGATTTAATGTAAGTCAAAATTATTATGTTTCTCACGGCGTATTAGGCTTGTTTAGTACCATATTGTATGGCAATAGCATTAATTCCTAATGTACATATGTCCCATGTGTTCTCTAATTTCACAAATCCAGCCACCAAACCGCCGTTCATTTAATTTGGCGTTTGCTTAGCACATACTCGCAAATTAATTGACGCCAAGGAATATTAAATCCATGCTTCGCGAATAAGAAGCGCCGTGGTACATAATAGAGAACTGAATAATTTTATATTGTTAATATCGGTAGCATTTAGGTTCACGGTCACTGATTTAGAGAGGTTAGCGTAGCCAAAATAAAATTAACCAACCGGTTTGAATTATAATTTACATTAATATCAGCTCTCGCTTGTGTGTATTCGTTTGTTGATTTATCATGAAAATACGAGCAGTTTAAAAATACTATGTCTGGGGTTTTAAAACACACATTAATCCCTACTAAATATGAGTATTCCTATAGTTCAGATTGATTTAACGTAACTTAAAACAGCGGTGCATAGGTTATATTGCAGTTTAATATCGTTGTTCTCATTGTGTTTATTCATTTTATTGCATTTTGATATACAAAGTTTGAATCATATATTTTTATAAATATAAATCACTAGTGCTTCACTTATATTATACGTTGTATGTTACAAAAATGTCGGCGTTCTAATTTTTCTTGCAAAACTAAACATTTTTAAGTGTACATTCTTGAACATGGGTATATTGTAAATCTTTAGAGATAGGGAATAAATAAATTAGTAAAGCAGTGCGTTTCTACATGTCTACTAAGAATCTAAACTAAAGGTGTCTGTATTGTGTCAACTTCCTGAAATATCCTTTTCCTGAACACGTAAAAACACACACACGGTCCTTAAACTCTGATAAACAAATATATTTTAGGCAATAACTTTAAACTCGTGGTTTTACGTGTAAAGTTCTAAAACAACAATAAATATCGCAAACTGATAAAACTTTAGTTAAAAACATTAAAAATATCTGTCTAATCCAAATGCTGAGTCTAATATATTTTTATGATTTGTGAAAAATATGTCAAGAGAATCTTTTTTCCTTTAATGTGTATGCATTTAACATGTTACACGAGCGAATAATACGTAATGGGCTTTTTATTTAAAAAATTAAATACAATAGCAAAGCGGATGTCCGTTATTACCGAGAAACCTTAAGTCCATTAAGCGAAACTATGTTATTTGGTGTATTTCGGTGAGTTTTAACTTTTTCCCAAATAACATTTTAAGTGCTTAGACATCCGGAGCCTTAATTGGATTTAACCAAGTAGTTTTGCCGACGGAAATTTAAAATACTTTTTTAACGAAGAATCTTCATTATGTTGAAAGTTGTTAAGACCGATTTATTTATGTGGAATTACACTTAATCGTATTTTGCGTGTCTAAGAGATCACTAGGTACCTCCTTGGCTACTTTTTTTATTTTCGAATATAACATCAACAGAACATAATCCATTGAATGCCGGAAAACGCTGATATTTGTTATAAAAGAAATAGTAGGAAGCCGGGGATAAAAGTAACACGGGTATGTTGTAACAGTGCTTATAGTTTTTTTAAATTTTGTTACATGTTGCCCTAAGCGCTTTAGCAATGTTCATTTACATTCACCTTTCTACCTACATTGCTAGTTTTCCATCTGTCATAGTGGTTAAGTTTTTGCCAGCCAGAGTCACTATTTTCTGCCTAAAAGTTATTGCGTTGTGTCACCGGTCGAGTGACTTTTAGGCGATCTCTAAAAGAGGAACAAAAAAGTACCTAGATTATTATGTTCTAAATTTTGTTGGCTATTGGTGGATGCAATACAATTTGACGTTGGGATCGTGGTTAATTGTGGATTCCCTCCAATTTGTTTTGTGTACACTTGAGGTCAAAAGTAACAGTGTTACAACCAACCCCAATCAATTTTTTCACCTGCAAATGTTCACTCTTAGCACATAATTGGTGGTTTTCTTCGTAGATGAGAACATACGAAACCTGTCGGATTAATTTTCCAATTTGTATATTTTTGTTTCACTTTTTTTTATTTTTTCATGTTGCTAATGTGGATTTTGGAATCAAACATTAATTTTGTTGATGAATACTAGTATATTTACCCACTACTTATGAGCTGTGAATTATTTTGCCGTTACAACTTACCCCGATCATTGTTACTTTTAACCCCAACGTTGAGGTTGGAAGTAACAGCTGTCTTACTATAAAAAAAAAAACAATTTTTTACATATGCTTTACGAAATATATGAAATAAATATCTTGGAAGAAAGACAAATGTCCAACCTATCATTAAATCAATTTGGATGTAAAGAACTTGTTATACTCTATGAGAAATTCAATAAAAACAAAAAATGTTACTTTCATTCACGGTCTCTCCTAGTAAAAGTATTGGAATGGTGACTGGGAAGATAAGATAATTTACTTTTTGGTTTTGAGGTTTTGACTTTAAATCACAGCTGTACCGTTTTAAGAAAAAATAAATACCGTACTTTAGTATTATTTTAAATTTTTAACTAATATTAAAGGTTTATTGTGACAAACTGTCCTAAAATTTTGGTCCATGTGACCTTTTTTAGTAATTATAAGTGTATCCTTGTCATTCTTTACTGTTAACACACGTATTGTACGAGTAGTCTGTCAGTCATTATACAGTGTGTCTAAAAGGAATGGAATGTGCTATATATCTCAGTAAATATCCACTTTAGGGAAAAACGTTTCGATTAAAAGTTGTTTGGTTCTTAGTTTTTCACCATAAGACAATTTTTTTTTCGAATAAAAAAGGGCAATGAAAAACAATTGATTTTTTTTAATTGACAAGATACCCCTATATTATACTACTCATTTAGGCCGGAGAATATCGAAAATTTAAAAGATCGTATTAGAGAAATTACACCTGAAATGGTTGGGAATGTTATAAACGGGTTTAAAAACCGAGTTTATCATTGCCAAGCTGTAAATGGTTAACAGTTTGAACACTTATTGTAGATTTCGTAAAAAAATTTCTTATGATGTTTTTGTTAGAAATAAATACTAATCAATTAAAATAATTTTTGCGTTTTTCACAAAAAGTTTGTTAAGTAAGGGTAATAAAGTTTTGCATCATTGAAAAGAGAAAAAAAATCTCTATCAAATGAGTATAATATAGTGGTACCTTGTCATTTAAAAAAATTCCATTGTTTTTCATTGTGCGTATGTTATTCGAAAAAAAAAATTAAATTTTGTCTTGTGGTGGAAAACCAAGTACCAAACAACTTTTATTCGAAACATTTTTCCCTTAAGTGGATATTTACTGATATATATAGCATATACCATAGCTTTTCGGCACACTGTATTATGTTAACGCGGAACGACGTACCTATATCGGTGTAAAGTATGTTGAGTGTTACATTTCTGCGGCGAATTTATGACAGGCACTTAGAAAATAAAAACATTTAACAGAAAATACATTTAAATACTAAGTAGAAACAACAGCGTAATCTCGGATATCTCAGTCATAAAGTGACTGCAGTATTAAGATAAGCACAATCAAAGAACGCTACGTCAACGATTCCCAGAATTCCCGATTTCCACAAACCGCTAAAATTATGGCCACACTACTTTAGATCATGCGGGTCACTGAAAAAGTGCGAACTCATCGTAATTAATATCCGTTATCCGGACTACTACATTGTTTCAGATAACATCGAATGCTTTTAAAACTGTAAACTTCCGAGAGAACAAACTAGCAATACCAGAGACGGAAAAAAACATTTGACGGGTTTACAGCTTCACAGTTATGGATTACAATACTTCGTTAAAACTTACTTATTGAAAGTTGAAAATCGCGCAAAAGCCTACTAATAAATCTAACTCAAACTGATCGTAAAACAGGTTCGATATTCTTCGCCGGCGACACCCGCATTTGCACATGTTTGCATCGCAATCAAATAAATCCAGATCTACCTTCTATTAGCGCACCTGGCACTTGCAATATGGTAAACGGAAACAGTACGCTATGCGTGCCAAATATCTTGGGAAACGTGTAATCCGTTCCTAATACCTTTACACATCCTGCACAAGGAAGATTAGGCTAACCACTGTAATATAAACTTTGGGAAGTGCACAATGAACGCACCTCATACAACAACTTTAAATGTTTGATGGTAATACTTTATTAAAAATAAACGCTAACTCTAAACCGTGTTATACATTATTTATTAGATTACAGTAAATTTAACGATGGTGTTGTAAGTCATAATCGAAAACTTTTTTCACATTTTAAATGGGTGGTCCGGAAACAAAAATGGGATTCAGATATTTAAGAATCAGGAAACTTTTATTTCAGATTTTAGTTTTTAAACATTTGCTGTAAATGTTTGTTTGTTCTACCTTTGACGAATCTGTACATTTTTTAAAAGACTATCAAAATCGAAACCACAGGTGACACTAGAAAATAGTGGATCCTAGTGTAACTGTATAAAGGGTGTCCCAGACTACATTTCCAGCATGGGGATCTCGCTTATTATAGGAGATACAGGTTTGTGTAATGTAGATTAGTTATTCCTTAGTATGACAGGAGCCACAATCAATTTTTAAAAGTAGGGGAGACCGGGGATAAAAGTAACACGGGTAGGTTGTAACAGTGCCTATAGTTTCTTTAATTTTTGTTATATGTCGCCTTAAGCGCCTTTGCAATGTTCATTTACATCCACCTCCCTATCTAATCTACATTGCTAGTTTTTATCTGTCATAGAGGATAAGCTTTTGCCAGCCAGAGTCACTATTTTCCGCCTGAAGGCCTCTACTCACCAATCAATTTGTCGGGACAACCGACCGACCTTTCCGATAAATTGTTTAATGTGTAGTCTGTCACCCGACCAACCCAACAGTTGGAAAAGTTGGAACGGTCGGATGGCCAGACCATCCAACAAGCCAACCACCCCGCCACATTCCTCTAGATAAGGACTATTAAACCGAAAATTTAACGCTATTTACAAATTTTTTATCCACAAAATGGCATCGAGCCAAAATAATCAAAAAAGTTATGACGTTTATGCTGTGTTGGTTGGACTGGTCGGGAGGTGTGTAGATAACACCCAACACGGAGTTCCCGACGGTCGGCTCCGACAAGTTGGCTTATGAGTAGAGGCCTTAAAAGTTAATGCGTTGGGTCACAGGTCGAGTGAGTTTTAGGCGATCTCTAAAAGAGGAACAAAAAAGTACCTAGATTATTATGTTCTACATTTTGTTGGCAATTGGTGGATGCAATACAATTTGACGTTGGAATCGTGGTAAATTGTGGATTCCCTCCATTTTTTTTTGTGCACTTTTGGGGTCAATGGTCAAAAGTAACAGTGGTACAACCAACCCCAATCAATGTGTTCACTTGCAAATTTTCACTCTTAGCACACAATTGGTAGTTTTCTTCGTAGATGAGAACATACAAAACTGGTTGGATTAATTTTCCAACTTGTGGTATCTTTTTGTTTCACATTTTTGATTTTTTTCATTTTACTAAGGTGTATTTTGGAATCAAATATAATTTTGTTATTATATTTACCCATTACTTATGAGCTGTGTAAATTATTTTGCCGTGACAACTTACCCTGATCATTGTTACTTTTAGCCTCAACGTTGAGGTTGAAGTAATAGCTGTCTTACTACAGAAAAAAAAAATCTCACATATGCTGTACGAAACTTATGATACAAATATCTTGCTTTAATAGATAACTCAGGAACTGAAGAGAAACTGCATTTTACCGATATTATTCTAAGTTAGCCATATTAAACGGGCAAGTTGACTTTGGAATAGTGAAGTGCTTTTTTCGCAAGTGATATATCATTAGAAAGAGGAGAAAAAACCACATTACACTTTTCCAAAGCCAACTTGCTCGATTAATACGTTTGTTTCATGGCTAATTTAAAATAATATCAGTAAGATACGGTATTTCTTAAGTTCCTGAGTTATTTATAAAAATATATATAACACAAGACATATCGTTAGAAAGAGGAGAAAAAAAAGGACATCGATCTATTCGTAAATTTGACGGTTCATAAGAAAAAATTAAGTTAGCGGTAATATCTCAAAAATGAAAGGTGATTTAAAAAATCGAAGATAATAGTTACATTCAACATAAAAAAGTACCCTAAAAGGTAAAAATTAAATTGATTTAATGTTAAGACAACAAAGCTGCGAGAGAAAAAGAGATTCGACATTTTCATGTTTTTGCTATAACATCTGTACAAGGAATTTTGTACTTTTAAAAATTGATTGAGGCTCCTTTCATACTAAGGAATAATTCATCTAATTTAAACAAACCTGCATCTCCTATAATAAGCGAGATCCCCACGCTGGAAATGTAACATGAAACACCCTGTATACAGTTACTCTAGGATCCACTAGTTTCTAGTATCAACTGTCCTTTTTTTATTTTATACAGACGCTATGTTCGATCATGATGTCAATAAATTTAATTTTTTTACCTGTTTAAACCATTTAAAACACATTTAAACAATTTCACAGCGTTTAAACAAAATTATTAATTCGCAATTTACAGCTACGAAACAAAACAAAGGAAGTGCTTCAAAGCAAATGTCATAAACAGGTTTTACACTGTTTTTGTTTAATGCATGGCTGTTAATGGCCAAACGAATAACTGTACATTAAATTTTGTTTTAAAATTGTTAACATCATTGGAAATGTAATATTTATAAAATTTACAAATCAAATAAACAAAGTTAGCGTTTGTTGTAAAGAAAAAAAATAAAGAATTAAGCCACGTTGCGAGTGGATAGTTCAAACGTTTTAAAATCATTATTGCTAATATTGAATTGTTGCGGTTTAACGGTTTATAATCGAATCTATGTCCCATGCCGCTTGTTATCGCTAGCAGCTTCAACTGCCGTACCCACAAGCTCGACTTTTTGACGGTTGGTTTAGCATCTCTCGACAGCCTGACTTCAAATTCCACAGAGGATTACTTCATTGGATGTCAAAATGTGTCGAGGGATTTCATTTAAACAAATTAGAATGCCTAATTTTCTTGAAACTTAAATACAAGTCTTACGGACGGAACAGAAGAGGCGAAGTCCCGGTTAATTTGATACAGTGTGAAAGAAAGAATTCAGAGACACGCGAAAATTATATAGTGTTTCATGAAACACATTTTTGACGCTTAACAGTTATATAAAAAAAGGTAAAAATGCTTGTACCTAAGCAAATTCGATTTAAAAGTTGAATATAAAAAAGTCTGCAGTACGTACCAAAATAAGACATGGTTAAAAAAACAGGAAGGTTGTCAAGAATACTCGAACATGAAAGAGGCGATTGTAGTTAAAAAGTTTCAATTGGTTACGTGGCAAAATACTTCAAGCATAAATACAATACCACCACAAAGAGCTAAAAGATACCAGGTACTTGTAACAATAGCGTTTTATATAAAAAAAAAAAAAACTAAAACGAGTACATGCCAAAACTGTCATGTAATTCATGTACGGCCAGAAAACCAAACAGATTAGTCGACGTCTCGCTAGCTTTAAGAAACCTTGCGCAACGATTCAACTTCAAGTATTATGGAACAAAAATAGCTTCGAGCAGTGCACGTTTACATGAGACGGCGCTTGAAAAATCTCAATACTCGATTCCCGTTAACGCTCAAACTATTTTGCATTGCATTTCCACTACAATATGGAAAAATCTACAATCGAACATTTGTAACATACATATTTACAACAGCAACAACGATGGATGCATATACAGGCTGATTTAAATTAGAGAACGACTGTTGAGATCTCGCTTATTATAAGAATAATGCATTGATTTACATTTGGCAAACTTAGATTTACAACAATTAAATATATTGCAGATACCTGCATCTGTGTTCATAAAAAATAAACAATCTAAAAAACTTACTTCTAGTTTTAAACAGACTTAAAAAAATATTTTAATTCTGTAAAAACTTCTTAACAACTTTTATTCTAAAGCTAATTAAATGCTTTGCCGAGGAAAAAGTATTAGGATCCAGGTTTAGGCTATACTGTAAGAGTAATTTACATTATTGGTCGTAGAAAAAACATGTAAAACTTCCAAAGGGCCAAGTTATGAGGATTTCAATTTTAGCAAAACACACTCATGTAATTATTTAGTATTTATAGCATAACAATGAAGCGCTTTATATTACCAACGAACCTTGAGAGTTGGACCGAATTCCAGTCCGCTTGACATAATGGACTAAACTCAACCAATACATAAATTCTTGACAATAAAATATATTTACTGTAGCGGAAAATCATACCACAGATCTCCATTATCTGGGCAAAGTTATCTATATTTACATCAGTAATTCAATATCGTTTTTATGCCGAGACAATCACCTCAAAAATATTTGTAGGTACACTACATACTAAAATTTGAAAAAACGGAGAACCATTTGTCTAATTTAAACTTTTTTGTAGCTCTTACCGTTTACGAGATCCCAATAGTGGTCCGTCTATGTGGACCACCCTGTATATAATCAATTTCCTAAAATCTGTATAAAAAACGCACCGTGACCAACACATTTTCAACAAGGTGTAAATATTTTGTGCCAAATTATCAGTAGTAGGTAATATAACAAAAGCATTGAAAATTATCGATAATTTTTGGTAAATATGCCCGAATGCAAATTGAGTTATACCTTTTTAATTAAAAAAGATAATTCTTTTAGATGGGAGTCTTATAGGAAAGATGTCCAGTATATTTATTTATTAAAAAAATCACTATCATTCCGGTTTTAAACATTACAGCGTTTTAGCTGTACAAAAGTAGCATGAAAATTGTTTTAAATAATTTTCTTACACACATAAAACAATTAAATATTGTTTGTGTACTGTGAAGATTACTGAAGGGATTAAAAAGCAAAAGACAAGCTCGGAATTTATTCAAACAACCAGTTGAAATCCAACAGTTTAAAGGTAAATTGCATGAAAAACTGGAACACTAACGACTTAATTGGGAGACCACCAACATGGTAAAGTCAGTTTAATTGCTTATCTACGAGTTAATTACGTCGGTACACATACAAGGAAGTGCTGTTTGCTCGCAGCAAAAAATTAAATAAAACAAGCATTAAGGAAACTTTCAAGGAGATCACATAAACAATTATTTTATGCTTATCTTGTGACTTGTATATAGAACATATGAACAATAATTCTCTTTGATGTTAGGCTCGTAAAGTGATTTTAAGCTGGTTCTACAAACAGCAAAACCGAATTTAGGTTTTTGCTTTTTTTTAAAATGAACGAATTTGTATGATAAAGCTTGGTAAATAGCGAAAAATTACAGTTTACTTACATAACCGTGCGTTTGCAGTTTGTTTTTATAATTTTATATTGTCGTTGGTGTGGTTTATGTGTGTGTTGGTAATATGGTATCTGGGTATGTTCTGTGATAAAATCCACTCTGTTTGTAAATGTAATTTAATGAATGTCAAAGTGTTATTTGACACGCCTGTTTAATTTGGAGAATTTCTATGTTTCTGCACATAAATAGACAAAGGGTGGTTCGTGTAACTCACTTCAAACAGTTAGACAATCAAACTTATCGATACTCATGTATCACAAAGCTACAGGTTTATATTACGTTATCCGTTAAGGCAATTCTGTCACAAAGTGCTGTTTTCCTTCTTTACATTAGGCGGTAAAAATATGATCTACCAGTTCGTGAAAATAGAGTGCACGCAAATATGCACTTCATAATTTACCTACAGACAATTGCATTTACCACCCTCATTTTTTATATCGAATCATTAACTGCAAATGACATTGATTGCCTCGTTTTGTTTGACAGGATGCATTATTCTGCGCAGTATGCTGTTTATTTTTACAATGTACATTTGTGTAAGTTTGTCATTCATAAATTAACCTTCGTGTTATGTGTTCCAGAAATTTCCTTCACCTGTCAAATTTGCGTTTTCAACCAATCACTGATTTTAAATCTTCTCGAGACTATCAATAGGAGCATTATTACACGGTAATAATTTTACATTCAGATGTTGTGGTTAGTCGAAAATATAAATTTGGAGAGGAAATTAAATATTTTGGTCTTGATAATTTTTGACGAATTTCGGCGACCCGTAGCGTTACTTTAATGTAGATTAAACCACACCCCTGACGCACCACTCTGACAGTACTCGTAAAATTAACAAAACATACATTTAATTTGACAGGTAGGTTAGCTGAAGGAAATTTTCTGACAAATTATAACTCGTGCATTGCAAATAATCTATAATTTTTGACAAATCTTTACTCATGCAAGTTGAATCGGAACTCAACTTGCATTCGCGTATATTTACCAAAAATTATCGATAATTTTCAATGCACTTGTTATATTACTACAGATAATTTGGCAAAATATATTTCAACAAATGTAAGTGAAATTTTTCTATAGGCCCTAGTAAGCAAACATATTTGTATGCACTTAATACGTTAATAATCTCAAAATAACATAAATGTAACTTATGCCGCTTCCAGAATAAACAGCTCACATGTAATATGAAAACGTTCATATAAAAATAACTTTTTTTAATGAAGAAGCTTTTTCAGAAATGCAAGACCATCTCTTCGTTAAAATTGACTCTTAAAAGTGCTCTTTAAATAAACTTATTTACATAACATAAATGATTCACTAAAATATTTCAACATTGGTTTCTGTTTGTTGAAACGGTGGAATTCTTAAAGTCGCGATTGCAACCTTATTTTATTATATATCTAAAAAAAAATTGACCAAGAAAATAAAGGCTAACTAAGATGGAACGAAAGTGATTACCATGTAAAATAACAAAGCTTTCAACGTATTTTTTGCTCATGATATCATAGATTATTTGTGAGCGTAGACACCGCGCCCAACTTATGAGAGCCAATTATTATATTTCCAACAATATATAAAGTCATTAATCATCGACTAATTTTGGCTGATCTACAATTATCTTCTACACCTTTGACATATTTTAATAAAGGGAGTGACTGGCGTATCTTGGAATACAAGGTCTAACACCCAACAATTTCATTAATCAAAATCGAGCCGATCAAATCGAAAACATCCACCGCCCTGACCGGTTTTGATAATTTTAATTAAGCGCGGAGAAAATTAAAAGTGCAGTCGAAAATATATGCGCGTAAAAAAAGAATTAAAAATCAGTTAAGCTCTCCTACGTACACATAAATATTCATGTACTCGTTGCGAAGTTAGCTCCTGAGTCTTTTTATTATTTTATTCTTGCAACAATAAATTTTATGGTATCTGCATTTTCATACTCGGCCATGGAGGTTAAATTTACGACTAATTACACAAATACAAAAGCACGGGATACATTCGCACAAGCGAATTCCCCGCGTTAAAAAAACTTGTAGCTTTAAATATCTATTTGACGGTACCATTTGGGGAGGCGCGTATAAAAATAGCCATTAAACGAAGGAGCACTGCAATTCTTAGCATCACAATGCGCTGTCATTAGTACATTATTACGGCAAGATATCTACTAATGAAGGTAAAAAAGACGCTCAGCGGACCCAATAAAAAAACGGCGAGTTTTAAATTTTTTCATCACAACTTCGCTACCCGGTAGTTTATTAATTAGTTCTATATGATATCCTACAACACAAACGGGCTTTTATAATTACTAGCTGCTACATAATAAATTAGAGTACGTTTTACAGAATCGTGCAAGGTTTTTAATTAAAGCTGGTAGAAAAATTGGCTTCGAAATTCACTGCTTGTCCGGATGTTTACACCTACCTATAGATAATGTTTAAACAGTAGGAGTTTATTAAAAATAACTTAATGTTTTTCGTTATCTTGACGATATCTTGGTGTTAGGAATCTCGAAAGAATTCTTTTGCAAGCGGGATCTTGGCAGCTGACGCCTGTTAAGAAGGTGTGCCTTTGTTTAAACACGAAATCAAAGAGCATTAAAGAATAGTGGTATAAAAATACGTTCAGTTCAAAATCGCTACTTTATTATCTAACATGGAAGGGTCGCGATGTGTTGTCGCTAGAATCTTATCAAAGCTGTGTTTATTGCATCAAGAGCATCAAAAATAAAAGTTTTAGATAGTTATACGCGCCATTGACGATTTGCAGAGGGAAAATATGGCAAAAACTGGAAAATACAGGTAATTTTTGCGATCGCGTTGTCCATGAAATAGTCAGAGATAAAATCGAAATTCTTCTATTTACCGATGCCCGCGTCCTTTGCAAGTAAAATGGAGCAAGGTTTTTGAAAAGATCTTAAACGGTTCCGGAGAAAAACGTGAAAAACGAAACTCCTGCATAAGCGCTATGATTTGAGAAATTGAACTGTTATAACTAAATCTTTGCGACTTGCATGGGTGTTTTACAAAGGAAAAACCCCTTTTACAAGGGTTTAGTGTTTCGCGATTTTCTCCGAAACCGTTTCGCAAATTTTCAAAGACTTTGCACCAGTTTACTTTCAAAAGATGGCCGTATTGCTAGACAGAAGAATTTTGATTTAATTTCCGACGGTTTCATGACCAACGCGATCGCAAAAATGAACTTTGTTTTTTAATTTATTAGTTTTTTTTCCCCCATTTTTCCTAGGAAAATCATGAATGGCACATATAACTCTGTAAAAGATTTATTTTAAATGTTCTTCATGCAATAAACACATTCCTCCCATGGAAGAAAAATATCCTTTGTGGACTAGTTTCGATAATACCGCCTCTGCATCAGCAAATTCTTAATTATTTTTGTATTAAATTAAGAAAACCAGTGATGGAAGATAAGATTGTCAGAAGCGGTATGAACATTTTTGGTTTATTAATTTTATATTAAGGTACAAGGTTGTGTTACTAAAAAGGGACGAAAATACAGAAAGTTTCTTGGCTATTGCAACCTTTTATTCGAAATATACCTGAACCGACAACCATCACAGCTGGGCAGGCCTTGTTATATACAGGGTGTATGGGTCAACGTAAAGAACATAGGGATATGGGAAACCGTTAAGATAGGATGATGATAAAATTAGCAAACAAGTGTGTTTGTATGTGCTTAGTAAGAATCTCAACTGAAATCGTGCAAATTTTGGTCAGTTCCTGACAAATCCTGAAAAAAACTGATAACGCTGGTTTTCTTTATAACTTTCTTATCATCAACATTAGAACTCTGAAAATTGGTATTCTAGGATTAGACAACAGCTTTAATTACCGGGCGTTATTAAAATTAACCCAGCTTGCTTAGTTTTTGAGATACGATAGTCAACTTTTTATTTCTTATGGGCGCCACATTGGATTTTAAGGTGACGAATTTTGTGATGGATAAATACAATGGTTATAAACTTTTGTGTACAGATACACATGTTTCGATTAAAATCTCTGTAAAAAGGCAAATATTTCGATAATTGGAAATGCCCTTGAGGAAATAATGTACTTGTAATTTTTTTGTGCAACTTTTTTGGTAGATGTAAGCTTAATTTGTTAAGTTTCGGTCCGTGAATAGTTAACTTTGAGGTATTTGCAGGGTATTTCGGTAACAAAAATGGTTGACAAAAATCTGATCTAGGTGTCCCGAGCTACTTTTTCGAGGTATATTCATCTCTGTTACCAGAACACCAGAAGTGTAGAATCGGTGTTTGTTTTTCCGCTACGGATAAAAACTCAAAATTTCAAGACTTTACAAAAAGTGGCAGATAGTATTTGGGTTATTTAAAAGTAAAGTTCGTCAAATGTTTCCGATTTTTTGTGAAGATTTTGATTTTTAAGATGTAAAACAAAGGAGGAAATATATACCAGCATTTTTTAAATTCGTTTTAGATTTTTAATAATTAAACAAGCTACACTAAATTTAATGAAAACATTCTTTGATTCGCTTTTCGTTAACACCACAAAGAAATAACCAAAAATACTATTTAGCAACCATCCAATACGTAAATATTATTGTGACTTAATTGCGCTTTTGTGGACGTTTGTACATGTTTCTTTTTTGGAATTTAAGTGTTGTTAACCGAAAATATCCAGTTTAAAGCTGCAACTCGTTTAGTTAACTTGGATTAAATAGGATGACCTCTAAAGTGCATAGCATGTGCTTTTAGTAACTTTTTTACGAAGTTACGATCCATTGATTGCATTCTTTAAAATCGGCTATTGATAATTTGTACGAAATGAACCATAGTCCCATTTTCCCACAGTTCACGGTCGTGCAATGACTCATTAATTCACATAATACAAGGAGGATAAATATCATGTGAACCTCCAGCCTTCTTTCGGTAGTTAAAAGCAATTATTGTTGATGATTCAGTATTAATTTACACCATGCAGTACCACAAAAAAAAAATCGGCATACCTCTATGGTGTCTAACATGGTGCGTTCCAGTACCAGTACAGCATGGTTGTTCCTTGTACATAATAGCACTGTTCTCAAATTCTGCACTCAAAAAGGGCAACTTTAAAGCTAACACTGTCATCATCACTATATACTTGATTATCGTACACATTTTGAGCACTTTTGAATCAGCACGTGGTCACAAACTATTATCGTTTTGTAAACAATTTAAAAATTTTAAGTTATCAAGCTTCTTACATGGATACCCAAAACGTAAATAAAACCAAAATATCCTTAATTATGCACTACATCCACTCGAAACCCGAAGTTTGTAAGTTTGGTTTGAACAATTCTTGATTAATAACGGAGTTCCGCATTCATTATTAGTTTTTTTCACAGCTGTTTATCAAATACGGTGAGTTAAGCGATTATAGTTTTCGGTAATAAAATTCACTTTAAATTTGTTATCGTAAATGTTCGGCATTGTTTACGAGCGCACGTACGGAGGTACTATCATCGCGTTGTCGGCCAAACATAAAGTCGAACTGCGGTGTTGAGGCAAAACTAGAGGAAGCATACCGCATATAAAGACCATTCGGGCTAGAGTCGGGCGTCGTCGCTTGGCCATCGTCATCAACGCGCGTCTGTGGAGCGTCTGATAGCCATTCATACGGCAGGTGCGTTTTTTATATATTTTTTAGGTGAAGCGTTAGTTTATTTCAGATATTTAGCAATATTTTGCTTGCATAGTTGCGAGGAATCGACCAGTGGCGTTCGTTTGCTGACGTCTCTTCAAATGTTTTTAGGGCGACCAGTGCATTGGCAGCTTTGTTTTTTTCTTCTGGACGCTATTTCGGAATTTTACTCCAATAAAAAAAAATAGTTTTTAATACCACAATAAATATAAATCAGCTTATATTCAATGCAGTTTTATTAGATTTACATACTAAATCGTTAGCATTACATTTTGATGAGGTGCATATAACCATTCCTTGCAAATTACACGTTATTTCGTTATTTATTCTAAAGATCAATAATTATTTTATTAAATTTAGGCAGAATTCGATTAGTAAATAAGTTATAGATTTTTTTTCTCTTTTAAACCCCAACAGAATTTATAACAATGCAATATGGTTTTTGAGACATATGAGCAGTTTCATTCTAGCCTAAATTAATAATGTTCAAACTTAGTCTAAGGTTTACCCAATAGTACCTAGTCCTTAGTTTACTAATATATTATTTTATTTAGTCAGGAGTCCTTCTACTGTTAGGTGTTATGCTGACTTTTTTTCATGTTTTTCTGTCTTCTGCTAGCCTTTTTATGTCTTTCCATTTGATGTTTCCATCCGTTGCTGCTTTTTTAACTTCGTCGTGCCTGGTTTTTCTCGGTCTACCTCTTTTGTTTTTTTCCTGTGATCTTGCTTCATATGTTTTTCTGGTTCTTTCTTCTTTCATCCTATTAATGTGACCCAACCATCCCAGCTGCCTTTCTTGTATTTTTGTTTCAACTGATTTTATCTTTAATTGTTCTCTATATGTTTCGTTTCTGATTCTATCTTTTTTGGGTTTTCCTTGAATTTTTCTTGGAAATCTCATTTGTGCTGCATTCACTCGACTACTATTTTTATTTGTGAGTGCCCACGTTTCACTTCCGTATAAAAGTGCCGGAGTTACTACCTTTTTGACCACTTCCACTTTTGTTCGTTTTGGGACTTCTTTATTTCCAAAAATTGTTGTTCTTAAACTGTTAAATATTCTTCCCACATTTCCTGTCCTTTCGCTTATTTCCTTGTCCATTCCTCCATTTTTCTCTATGATCACTCCTAAATATTTAAAGCTTTCTACCTGTTCTAACCTAAGCTCATTTAAAGTGATGTTATGCCCTTTGCTATCTGTTGTAACAATCATAGTTTTATTTATTTCTGTATTTATTTTCATATTGATTTTTTCAAATCCCTGGTTTAGAGTATATAAGTACTCTAACTATTAACGTGCAAACTACTGCACAGGCTCTGTTTTTAAAGTTTTGCTTAAACTCAACAATTTTAACCACTTTAAGTCGTCTTTACTAATCCTGTAGTGTCCAGGAGCTGGATCGCCTCGACATTTACATGTTGATGGAGCCTTTCCTCGCGGCTCTTGGCAAACTTCTTAATGGTATTGGTTACAGGTTGAGGTGCTGATGTATGTCACTATATCTGCAATACCAAGGTGCATCAGCGATGTTCCTTAGTGTTTTATCCTGAAATCTCTGGTGGATCTGAATATTACTCTGTTTGGTGCATCCCCATAGCTGTATCCCATATGTCCATACAGGCTTTAAAATTTGCTTTTATATAGTATATTCCTTTTAAAATTGCTCACAGCGGATTAAGAAGAGGCAGAACTAAACGAAACAAATGCACAATCTCCGTCTCTTTCTTTAAATATTATTTGTGTTTACAATTCAGTCTACGCCAATGAAAGTTGTAATCTAATTGAAGGCGGATTCATAAAGATTATTGCAAGCAGTCGAGATTTGATCCCTAATTATAGGTTCAATAAGGTTTAATTTGGGTTCTTAGGTAAAAGAAAATTAATATCTGTATCAGTATTTCCCAAAAGTTTTTGCTTGTAAACAATTATAATTTAAAATCTATTATAGCGTATAAAAGGTAATAAGCTTTTAGCGAGAACTTGTTTAGAACCAGCATTATGGTCATTATGCTCAAAGAAAAGCAATTAGGTATGCGATTATGATTTTAGGTGTTGTGCCATACAAATCATTTAAGGTTTATAATCCAAGATTGTGTATGTACGTGGGTTGTTCCAACTGCTTAAGCCGATATGAGAAGTCTTATATAGGATATACTATAGCAAAAGTTTATTGTGTAGGGACAGCGAGGAACTCCTCCCGTTTAGCCAGTAATTTTTTTTTTATATTTGATGCCTATTTCTCCTTTTTTTTTCTTGACATGTGCCTTCCAGCGTAGCTTAGCGTTCAATGTAATACTTAAGTATTTGACTGTGTTGGAGTATGGAATTTGTTTATTATCTAAGTTGATTGGTACATGTTCAATTCTCTTGTTGGTAAAATTGATATGTACCTACTGACTTAGTTTCATTAAACTTCATACACCAGTTGTTGATCTGAATGGCAGCTGCTTGTAATTTCTCCGATGATTCTACATTGTTTTTTTCTACTGCTAAAATAGCCGTGTCGTCGGAAAAGGTCGCTATAGTATTGTTTTCTAACTTTAACCTGAATTATACGAATAAATATTATCATTGATATTTGCGTTTATATTAACATACCGACAAAAACTTTCAATAATTAGAAACTATTTATTTTGTGTGATTCTTTTCAGTCTGGTTGCCACATCAGTAATTATTGGTTGTTGTAGGTTTTGTTACTTGTATATGGAAGCAATTAATCGAACACAGATAGTATCTTTATTGACAGTATAATTTATAAAGGTTTTCTTATTCCTGTAATTAATATCAAACGGCAAAAGTTTTATCGATTCAAGGAGTTATGATGGTGTTGAAGTGCCTTTTTATTTGATATAACGTAAACGTTCTTTATATTAGGGTCTCTTTTATGCATTTGTACTAATGTAGCCGAAACTTTAACGTTAAGATCAAAAAGACAAGTATATAAAATCAAATATGTTTTCGTCGAACATTTTCAATCAGACAACTTTTATAGGGCTATACAATTTTATATCCCACTGGAGACTTCCGCTTGATGTACGACGTTAAATTTGATTAAGAAAATTTTCGCAGTAAAAGTAAAAGAAGTAAGAGAAACGGAGTCTAATCCAAGTTCATACGTAAAGTTTTAACCTTTCTGAGCGTCAAAAGGGGTTTATCAAGACAGAACAGAGCTGCTTTGATCGGGTCGTAAGTAATTTAGTATCTAAAGAAGGGAACTTACTTTCCGGGCCACGAGCACGGATTAAAATTATTCCGCTTTTCTAAACGCTACGATTCTGTCTGTCGCATGCATTTTACTTCCACGCCGAGAATTGATTTGAGCAATGTGTCTTCATCTAACCGAAGAATATGGTCTGTTCCATTTCTGCCTTAGATTGGCTGTGTCTCAAAATATCCAAGAAACGAGGAAGTTCGAAGTTGAAAGTTTACTTTGGTTGATTGACTAGCAAACACTGAAGTTTGTTCTAGATTTATGAATGAAAAGTTGGCATTTCTGGGCTACATATATTAACGGATGCAGTAATGAAAAGTGTTGCAATTTTTTGTTAAAATTGTTTAATGTAAAACTTTCTGTGGTGTGAATTAAATTTCGAAACAAAGTAAACGTTTTGACTTTGAACAATATTTACCAGAAACAATGTCTTTGAGCTATTAAATAACGTTAAAATGTAAAATATTATTATTTCTTAAAAAGAAAATCAAACTTACGAGTTTCGTAAAACGGGAGGCCGCTAAGTGAGAGTATGCCTCTGTCTTCGTTACAAAACACAAGATACATTAAACAACTTCAAAATAAGTCGGTTAGTAAGATCGATAATAGCCTTATTAAACGAGATTTATGTATACATTATTTACTAATTACTATCATTTAAAACATAAATACGAGTACGGAACAGATTATAATTGAACTCTATTAAATTTTTGTAACAAACTTTAATTTATATGCAAATTAACGAACATATTTTGTCTTGGCTCACTTCATGCAACGGCTTGCTGAGATTTAGCATTTTGTTTGTGTTTATTTACGATTAAACAGGTGGGCAATATAATTACACACCGTCAAATCAACTATCAAGTCAATTATCTTGATTGTGGCATCAATAAGGGAGTGAATATTTTAGAGCTTTTTTGTTGTTTACGAATTTAATTTAGGTAACAGCATTTGGTATTTTCCAAACCAATTTTTCTACACTTAACTTAAATTTTTAAACATTAACAATCTCTAAGTAATTGAAACATAAATAGAAACTTAAAAATCGCGCATGTGAGCATCTCTTTATCAATTACATTTCTAAATTTGTATTACAATAATAAAATTCAGTTTTTTCCCTTCTTTAAATAACTGCAATTTAGAAAGTAACTTTGGGTTTAGCTCTGTGCGCAAAATATGGTGTTAAATAAATTCACTGACAGTGACAAGTGTTTAAAATTAACTGCAGTAAGCGACAGGGTAATATTCTTTCTAAAATTATCAAAATTTCTGCAATACGAAGACTTATAACTATTGTAAATCTGGGATAGAACAATTTTTTTTTAAAGCTAGTATAATAAGGCTTTGTAATTTTTCTAGGTATTGATTCACCAACATTTTTTATCGTATAACGTCAATCTACTATTGTAATAATCTAACGTCTGCAAACTATAAAATAGGGCGGTGTTTAAAATGATGTACCTAATAGTAGTAGTCTTTATTTGTTTTGAATATCCAAAAAGGCGTAGAAAATGTCACAATAATGACAATACACATATATACGCATATATACAACACAAAACTATATTTACTTAATAGAGTTTTTAAAGTAAGTGTAATTAAGATATTCACTAATTCCATAGTAAGCTTTAGAAATTGGAATATTTCTTAATCTTTCCTTCAAGTCGGGGTGAGTTGATTTTCTATACTCTCAGGTGATGTGCTAAATTGTTTATATACAGCAATAATTATATTACACAATGGACAATTCCATTAATGTACAACTAAAGTAGCGATAACATATTTTTAGCTGTCCATAATTGAAAGAAAAAGTAAACAAATAAACCAATGACAGACCAAAAGTTTTAAGTAATGAAACTTGAATGATAGGGAGGTGATTCACTTCCGACAAAGAAGGACAACACACAAAGAAAAATTAATCAGCTAGCATTAGGGATCGTGGGTCAGCAATGGAGTGAAAGGACAAATAGTGCGTCAGTCAACAAAACGCCACTCTGATGGACTCCGGAAACACCTCACACCACTACCCTTTTCCTTCTTGCCTACCACAAGTCAGACGATTGTGATATACTCTTAGAGGTCTTAATCGGTTTCGGCGCCCTTTAAAGTTGCTAAGTTTGTTGTTACAAAATTACAATGGAGAGTGTCTAATGAAATGCCCAGACGTTTATAAGATTTTCTGTTAAATTTTAATTCCTGAATCTCTACCTACATTTATGGGACACCTATAGCAGATGTATAGTTTACGAAATACCCATGTTTTTCAACAAAAAAAAAGCTAATTTTAGATGGAACTTCGACTGAATACTTTGTGACAAGTTAGCAGCCATCATGTAGACATCGGCTTACCATCATAGTTAGATAAATTTCCTGTCCTATATTCAAGCACTTTGATCTTTGAGGTTAAGTTAGATGGTTGGCGAGCCATTTCCTTGTTGTCGCCAAAACAATTAGTGCTGTGTAACATAAATCCCTGTCAGCAGCAAATGCTACAAAGTCACCCCACGTAGGGTATCTTAAATCAGAAAAACTGAATCTGGTCAGTGTCCGCACGAGTGACCTTCGCTGCTCCAACCCCCAGTGATCGTTGCGTCTTCTAACGAACTCGGCAATCTGTGCGGTCCAGAATACTTTCGATTTCTTTGAAAGCAAAGATTTTAGATTAGCTCGCGATGTTCTCAGACTATATACATTTTAATGAAGCCACTACGGAAAATCGCTTCTTCAAGAAAATCTATACCCGTTTCGAGACTCGCGTCCTTTCATAAGTACATTACTTTCTTTTTTATTTATGATCCACATGTTATTGTTGAAGCAATTGGTAGTAATTGAAACGAAGTGCACGAGTGATTTTTTCTGATTCAACTAGCATGAGTCAGAAAATTTGCTTCACCTAACCTACTTGTCAAATTAAGTATATTTTTTGTCAAATTTTACAAGCACTGTAAGAGTGATGCGTCAGGGGTGTGGTTTAATCTATATTAAAATAACGCTAATGGTCGCCGAAATTCGACAAAACATTATCAAGACCAAAATATTTGATTCCCTCTCCAAATTTATATTTTAGACCAATCACAAACTCAGATTTTTAGAAACGAACATTAAACGTATGAAAATCTGTTAATTGAGAAAAGGATATCATCAGTGTATGATTATGTTTATTGGTCGTTTCTAGGAAATCTGAGTTTGTTATTGGTCGAAAACGCAAATTTGACAGAAGGACAGGGGAATGTAAAATTATTACCGTGTAATGATGCTCCTATTGGTAGTCTCTAGAAATTTAAGATTAGTGATTGGTTAAAAACGCAAATTTGACAAAAGAAGAAAATTTTCAAAATAACATCTTCCAATTCACGTCCAACATACCGAGTGTCTACTTGCAAGCTCGAACATAGGAGTTTAACATTGTTTTAAACGTTTTGGTGAATTTTTGGTCGGCAATTTAATTACATGAAAGGTAATGGTACCAATAAACTGTTCTACAAAGGCAGCTTTACTGTAGTTTAAAAAATAAATAAATAAGAAAATAATCTACTGCCAAAGAAAAGGAATTTTTAAAACAGTTGTAGATTAATTTTTAAATACCGTTTTATTCATGAACTTATACGCGATTTTTAATTTATTTCAACAATTTATATTTCAACAGATTCCCTTAAATTATTCAAACATTTAATGTAAGTTGAATAAATTATTCCAGCATCATTCATACACCTTGGGCCTTGAGCCTTTATTATGTCCAACAAAGTCGCCTTTATAGTTACGCTTTGTCGAGCAAGACAAAAGCAATTAATTAATTTTTGATCATTTCCTTTTTGTTGTCGGTCCTTTAAGAACTTGATCTTAATTAGCCGATGTAAATCTCAAACAAGTGTTTATTAAATTTAAAACGATACTTCTTTAGATAAACCTTAAATCAAATGATCTTTGTGCGAAAGTGTTCTATTGCTAAACAAAAGTGCAAATATATTTATTTTTAAATGACATATTTTTTGCAAGTTTTTGTAAAAAAAAGAGCAACTGGCTCTGGTTGTGAAGACAATTTTTCTCCAGTAACAGTCAGAAAACGTAAACCATCTTGATTTTTAATTTTTTTCAACCATCCTGAGCTAGCGCATGTCAATTCTCAAAACTTCTTGTAAAAATATTTTGCTTCCTCTTTCAGAATAAGTCCACCACTTAATTGGAGCAATTCGTTCTCTTTGTAGCAAAAACCATTTATGCATTTATACAATGCCTTTTCCAACTTGGGAAGTTCTAAAGTTCTCAGAGATTTTCATTTTCCTAGTCCAAAAAATGTCATCGTAACTTATGGTTCTTTCTTTTTAAGAGCACGTACGGAGGATTCGGCTACCCCGTATTTTTTGACAAAGTAGTCACTTCCCTATACTTCTTAACCTTTGATAAAAGTTGCGTTTTTTTTTCAAGGTTAGGTAATTTGGCTTCTTAGACGCCATAGCCACTATAATACATACATGCAACACGTTTGGTCAAAGTTTGGATTGATATTAAACAAGTCTAAGCAAACCTAGACAGGTTTTAGGCCGTTTAGGTCCAGAGCTTGGAAGTGTTCTTCCTTACTCTTCTCTCTTTTGCTTTCTTCCTCCAATTCATTATGTTTTTCTCTCCTAGTTCTTCTTCCACAGCTTCTCTCCATCTTTTTCTGGGTCTTCCTCTTTTTTCTTCTATGTAAGCTTTTCCACGCTATATCTTTTATTATCCTGCTGTCCTCCCTTCTCTCAATATGTCCTAGCCATTGTATCCTTCTGGCATTTATTACTTTGTCTATGGTTGCTTCTTTGAAAATTGTATATACCTCCTCGTTCGTTCTTCATATATATCTCTCATCTATTCTCTTCCCTCCCACTATTCTCCTAATTATCTTTCTTTCCCATTTTCTTAGGGCTTCCTTTACATTTCCGTTCAGTACCCAGAGGTCTCACGCCCATAGATCGCTGTACGTCTTAGTATTGTTTTATACAAACGTAGTTTGGTGCTCCTAGATAACTGTTTTGCTCTTATTAGGTTATTTAAAGCTCCTGCACTTTTGTTGGCTTTCAGAATTCTCATGTTTATGTCCTTTTCTTTTTCATTCTGTTTGTGAGTAGTGTCCCTAAGTACACAAATTAATTTACTTCTTCAAATTCCCCTACCACTAGCCTGTCGTCTATTGTTCTATTCTCATTAGCTTGGTCTTATCTTTGTTTATCCATAATCCCATTTTTTTGTGCTGCTTCTGCCATTCTGCTTATGATCTCTCCCAGTTCCTTCAAAGTTCCTGCCAGCATAGCTACATCATCGGCATAACTTATGAGTTGGTGACTTTTGTTTAGTATTGTTCTCTCTCGGTTCAGTCTTCCGTCTCTTACTATTTTTTCCAGAACTGCGTTGCATATCTTAAAATAACATAAAAGTGCTGAACGCCACTTTCAAAAAGAACAGCTCATATTTATATATCTAGTTTATAATCATTTTTAAACAACTATCCCTAGAGGGGTGTTTGTTTAGAAAAAGTAATTGCTGCTTCAGCCTTATTTTGCACCAAAATTCGATCAGGACTAGACTATGTAACATGAGAAAATTTGTGTGTGCTTACAACACATTCAAAACGAGTTAAAAATTACAAATTATACGTTTTATTTATTTATTTCGTCTAATATCAAAAATTAAATAATTTTTAATCGGTAATAATTAAAGAAACTTTTTTATAATTATTTCACAAGAACTTTATTTATTACAGGTAATTACAAGAATGTTTTTCATTGTAACCAGTAATGGAAAAATCGTTAATTTTGCAATTACCAATTATGAACAACCACAAGTAGTTTTTTTTATAGAAATTATTGTCGTTACAAATTTTGTGCAAATATTTTCCAATGCCTCCAGTGAAATAAGAAATGGTCTCGTTCATTGAAACCGGTATAAGATTTGTGAGACGGCGTTCGTTATTGGTCACATTTTCGATACAAATAATTTATGGGCGCTAGATGTCAAACTTTTATAATTTCGTAGTTTCCTTTAATTTAGTAATTGTTTAATGATTTATTACATTGGCGGGAAAGTGTTATCGACCACAAAATTCGTAAACTTTTAGATTCCGGACACGTTTTCCAATTGTTATTGGTTCTGACAGCGATTGCAGTCCTACCAGCTTTTGTTTTCCGCGCCACTTGTTTTCCCAGCCGTCCTTACGTTTTACTTTCCCGAATGGGTGCACGTATCCCGCTGAAATCTTTCTCTGGTAACGTGTAAAGAAGCCGAACTACGAGAATCTCATGGGAAAAGTTGACTAATCGCATTTTGCTTATTGCAGTAGCATTCTGACATTCACTGTTCCTCGCAACGTTTGGGAAATGGATTACACGAGGGCAATACATGCTGTTTGGCGGAAAATGAGGTGGAAAATGCGTTCGCGAAATTTCACTACAAAATATAAAAATTGTGTTTCTTTATTATAAGTTAAAGCCAGGAGAAGTATTTTAGGTCTAAGCAAAAAAGACGATATATAAAGAAGTAGAAAAGGAACACGGGAAATGAAACCGAGCTAATAAATCTGCTTGGCAGCGCATAGGTAATCCTCATAAACGAATTCCTTTGTTCGCCACCTTTGATTCTCGTCTGCTGCGAAGACCATGTATTTATTCGAATAGGGTTGTCCTTTCTGCGGAGAAAGAAATATATCTTACTGACAACCAGACAAGATTGTGTAGATTGTTATCATATATATTTATCGATTGGAATTTCCTTTTTAAACACTCTATTCAGCTTACAATATAATTTCAAGAAAACCATAAGAAGATATAAATCACTCTTAGAAACAAAATACCGACTATTTGTTATATGTACGTAATTTTCATGACTAATTAATCTTTTAAATTTACATAAAGAATAAATTATTTTAAAGATTCATTTTACATTCAATAAAAAAGATAGCTAAACATTATTTAACGGTTTTTTTTTTTATGAATGTCACAATGCTAACTTAAATAATTGTATAAAATTTGTATTAAAATATTGACTTCAACATTTCAGGACATGTTTATAATGCTTACTCATGACGAGCAAACGGTTTAGGAAATATTCCAATGTTCTGTTTGTAAGTAACTTCAAAAATTAACTCAACAAAGCAAAATTTCCTTACTATTATGCTCGTCTCGAAACATATTCGCGAATAATTTTTCTACTGATAATGGGTTAAAGGCGATTTGGTACAGTTTTGTAAAACTATGTTAAAAGCAAATCTCATACAACATGCAAGTTGTAGGTATGATACAACTATGATATTGGTTACAATTTGTGTGTCCCATCTAATTCTCGAGAGCAAACATTGGATACCGAAGGTCAAACAAACGCAGCAAATACTATGATCCGGAATTCCATTTATGTTAAATACTAACTATAATCAGTTTCGGACAATTCAATTATGGCTTCGTTGTACAGTTAACTCAGCGATAGTATGCAGAGAGGGCGGCGCGGTGTCACACGGGTATAAATTATGACTGTAATTAGTAATAGTAACAATATACTGCTTTACGCTATTACTCGGTTATGGACAAAGGTTATTTCATAATCACAATGCTAACTTGATTTAATTTGTAACGCGCGAATTTGCTCGATGTTCTTGGATTAGCGATGCAGCTAGTCTGGACTAAATGAAGGTCTATCTTTTTATCTTATTAATGAAATGAAAATAAATACAAATGATGCAAAAGTTATAGTTATAAGCAAAATGGAACATAATATAGTTATTCGCGTTAATGACAGTCCAGTACAGCAAATTGACAATTTCAAATACTTGGGTTCAATAAATAAGGCACATGGCAAAATAGAACTCAACAATCAATGCAAGAATAAAGCCAAAAATGAGCTTTATCAATCTATAATTTTTTTTCCAGTGCTCCTGTACGGAGTAGAATCTTGGACATTAACGGAAGCTACAACGAAAAAACTAAATGCGTTCAAGATATGGACTTGCAGACAAATACTTAGAAGCCATTGGAAGGACTATTTCACCAACGGGTCCTAAGAAGATTAAAAGTAAAGGCAAATATTATGAATACTGTTAAAAGGAGAAAGCTGGAGTGCTTGGGTCACATAATGAGACATCCAGAAAAGTATGGACTGTTGCAGCTGATACTTCAGGAGAAGGTAGATGGCAAGAGGGGTCCGGGACGGAGAAGGATCTCGTGGAGTGTCACAAAATGAAAAACAAGTGACTTTTTTAACTTCAAGTAAATTACAAGCCATGAAGCATATAATCAACACTTAACGCTTCTCATGTACCTAAGTCATAACCGGAATTATGGCGCTATTTTTATTTATATTTCCATAACTAGTTTCAGAAATAACTATATTAACAAGTCCATGATACTCCAAGACATTACAACTTAATAAAAGTTGTGAAACGGTAAACGTGAATTGCACGAATGAATTTATTACACTATCGGGAGTTCTTAGTTCCTGGCCATAAAATCCAAACTCATTCAAAAATAAAAATAGGATTAAACCCAGGTAAATTACCGAATCGGCACGTCATGCGCCAAATTGTTTACATTAAAATCGTGTTTTAATGATCGTCACAAGATTATTAGGGCATGTTCGCGCAGGCAATTATACTAAAACTGAAAAGAAACCCACACAGGAATGTCGACTATCCAGAATGACATCCAATAAAACACGGATTTTATTAATTCAATGCGGCAACTAAGCTACCATATAATTTTACGCGGACTACACTATGTCATCATACACCAATCTCAAATCGCTAGGACTAAGTAATAAATAACGCGGCTTTAATTGCTACCTGCATGGTCAGTACCCGGTCGTTAAAACAGTTGTCATTAAATATAAAGTCTTAATTGGTCTGTATCTATTACGACTGTTATCATCTCAAAAAAAAAAAACAACCAGTTGATTCATTATTAAGTTTTGTATGACTCATCCCTTCTAGTAAAATGATATACGAGGTGTTTACAAAAGAATATGTACTTGAAAATTAAGGAACTACAAAGTGTGGATACTGCCTACACTAACTTAAACGCTGTAATTATTTTTGGAAATATATATTCAAACATAACAAGCTGTAAATAAAGGACTTAAAAGCAACGCGAGGAAAGACACGAAAATAAAACTGTATAAAAAATAGCAGCACCAACGTTGATGTACGGCAGCAAAACTTGGGTCCTCACATAACGAGATTTAAAAAAGATACAGACAGCAGAAATGATATTTCTGAAAAGAATCAAACGAAGAACCAGAATAGACCAAGTAAGATGTCAAGATATAAGAGACGAGCTAGAAATTTGCGATTTGGGATATAGAAGAATGGCGAGAAAAAGTTAAAGAACACATTATTATTATTACCGCGGAAGTGATCCCCTTTCGGGTTCCTGTACTGCGACCTATTGGTCTATTGTACCCTCTGGAGAGTCCTTTAGAGAAGTCCTGTGTTTCTGAAAAACCAGGATTTTATTTAAGGGAGTTTTTCTTAACTCTTCTTGGTTGGCTTATCCATCCCCAGAAGTGTACGTCGATAGGGTGTGAATCCTTCAAGCTAGCATAGTACGTGAAGAGGAGGTTCTTGTTCTTCACCACATCCTCTGCAAGAGTGCATATATCGGTCTCTGAGAGCCCTATTATGTAGAAGTAATTGTTTAGCCCACAGTGTCCTGCGACGAGTCCTGTGGCTGCTCTGATGTCTACTTTGCTCACCTGAGCATTTCTTTAGAGACCATGGACAGGATAGCCTTAGAATGGGCTTGTCCTGCAACTTTTTTCCAATGAGCATTAAAGTAGATATTAATATACCATTAAGACACCGCTTGGATGTACCAACTGCGGATTCTGGTCCGAAGAAAGGTGTCTCGCTGCCAATTTTGGCAAGGCGATCTGCCTTCTCGTTCGCTGGTATATTAGTGTGCCTTGGGCACCATGCCAGTTTAACATTATTCCTGCTTCCTAGCACGTTAAGTGCCCGGATGCAGTTCAAAACAAGTCCTGAGTTTACTTCCGACGAGCCAAGAGCTTTTAACGCTGCTTGACACTATGAAGATTCTGTCATTATTAAAATCTCTTTTTAATAGTGTTTTTGCACATAAGTGCATAGCGTACACCTCGGCTTGAAAAATGGTTGCGCACTGTAAAGAACATAAAACAACAAAGATAACCAAAGATGGTTAGAGAGTATAAGCCAAAAAAGACATAAGAAGTGAGAAAACCCATGAAGAGATGGACACTGTGATGTATCGAGAAGGCGAAACATGCACTTTGCCTAAATCTTCAAGTGAAGAAAAATGATGGTTAACTTGACTGATGCCATAAAAATGTGCAACTCTTCTCTAATTTAACTGACTTTGTATCTCTTACCGTTTCCAAGATAGCAATGGTGAGCATCGAAAAATGCACCACCCTGTATACTGTCAAACTATGTAACGATCCAGATTTCCATAAACAAGAAAATGCAATATTAATTATTTGCCAATTAAAGCACGAAATACCTGATGCTGAGTTCATCGAAATTCACAAAATACAGCTGATGCAGGCGAAATTCGCTAATTTAAATATTTAATCGAGAAAGGCTATTTTTGAATAAACTTAGTGCATGGTGTATTTCATAATAATAATAATGATTACGGTTCATGAAATTTTTTATGCATAAAATGCAGACGTATAAGAATCAATAAAATAGTTACCTCTGTTCATTTAAAAATATACAGAAAACCCTATTTTTACCATAAATGTAGAGGCGTCTGTTATTGAACACTGAATTGTACATTTTTTAGATGACGTATTTTGAATATATTTTTATGTTATTGGTAGGTACATTGAATTTATAAGCAAAATAAATAAAATAGTTCACTAAAAAAGCGTAATAAAAAGTCTGATTAAATAACTTGCGTTTGAGGTCTTTATTAATTTTAAAAAGGATTACTTATTCTCAAATAAAACTTAATACGCCAATACAAAATAAAATGTTATAGACATCAAACGTCTTTCAGCCAGAAACCTTGGAGTAATACGACTTCGCATGCTTTGAAGTTAGAATGTCACAGCATGAAAATTGAATTTCTCAAAAGCTTCGTTTAATTTTTTACCGATCTTCAATCTCTTCGCAGAATGTAGTTTAAAAAGTGTACGAAACTAAAACGAATTTATTGTCGTAAGTAATAAAAGTAGTTGAAGTGTTTCAATACGGTATCAACAGTTTTACACAAAAAAATACCTGCTAGGCAATAACACGATGTCTATTTACACCGTCCTGTGATTATTATATAAAATCATGTTTTTCAAAAAACCTTCAAACCTGTTCTTTCTTGAAAGCAATTATATTTATTGCGTATAACTTTTCGTTTCCTGTTCACATAAAAATTGAGATTATACAAGTCTACTGCCCTGATTTACATATAAATGGAGATTTTAACTATCGCAGGAAAGGAAATAAGTATATTTAACTATATAATTTATTATTAACACATAAGGTATTAACAAATTGCAGTGTACAATAAAATATGTCATTAGTACAAAAACAAGCTGCTTTTAAAATGGTTGTTCATATGCGAAATTAGTTTTTGTAAGTGCCAGTGTTCTAGCCAGCGGTTCTCAAAATCTATTTTATTAAGTGTAACAAAATATGCACATACTTTCGCACCAACAGAAACTATAATTTCCGGGATTTCCTCTCCTAAAATCAATTTAAAAGATATTCCTTAAATAATATTAAGGTGATGATATTTTTTGTTTAGTTAAAACTATTGCCTATCTCAGCGTTTTCCAACCTATAAACCCCAGAAAAAAATAGCGGTCCTCAGACAAAATTAGAATAATCGCGCTATAAAACTATAACACATCAAAAATCTTGTAGATGGCCCTAATCCAATGAAATTAAAATTTGCAGGGCAAAAATTGTTTTAAAAAATCACGAAAAAGTTTGTGGAAACTAAGGGCTGAAAAAACTTTAAGGAACAACTCAAGATTATTTAGAAAACCGACTAAAATCGACTTACAATCATACAAACATTTTACATCAATTTAAGAACCCATAGGGTTGTTAAAAAAATTAAATAACATTTTTCGCCAATTATTCAAAATATTTAGATCCATTGATTGTCAAAATAGAATGATAAAATTACATCTTCAATGTAAAAAATGTCAAAAATTTGTTAAGAAAAGATAATTTTAAATCTTTCTTATCTTTTTCTTATAATTGTTCCAAAATTACGGCTGTTTACCTTCATAGCCTTCTTGAAAATATTACATTGCCCAAATATTTAACAATAAAATCGTGATTTCTCGGAAAATATCAAATTAAGGTATAAAAAAACAGGCTTAACGTTTTTGAAGGACAATTAAATGTTTTAGAAAACTGTGTACAAAATACAAGGTTTTGTATTTGAGAAAAATTAGTTATTGGTGTTTATTTAACGTTCCATAAGTTTGACCAAGCGTAAAAAACGCCCTGTATAATATTTTAAAAATAAAGCGAGTGCAAAGTGTTAATTAACTTATTGTGAATCTAAATTTCGAACAAATTATCAATGCTTTCTTACAGTTTTTAAATAATGAAAATTTTTGAGAATGTTCATAAAAATGTAAATTTTACAAAAACGGTAGACTTTAGAGATACCAATATACTGCCAATATACGATAGCGGTCAGATACCAATTTTTATTGTAATATCTTCAATAGTATTCTAGATATTTGTCTTTTTCCATCAGATAGGCTCAGTGTTCCGCTCGCGCTGCAGACTTCTATAGGGAGCTAGAGGCACAAAAATAGTGGGTAAGGATGTGGATAGTCAAGGATAGGTAGAAGTACTGCCACAATATTTGCCTTAACTCTGGAGGAAACCACCTAAAACCTATACAATGACAGTCGGCCCTGGGATTCGAACCAATGACCTCCCGACTGCAAGTTAGGTTGCTAACACAACCAGCCACCGAGCTCGGTTCTTTTTCCATTCTTTTGCACAGCTATACGTACATTTTTGCTAAGTTAACCGTATCTCTATCTCTTATATTAACGAGATTCCTGCAGTGACTTAAAATAAATGACGCACCCTGCATAGTTTTACCAAAAGCAGCTAAGCTAAATTACAAATGTGATGTGCAATTTTGGTTCGTATTAATTTAAATATTGCTCTAAAAAGGTAACAAATCCAATTCTTGTGCATCATTTGTATTTAAAAATGTACATTTAAGCACTGAATTATGTGCACAGTTGCCCCTTAAAACGTTTAGGTTTATAACGTGATTGGGCAATTTTTTAATTATGGTGTGCAATAAACAATGCACGATGACTACACATTACATCGTTAAAACTAATTATTTTACGATTGAACATCGCGGATATGTCTTTATTTAACACGGTAATTTTTACAGCTACATCGCAAATGTGTTAAGCGCGCGCAGTGGGCGATTTGTAATTTAAATGTTGTTTAGTTATCATTTAATAGCTACATCCGTATCGTATAACTTACAGATTTCTCCTTAGTATCGGTGGGCGGTCATTCTTATGGACAGGCAATTATATTATAGTTATACCATACCTAAAACAAAGAAAATAAAATTACTTCAGGCAGCACACACACATAAAATTACAAGAGTGTTTTACGCCGTAAAAAGTAATCAAAAAAATGTGCAAGCCGCATTAACGCCGACATAATATAATCGCTGTTTTGTTTTTAACCTTTTATCGTTGTCAAAGTGGTTAAATGCGTGATTTATAAATAATGAAAGAGTGTAACAGGCATACAAAACGTGTCGACGGGAAGCAATTTGTCATTGTAATTAGTCTAGTCGTATTATCGATTTTGTTTGTAATTTTATTGTACAGACGAGGGACATTAAATGAAATCCTGCGCGGATAAATTACAATACTGTTATTAAATATATTAAAAAACAGGTGACCTGTAATATTTCTGCAACTGGACTAGAGGGAATGGTCAAATGGTTCACTTGTCGACCGTTATTATATTTTATTATATGCAACCGTGACGCGCGTTAGCTGCTAAAATTACACAATAAAACAACGGATTTAAACTTTTACGGTGTATACCGGGCGATTCAGTTTGACTGTCGCAGACCTATAACTTTTTTACGACATTTAAATTTTGTAAATAGCATGAACTTTCCTATATATTTTTAAGAAATTCCTAATCGCTTGCTTGGACATTACAATTTTGTCATTACTATACTAAGACTAGTAAATCTAATTTGCTTTACTATAGACTAAATCAGTCAATTAAGATCGCTTGGACATCTACTACGCATGCCAGAAAGTAGATACGCGAAAATAGGTTGGAAAATGAAGATGGAGAAAAAATAAAATAGAGGAAGACCAAGAATAAAATAGGAAACGCGTGTACTAACACAGAATCATATTGCTAGATTGCTACAAATATTTCAATGGAAAAAAAGTCTTGCCAATGTGTTACCAATAAATATTGTGGTCAGTGACCGATAAATTGTTTTTTTCCATATCTGTTACTTGAGTAATTCCAATCATTAATCTTCGTCTTTTTTCTTTCTTGCAAAGCGTTTTTAGATGTTCTCCAGCGCATCAGTTTTAATCAATTCATATATTCACTGTATGTCTATGAATTCTGTATCTCATTCGGCATCATTTCCTATACGTGTATACTTAACAGCTTGTAAATGAAAAATTTAAAATAAAATTCTATGGAACGTCATGTAAATTTTCGGTCTAAAATAACGATGATTCGATGAGCATAAGAAATACCTAGGGGTGGCGTTTTGGTTCATATTACAACTGTTCGAACTGCCTCTTTGTAGTTTTCAGTTATTGAAATGACGTTATGTATGCTAAGTAATGGTGGGCTATTCAAAATATAGTGTTGTAAAATGAGGGAATATATTTATTGGGAATATTTTTGATGTCGAAAAAGACGTGAGTGTATCACATAACGACAGGATATAGCAGTGCTTCTAAAACTTTTCACTTGCTACGTCATTTCTTCTGGAAACTCTAACCTGAAGTAAATAATGTACGCACTATAGAAATACTGAGAAAAAATAGTAGTTATTTTACGATTTATATTGTTTTATATTACAATAACACAAAAGAAAAACATGTGTAACTTCTGCAATCAGATAAAAATTCATGGACCAAAATTATGATCCCAAATTTTCTTTTTCTATATTACACTTGAGACCGTTTCTAGGTTACGTTGATTAAGTTTCAAATAATGTATTTATTACAAAATAATCCAGAAATATACAGATATTCGACAAATGAAGGCGTCAATATTAATCTTAAAATTTGTTACATACACGGAAGCTGAATGTGTTCTCAAAGTCATCAATATGCGTATTTTATTCTGATATATGTGTGTGTTATTGCCAAAAAGGTGAGCATAAATCAGACTTACAGTGCCAGCTGTCCAATACTTTTGCCGTATACTGTATCAATTCGTATTTACATATTTGAAAAGTTATAATTCCTGGCCCTCGCTTGATATCAATTCGCTCCGCAGCCCCAAGTCGGTTGTGGCACAAAGAAAATTTTGACCAATTTACATATTTATATACACCCTTCGCAATTCTAGCAGTGCGGTTTCACCATGCGATGATGGGATTTGCGTTCGTTTTAGGTATTACGTTTATTATTTCAGCAAGTACGCTTTTTCAATTAGATTAAATTGGATCTAAATTAGAAGTTTATAATTGTGAAAGAGCACGATCTCGTTTGGTATTTATTTTATGCGAGATCTTCTCAGAACTTTTAGTATTATGATGACGGACTTTACTCTTTACAAAATTAATTTTTAATTTGGGGAACGTCTTGAAAAGAACGTAATGAAATTATTTATGTAACAATATTGTACATTTTGGCACTTGTTTTGCATAAGCGCGGCCTACTTCGGTGCATAAAAATGCAATTAAATGGCTACTTTTTTGAAAAGTATTGAATATCTCAACAACTACGGGGTTTAGACATAGGACACCCCCCATAAAAATTGAAGGGGAAAAAAATGCTATCGAATAGCATAATAAAACAAGGGTGTTTACATTTGAAAAAAGTAAGTTATGTCACTTTGAAGTTTGGAAAGTTTGGCATTTTTTTGTGAACACCCTGTATTAATAAATTTTTATTTTTTATTTTTAAAATGTTGCTCCCTAACCGAACTAACATTATTGATAAAACTTATTTCTTAACTTCAAGAAACGAGGTCGCTACGATTTTTTAAAGTTGGGCCTGCTAATGTCAGATTTTTCGGAAAAAAATTAATAAGTTGGCAACCCTGACACAAAATCAAAAAATGAAAAGACATTCATGTAGAGGTTAAAAAATGACATCCGAAGACCTAAAAATATACAGGGTGTTCCATTTAAAAAAATCTTTGTTTTTGTTATGGCACGAAAATGGGACACCCTGTATAGCTGAAAATAATTTTAAGACGTAGATCTTTTGAAACCAATAACTTTTTGTATTTAAGTTTTTTTTCTATCTCCTACGGGCGGGGCGCTATGAAAGCCCGACGCACTAATGCAGGACCCTGTATACATAAAACTGGTATTTTTAAAGTTTTTAAAGTTTTAGTAGCAAAAAATTTTTTTTTTTCTAAATTTTGATGTCGATGGGGCGGGCACGGGTTAATGGTATCTGATCGATCTCAAACTTTGTATGGCTTATTTTTTGGTATATTGGAACAGAACTGAAGGGTCCTACTGTTCAAATTAAAACAAAAAATTTTGACCTATATAAATAAGGACCACCCTATTATACATATAAAAAAGTATTTTCAATTTTTTGTAACTACAAACTCAAACAAATTTTATAAAACAATCGTTTTTTCAACCTGTATTTATACACTGCATAAATAAATTCTTAATGCGCAGAATATTCTAAATACTTTAAGTTCCAGCATAGGTACTACTTACTTAGAAGTCAATTTAACGCGAGTTTTCAATTTTATTCTATCGACTGCGTTCCGTGGAAAATAAGTGGGTTAATAACGGCGCATCATTTCCATACTTGAAATACTCGTTAGAAGTAAGTGCAGGTTAAGCACTCACTAATAGAGGATGTACCTTAATGAAACTGTTAAGCTCCAAGCATATTCATATGAATGTACTGGATATTAGCCTAATAGACACGGGGAATTCCATACTATGTGAACCGATAACTATCAATAAAACTTAATGCACGCGACTGATCCTACAAAGAGAAAATGTACTACTCAAAAACCATAACATTCATAAGCAATAAATTAAAGATAGTTATTTGTCTACAGAGGGAGTTATTGCTAAACGATTCTATGCGAATTTCAACTGCGTTTTACATAAACATATTTAGGTAATAATTAAGAATTAAATCTAATGTAATTTTTTTTAAATGTAACTAAATTTCTCTAGGTATTAAAATAAATAAATTAATTGCACATTAATTTTTATAAAGTAATGACTACATTTTCGTTGTAATTTCTATCAAATACGGTCGTCTCACTAAAACGAAGAAGTTATTGTGACTCAAAATTTCTTCCACTGTTAAAATTTCAAACAATGTGGCTTTTACATAATACAATATTGTCGACAATGACCTGATTTGCTTTGCAGATTAACATTTTGCAGATTTTACATCACTATCGTAACCTCACTCCCCAGAGCAAGTTGCCTGAAGCCAAAACTCGTCTTGTACCCGCCGACTCCTTTTGTCATCACCTGACACCCTCTAATTAGGTATTTTGTGCCTTGCCAACAGACACGTTGTTCCCCTATTTTGTATTCCATGCCTCAGGGATGTTATAAATATGTAGAACTATTTCAATTTTGTGTCTGAATTAATATGTCCCGTGGGTATGATAACTTGAACATTCGCGATCATTTTTCAATTTTAGATTTTCTGTTAGGGGCAGCGATTACGTAAGAAGGCATGTCGGGGCGCCTTTTTAAAAAAGTATAGCAATAAAATATTGTTCCAAGAATAATTCGTGAAACTGTACGCATTAATTTGACAAATAAGCTTTGCGTATAACAGTGGCGCAGTTAAGATTGATGATACGAGACCATGACTGCAATTTGTAAGTTATGAATTGATACTAAGTCTTCAGGTTCGCGGATCACAGGATTATTATCTTATGTGTTAAACCCCACCCTAGTTTAAAGAGCAAATTAATGATGTTTTGAGCCTAAATCTATATGGTGAAGAACGGAAAGTAAATTTACATAATCCATTGAAAATCTTCGGAAAATTGAGTGGGTAATATTAATAAATTTAAACAGATTAAATGTCATAATTGCGGAACACATAAATGCCCGTAATGCAAATTAATAAAACAGGATTAGCGCTTTCAAAGGCAATAAAGTTTGGTAATTGAAATGGCACCTGAAACACTAAACGTACCATTTCAGCCACTATGTTCAGTTTACGGATTGGACTAAGCACCGGAGCGGTCCTAGTGTCACTATAGGGTAATTAAATATTAGACTATTGGAGTAAAGCATTATTAAATGTAATTGCAACATGACCCACATGTAGCAACATCTGCTTTGCTAGTCACTGCCATCATTGCATCGAGTGCTTTGGCTCCAATTGTTCTATAAAGATAAACAATGGCAAGTCAATTCCATAATATTTTATATACGGTATGCGCTAAAAAGTACATATAAAGGGTTTTCCAATAAGAATGATACGATTTTTAAATAAAATTTTAACCATGGTTAAGATGTTATAAATGTCATGAGTTGTCATTTATATTGACTATAACCTTACAATTCATCACGGTTAAATACAACCTTCAAGAACGTTTGGTTATTATCCAAAAGGTTTATGAAAACAGACGTTCTTTTTTAAACACTCAACGTGCACTTCGCGAAGACTATGGTCCACATAATCGCCCTTCTGTGCTTGCTATTCGTAGAATTGTTGAAAAATTTGAAAGGGATTTTACTCTTTGCGATGCGAAAACACCAACAAGACGTCGAAATACAAGAAGTGAGGAGAACATTGCTGCTGTAAGAGATAGTGTTGAAGAGGTTCCAAATTTATCTATTTCTCGTCGTGCTCAAGAATTAGGGCTCATAAGAACGACCACGTGGCGTAATTTGCGAAAAGACTTGAATTTACACCCGTATAAGATTGTATTGACTCAAAAACTGAAGCCACTTGACCATCGTAAGCGCCGTGACTTTGCTGCTTGGGCTTTAGAGCAACTTGAAACGAATCGTAATTTTGGGCATAAAATTATCTTTTCAGATGAAGCTCATTTCTGGTTGAGTGGATTTGTTAACAAACAAAATTGTCGTTTTTGGTGTGAAAACAATCCACAAGAGATTCACGAGAAGCCCTTGCATTCGCAAAAGGTCACTGTATGGTGTGGTTTATGGCATGGTTGCATCATCGGACCATTTTGTTTCCAAAACGAGACAGGAGATGCAGACTGGTGAGCGGTACCGGTTAATGTTAACAGATTTTTTGTGGCCAAATTAAGCTCAAATTGATTTAGAGGACATGTGGTTCCAACAAGATGGTGCCACATGTCACTGCTAATGCCACTATCGACCTATTGCAAGAACAGTTTGGTGAAAGGATAATTTTAAGAAATGCAACTGTTAGTTGGCCTCCAAGAAGTTGTGATTTAACTCCTTTAGATTACTTCTTGTGGGGTTATTTGAAATCTAGGGTCTATGCAAACAAACCAAGAACCCTTGATGAATTACGATTAAACATCGAACGCTGCATTAGTGACATTAGGCCCGAGTTATTGCACAAAGTTCTCGAAAATTGGGTTAAACGAATCCGCTCGTGTGCACAGAGTCGAGGTGGACACTTAAGTGACGTGTTATTCAAAACATAATGTAATATGCTGTGCTTCAAAATAATATAAAAAGTTTGTTTGTATCTAAAATAGTTTTTATTTTATTGTATCGTAAAATCATATCGTTCTTAATGGAAAACCCTTATATATAGAGCTTTTTTTACAGGCCGCTTAGGCTTACAGCTCCCTGGTTTTCTTACACTCTTTCCTATTTTTGACTTTGGTCTTCCAAACTCTTATAGGTACCTTTTTCTTTAAGGTCTGATAGCACTGCTTCTCTCCACCGTCTTGTCGGTCGACCTTACTTCTTCTTGTAATTTAGTGTTTTCCAGGCTATTTTGGTGTTCGTCCATCTGCCATTCTTTCGATATGACCCAGCCACTGCAATCTTTTCGCTTTTATTACTGTCAATTGCTGGTTCCTTGCATATCTCATAAATTTCCCTGTTTGTTCTTTTCTCATAACCTTGTTCTGTTTTCCTTTCTCCCAAAATTCTTCTAAGTATTTTCCTCTCCCATCTCTGCAATCTTTTCTGTGTTTTCTTATTCAGTATCCAAGTCTCGCAGGCATATAGTGCTGTTGGTCGCAATGCTGTTTTGCAAAGGCGGAATTCAGCATTGCCAGATTTTCCGTACTAAGAGATACATCTGGTTGTACAATTCCTCTCCCCCATAGTTCAAGTTCTCTGCAGTCACTCCGTTGTTTTCGGAACATTTGTAATTTTTTTGACTCTCAATAATTTCCATTATTTTCTTTTTTGTAGGTTCATCTGTTTTTATTTTTTCTTCTTCTTTGGTCAGTCTTTCCTTTTCATCTTCTACGTCTTCATATAACATGTCAGAGAAATATTCTTCCCACCGTTCTATGATTTTTCATCTTCTTCTATCCAATTTACATGCTTATGTAATGCCAGGTAGAGCTTTTCTTTTCCCTCCTTAACTTCTCTGTAGAAGTTTCTAATTTTCTGGTAATAGTCTTCTGCTTCTATAATGTTTTTCTTGTATATCTCTTCTTTTTTCTATCTGTTTAATCTTTTCACTTTTGCTCTTTCTCCCTATAGGCGTTGTTGTCTTCTCCTTCTTGGGCTTGTTAAGTTTCCATGCGCAGTATGTTTCTCTTTTCAATTTCTTTTCTACATTCTTTATCAAACCACCTTGATTTTGCTTGAAAAACTTTTCCATAACTGCTTCCATTTTCCCCCATTTTTCTTTTATACCTTGGGCTTCTTCGTTTCCGTGATCTAGATATTGTTGCATTATTTCTTCTTGGTATGTCTGTTGTATTTCCGTGTTCCTTAATTTCTCAAAGTTATGACATCTTTTTCGATACCATCTCTTCTTTTTCTTTATATCTACTCTTACCAGGAAATGGTTTGAGATTCCCACAACGTACGTATATTCCCCATTATTCAAATATCAAAATAGTTATAATGTTAAAGCTATTACACTTAAATAGACTAGACGTTGTTATGGACACTTTTGCGAAGTGTACGCGACTGTTAAAATTCAAACATTTTAGTAAGTTAGATAAAATTAATGTGCTGTAGTAACCATTATATCTCTACGTGTTACAAGTAGCAAATACCGCGATGACTGCCGTTAAAAGTGAATAAAAGACATATAAATAAAAGCGAGTGTTCTATCTTTATACCCATATCAAAATATTCTCATCTTGGCGTAGCTTACGTTACTCAATCAACCATAACGATTCGTAGCTAAAAGAATTCAGCCACCCAAGTAGCTCATACTTTAATATCACTATCTATAAGTGGGTAGTGCTGTATGTGCCATATTGAGATAAAATTGAAATGGATGGTATATTTAACTGAACAACAACATTCAATTAATTGTTATAGATAACAAAATTTACTGGAAATTCTTGGATGCTAGATGTTAAGTGTATGGTACAATTCAACATTGTTAGGTGTACCTATTTAGAAGCGTTTTAGCAGTTTTTTTTTAGTTCCAGAAATGATTATGGACACATTTACATGTAAAGTTTTTTAAAACTAGATTTTAAAATATTGAAGTTGTTCAGAATTTAAAACTAAATTTTCGAAACCAATTATTTTTACTGCTACAAAATCGACTGAATTGAGACAAAGCTGTGCTGAATCCAAATTCAAGAAGAAAAAACCATGAACTCCTTACTTTAAAAGTTATTTAAAAAGAAACAAAAAATAATAAAGTTGTTTTTTGCTTTATCTTAATTTTTATGGACAATAAGAATACTGAAACTTTACAGCAACTTTTCAACCTCTATACCATTGCTGTAATTCGATTATCAGTCACAACGCACGTCTTACCTAATCATCATTAACTTTATAATTTTTTATAGGCACTATAGTGGTATTTTGTGGCATATCACAAATTTTATTTGTAAATGTAATTGTTTTTATTTATAACGTAATTTTTACAGATTATTTTACATTAACCTAAAGTTGTTTCTTGTATACATATTAATACTTCTTTAAATATTATGTTTAAAAATTGCTCCATAAATAGCTTATGTTGTGATTTTTTATCTTGTTTATTTTATTATAGAATGAATAAAAATTAAACTAACTTAACCAAACCTAATGTAAAATAATCTGTAAAAATTACGTTATAAAAAAAAACAATCACATCTACAAATAAAATTTGTGATATGCTAGCATGCGGCGAAAAATTTTGGCGGCGAAGAATTGTGGCGGCGAAGAATTGTGGCGGCGAAGAATTGTGGCGGCGAAGAATTGTGGCGGCGAAGAATTGTGGCGGCGAAGAATTGTGTAGGCGAAGAATTGTGGGCGAAGAATTGTGGAGGCGAAGAATTGTGGAGGCGAGGAATTGTGGAGGCGAAGAATTGTGGGCGAAGAATGTTACGGACACGGCACCATAGTGGTGTATTGCATAAAAAGTCCTTTATACAGTGATACAACATTCTATAGATGCTTTTAAGATAACAGAAATTATTTCATAAGTGGCGATTTTTATTGAAATCACCCAAGAACTAGCCAAATTTTAATAACCATACGAAATACGTCAATATTATTTTGTGTTTCTGTGCAAATGACGTACCATTGTAGTGGGTCTTTAAATCTGAACTCAATGGAACAGCGGCGATGTTGCTGTATTAAAAAATACACAAAGTAAAATCTAAACGTTGAAAATGCCGAAAATAGCACAACTTGTAAAATTGCTTAAAACGCGAACAATTAATCTCATTTATCCTTTTGCTCTGTAGTGCTTGGAACATGAAAGCTGACGACGATTAATTATGACTCGTAGCTCACCTTTACAGACCGTTCAATAAGGCACAAGTGGTTAAGGAAGAAATTTTATACCAAGATTAACTAATTTGCAAGAAGCGTACGTTAAAATTCAAACAATGTTGTTACAAGAAATGTATAAACAATAAAACAACGAATTTTTTTATCACTTACCCTCAAATTTTGAGTTGTATTACGTTTTAATATTAAAATATATATTGATGATATTATTTCAATTTTAATCAATTTTAAAGCGAAAACTGCTCTTCAAAAGTTTGTTACTTTAAAACTAATATAAAATACAAAATGTATCTTCTTCTCAATCCGTCTGTGATCAGTTTCGTTTTGTTAATATTGGGAACCAATCAACAAGTGAAATTAAACAGTTTGTACTTAAAGCAAATCTGTTTAATACCTAAACAAAAATGACAAAGAGCAAAGTTTAAAAGCACCTGTACTTCACATTTTAAACAGAGCTCTGAAGCGTTAAGAAAAAAAGACCATGAAATATTGAATAGAAAGGAAGGTGTGAAATGTGACCGGAAGTACTGTGTAGAGGTGCTAAGAATGCAGTGAGTTTTATACCAATCCTGTCACTGAGAAGTTATTCAAGTGCCATCTATTCATTCAACAAGGAAATAAGTCTTGGGCATAAGATTATAAATGCCTTTGTTCGTATAAAAACCGCGCTTAAAGCCTGGCATTTGTTGTAATACTATAAAGTTTATTATTTAATTTATGCGAAACATAGTTCCATCCGCACCAGACGGTCGTATATTATTTAGAACATTCGCGCCAGTAAGAAACTCTAAACTATTTTCTATGCAAAATATGTAGTGAGGTCTTGTATGTACTTTTCATACTGCAGGGTCCAGATGGGCCGTTACGAACGCATGATGCACTTACTGTCAACAACTTTCTTCTGAAACAATACGGTGCTTCAGAAACATCGCATATGCAAAACAACACACTCTTGCGAAAAAAAGAAAAGTTTTAGAAGTCAGTAAATACGTTATTAAACTTTGTTTTATGAATTTAACACAACACTTGCGATGGACAAAATATACTTTGGCAGCTAAGTTTTTCTAAGACAAAAGAAAAGAAAACTATTTTTAAGGACAAGACCTGTGTACTACGTAAAACAACGTTTGCGGGTCCAACCAAATTACAAAGACGATCACGAGCCAAAGTTATCAACAATAAATATAAGAGTAATAAGTACTCTTCCCCAAAAGTGCGGCCTAAGTAAAGTACGGTACGTCACAATACAGGGTGTTTCTGAACGATGTAGCATAATTTCTACTCGTGAATCTACATTGAAAAATAGGACGATTTAGCCCATCATGCCTTAAGCCTTATAGAAAGTTGCATCGTTGCTAAGTTACAGCCCCATGAAGAGGGGATGAAAAATTGTTGTTTTATTGATAAATCAAGAACGCATTGACATACAACATTTATATTTGGCACGTATTCTACAATAGGCAAGCGTGTTGTTATGCATAAGTTTAAGCGAAATCCCACCATAGGGGGCGCTACAATCGATAATAGCAGAGAAATAACCTGCTGTTTTTTTTTTGTCGATAGTAATTTCAATTTTTTATTGTAACAGCCGGATAGGTAGGTCTAATAGTTGTATTACACTATACAATTTCTTGTACAATTTGCTGTCAAAAAATTGTATACTAGATTGTACAGCTGTTGCCAAGTTACAACACGTCTTAGGTCGTAAACTGACACTTCGCGTATGTCAATTTACGACATTGTAACTTGGCAACAGCTGTACAATCTAGTATACAATTTTTTGACAGCAAATTGTACAAGAAATTGTGTAGTGTAATACAGCTTTAAAATGTACATTTTTTTGACAGCAAATTGTACAAGAAATTGTGTAGTGTAATACAGCTTTAAAATGTACATTTTTAGTAACTTAAAGTTTTTTGATAGGAGCCATCGTTTAGGAGAAAAACTCGATTTTATTAAAATATAATTAAAAATGTACATTTTAGACCTACCTATCCGACTGTTACAATAAAAAATTGAAATTACGATCGACAAAAAAAACAGCAGGTTATTTCTCTGCTATTATCGATTGTAGCGCCCTCTATGGTGGGATTTCGCTCAAACTTATGCATAACACGCTTGCCCATTGTAGAATACGTGCCAAATATAAATGTTGTAGGTCAAAGCGTTCTTGATTTATCAATAAAGCAACAATTTTTCATCCCCTCTTCATGGGGCTGTAACTTAGCAACGATGCATCTTTCTATAAGGCATGATGGGCTAAATCGTCCTATTTTTCAATGTAGATTCACCAGTAGAATTTATTCTGCTACATCGTTCAGAAACACCCATACGTTGTGGATCAGAGCCCACTTTTTTATAATGCATTATAACTGACCGTATTATTTAACGTTGTGTGTCATATGATACCCCAATTTTTTTTCAAACAAAGGCTTTATGTTAAGCAAATTTGAGGAGTGCTGGTTTTAAGCTAATAAATAATTCAAACTTAAACTACCACGAATTAATCCCAATTCTTAGTAACTGCAATGCGCTTACTAAGCTAAAGTGCATGTAATTTTAATGTGAAAATTATCAATTATTCAAGAAAACCCTAAACCCACCAATACAATCAAATTCCGAATACAAATGCATTTAGGATGTTATTAATTGGGTCATAGTTACATGTTTGAATATAGTTAGCCCTATCTATCATAACTGCAATTTACACTTCTCGTAAAATGCATGCAATTATCATAAAAGGTTCTTGTGATCAATGCATACGTTCAGACAGATTTAGGATTTTAATGCACTTCTCTAATTGTCGATATCTGAACTAGTTTCCGCACTAAAACGTAAGTTCGGAAATGCAAATCCCTTGTTCCAATTTATTGACACAATTTTCGTTTTAAGCGAATTATAGGATGTTACTGATGTTTGAGATAATGCAATTAAAAACCGTGCCCCAGATACACCAACTGCAATTGAATTTCACGAACTTGTTACAGTTACGTTTCCTCTGAAACTATCCGCTTATATCTAGACGAAAAATTGAAAGCAATATTCCGAAAGTTTAATTCGATCACGATGCAATTTTTTGCGAAAAAGTTTTATTTCAACATTTACAGGAATAAGCACGCTTCAAGGGCATTGCAGTTTCAAACAAGAATTATGAGGGGCGCGCCACAAATTCTGGACATAGCTAGGTATGTTAGAGCATAAGTACAAACATTTAAAATAATTTATATTCTAATGAAATTTCCTCTGGCCTCAATGCATTTATCGCAATTCCATTCTTTTGTAAAAATATTCTAATAATTCTAAGTCAAAATGCTTCATTTCCGCAACAGGTCAATTTTTCACGTCGTTTTTCGGTTGTCCTGTAATTTTTTAAGGACTGTGTGTACAGTTGTGTTACAATCCTTGAATTTAACCACAAGGATTTTTTCGCAACGTCAGAACACTGTCTCCGATTTCATTTTATTGGAGATTTCTCAATTCGTCTTTCCCATTATAAGGACTCGTTAACAGTCAAAATCAGCTGTCAAATAGGGCAGCAGGTGGCGCCCTTAACGGTATATTTTAAATGTGTTTAATGTTAAAAAATATCATGTTAATACAATAATGTCGGTTAGGTGAACAAATTAAGAAAAATTTAATAAATACTTTCATGGATAGTTATAACTCAGGGGTTTGGAGCGGAGCACGGAGCTGGAGCACAAAGCAGTGAAGCAATGGTTTTTTGCCCGGAGCAGGAGCGGCGTCCGGAGCAAATATTTTTGATTGCTCCACTGCTCCAGTTTATTATGTACAATTTTTGAAAAAACTACTTCTTTTTTTTTTTTTTTCAATGTTTGAAGATCTATTAATATCACTCTTTCGTTATCGATATGTTTACGAATTTCGACGGATGGGCCATCGTCACGGTTTACTACACAGGTTAGGAAACCTGCCGAAAAATCGGGAACTTTTGACATGGATTTCCGCTAGTTGGTGATAAGTCTAAGAACCGTTGGCCATACAAATTTGCTAGATGGCGATAAGTCTAAAAATAAGTGCGTGCTCTAAGTGATATCTTAATTTTGAACAAAACTAACTTAAAAGTTTGGTTAAAACATAATTGTATACATCAACTGACTGATAAAATTTGCGAATTTTTCAGTTAATTTTGCTGACTATGTCAGAAACTTGTGCACGAACCGGTCCTTAGACTTATCGCCATCTAGCGAAGAGGTATGGCAGACGGATTCTTAGACTAATCGCCATCTGTGGGATAATTCACGAAACTAACTACCGGCCCCAGTTGGTTTTATATGGGAGTTTTCCAACCTGTAGTAGGCCGTGGTCATCCCATTAGCTTAGTAGCGTTGAATTTGAACGGCCATAGCGGAGCGGATTATGAATGAAGTTGACCATGCACAGAAAACACACAAACGGACCATAATAGAGGATGGTTTCGGCCCTTATCAGAATTGACTGCACTACTCCCTCCGTTTTTCGATTCACAAAATCCAAAACTGAACGAGCACATTTGACGCGATGCTGATGTTGAAATAGCTGAGAACAGTTTTGAAAGCCACCAGACGCTGGCCTTATCCATTCCCAGATGATCGTGTAAAATTCATCGAGCACTTGTGCCTACCTGAAAGTTGCGTTATTGATAATATTTCTTTTGCGTGTAACCGATGATCAGGAAGCATTAAATCCTTCGCAACAGGAATTTTGGAGAAGTCTATCGGAGGAGGTCTTTAAGTGATTTGCGCTACATTGTTGCTCAGCGTTGTTTAACTTGATGTGGAGTATGTCTTTGTTAAAAAATTTACTACCGCCCGGAACTAAATTTCAACACTCCACACATTTTTGCCACAGCGTGGTTATCTGCAACGTTCATAGAAATACTTTAAAATTAACTTCATCCTACCAAAACATGTCGTTATCAAGTACCAGCAAATTTTTGCAGTTACTTATGCTTAAAATAAAACAGCCAAGAATTCAAGGCTCCTCTCACGTTTACATGTGCAAAATTATTTTATGCTTATGAATTATTTGGCCAAGAGATCCAGCGGGTAAGGAATTCGTTATTAGACAGATTAGGGTTCGTGTTCCCTGACGTATACCGACATTTTCGAGGATCTACAGACGTTAACAGATCAATTTGACCATGATTATTGAATTATTCCTAATGTTCCTAAAATAATTTAGGGTAATGGAAGTAACATCTAAGTGACAGGTAACATTTCAGAGACACTCGGAAAGCTAGGATAATGTACCGCATGAATAAACTAAAAGACAAAAAGAATCCGCGTCAAACAGGATTGGAGGGACAAGCTAACAGTCGAAACAGTAAAAACGCATTTCGGTTTTTAAATATTTACATGGTCTTTTGAAATATTGAACAAACATGTAGAAGACTTAACCTATTTTTTTTTTAAAGTTCCAATGAAATTCCACGAGCGTTAAATAAAAATAAACAGTAGTATTTATTATGCAAGCTAAAATGTGTCACTAAATAAAAAGTGCTTTGCTTATACGGTATGTTTTTTCATTCAGTGGCAACACATGCAAAAGTAGGTGACTACACATAAATAATTTATATAATTTGATAGTAATAAGGCAAGTTACGTATGTAATCTGACTTCATAATATATCTGCTGGAAACAAATATTAACTAAAATAAAAACATGGCAACGTTTTGGTATTGGAAACCATATGCAAATGCAATAGCCAGCTAATGCATCTCACAGCATAAATTATTGCTACATAAGCGCTCTCATAATTTTTATATATGGGATATTCTGCAACTAGCACAAAAGCCATATTTTATAGAAGAGGTCGTTGCTGTTGATAGGTACTCACAGTGGTAATTTTATTTACTATATTTTATGCAATACTTGTCAGTTATAAAATACATCCCTGCTATGCTAAAAAAAAATCCAGAATCGTACGTTACATTAAAGGATGCACAGAATTTTGCACAGAATTTTAAAAATAAATTTTTTAAAAAAACGCAGTGTTTTATATAATTTCTATACAAAGTTCCTTAATTTTAAATGTACGTAAACAATAATGTTTATGAAATATGTTCTACTAATTTTGAGAATTTAATTTTTTTTAAATTTTAAGTAATCTGCACAGCCATGAAAGAAAGCAGCACGTAGAGAAATAAAGATTTTTTTCTACATAACCACCTTCAACACATACTTAATCCAACGTTTCTCGAGTTACCGCATTCCTTCAAGAAAGATTCTTTCGGGACTCCGCAAAAGAGACATCAAGAGCTCTTTAGCTCATTTTTGGCGGTAAATTTTCTGTCGCTTAGATTTTATTTTGGCTTTCTAAACAAAAAGAAGTCGGATGGTGCTAAGTAGTGGCTGTTAGTTGAATGATTCAGCTCAGTAAATCCACATTCTTGAATTACAGGCTGAACATGGCGTGTAGAAGTATCTTCTGCCGCCACGATGAGGAGCCTTTTTCCATTTAATCAATGGGAACAAGTCCTTCCTCATACCAAAAAATGGTTGCCATTAGTTTTCTGTGTTTTGGATTTTTTTGGAGGAGGCGCACCTTGGCGAAGTCACTGCAAAACTTTCCAAACAATTGTTTCGGATACCCCAACTTCCCTGGCAATAAAAAAAAACTTCTTCCTCCGATCTGACAACCTCAAATCTTCAATTTTTTTAACCATGTCTTCAATTCTTGCCTTAACTGATCGACCTAATTTTAGATCACTACAAAAAGTCCCCAGCGAAACTGCTTAGACCAAAATTGTACTTAATATAAAGTTTTTTTTTAACACCTACTGATGTTGTAGATTACAACTAATCTAGTATAAGATTAACGAGCAATTTTTTCCTAATAGTATCTTAAGCTAAAGTGTTTACTGGTTTACCCATTGGTCTTCTCAGGTTGTTCTGGTTTGGTACATTATACGCAAAACGCACTATGTTCTGCTATGGTTCCCCTGAACTACTTTCACTAAACTAATTTAAAAGGTTTGGTCCTTTTGAGTCTTCCAACAATCCCCCCCGCTGGTCGAGCAGTTGGATAGCTTCAGTGTTAACATGATTGTGTAGCCTCTCCTCATGCTTCTGTGCAAATCTTTTAGCTTCGTCAGCAACCATTTCCACACCCAGGTCTCTGTGAAGGTCACAATTCCTTATGTACCAGGGAGCATTAACAATACTCCTCAGAACTTTTTTTTGGAACCTTTGTATGATTTCGACATTACTCTTGCAGGCACACACAACTGTATCCCGTATAACCATAGAGGTTTTAGTACACGTTTATATATCATGAGTTTATTACGTGTTGTCACTTCGGAATGTCTACCAAGGAGCCAATACATATTTTTGTGTTTAAGATTTAGTTCTGCTCTTTTTTTTTAATATGCTCCTTCCATCGCAGCTTAGCATCTAGGTTTATACCTAGATACTTCGCTGTGTTAGCGTAAGGTATAATTTGATTGTTCAGGATAATTGGTAGCTGTTCCGTATGTCTGTTTGTAAAATTGACATGAGTTAATTTATTTGATTAAGTTTTATGCGCCAGCGTTTTGCCCAAGCGCTGATTTTATTTAAAAAATGTTGTAGCTTTTCATTTGCTTCTCGTTCACTATTTCCGACTGCCAAAACACCTGTATTATCTGCAAACATAGTTTGTTCCGTTTCTGGTATATCGTATGTGTATATTAAATACAGCAGTGGACCTAAAACACTGGAATAAAGATGGGGCTTAATTTATATACACGTCGGTCATTCTTTGATAGGATAACTTTCGGACCATAACCCTCTTTTGTGAGAAATTTTATTACACTTCCATGCTTGCGTTTAAGTTTATTAATTTTTGTTTAGAAAAAATTGTAGAGAACTCTTCAAACTCAACACGTTTTTGTGAAACTTTACTCTTCAGGTTCAAAGTGTCACAAGTTTCTAACAGAATGACACTTTACCTTTTGTTTTTGTTTTTCATAGCTATGCAGATTATATAGTTATAGGCGTTATAAACCAGGGTGCCTTGATTTAAATTTGATAGATTTTTCATTCTACCATAGAATGACAGTACCTGTCAGATTGATGCCAAAGCAAGGTTATCTTTAATCCTTAACATGCGATGTGAAGCGCTTTGTAAAACCGGGCATTCGTATTTTCGGATTAGAAAAAAGTACATAATTTTATGGAATAATTTAAACTGCAGTTAGAACAATGTATCGTATAATATACCCTTCTTAAGACATTTATACCTTGCAACTACCATGTATGTTTTTAAACCTCGATATCCACCAGATATAAGCTAGTGTTTCCACTGTTAACGTCGGTAAATCAACAAAGTTCTCATTAAAGTCGAAACGTCGGTCTAACTATAAACATACAAAAGCGCTATCAAAATTACAATCAGCAATAGGATGTTACGAATGTATAGCGTGCAAATTAAACAATAAAATTTAATATTCTCGGTAAACATGTAGCAGCCGAACTGCGGTTAAATAACTCGCGAACTGCCGGACCTAACCCGATTATAACCCTACGTTATAATCCGAATTGTACGGCGGACTAAGTTTGCAGCTAGCTTAGATCTGCATTGCAGTGCTAAGTATCTTCATAAACTTTAAAACAGCTCCTACATCAACGGTATGTACATAATAAAACAGATGACAAAAAGAAATTTATACCGTATTTTAAAATTCACGCATGCGCTTGAAATTAGCAAACTAGTATTACATATGTATATAATATACGCATTTGGAAAGTCTTAGAAAATTTTGAAATAATGGTTGTGTAATAAATACGATGCAAAACTTTATACAAAATTAAGTACTAAATATTCTTTATTCATTCATTGAGCCGTATACTCCTTAGGAGTATGGCTAACGCCGAGGCGTTTTTTAAAACAACTTATTGAGGTGGATCGGTCCTCTCTCTCTCTTGATTTTTCAAAGCTTGTTGTTGGTCCTGGCTGCCTCCGTTATTTTCTTTCATTCTTTCCTATCTTTGCATTTCGATTTCCAGTCATTTATTCCCAATGCCTGTGGGTCTTCCTCCAGGGCGTCTTTCCATCTTGTCCTTGGTCTTCCCTTGTTCCTGGGCCAAATAGGGATCCATTGTGTTATCCTCCTGATCATTTCGGTTAGTTTCCTTCTCATGGTGTGTCCTGCTCATCGTAATCGTTGTGCTTTATTGTGTCGATGGATATTTTCTCCTCCGAGTTTCTCCTCTGTTTCTTTGTTCCTTCTCAGTCTTATTTCTCCATCTCTTGTTACGTTAGGTCCTAGTATTGCTCTCATTACTTTTCTCTCGACTATTTTTAAGTCTTCCTCTCCTTTCTTATTTATTGTGATTGTTTCCATAGCATATGTTATAACGGATCTTATCAGGGTTGTGTATATTTTTATTTTTGTTGTTTTACTCCCCGCTAAATATTCTTACTTTTTATTGTTATCTGTAAATTAATATCGACTTAAAAATGTTTTCATCGGCAACTTTTTTGTTTACAATATAATAACCCATGCCTGTTAATATGTTTCTAATTTACTAATTAATTAAAATATCGACATGAAATAATTAATGCTTTATTGAACATGTTCACGATTGAGCGATTCAAAAAATTATTATTTAAATTACGTAGGAGGTTATTAAAGACTTATTTTGAACGATCGTTTATCTTTCCCGAGATATTATATTAAACCTGACATTTCCTTGGAAAACGAACTATGACGTTTGAACTTTCGTAATAATTAAAGTCACTGGCCCTTAAAATCCTTAAGACTATACCAGGTTAAATGGAGAACGCCATTTAAAATAACCTTTAGGGCTGACCGCCCTATAGAGTGAATATCCTTTAGTACATGGGAAATTATAATGTAATTCTAAATGTTTAGCTACTGTCAAGACACTATTATTTTCTATTTTATGTTTTTGAATGTAGTTTTTAATATTCATTTATATACGCAAAGTGTATGGCGAAGGTCATTGGAGGCCAATATAAGGCTTTAAAATTTGTTGTAAAATAATTGGAGGGTTGCTTTTACATATGCTATTACATTTCAAACAAATTCATTTCTAAGATATTTCATTATGAACTTTTATTTTTTCGGTTATTTGTTTTAAGTTTCAACGCAAAGTTTTAAATACATCATTCTAAATCGCGTGAAAATCTCTATCACATCATATACAGCGAGCCCCAGATAATATTTTAAGCATGATGAACCACTTATTATAAGATATACAGATTTGTTTGAAACAGATCAACTATTCTTCAGTATGAGAGGAGCTACAATCTACTTTTAAAAAGGCAAAATTCCTCGTACTTTATAAGTTGTAGCAAAAAATATGAAAATGTTGAATTTATTTTCTCTCTCAAAACTTTTTTGTTTGACTCATTAGATCAATTTTAATTGTACTTTCCTGAGTTGCCTTTTTTTATTGCAGTATGTAGTTATTATTTGAGATTTGTGTATCACTTTTCAATTTTGAGAACGCCATCGAGAGTTTATATAAGAGCAGTAGAAATTATGTGCGAAACAATAACAGCAGTTCCAGGAATTTATAACAATAGTGAGAGTAAGACAAGGAGGCACATTAAGTTTACTGCTCTTTATAATTCTCATGGATAAAATAATTAAACAATGTAAGCAAAACACAAAGAAAGCCTACTGGGGTTGGAATAAACTAAAACCAATATCCTTAACAGAATTAGCCTTTGCAGATGATGTGGTGATTAGCTAAAAGAGAAAAGGACTTGCAATTCAAACTAGACGTGTAGGCAGATACATTAAGTAAATATTATTATAAATATTAATATAGCAAAGAAAAAGGTTATAGTTATGGCGAAAAATCATTAACCAGTTACAATTATGCTAAACCAAAAAAAAAGAGCAGGTAGCGAATTTTAAATATTTAAGAACAATAATTGCAGAGAATGGTAAATTGGAGGAAGACCTGAATAATAGGATAGCGAAAGCGACGAAATTTTACTACGCCACTATTAAATGTTTGATAAGTAAGAAGGAGATATCAAAAGAAACTAAGACGCAAGTTTTTATTGCAGTGTACGTACCCATTATCATGGACAGTTCAGAAACTTGGACACTGACACAAAAACAAAGAATAAAGGCACAGGAAATGAGATTTCTGAAAATAATAGAGGGATGTAGACTGCTCGATAAAATCAGTAACGATCAAATTCGAAATAACCTAAGAGACGAATCAATTAAGATGGCTTGGACATCTATTACGCTTTCCAGAAAGTAGATACGCGAAAATAGGATGGAAAATGCAGATGGAGGGAAAAAGAAATATAGGAAGACCAAGAATAAAATGAGAAAAAGAAGTGAGGCAGAGACTAGAAGAAAAAGGAGTCAGCTGGAGAGATGTGCCACAAGTAGATTCCGATAGGCAGGAGTGGAGAAAAATAACACAGAAATAGAAAAGCGTACTTCGACACCGAAAAGTATAAGAGGAACCGATTAAGAACCAGAAGATTTCTGAGATATTACTCCTCCTTTAATTTTTTCTTATGGGGCGTCAAGTTGGCTTTGGAATAGTTAACTGCCCTTTTTTTCCTCTTTCTAATGATTTTACATCTGTTTTGACTCCAAAATTAATAGGGTTTTAGAGGTTTGCCTACTTTTTTTTAATGCATTATTTTAAGAGCCCTTGATAAATAAAATCTTGCGATTCGTTTAATATTTTGGGCTACACACCAAAGTTCTATCTCTTAAAATAAAGAAGTTACAGTTTCGAATAACTAAAATCGAATTTTGATTCGAGTCAACGCTAGCAAATTAAACGTCCTCTTCAAGAATTAACGGAGCATATCGAACGCGTTTATCGTCTATTAAAAATTTATTTGGTAAATAAATCTGCAACTTTACTGCCACAAATTCAGCGTTATATCGCAGCTGGAGGAAGACTTTGATGCGCTATAACTTGAAAGTTTCAAATAATAACGCTTAAGGTAGCTTCTCATAAGCTTCAAACAATTTCACACCTATTTTCACTTTATATCGTCCTCTTATATGTAGACAAGTGCCATCAGATGGTTCCCATAGAGTGTAAATTGTATCACACTCAAGTTGGTAATTGGAAGGTTCTACACAGCCAAGTACAAGAACTCGAGACGGCGAGCTTTTTGCAAAATGTAGGACTATTGCATATAATTATGCAATTCTATGCAGTGGCATATGGGGTGGAAAATGTTACATTACAGCTATTAAACACTGTATCACACGTTTTAACCACTTAGTCACACATACTACAGTTAATTGTTTTATAAAAGTTATTATTTGATCTTTAGCTATTAGTTAAAACACTTAATTTCCTCTTAACATTTTATTACTATAATCAGCTACATTCTTTTAATTATTTTTTGTAAAAAAACTACCAACACATTAGTCTGCAAAGCAATTAATTCCTGTTTGGGTTTAAAAATTTCAGTTGGCCATCTATACAGGGTGTCCCGAATTCGAGTAAATGCATGGGGATCTCGCTTATCTTAAGAGCTACGAGGTCGGTTAAATTGGGGAAAAAATTGCTAAATTCGATGCTCATTAATAATCCAAAGAGAAATTGGAAATATCTCAAACGGTATCTGAGAAAATTAGGAAAAACTGGAAAATACGATTTTTGAAAATTGTCTATAACCCCTTTGGAGTATGAAATATTTTAAATGTGTAAAGACATTGCCCAAGCAACTTTTCAAGCCGAATCGAATAGTGGTCACAAATTTTTTCTAGATTGATTTGTTTTTGTTTTATGACAACCAACTTTATTTTTTCTTATGGGTGCAATTGTTGCTATTTACATAATCAAATAGCATTTATTTTTCTGAATCCATTGAAGTATCACACATGGTATTTTACTTTTTCTTTCATTGTCAAATTTCAAAAAATACGTTTTAAACAATAACCATTATAAATCAGGTTGGCCGGTCATTGTAGTTTATGTTGTTTCCATGACAACCGATCAACAAACTAAAAGTTTTGAAGGCCTGTTGGTCGTAAAAATGAACTTAAATAACGAAGAAAAACGCGATATGCTGCCCATAAGAAAAAACAAAGTTGGTTGTCTAAAACAAAAACGAATCGACCTAGGAAAAATTTGTGACCACCATCCGATTCGGCTTAAAAAGTTGCTTGGGCAACTTTTCTACACATATAAAATATTTCAAACTTCAAAGGAGTTATAAACGATTTTCAAAAATGGACTTTCCAGATTTTCCTAATTTTCTCGGATACCGTTTGAGATATTTCCAATTTCTCTTTAGATTATCAATAAGCATCGAATTTAGCAACTTTGCCCTAATTTAACCGACCTCGTAGCTCTTAAGATAAGCGAGATCCCCATGCATTTACTCGAATTTGGGACACCCTGTATATTCGTCTATCATTGTATTTTAATGAAATATTTCTACTATTTCAAGATCTATTAAATGCTTTCTTTTCATTGAACGAAAACAGATTGTTTGTTTGATTTCTTTTTTATTTCTATCATGTTATACAGGGTGATTGATTGAGACTGGTACTTAAAAATATATGAAGAATGAAAAAGAGTATGGATCTGAAATTTTGGTTATGACCATAATGGCATCTGATCTGTTTATTAAAAATATTTTCAAGATGGCGACACTTCCGGAAATACCGGAAGTTGACATCCACTTTCTTATTTCAAATACAATGGTCTATTTTTTACTGCGTATATGGATTCACAACGTTATTTTAGAGGAACTTTTGTTAGCATTCCCTATACCTAAGTGCAGTAATTTTTTAGATTTTTGGACTTTTTTGAAAATTCTTTAATTTTCATCATGATGCTTAATATTATCTAACGCCGCCATTTTTGAAGAAAAAACGCTTAAATTTAGACCATGCCTAGAAGAAACCTTGGAGTACATCCTGGAAATTTTGCAATGGATGCATTACTAACACGGTGTCCAAAATTTAATTTTCTTATAATACAACTTCAGACCACTAAAACTCGTTTTTTTCAAATACAATGCCCAAACTTGTTTTTTATTTCCCAATGCAAAATTACATTCTGCATCAATCTGTATTAGCGTTTCCTATACCCATCTGCAACAATTTTTGAGTTATTAAGAATTTTTGGTAAATATAAGAGAAACTTTTAAATAGTAAGCCTTGGAAATGACAACAAATGCCAATATTAATAACTGTGAACCACTTTTATTGCGTTTATCAGAAGTATCCATGAAAATGGAAAATCAAGAGTATTCAAACACGAATATTTTGAACTTATTGCAATATTTTTCTTATCTTTTATCTATCTTAATTTTGAACAGTTATTGATGATATTTCGTTTATTTTTATAGTTAAGTTATGTCTTAAAAACTGTGGCAAATTATGGTGTTGTTAAAATTTAGACAACTTAAAGTTTAATGTAAAGCTAACGTTGTTATATCTTTTTTTTTGTGATTTATTGGCTTATAAGTTACTTTCGAAAGAACAGGGAGCTGTAAATCAGAACAATACGTGCAAGAGATTCTAAGAAATACTTTTTTGCTTACATGGTCACAAGCTCTTATGCTGTAGAGCCCAAGTATAAACAATAGCCAGCCGAGACGTAGAGTGCACTCATGCCTGAACCCTGTGCGGAAATCTACCAGGATCGGCATTCTATATTTTTATAACGACACAATAGAAAGTATTTCCAACTATATCTTTGATAGTGTAGTCCCATATTTTGTAGTCGTGTCGTAGTTTGTTGTATTGTTGTGATAAAAAGAACCGCCTTTGAGAAGAGAAATCGTTTAGTTGGCTGCTGATTTGAAGAACAACTCCGCAAGCCAAACGTTACATTCGTTAATAGAAAATTTTAAAACGTGGACAGAACAAACAAGAACGTGATGTCTTGTTCAAGATTATTTCATCGTCTACGAATTCTTACAGTCTTCACACAAGAGATGCATAAAAAGCTATTGCGTTTCAAACTCGTCTTTTCTAATTTATTTACTTTTTTATCAAGTGAGCATAGAGTCAAATAACTTATCCAAAAAAGGTAGGAGTAATTTTTAAGACAACATTCCATTAAAAAATCAAAGACAGTATTTCTACACAAAATTACAAGATGATCAGATACTTCTATAAAATCCCGATCAATTACAGAATACTTAAAAAAAGTATGCAGGAAAACATGAACCTCTAGAATTCCAAAAATATATTTAAAAAAGGGCTTAAGACTATTATTTTGTTCCACAATAGCGATTGCGGAGACCGCTAGACCCTGCCTTGCGCGTAGAATTCTCTTTGCGCGTAAAATTCTCTTTGCGCAAAAATTACCTTTCGTTTGGTGCAAGTCCTATGTATCTCTGTTCTCGAGTTATATCAATTATAACTAAACGGGTCATCTTCCTTGGAGATAAACAATCGATAGGCTCAAACTTTTATTTACAACACCCGTTATTGCTCTTTAAAATCAAATAAACAAAGATTCGTACTACTCGCGCTGCGCGCTCGTACCCAACGGATACAACCGTTAAGAAGTGGGCAGCTGAATTTAAACGTGACCATACAAACTTAGAAGATGACTAGCGAAGTGGGCGTCCGAAAACTGCAACGAAAAAAAAAAAGAATCGATATTGTCGTACAAGATCGGCGATTGACGGTGTCCGAAATTACTAAGGTTGTGGGTGTCTCAGATGAACGTGTGTATCACATCTGAACTGACGAGTTATGTATGAAAAAGCTGTCGGCATGGTGGGTGCCGCGTTTACTGATATTTGTTTAAAAACGCAATCGAGAACAAGTTTTTAAAGACTGGATCGATTTAAGAGGAATAAGACTTTATCCTGCAAATGAGACTTGGATTCACTATAACACTTCAGAGTCAAATGAACAATCAAAGCAATGGGAATATAGTAATTCTTTGTTACCAAAAAAGCAAAATCTCTTTTATGCGCCAAAAAAGTTTTGGCTTCAATTTTTTGCTTATTGACAACCTTCCATAGATCCTTCCAAAGGGCAAATGATAAAGGGAGAGTATTATGCTAAACTTCTGGATCGACTTAATTAATCAATTCGTAAAAACGATCGGTTTAACAAAGAAAAAGAACAATTTCCATCAAAATAATGCTCGTTCCCATACAAATGTTGTATCAACTCGCTGAATTAAAGTACGAGTTGCTGCCCAATTCATCCTACTCATCAGATGCCCCCTTTCGATTTCCATCTGTTCCCAAAATTTAAAAAAATCCTTGGTAGTATGCGGTTTTCATCAAATGAAGAACTGATAGCAAAAGCGAATCACTATTTTGACGACCCAACAAAAGGATTTCCGGGATGGTATACAAGCTCTGGAGCATAACTGGCTTAAGTGCATTAAAGATCAGGTGAAAAATAAAGGTAATTTAAAATACAACTTGTCTTCTGTCATAGTTAATCCGCAAACTCTCTTAATTACCCTCGTACTTTTTAGACCTATCTCTTTAAATATAAACAAACTTACATGGTTGTAAAGTTCTTACTGAGAATCCTCCTATATCGAAAACATGTTCGTTGCTTTTACACTAATATCTAAATTAACAATTATTTTTCAAATCTACCAGCAAACGCAATAAGTGTATAGTTTTTCCTCGCGATCGTAAGCGTTCCAACACAATACACATTAAGGACTTATATCAGGACGATTTGTCTTGCTATTTGTGAGATACTGCTTCGCTTTAATCGCGTTATGTCCAGACTTCCGTATATTGCTGATTTGTCTATAATCAAGTTTGTTCCTACTTTATGTCACTCCAAGACGTCACTGACAAATGAATCAAAGGTAAGTTGATGTTCACTGTAATCGAGTTATAGGGATGAAAAAGTGGAAAGTCTAGAGCACTTTGGGAATTTTGTTTAACGAGTATTATGCTTCGATAGATGCCAATCATATTTATTTTTAACGTAAAAGGGAAATGTTACCTTTAACCTTCATAATATTTGAGTATTTTGGGAAAGCATAATATTAATATTAGGTATTTCGTCTATTAAAGGACTCGTGTAACACGAACACGACCATTCAATTTCTGCTATTTGTAAAAATATAAAAGTTACCAAATTAATCATGCTGTACAAGTTATTTGTATTTTGAAAATAACTAAGTTAATCGACCGCTCCAGAACTTTCTCCTAACACTGTGGTTTAGGTTAATACAAGGGTTGTTCAATAAGTCCATGCAACAATGGAGAAAACACATTTTTTGCGACAAACATTTTTTATTTTTCGACAGTCTCTTTTGAGGTTTATACACTTAGCCCATCGATGTTCGAGTTTTTTTTTTATCCCGTCCCTTAGTATGATTTGTTAAAATCTTCAAAATAGGCAGTTGTTTCGGCAATCACCTCATGGTTTGATGGTCTTTCCTGCCAGCCATGTTTTCATGTTTGGAAATAGTTTAGTAATCCGGGGGAGCCAAATCTGGAGAATATGGGGTAGTGAAAAAACTTTGTAGAAAAAACCGAACAATTTTGCGATCACAATTGCAGAAGAGTCAGCTAGTGCGTTGTCCTGGTGAAAAAATCCTCTCTTTGGCCAAGTCTGGTCGTTTTTCCTTCATTTCATTATTTAAACAATCCAGCAAAGACGCTTTATACACTCCGGTAAATGTTTTGCCCTTTTCCAAGAAGTCTATGAAGATTATGCCGAGCATTCCAGAAGACAATGGCCATAACTTTTCCTGCTGAATGAACGGTTTTCGCTTTCTTTGGTGCAGAAGCCCCGCTTGCCATTGATTGTTTTGCCTTGGTCTCTAGCTGGTTGTGATAATGATGGCGCTAACTCTTAGACTTTGCGTGAACTTATCGAACAGCCCTCGTATTCATGTTTTTGCAAAAATAAAAACACTATTGCAAAGGTTTTAATTTTGGTTTGATTAATTAAATTTATACGTTACCTTGCTATAATTTTATATGCGACGTTTAACAAGGAAATACCTCTGTAGTTGTGGCAAACACTTGCATCCCCTTTTTTATACACTGGGCATATTATTGCTTGTCCCCATTCTTTTGGCATTTCTTCTTTCCTCCAGATTTCCTCCATCAGTTTTTGTAATTGTTCGATCAAGTCCTTGCTACCATACTTAAACAATTCTACAGTTATTCTATCTGTTCCTGGGCTCTTATTATTTTTTATCCGTTCCACTATTTCTTCGATTTGTTTTTTAGTTGGGGCTGGCACTTCTCTAGGACTCTCATTCATATTTCTATTAATCTGCTCATTTTCCCTCGCCTTCCTGCTGTCATCATTTAGTAATTGGTCAAAATGTTCCTTCCATTTTTTTAGTATTTCTTCCTCTCCTGCAATAATATCTCCGTTTTCGTCCTTAAGGAATACCGTTTTTGTTTGGAATCCTCTCCTTTCTTTTTTAATTCCTTGGTACAAATTTCTAACCTGGTTATTCCTGAAATTGGTTTCTATTTCTTGTATCACTTTTTCATTATATTTCCTTTTTTTATCTCTTAGCAGTGTTTTCGTTTTCCTCCTTTGCTCCTCATATTTATTTTTCTCCTCTTCCGTTTTTCCCGTTAGCATTTTTAATCTCAGTTTTTTCCTTTCCTCTAGTTCTTTCTTACAGTCCTCATCAAACCAATTTTTTCTTTCCTGTTTCGCTTTACTATTACAATTTTTGGCAGCCCGATTAATTCTCGTTTTCAGTTCATTCCATTGTTCCTCAATTTCCTCCTTATCCGCCATTTTCTCTAATTCTTTTTTAATGTTTTTCTCGTATTTTAATTGATCGTCTTTACTCCTTAGTCTGATTACTTCTCTCTCTCTTCCTCCTGTCCTCGTTTGATTTCTCACTACAGGCAATATTTGCGTCACTCTGGCTCCCACTATAAAGTGGTCAGTATCCGCGTCCGGGCCTCTATACGTTCTTACATTGCTGATTGCTTTTATCTCTGGTTTTTCGATTAAGATATGATCTATCTGATTTATAGTTTTTCCATCCGGTGACCGCCACGTACCCTTATATATGTCTTTTCTTTGGAAGTACGTACTTACTATGACCAAATTCTTTTCCTTTGCGAAATCTATTAGAAATATCCCATTTTCATTTGTCGTTTCATGTTTGCTGTACTGCCCTATTGTTGGGCTATATATATTCTCTCTTCCTATTTTTGCATTTGCATCGCCAATCATTATTTTCATATCGTACCTAGGAATTTCTTCGTATATTTTATCTAGTTCATTATAGAATTCTTCCTTGACTTCGACGTCTTTTTCTTCTGTAGGTGCGTGAAAGTTTAGCAGTGTAATGTTTTGGTATTTTCCTCTTAGCCTCAGCAAGCATATTCTTTCTGATACTGTTTTGACATTTATTATACCTGCCTTTAACTTTTTGTTGATTATAAAGCCCGTACCCAGCATTCTGTTATTTCCTCCACTGTTAATAAATACATATCCTTCTATTTCAATTGTACTTTGTCCCATTTGCTTTGTCTCTTGTAGTGCTACTATATTAAATTCGAATTTTCTAATTTCATTTATTATATGCTTTAATTTTCCCTCCTCAAATGTTCCCCTTACATTCCAAGTTCCAAGTTTTATATTCCCGTTGTTTTCCTTTATTTCAATTCCGTTTTCCTTATTCTTAGCCTTTTCCTTTGCCAATTTCGTCATCCCACTTTTTTCCCATTTGTTTTTTAGTTTTTTGGACCTCCTTTTATTCCATCTGGTGCCTCCTCCGTGTTATTTAGCAATTTTTGTTCCTTGTGACACCATTTCAGGGTTTTATTATTTATTTGCAATTTTTGGAATCCAACTTTTACCCTGGCACCCTTACTTTTCTCAACTTTAGCATAGTCTCTTATAGCCTTCTGTATTTTTCTTTCCTTTATTGTCATCTCCGCATCAATATATATCTCCGTTCCTTGCAGCTTGTTTTTATTTTTCAGCACCTCCATTTTGTCTTCCCAGTCCGCTAGCTCAACTATGCATTTGTTTTGGTTTATTCTACTTGTTTTCCTTATCTGTACTTTGATCTTTAGGTCTCGTTTTATTATATTTTCTATAATTTCCTTAGTTGTTTCCTTGCTTCCCGTGTCCAGTTTCACTCCTGTTATTATCACATTGTTTCTGATTTTGTCTTTTTCCAGTCTTTCTATTTTCGTTATATATATATATATAAAATTATAGCAACCTATATAAAAAATAAATTAGTAGAAGAAACAGAAAACGAAATAGGGGAGTACCAATGCGGCTTTAGGAAGGGAAGAAGCACCACGGATCACATTTTCACCCTAAGAGAGATTCAAGCAGAAAGCTATCAACACGAGAAACAGACATTTGTTTTGTTTGTCGACTTCAGACAGGCATACGATAACGTTCAAAGAGAAGCATTGTACAAAGCATTAGAAGAAATGGGAGTAAGTGGTAAACTTACAAGAATGATAAAAGTAACGTTAAGAGGAACAGAAAATCTGGTTAGAGTAGGCAGCAAAACATCAGAAGTTTTCGAGAGTAAGGAGGGGGTTAGACAAGGGGACCCAATGTCGGCGAATCTGTTCAGCATTGTACTGGAAAGAGCAATAAGGGAAGCGAAGATTAACAGAAGTGGGCTGGTGTATAGAAGAAGGCACCAATGTTTAGCATTTGCGGACGACCTTGTGCTAATTACTAGAAGTAAAGAGGAGTTGAGAAGTATATCGAAAACACTGGAGGAAAAGGCGGGAAAGGTGGGATTATTTATTAATGAAGAGAAGACAAAGTATATGGAATGGAAGGACAGTGAATTTAAAAGAGGAAACTACTTGAATGTAACAACAGAAAGTGGAAAAGAATACAAGTTTGAAGAGGTGGAAAAGTTCACGTACCTAGGGGCCGTATTCTCAAGAAACCCAAATATAGGCAATGAGATACAGGCAAGAATAATGGCTGGAAACCGATGTTTGGGAGCACTAAACAGAGTTCTGAGAAATAAAAATATTTCTAGAAAAGCAAAGATCAAAATATACCACACTACTATAAGACCAATAGTGACGTACGCGTGCGAAACATGGACGCTAAACAAAACAGAACAAACAAGACTAGAAGTGTGGGAAAGGAAGGTGCTAAGAAAAATATTTGGCGGAAAGAGAATTGGAGATCGGTGGGTAAGAAGAACAAACGATGAATTAAAAGAACTATACAAAGAAACAAGTATCATTGGGGTTATAAAAGTACAAAGGCTAAGGTGGCTGGGACATACAGAAAGAATGGAGAGTACAAGAATGCCGAAAATGGTAATGATAAACACGCTAGGGGGAAGGAAGAGAAGGGGACGACCCAAAGCAAGATGGAGGACGGAAGTGGAGAGAGATTTAGAAACGTTAAAAATTACTGGATGGAGAAGGAAGGCCAGCGATAGAGAAGGATGGAAGAAAGTTATCAAACAAGCCATGGGCCAACTTGGCTCGCAGAGCTAAATTATATATATGTTACCTTATCACGATATTGGCCGAGTTTAGATACCTTAATAATAAATTTAGAGATTTTTCGTATTAAATCGTAAAAGGTGGGTAGAAAAATTTTAAGCTGGGAAACTGACAGTGACATAGGCCGCAAGTTAGAAAATCTTTGCTATAAAAGATAAAGAAAACATTGCCTGTTCTTTAAAAATATTTTTAATTATTCGAATTAACATGTATGTATGAGGATGATTCTGATTGTTTTTATTTGATTTCTTGAATTTCCAATTAACCAAGTTTATTGTGTTTATATTTTGATGCAAACGTTTTTTCTACACGCATATACCGAGCATGCTCATATCCATTTCACCCCATTTGACTGCATGGGACATTGTTGACGTTTTCTTAATAACTTTATCGCGTGAATACCAAAACACGCATTCGACATACATGTGCGTGTTAGTTTGATATGTAACTAATTCCGTAGAATATAAATTAAAATACAACTTACATTAAACGTGCTTATTTGTAAACTGTTCATAATATCACGAGCAGATAATTCGTTCCTTACACGAGAAACTGCAGAATTTCCAATCTGACGGATGTACGTACGTATTTAATTTATTAATGGACATCTTTAACTTGCTGCTACAATTTAACGTCCTGTTATGATGTTAACGCATTAAGTAACATTCAGAATTATCCAAAAACCTGTCGATATTAATAAATCGATACATTTTTGTTTGTAACACGAGAAAGAACATTTTTAACCTGCAAATGATTTTATTGTTTGCTGATTATTCTAAATTATTTTGTAAGTATTTCAGTACACAGTACAATATCTGTATTTCATGCATATTACATTAACAAATATTGACTTTGACACTAATAACATAAAAGCAAAATAAATATTTTATTACGCTATTCGAAACGATTGCAGATCATTTAATGGCTGCTACAAACCTGATTACCGGTTGAAATTTAAATTATGCACATTATTATTTACATAAAACGAACTATCTACATGCAACAGCGATTCTAGGTTTATAGATACAGAGCATCGCCACGACTATCTTATTTATTGTTGTTTGATTGGGATTTGGTGAGGCAGTTTTTTAAAATTACCTTTTAAAGACAGTGTATTCGTTAATTTATTGCAAAAAAGTGAATCGTATTGACATGAAAGAAAATTCTACAACATTGAAATTAACCTTAATTAAAACCAAACCTTAACACAAAATTTGTAATTCTTTTATTTGTACAAGTGCTAGAACTCCAATAAGATACAATTCATTGGGTTAAAATTTCACAAATTGATTGCCGATAACCCTTTAGGCGCGGATGCTGGAAAATGGAAAGAATAGTATTCAATGAGTTAATTTTCGCAGATGAGTAATCCGAAGAAGATTTAATGCATAATATGGAAATCATACACAGGGAACTAAGTAAACATAATGTAAAAATAATGTAAAAATAAGTAAAAAAAAACGCAACCATGGTCATAGGCGTGGACAAGATTGGACAAAAACTATGGGAGCTTCGACGGTATACAACTAGAACAAGTAGAAAGCAATAAGTCCCTAGGAGTTCACCCTCACAGTAATGGAAATATAGGAATTAAACGAGAGAACATGTTTAGAAACAAGGCTATATATGGTGATCAAGAAACTTTACAAAAAGAGAGAAATACTCGAAGAAAAGAAGGTAAAGATCTACTACAAAGTGTTTAGCTGGTCCTAACCTACGCATGCGAATTATGGACCATGACCAAATATCAAAAAAGTCGGACTAGAAGCACAGAAATAAGGTTTTATAAAAATATTGAACGTAAAACGCATAGGAATAAAATCAGAAATTAAGCCAATAGAAAAAACAAAAGTACACGCAGTGGAAAAAAACATCTAGAAAGCACAAATAAGATCGCTAGGTAGCATACAATGGGAGAAGATGAGATGCTCAGAAAAGTCTGGAGGACAAAGAGGAATGGCAAGGCCACGAAAAACCTAGAATAAGGAGCTAAAAAAAGCTGCTTAAAAAAGGGATCCAATGAAGAACGGTTGGAGAACCAACTAATTATAGAAACGGAGTTACTAATTTGACCAAGAGGTGGAGAGTAAGAAATAATGAGAGTAAATCAACACATATTGATTCTTACTACAAGCAGAATGCCTAATATTGATAAAAATGCCAACAATCCACATTGCAATACGGGAAAATACTTGGGAATGAATCTGTATATTCGTCTTCAATGAAAATAACACACAAAAAAAAAACTGTACTTTCTTATTGGAAGATATCACAATTTTTGTGCATAACAAGTTACTACTGTACAAACAAATCTTAAAGCCAGTTTAGACTTATGGGGATGTGCAGGCAAAAGCAACACAAATAGGATCCAGAACTTTCAACATAGAGTGCTTCACGGTACTATTAGATTGACCAACTACGCATAGATCTTAAGATCCCAACCGTTACAAAAGAGATCAAAAAGTTTGCAGAAAACATGATGGAAGAGTCCACTTTCACAGCAGCACCGAGGTGCTGCAACTTCTAGAAAATGCTGGTTTGAAAAAAATACTCAAAAAGTCAAACTCCTGGAACTTGTGGAGTGTATAGCAATTCAGTGGTAAAACAGATCATAGTGATTCTGTGCGTAACACGTCAAAGTTCTGTTTTTTTTTAGGATCTAAGAAACACCCATGGGGACATCGTAGATGAGTACCTAGTCTTTTAGAATCCTAGTCTAAAATTGTAGGTTAGTCACCTTATACTAAAAAAAATACCATTTATTTATTAAAACAAAAAGGAAAAAATGCAGCAAGTCATACAAACAGAATCCACATGCTAAAGAAAAAACAAAAGCCTTGCACTATTTGGTACTGAGAATAAAAAGAGAAGAAGTTGGTTAACCCACTAATTCTGCATAAACGATAAGCTAAGGTGTAAATTCAACTTTACTTCAACTTATTGTTAGTTTTTAAGAAAAAAATAAAACAGTATTTTTTCTATTTGTGACATACATTTTGAATGACACTGTATATTTTTTAGGTACCTAGTATAAATGTCAATTTCAACTTTTGTTACAGCTTGTTTACCCATTGATTTGGTTTTGTTCCTTAATATATCATACTTGATACAGGATGCTTAACATTGTAGCTATTTAAAAACTGTCAAACATGAACTATGAGCTATTGTAAGTGATTTTGCAACCTTTGAATCGCTCATTTAGAAGAATGTGAACGCCAACATAATAAATTGAAACCATTCATTACATGAACAGGAGATTAACTCGGATATGTCATAATCTTTTCCAATATGGAAATGTTGAATATATGAGTGTTGGTGTCATGAAATGTACAGAGGAAATTTGACTGTCATGGTCCATCCGATTTAAAATTACAATTTTTCTCCACTGACAGGCGCTAATTTGGTCTTTTTATGGCCGCATATAAACTAGAGCGTTATAAACTACCTAGTTTTGAACATGGACACGAAATATTGCCGGCTAATATTAAATTTTCATCATTGACGTAGCGCGCTCGAAACAGAAGTTTCACGATTCAAAATAAACTGTCACATCATGCTGGCTGGATATTGCGCGAGTTTCCATTCTTTGTTTCGAACGCAAGTAAATAATACCAAGTTTTGTGGCAGCTGTACGACTTTTTTATGTTATCTAAACTAGCATCTTTCACTCAGAAAGTCTGAAAAGGAGAAATCTCGGAGTTTGTATATTTCCCCGTCCTTTCCGCGTCTGCTATAGTGTCAGACAGAAGCCAGGAAAGATCACTGTCACAGCTATAACTTGCAGAGTAAAAATTCTTTTAAATATTTCACAACTTAGGACGAGATAAATTGTCTCATGAAATATACAAGCAAGAGCTTTCAAGCCGCAGAAAGCAACTGGATGTTGTCATTTGTAGAAACGTAATGATCGCTTGCCATAAGAAATATAAGAAAGTTTCAGTGGCAGATCATTTCGAAGAAACTTTGTCGCAAACTTTTGGGGAAAATACAGAGATATAAATTAACTAAGCAAGGGTAGTACAACGTAACTCAAAAACATTTTTATTGATCATTTCAAGAGTTACGACGCTTCAGCAACGATTTTAATACTTTAAATTAAAAGGAAAATAACTTATCGCAATTTTTTAATTAGTGCAGTGAGAAATATTAATTTACGGGGTATGTCATGAGGAGAATATTTTGGATAATTTTAGAAAATGAGGGATGGTTAAAACTTAAAAAAAAAACTGTTTGCGTCTTTAGTAAGAATACAAAATAAAAAGATACCTAATCTATGCTTGTCACGGACCAGCGTGGCTGTCAGGTATAAACGCTATGTTCACAGTCTTCTCGAACTGGAGGAATAGCCCAGAAAACGGTTGTATTAACAAGTTATCAGCATAAATTAGAATTAGATCAAGCCAAAAGAGAAAAGAGTTTATAAAATAAAATCAACAAATGTTGGACTAAAAAAACATAGAATAAAAACTAGGACTACAAGATTTTGTATTATATGTGAAGAAACAAAGAAAAAAATGAGAAGACAAAGGAAAAAATTATTATACAGTGTATAAAATGTCAAACTTGGGTCCTTACTAGGGTTTCTTTCCCGGGATCCCGGTCCATTTTAAGCTATTTTATATTTCCCGGGAAATGCTTATTGTCCCGAGATTTAAAAAATATATTATTTTCGTTTATAATAATAACAAATTATGTACACTTGCAGACAGGGCTCGAAACCGAAAACAATTTTGGTTAACGGTTAACCTAAATCGAGTACTTTATTTGTATAACGGTTTTTGTTGAAAACCCGTTTTTTTTTCGTAAAAAAACGATTTAAATTATAAACCGGTTTCAAAAACAGGTTAAATTAACCGGTTTTTAACATTTGTTGGATTAGGAATGCAAAGTATGAAAAGAGGTAAAAAACGGTTTTTTATTATTCTGGTTAGAGGTTACCGGTTTTTTGCCTTTAAAAATAACGGTTTCGGTTGAAAATCACTATTTCGGACAAAAAATAACGGTTAAGGGGTTTTTTAAACCGGTTTCACGCCCTGCTTGCAGTATGGCATATAGAAGCCCGGTCTCCATGACAAAGTTATTACCTTCAAAAAACAGTTTTATTTTTGTGTACCCTGGTGGTAATGCGAAAGATAATAGCTTGTAAATGAAATTTTATTGATAAAAACCTCGTCTTTGCTGCTAGATGCTCTCAAGACAATTTCACCCACATCAATAGAGACTGAGAGAGCATTTTAAGCAGCAGGAATTTTTGTTAATAAATTAAGAAAAAGACTAATTGATCGAAGCATAGATCACCTTTATTTTCTTAAATCACATAACAAAAATTCATTGTAAAAGTTATTTTATTGTGTTCATAAATATGAAATTGCAATAGAAAGGTAATATTTCCCAAATATATGTTTCTCTCTCTAATATTATTTAATTATTTATAATAATCATGAAGCAAAATGTATTACATATGACTTGGAGTTGTTTTTAAGTAATACAGCGTTCCCTTCCTTTTTTAGGTTATTTATTTAAAAACTTTGACATAATTTAATACATCCCGGGATCCCGGGAAAAAGACCGATTTTTTCCCGGAATCCCGGGCCAAATATGAGAAACCCTAGTCCATACACAGTGTGCTGGTGTGAGTTCAAAAATCAAAAAGTACTTTTGCTTCAATTGTGCTTAAGAAAATTGTTGTGGTGGTTGGTGGTCCATCCAGGGAAACCAGTTTCTTTGATTGGAACGATAACACAATTTTAATGTGCTGATTTTTTCACTGTTGTAAATTGCATTTAAAAAAAGATAAATTACATTATTTTAAACATGTAAATATTAAAAAAAAATTCCACTACTTCCTTTTTAATAAAAATGCGTTTATATCCCTATATATTAAAAAATGTTTGTGTGGTCCAAATTCGGCAACTCTCCCCTATGCATTTTCCTGATCTACACATACCAAACTTTACAGCTTAAGGGTTAAAATGGAAGCAAATATATTTCAGGAAATGAACACAATATTCACATTTTCGGCTCAGATTCTCTGTAAGCAAGTTAAAACACACTTCTACACACACTACTAATTTAACCTTATCTCTAATGGTTATCAATATTACTATGTCTTTTATGCTAAAACATCCACTTTGCGTAACATTTTTGCAATGAACACCTAGTAAGCATATGCCATGAAAAACGTATGTAATAAACATCTTTTGATGCGAGGAACAAACGATCATTTAAAATTTTACTTTTGGAGGTGTAATATAAAACTGATGTCGATTATATTATAGAACACGTGGTAATTTCATATTATTACCTATTTTGCGTTACATATTTACACATTCATACAATTTTGGAGCCGCAATAACACGGAAACGATCCCGTTAAAAACCCCTAACAACCGCGATAACAACTGCAATAAAACCCTCAATTTTACAAAACGCACGTACAACTTTATTCGAAAATTATTATTTAAATAATCGTAAAAACTCGCAATATTCGCAATACGAGTAATATAGCGAGGAACAAATAAAGAATGATGAACGTTTAATAACGCTCATTACAATTCGGTATTAAAATGCTTCAAATACATGATGCAAGTCGTCTACAAGTGGGTTATAATGCGCAATGCATTTAAATTACGTCGCTGTAAATGTCTTTAAATTGCAGTTTTAAGAACTTTCAAGGTATCTCAACCCTACTAAATTAAAAGTAAGTATCGTAAAACTGTTAGCATTTAATTAAACGAACGGAATTACGCCGGCTTGCTAATTTAGGAGTATTTGCTTAAATGGTAATTTTTACATATTCTCTGCTAACTCGACTCATTAAACGGTTGTATTTACTTGAAGTTGGTAAAATAAAGGTTTATTTGGACGGACACGATAAAATTAACCCACTGATGTATAAATTAATAAGTTTTTAATGAATTCGTTACAAGAACTCTTAGTAAATTATGCTGAAAATTACCTTCACCTGTCAAATTACCGTTTTCAACCAATCACTAATCTTAAATCTTCTAGAGACCACCAATAGGAGCATTAGTACACGGTAATAATTTTAAAATCCTCTGTCAGATGTTGATCCTCCTGTCAAATTTGCGTTTTCGACCAATAACAAACTCATATTTCCTTGAAACGACCAATAAACATACCTAATCATACATTGATAATATCCTTTTCGCAATTAACAGATTTTCATGCGTTTATTGGTCGTTTCTAAGAAATCTGAGTTTGTGATTGGTCGAAAATATAAGTTTGGGGAGGAAATTAAATATTTAGGTCTTGATAATTTTTTGACGAATTTTGGCGACCAGTAGCGTTACTTTAATATAGATTAGACCACACCCCATTCTGACAGTACTTGTAAAATTTGACGTAACGTACATTTAATTTGACAGGTAGGTTAGGTGTAGGAAATTTTCTGACAAAATATAACTCGTGCATTGCAAATAATCTATAATTTTTGACAAATCTACACTCATGCAAGTTGAATCAGAAAAAATCACTCGTGCATTTCGTGCACTCGTGTTTAACTTGCATTTGGGCATATTTACCAAAAATTATCGATAATTTTTAATGCACTTGTTATATTACTACTGGAAATAATTATTTATCCGTACAGGGTGGTCCAAATTTGTTGGGATTACATGGGTATCTCGCTTTATAGTCAAGATAGAGAAACGGCTACATTACCCAAAATGTGCAGTTTTTTGGGACCAACTAAAAACCGTTTTAAAAATGTTCATTCATTTCCGGTATTTGAGTTATTGAAAAAAAAAGTCTTTTTGTCATATTTTTAATGTGTAATATCTCCGTTATTGTTGTAAATATATTATATTTAAATATTTTTATGTAAAATTTGATTATATTTAAAGAAATATATAACGCTATAATAAAAAATCTTCAAATCCGTGACACAAGTGCTTAATTGTTATTTAATATTTTTAATAATATTGTAGGTAGATAATTACGTGCCGCTATTACTTCTAACGTAGTAATTTTTCAACATAATCATACATTTAGCGGTGCTGACACACAACGCAGCTTACAAACACGTCTCGAGACAAATGTTTAAATTATTTTTCAGTTAGCGCCGCGCCATCATCATCAATTAAGTGGCAGAACGAAAAACAAGCATGAACTCTTGTTCATGTCATTTTAATGAGCAAAAGCTATGTACTCGGTAGACGAGGAAGGTAACATATTTAGCTGCGCGCGGGTAGCTTGACTGCTAATGATAGCTGCAGCAGACACATGACATTCTCAGTGCTCCTCCAAACGGCAAAAACAAACGCAAACTATATGAAAACAATATTCAGCCAAAGTTTCTGAAGTTTCATTTAACCAAGACATAATTTGGAATTAGAAGTGCTTTGAGAATGCTTTCATCAAACTAAATATAGGCAATACGCGCGCAGAAGTTCAAGGTTTAAAATAATTAATTATGGAAATTGTCTTTGGAATGATTAGTTTAGTTTCTTTGTACAAATTAATCGTATAGTTAATTGTTGCTGTTATAATTTTCATTAATACTGTAGAAGCTTGGATCTGACTTTGGATTATGCTTCTACACAAACAGTCAAATTGCAAAGCAAACATCGAAGTACATTCTTCTGTTTTATGTCTAAACATAACACGTCAGATTTACCGACAGCAAATTTTGGCATACATTGTATTTTTTTTGCAAAACAACAATAATATGTACAGAGTGTCCCACTTGAATAGGACCACTATTGGAATTTTGCTTAATATCATATTATGGAATATAGCAACTTGGTTAAATGAGCAAAAAGTTCCGCTCAGTTTGCAGCGATCTTCAGATGTTTGAAAAAATGCATAGTAAAAAACATTAAAGCAAACCCACCTCTTCGACACTCAAAATTAAATCCAGAAACAAGTTCAGACTCCACTTCAGCAAAGTCAAAAGGAGTTTGGTGAGTTTCAGCTAAACTAGAAACAAACCAAATTATGCATAAAGGTAAACTAATAAATAAAGATCAAAAATAAACCTGATATTTATAAAATTCTAACATATTTAAACTCAGTACAGTAGAACCTCTATTATCCGGACCTCGATTAACCAGATTGCAAAATAATTTTTATAGAAAACATTGCTGGAGATACAGTAATCTTGTCAACTGGTAACGACAACGAAGCAGCAGCTGTTTAACTTCAAGAAGCATGTAACAGAATAACACTTCCGGAAATACCGGAAGTTGACGTCTTCTTTTTTATTTCAAATACAATGGTCTATTTTTTATTGCATTTTTGGATTTAACACGTTATTTTAGAGGGACTTTTGATAGCATTCCCTATACCTAAATGCAGTCGTTTTTAATATTTTTGGACTCCGCCGCCATTTTTAAAAGGAAAACGCTTAAATCTAGACTATGCATAGAAGAAACCTTGGAGTTTATTCTGGAATTTTTGCAATCGATGCATTACTTACAGGGTGTCCAAAATTTAATTGTTTTTTAAAAACTTCAGAGAAAAAAATATTCACTACAAAGTCGAAAAAAATATAATATCTACTAAACTAGTATATTTTGATTCATACAGCAAAAGATGGGCAAGCTATACAGGCGAAACTATACTGACAAAGTGACAAATAAAGCTTTTGGCTCGTCGGAAGTAAACTCAGGACTGGTTCTGAACTGCATACGGGCACTTATCGTGCTGGGAAGCAGAAATAATGTTAAACTGTTTTAGTGTTCAGCGCACCAATATACCAGGGAACGAGAAGGCTCAGCCAAAATTGGCAGCGAGACACCTTTCTTCGGACCAGAACCCGCAGTTGACACATCCTATGAAACAGCCAAACGGTGTCTTAATGACATTAATACAGGGGCATTATGCTCATTGGAAAAAAGTTGCAGGACAAGCCCATTCTAAGGTTATCCCTTCAATGGTCCCTAAGGAAATACAGAAGAAATGCTCAGGATGAGGAGAGTAGACATCAGAGCAGCCACAGGACACAATCACTTCTACATAATAGGGCTCTCTGAGACCGATATATGCAAACTCTTGCAGATAATATGGTGAGGAAGAAGGAACTCCTCTTCACGTACTATGCCATCGTAAAAGATTCATACCCTATTCATACCACTTCTAGGGATGGAAAAAACCAACCAAGAAGAGATAAGAAAAACACTCTTAAAGAAAATCCTGGAGTTTTTCAAAAACACAAGACTCCTTTAAGGGGCAATCACCAGACGCTACAATAGACCAATAGGTCGTAGCACAGGAGCCCATAAGGGGACAACCAGAGGCGTTGAGGGATGTCGTCGGGCCCGGAGGAAAATTTTTCATGGGCCCCAAGTAAAGTACATTATTTAAAAATGTAGTTACTAAAAAACAATTGTGGTATGATATTCGAGCCCCTGTGGACTCCCGCGCCCTTAAATTACTCCCAAGCCCGGAATTCGGAGCCCCCCCCCTGCCCCCGCTTTCATCAGCCCTGGGGACAACCTCTGCGCAAATAACAATTCTGACAAATCAGTTATGGTACAGAGCCCAGGGATAAGCTGGACGCTTAATTTTTGACAAGAAAATGAGATATTCAAAAATTCAGTGCTACGTATCCCAAGGATATATTGCGCCCGAAGAAGGGTTATTTAAAAGATGTACTGGCTGAAGAAAATCACAACTGTCTGGGCACAATAATGTAAGTTGTACACGCTGTACAATTCTTTTCTTATCTACAAGTTTCGATGAAAAGAAGTTATTTAATAATTCGCCTCGTGCATTTCGTGAGAACGTCTCGGGTATTCCAATCATTCAATTATATATTTTGAATGGAGCGAGTCGAACTAATGGCTTTATTATTATATAGGTTTAAAAAATGAGATGATGAAGACATTTCGTTGACCAGCTCGTCACGACCGACAGAGCAAAAGTGAAGAACATGATTACAGGCCGAACCGCACTTGTTATGAATATGCATCATGAGAACGTCGAAAATGTATTATTAAGTTCAAGGTTAAACCACAACGAGATAAATATCTCGCAGCCACAAAACAATGATTATGACTGATACATGGTAATCGAAATATTTAGAATAATTAGCGGAAAAAACTACACAAAACGATTTTTAAAGCTGATTAGGTACTTATATTTATTACTGTTTAGAATATGATGTATATTTTTATAATGTATAGAGTGGAGATATGATTAATTGGTAGAGTTTTAAACACCCCAAAAGTATTACATCAAAAGCACTTCAATACAAAACTTTTTATTTCAGAAACACATAACATATTTTATATTTAAAAACATTACTTTTTTACACTCTGTCATAATTTACTTGTACAAAATAGAACCGTCACACCATAAAACAATTATAAAAGAAGCCTAATTAACACAAGAATTGTTTTAAAACCGGGCGCATTTACACTTACTAAGAGTCCGAATTTGCATAACGGAACTGAAAACTATAAATTCGGGCGCGCGTTCTCACTAAGGCATTCTCTATATTTTTGCTTCCTCGCAACTACTTCTTATGAACCTTATTTTCTTGACATCATAGCCCGTTGAATTTGAAAATAATGTAGTTATTTTCTCCGAATAGGGGAACCGAAAATTTAGTTGAAAATGTGAGTTATATCAAGCTCCGTGAATGGAATAGGAATTTCTTTCGTTTTGCTCGCAAAATTAAAAAGTCACGGTTTATTGGAATTCACAGTCCTAAACAAACATATTGCATTTAAAGCCCAAATACCCAGATTAAGCAAGAAATATTATTAACAGTTTTTAGTTAGCAGGAAAACTCGACAAGCCGAAATTTGGTCATTAACATAAATGTCACTTTCAATTTTCAAATATCTAAAGCAGACACTTACACTCTTAAATATGCGAAACATCGTAAAATATAGTTAGAATAAAATATTTATATATTAGAAGCTTTACAACACTAAACTATCTTTTTAATCGGTAAAAATAGATTTTAATTGACTATTTATGTGCTAAGTAGATTTTTTTTTAAATGTATTGCTGTGTTAGCGAATGGAACTACTTAAAAGTAAATAAAGGCAAATGTATAGGCAGGTAAATGAGACACAGGAAGACGTAGAGCAACTGAGAATGTAGAAGAAATGATGACTATTACTGAGGAGGAACTAACGAAAGAAAAAATAAAACATGCAATAAATAGTTTGAAAAATGATAAGGCAGCGGTTATAGACGGTGTCCCAGCAGAACTAGTAAAAGTACACACGGAGTTTTATAAAAATATATGTACTTTTAAATATAAAATGGATAAAAAAAAGAATCCCTAAAGCTTGGAAAAAGGGGTTGTTAATCATTAGATTACCAAAATAGGAAAATTTTTCCTTGTGCGAAAACTGGAGTCCAATCAGTCAGCTCTGTGTAACTAGCAAAATTATGACTAGAATTATTTTAGAAAAAAATAAACGAACCTATCAATGAGAAACTTCGCGGAACCAAGGAGGATTCTGATCTAACAGAGCCTGGACTCTAAGAATTACATTAGAACAGATAGCTGAAAGAGATGAGACAGTATACATACATTTTATGGATTTTAAGAAAAATAGGCATGGCCCAAAACGCCTTTAATTCACATCGAAAAGTATGGGCAGCAAGCATTAACAAAAAGAAGCCAATATTAGTCCAGAGCAATGTTAAAAGTTTCCTACTATATGGTTCGGAGACCAGGAATCAGGCGAAAAACGTTCTCAGAAATTGCAAATATGTATAAACAGATGTCTCCAAATCATTTGCAGAATCTTTAGACCCGAGAAATTGAGTAATGAAGAAAGAGTATGACGAAAGAGTATGACGAAAGAGTATGACGAAAGAAGAAAAAAATAACCATTTTTCAGTTCACGTTAGAGTCACTCCCAAAAATTTACATTACTTTGTTTAATTTTTGAATTTCACAATTACAAGTTTTTTCCATTTGCCCCTACAACCATGTATTCCGTTTTTTGCATATTTATCTCGAGACCCAATTCTGTATATTCTTCTTATTATTATTTTATACATTTCAAAATATGGACAGAAGTGTTATTTAGCCATAGTTTTTTTTTTTTAAGCAAAATTCTTTTCATTAAATCAATTTATAAGTTTATTACATGTGAGATATATTACGATATAATATGATTATTCCACATTCTGTATACACACATATAATTTGCTAAAATTAATCCAGAATTATATACCTATTACTGCTTTTTGTCTTAAAGTTTATTTCAGGACGATGAAAATTTTTCTTCAGGATATCTGACATTCCACTAACAAAGCTGCCACCATAGAATCGCAGAAGTTAAAGCCAATAGACCGGATAAAAATCATTCAATCTTAACAACATCTCGCGGTTGGATTGTCACAAACCCAGAGAAATTGCTTAGAGCTTATTAAACCTGCTCTAAGCTGTAATATTCGCTAGATTACAATTCGCGCTTGGCTGACTTCCTTGTCTCTACGCGTTCCTGTAGATATGCCTTAGAAGGAAATTGTGCTTTCGGTCGCAAAAAAACTATGATATATGAATTTACAAAGGCTTCCAACGTACTATAAAAGTATTATCATACAAACAAGCACTCTTTGATTCTGAGATAAATGATAGTGGGTCTTTTAAATATAAACTTAAGTTTACTTTGACAATGAAAAGCTACCCAATTTTGTGTATGCTTCACATCATAGAATCTGAACAAAATTAGTAGACAAATATGAAAAATTCTGTGCAAATACGAGGGTTTTAAAGACGTATATTTTGTTAATTAAGCTGTTACTCATTAATTATCGATGCTACTGAATCAATTACTAATAAAACATGCAAATTTTAAGGGAATACAAATATATTAGATCTTTCATGTAGATTGACATTAAGAATGGTACCTGTCTAAAGATAAAAAGATCAAGGTTAAAATTAAAATTTAAAGCTAGATAATGTTTGGAGATACGTAGATAAAAATAAGAATGCTTTAAACAGGACTTAAAGGGACGTCTTGCAAAGCTACAGATGAATATATTATGTAACAGAATATGTTCATCAAATAAATCAAAGAGATCCGGATCTCTTGATTTATATACAATAATAATTACATTAATTTATACTGTGCAACATGTGGCTAAAAAACAACTCTTTTTATTCTAATTCTGTATCTGTAGATCACTGTTTCAGAATACAGTGAAGTGAATTTCAAGCGCTTCGTCCTGCAAGATAAATCCAAGAATAAATTATTTCGCAACAGTTGACATGGACACTATTCTCATACAGATGTATGTGAACATAAAATGAGAAACCAACCGAAGTTGTAAATAGGATGTTTGTGATTTATGTGTACTTTATTTCCTGTGGAGTCTTGCTGTCTGGCGAAGTGAGTGCGCAACGGCCCCTCCTTTTGATCACGTCATTAATGTGTGCTCGTCATTGGTTTATTGTTTTAGGTGGTCCAACTACACACAGAAAATGTTGAAGCTAATGAAAGAATGAAACCGAACAATTCGCTGGTATATACTAACTTGTATTAACAAAGTGCAAGGCTAGGTCAATTTTAACAACTTCATACTGTTAAGGACACTTATCATCCTACTGAGCAAAATTTATAAAAACTTAGAAAACTAGAAAATTTGAGTTTTTCGGTTTTTCAGAATATTTCAAAAACTGGACACAATTTGCGCGGATTCATTTAAGATTCTTACTAAACACACTTTCTTGCTAAATTCACCATCATTCTGTCTCCAACGGTTTTCAAAATCCTGAAAAATGTATGCTTCAGCGTTAAGGACATAAGAAACTTAATTGAAAGGGTTCACATCGCGTGCAGTTCCTGAAATTTCCTGAAAAAAACTAAAAACTTCAGTTCAAAATTTTAACTGCAGGTTTCTTATTATCATCAGTAGATAACTGAAATTTGACAGTCTCAGGTTAGACAAGGTCCTTAATCGCTTCGCGTTATTAAAATAAATCTAGCCTGCTGATTGTTACAGCTGCGATAGTTAATTTTTATTTCTCATGGGCGAGCGCCTTATTGGATTTTTGTGCGATCAGTTGTTAAATTTTATGGTAAATACAATAATCATAAAATATGAAAAATATGCACAGATCTACAGGGTGTTCCGATTTTTAACAGAACCTACATATATTTCGCTATTAATGATGTTACAAAAAAATATCTTAAACATTACCGAGTCAAACGAATAGCTCACATTAAAATTTAACGTTGAAACTTGAATATTATTTACATTAGGTACTTTAAATTTTATATCTGCTCTTTAAATAAAAAAATAAGTGGAAATGGAGGATATTATAATTCATATTTTTTCGTAACTAAATATGCAAGAAAAATCTGATGCTACTAGTTGGCATGTAAAATTCATACATCTCACAGAAACACTTTTTTTTTTGGTTGTATCAAAAAATTAAGCATTTCTAAGAATTACGTTTTAATACATTTACTTTGCTAATTTAACCCAATCTCCATCTTTATTCTATAAAGCGAAATTCTTTTAGTTGTCCTTGTGCACCCTGTACAAAAAAAGGTACTTTTAAATTTTACTGCAAACTTTTTTCGTTGAAATAAAATGCTGTGAAACATGCCAAAAGGTAGTATTTGATTCTGGCACGCTGATAAGTGTAATTTTGACAACTTCAAGCACGTAGTACGTCGTTCTGTGGAAAAACGGTAAACAATGACGCAATACCGTGTCGAAACAGTTTTCAGGATCTAACAGTTACCCTTGGAAAGTAATATTTTTAGTGCCAAACCACTTTAAAAGTGATCGCTCACGTTTACTTGACGTATCCTGTCGAGTTTGTCGGTAACACAATTCAACATTAGGTGCATTTCAAACACGCTATCATCTAATCGAAAGATTTAAATCATTTCACGGTTGAGAAACAAAAGCTTTCTGTTATTCTATATCCGAGTCACGTGTCCTGAAAGCGCTAAAGTATTTTTTCGCTCTTAAAATATTGGGCGAACCGGTAAAAGGAGTATTTTTCATTTAATTTTATTGCACTGGGTATAACAAGCCGCCCCGATTCAGTTATGTGCAATCTAAATTAAGTTAACCAATCCCTCTGGTAATAGAAGTGACGTTTTAGAGAAATGTTAATCCGACAGGTGGCTTATTAAACTTCATCTGTGAAAATAATGCTAACGGTCAGATGTGAGCAGCACTATTGTCGCATTACGTATTAGGTCAGTCAAATGGACAGCGTGATGACATTTTCAACTGCTGTATCAGTTACATGTATTAACCTGTTATGACGGCAAATGTCTCGTGACAAGCTAAATTAAAATTTAAGCTGCAAGTGTGCCTTTGGATTATAGCTACAAATGAAATGATTTATTCGATTGTATTAAGGTAGGAATTTTGTATCATGAAACAAGTTTTATTTTGGTAAAAGCTGCGCGCCCCTATTGCAATAGTCTCGCGCCTCCATAGCCCGCCCGCGCGCCCCACAGATTACAAAACACTGTATTAATTAAGGTGTTTAGAACTATCAATTGTTTTTAAATTTAAAAATATTTATTTCAGTTAGCGATAATAAATACGAAATATTTATTTTTGTAAACAATAGAGTACTTGTCTAGACCGGGTGTAAACAAAGTGTGGTACATCCCCTTTTTTTTCCGTCACAATATCCATTCTCAAGAAATACATTTCTGGATAATTCAGAATAATTTTACTTTTTTCTCGAGAAAATAACACTACAATTTTGGGTAAAGGAGAAAAACAAATTATACTTCTTTTTCGAGCAATTCTCGAGAAGGAATTCCTGAGAAAAAACACAAGACGAGGTCTAAGCTTAGCAATAGAAAATCGGATCAAGTATACATTTTTGACTTTGAATGATTTTCTGCACATAATTTTAGGATAAGTGAATCTGACTTTACATCCAAATTTTCTTAAAATATGTTTTCCAAATCATATTCAAAAACGATATAACTAAAAATTAATCATTTTAGACACTAAATTTAACCATTGGCAAGGCATCTTCTTGATGTTCTTTACCACTAAATGACCCATTTATTCACTTCTTGTGAATTTGTAACAATTTGGCCATGAATAATCTCAAAGAAAATAGTTTTCTTGTCTGGGAATAAAATAATACATAATACCACTTAATTTATATCACCCCGATATGTCTCAAAACTATAATATCTCTCTACAGAAGTGCCAATAACCCGTAAAAAAAGATAACACTGGAATAAACTTTTAACGTCCCTATGTTGGCCAGATTAGGAGTTCAAATAATTATGGATACATAGGTACATAGTGTCCAAAAGTTATGGAATATGCAATATATCAGTCAATTTCTACTTCAGGGGAAAATGTTTTGAATAAAAGTTGTTTGGTACCTACTTAGTTTTTCACCATAAGACAAAATTTCAATTTTTTTTCGAATAACAAAAGCGCAATGAAAAACGATTGAATTTTTTAAATGGCAAGATACCCCTATATTATACTCATTTGACAGAGAATTTTTTTCTCTTTTTAATGATGCAAAACTTTAGTACCCTTATTTAAGCAACTTTTTGAGAAAAACGCAAAAATATCCTCTTAACTTATTTTAATTGTTTAGTATTTATTTAAACAAAAACATCATAGGAAATAAATTTTTTTGACGAAATCCACAATAAGTGTTCAAACTGTGAACCATTTACAGCTTGGCAATGATAAACTCGGTTTTTTTAAACCCGTTAATAACATTTCCAACCATTTCAGGTGAAATAGACCTAATCTCTTCTCTAATACGATCTTTTGAATTTTCGATATTCCCCGGCCTCTTAGCATAAACTTTATTTTTAAGGTGAACCCATCATTGAAAAGAGAAAAAACTCTCTGTCAAATGAGTATAATATAGGGGTATCTTGTCATTTAAAAAATTCAATCGTTTTTCATTGCGCTTTTGTTATTCGAAAAAAAATTGAAATTTTGTCTTATGGTGAAAAACTAAGTAGGTACCAAACAACTTTTATTCAATACATAGTTCCCTAAAGTGGATACTGAGATACATAGCACATTCCATACCTTTTGGACACGCTGTATATGCTTTATTAAATTTAATAAAAACGTCACTTGTTATTATGTAAACTTACTTTCAATGGAATAGGTATAAATTTTTACAAAAATTAGCAAACTATTTAACCACTGACTGGCAGCTTTAACGCGCATAAACCACAAAAATGTGGTAACAATTTTATTCTTAAAATGTAAAGCCTTGGAATACACAATTTTGGAGTTATATGTGGTTTTAAAATGTCAAGTTTAATGCAAACTTACCCATACTCATGCAAAATCTACGGCTACATACCTGCAATCACAAAAAAAACAAAGTTATTATCTGCTTAAATCTCAGCATTGCTGGCATAACATTTTAACATCTTTCATTTTATTCAGTAGGTACATTTCTTGGGTGGTGGTTTTTATGACTACTTGCCGTTGATAATTACCGGTGATTTACATCCTACATTTCGCAAAAACAGCCTCTATCAAAGTTGTCATTACAAGAATTTGGCCGTTAAAATATAATAAACTTAAGACGAAAATTAAAAGTACATTTCTGAGATACACTTAAATCCAATTTGTTTTAAGATACCAAAAAAGAAATAATATGCAACGATATTTACAAAAAATAATTTACAAAAGTATTTTTTAACTGCAAAAATAATGCACGCCTTAGAAATATATCAATGGATCTCAACAAACTTATCAGTCTTCGTTTATTTAATCTTGCTATAATTTAATTATGCATTTAAATAAAATAAAATACGAGTTGGTACACGCCAGCTGCCATACTCAGTAAAAATATCGTCCAATACAGGTATTTCATTGTAAATATTCATAAGATCCCGAATATATGTGTGACATATACATCGCCTTTCGATATTATTGGACCCAAAATGACGATTACGTCAATAAAAAATGAAAGAAAAGACATGGGTTCGATAGTTAACATAAAATAGAAAACTGATGGGCTCTAATGTGGATTTTGTTGGAATTGGCGTAGCTACTGCAGCACTGAAAATTTATTGGAAGGAAGCAATACATAACTAAGATTCATAAAAATGTTATAAGCGCCAGTCTGTTATATATTTATCACGAGGGCAAAAAGTTGTAAACAAATTCAATTCAAAATACGGGGAATGATGATTCAGTTCAGGTACACATTGACTAACGCTTGAAGAGCGCAAAGGTTGATTCATTAGGTTTGCTGATTCATAATTTCCGGTTTTTTGTAAATGAAATTTTTACAATTTGAGGCGAATATACCGTTTGTTTGAAATTTGTAGCGCATTCGATTCAAAGTTGGTAAATTGGCACAAGACTAACTCCAGTAATATTTTTAATTTAAAAAAAAATACATGGAACACTAGATTTGGTCAGAAAATCAAAACTGATCAATATATTAAACCAAAGATGTCACTATTTGAAAGATTAAAAACAGTTTTTAAGGAAAAAATTGCAGATATTTATGGGGTGCAAATTGATGACAATCATTGTTTAAATGACAAATTTCAACTATTTTAAATAAAAACGATAATTGGCTAAGAAACTACAGAAGCAATTTGGCCTTTTATGTTAGCTTCTAAACTATATACAGGGTGTCGCAGCTATAACGAATTATTCAGTAGCTTTGTTATTGGTAAATATTTAAAAAAAATTAAATAAAAGTTGTTTAAGGTCATTTTCTACATAACCTTAACTTGTTTTTAACTACACAGAGTGCTTTGTTTTTGCGCAACGATAGGTAAGTTTGTTTCTTTAAATGTTGTTTTATTAAGATTCAAAATTTAATTCCCTTTCATAAATGTGTGACGTTTTTTTTTTTTTAAATATTGACAGAAACAGGACTCGAAAAATATTCATATTTAACTACTTAGCAATGCAAGAACCAATTTCTTTGAAACTTCATTTGGCAAGTGTTAAAAAAATGGTTTTAGAATAATACACAGGGTGTTTCTTTTGCCCGAAAAATTTGGCTAAACTTGAAACCCGAATATATCAATTCTTTTAAAAGGTACACCCTATATATTTTTTTATGTTTTAATTGATAGTCTTACTACCCTTAAAATAGGGATCATTTATGCCTAAAAATATTATTTCCCGAGTTATTGCGGTTTTCTTGTTACAACAGACATAGATATAATATTTAATAGAATCAACCTAGAAGGCTTTAAAAGTATCGCCCAAATCGGTTTTAAATGTCAAATACATCCCATATTTACTCCTAAGCTGTAAGTTTTGCCCGGATATAAATTAATTTAAAGAAAAACGTGTAAAAAAAAAAATTGTTTAAAACCATTAAAGAAGTTTAAAGTTTGAAGACCATTAGTTTTAGGTACACAAACCTCACATTTTTAAATTAAATTTAAAATGTGAAAAATACAGAATATGTTCGTTTAAAGGTTTAAACTAACAAAGTTACGTATCGCGCATAAACAAAACACTGTGTGTACATGTGTTATTTACTAATTGACCAGACACATTTATTCAAAAATTTTAATTTTTTTTTTACTAATAAAGCTACCTAATAATTCTGCTTGGCTGGGACACCCTGTATAACTGGTACTTTTTTCCCATTTAACCGATGTTGTATCGATCACGGTTTAGAAGTTACCAATAGTAAGCCTATAGTGGAAACATAGTTTTTCTACGACCACTATTGTAAATGACTATTACTGTACAGCCTGCATACATAGTAAGTGGCTCTTTACGCACGGTAAGCAAAAAGCTAAGCTTTTTTAGAAGTTATTAAAGTAGGCTTACGCCAAACTCAACCTGCATGCATGGTAAGAGGGTCCTTTTCAAGAAGTGTCAAAGTAGACTCACGTCAAACTTGACGGTTAACAGAGTACGTAAAAGTGTGTATGTATGATGTGATCGTAGAAAAAGTATGATACAAAACTCGGATTGTAAAGCAATAACGCAACTGTTCCACTCGTGCCTAATATGCTCCTTACAACTTTTGTTATGTAATATACTACTAACAAATGACATGTTTCATATTATTAGGTTTGTGTAAAATAACCGAGTTAAATATTGGATTAATTAGTTTCCAGGTTACGTGGACATCACTAGTCTGTCTCTCCCTCCACTTCATTATTATGTAACACAACGCCACTACAGAACAAAATTACTGTATTGCGTTTGTAAATGTAATAACAACGTAGGTAATTAAAATTGTGGTGACCGTGTGTCTCAGAGCTGTAACGTTAAAACGGATTATACAGCAAAGAGCAGACGAATGCAAAAGATAAAGCGAAACTCTATTTTTGGTCGTTTTGGCGACAGAGCGGTTTTAAAACCACAGACCCGTGTAGGTTTCCTGACATGCACAGGTAAGTGAAGAGTCGTGTATATGAGAGATTACCAAGTGTCAAGTACTATCATGCACCAGGATAAGAACGGAAGTGCTTTTGTGCTTTATTTGTGAATAAACCAAGAAGGAATATCAAGTCGCGCAATTTTTCACATTTTATTAATATAACAGTCACAACTTTTTCCGTCAAAAACATACATGTATAAAACATCACCAGCCGCTACATTTCTTTATGTGTGTTGTTTGAATAACAAAGGTTTTTAGCTTCTTTCTTAAAATATGATGAATTGCGGTTGATGTAGTCGAGCGTAAAAATTCAACTGCTGCATCGAACTTGAATATAAATAACTAAAAATTATTTATGGATCCTATTGAAAATATACGATGTCTAGATATAAGCGCCAAAGAAAAAGCAGAATTCCGCAGAAGAGTACATTAAAATTTAGAATATTCAGTCTCGCGGTCATTATTAACCTACATTTAGCTTTATCATGAAATCTTATTGTAGTTGTTTCACAATATATTGATTGCTTTTCTTTAACTCTATTTGGTAAAATTACCGACTGAGTATTTAAACATTGTTTTAGATATAAGAACTGGTGTTTTATTCTTGAGGCTTTCGCGGCCGTTATCCATAATACAATCTTGGTTTCCGGGTTTGGAACCGCGTCTTCTATATTTAGAAGTAGTTAACGTTTCGACCATTGTGTCTTGGTTTTTTTCAAAACGACTAATTTGTGAGCGATGTTGCTGGGTTTATATATCCAACAACAAGAAAACAAGTCGATAAACCAGCGGTAGCAGAACACGCCCAGGGTACAGGACACAACATCCTCTTCAGAGAAACAAAACTACTGGCCCGCGCAAACCATTTCTGGCCAAGATTATATCGAGAATCATTGGAAATCATCAAGAACCCAAACAACTACAACAGAGACACAGGCATACAACTCCCAACCATCTGGAAACCAGTCATCACAAAATCACTGAGGCAGAACAAACCCATCAAGCGGAACGCCACGCCTCCACAAGCTGGATATATAAACCCAGCAACATCCCTCACAAATTAGTCGTTTTGAAAAAGACCAAGACACAATGGTCGAAACGTCAACTACTTCTAAATATAGAAGACGCGGTTCCAAACCCGGAAACCAAGATTGTATTAAAGAACTGGTGTGTTGGGCTTAAATTTGAACCTTTTTTTTCTCTTTACAACACAGGAAGGTCGGGATAAACCTAAAAAGCATATAAATCTAGGTTAGTTTTGATGTCCTTGCGGCAATTAACAAAGCCTTAATCAAATTCTAGCGACAACATCTCGTGACCTTCCCTTGTCAGATTTTACTGACTTTGTATCTCTTATAATAACAAAGATTACAATGCTGTTTGATTTTCTCCAGATATTTAAACTTGTGGGTTAACACTTCTGTTGGTTTTGACAATAAAAATGTGTGAAATTGCAACAAAGTACGTATTATATTGACGCTAGAACATAAATATACTTCATATTTCTTTAAAATCGAATTAAAGTGTCGTTAGTTTTATGCATCTTGCTAAAGACCCTAAAAGCATTTCATTCACGTACATTATCTACTAGGTACAGTAATCTTTCTTAACCATGTAAAATAGAGGAACGTGTGCCGTTAAACCAAAGTGCACTTTATCACTGCAAAACTATTTGAACATTCCGCTTTTACATTCCTGAGAATTTAGAATTACTGAGCAGTAAAGTCGGGTTAGCATATATCACCTATTGTAATGTCGGTTAACTTAATATTCCGAAATATTTTATTTGTTTGTACAAGTGTTATCGCGGAAAATTTTTGTGAAGTTGTTTACCGGAACGTATAAAGAAAGCGAGGAAACTTTTTTTTTTAACTGCTAGGGTAATTTGCAACTATCCGTTTTGGATATCTAACAAATGTTGTGACGGATTGATAGAGCGTGTAGGCAATATCCCAGTGGATACTGGCTTCATTATATCATTAAAAGCCAGAGTAAAAATAATGTTTATAGTTTTCATCACTTAAGCCTTAAATCTTTGCCCTAATTCAAGTGGTTTAAACCTTTTACATCTACGATTACACTCACGATCACTTATGAGCCTTCGCACTAAACTGTTTGGATGCACTGTAATCCTATTGCTGTATTTTACACTAAGGTTGTTCAATTCTTCTTTAACTGTCGGTATATTTAGGTCTTGTCTAATTATTAAGTCAGTGGTCACAAACCAAGGGGCGTTAATAATGCAGCGTAAAACCTTAGCCTGAAATATTTCCAATATTTTGATGTTGGATGTGGCTGCAGAGCCCCATTTGTATGCCGAAACACCAAATTGGTTTTAATATTGCTTTATACACAAGCATTTTATTTTGTAGTGCGAGCTGAGATTTTCGTCCTATTAGCCAGTAGGTACATGCTTCTGTTTTAGATTTAGTTGTTTCTTTTTTGCTTCGATGTGGGTCTTCCATGTGAGCCTGCGGTCTAGGTATATCCCGAGGTACTTTGCATTTGTAGCCTGCGGTAATTCCAGGTTGCTTAGTTTTACAGGTGGGCAAGTTTCTTGTTTCAGTGTAAAGGTTACATGTGTCGATTTTTGATCGTTCACTTTTATTCGCCATAACTTGAACCATCTCTGTATTTTGGTCAGGCTTTGTTGTAGGAGTTCAGATGCAGTTTTTGGGTTTACATGGGGAGCCATTACTGTGGTGTCGTCAGCAAAAGTCGCAGTTGTTATATTGCTTGAAGTCGGAAGGTCCGATGTATAAAGTAAATATAGGATCGGTCCGAGTACACTACCTTGCGGTACACCAGACTTTATAGGTTTAAGATTTGTGTACTCATTTTGGTATTGGACGAGAAACTGTCTGTTATTTAGGTAGGACTTGAGGATATTGTACATATTGTGTGGTAATTGCAGTTTGATCTAATATTGTATAATAACTTAAGAACAAGAAATATTTGTATTTTCATGTAATCGGGAGTATGAAATAAAATAAACGTTACCTAATACACGTGCATATTAACCTACATGTCATTATTATAAAGGTACCACGACCGACCGAGTAGATTTTTGCAGAGAGGTGTTAATTTTAAAGTTAGCAAAAGCGGTTAAGCTACATGTAAGGTTAATTATAGTGTGACAATATTGAGGTTGCGTGTAAACGCACCTAGTCTTGACCCTTTATTGTTTGTATTGTAGTAAAATATCATTACCGGATTTTAATTCGTTTAAACGCTGTCGTGTCTCGATTCTTTTGTTTTGACGCTCTGGATACAATTAAAACTTGATGAAAAATCTAATTGCCGGTTCATGCTGCTGTGTTTATTTTTAGGCTCAATGTGACGTAATTATTTCAGTATATAAAATGTTGGGGATCAATATCGGCTTATTTTTAAGAATGGAATATCATGGAAACTCACGAATGTGGGATGCATTAAGTAAATTTATGGGTCAAAACAATAACATTAATTCTTGATATGGGGTGTTTGGATCGAGTCACGCTCCAGCTAAAACAAAGGATTCTTTTTCGTTTGTTTTTAGTTCTTGTTCGAAATCGTGTAATTAGCTGATATTTGTGCAATCCTTTGTTTGCAGTAGTAAATTTGAAACTCTGTAGTGTTGATGCAGATAAATCTATTCCCGGTGCTATGGTGGACTTTATTACCGTATTTAAGCAGCGTCTCCTCTTCAGACGATCTGTCGGGGGTCCAACGACAGTGGCGCCCTTCGGTGAAATGATGTACAGCCTTTTATAGCAGCTTAAAATACTGGGCCACTGATATCGCCCTTTATATATTGTCTTAATAACGAAAAACATTTCCCTTGTTGCAGAAAACATACGTTGGATCGTTGTTCTTCATAGTTTTTACAATATTTCATGAAAATATAGCTTATTTAAGATTGTACACAGATCAAATTTAGACGAGTTGTACTTTCTGATCAATAAAATGCAAGGACTCTTAAAATATCCACTTTTAAATGTAGCTTATAAAAGGACGCAGTGAATATGTTATACAGGGTGTCCCAGCCAAGGCGAATTATTCGATAGCTCTGTCATTAGTAATAATATTAAAAAAAGTTAAATATAAAAGTTGTTTGTAATCACTTACTACATAGCCTACAATTATTTTCAACTATACACAGTATTTTGTTTTTGTGCTCTGATACTAAACATTGTTTTTTTTTATAGAACACCCTGTATATTTTGTAATTTTTGGATATTAAATTAAATTCTCTTTTAAAAATATTATCGGTTGTTTGTCTAAAATGAACCGTTTTGGAGTTATTAACGTTTTTTTGAAAATCTTGACAGATGCAGACCTTTATAAAAATATTTATATTTATTAACATAACAACACCATAGCAATTTACTCTGGTAATTTATTAAACAATAGTGTCATGGTGATTGTTGACTAGTTACATTTTTAAAATAACATACAGGGTGTTCGTTATACTTGGTCCATTTCGCTAAACTTTAAACGCATATAAATCTTTTTTTTTTAATGGAACACCCTATATGTTTTTACATTTTCTTGTAGGAAATTTAATTATCTTGCAAACTTGTTAAGCATGTTTTATGTCTAAATATAATATTCTTGAAGTAATTTCGTTTCTTATGGTTATTTGCGAGTATTTTACCTACAATATCGGTAGTAGCCTTTGAAAATTCAAAACAATTTGTATGAACTCTCAACCAGAACAGTAAATCAGCACAATTTCCACTATTATACCACTAAAAATCCATATTTATTAAGAGTTGTAGATACACAGCATAAATGGCAACAAATAACACCAGATGGGGTTTTAGTGGCATAATAATTTAAATTGTGCCGATTAAATGTTCTGGTTGAAAGTTCATACAAATTGTTTTGAATTTTCAAAGGCTACTACCGATATTTTAGGTAAAATACTCGCAAATAATTACACGAAACGAAATAACTTCAAAAATATTATATTTAGACCGAAAACATGCTTAACCACCTTAAGATAATTAAATTTTCTACAAGAAAATGTAAAAATATATAAGGTGTTCCATTAAAAACAGATGACTTATATGCGTTTCAAGTTTAGCGAATTGGACCGAGTATAACGAACACCCTGTATATTATTTTAAAAATGTAACTATTCAACAATCACTATGACACTATTGTCTAATAAATTACCAGACTAAATTGCTCTGGTGTTGTTATGTTAATAAATATAAATAAATTTATAAAGGTCTGCATCTGTCAAAATTTTCAAAAAAACGTTAATAACTCAAAAAAGGTTTATTTTAGACATAAACAACCTATAATATTTTTAAAAGAGAATTTAATTTAACATCCAAAAATCACAAAATATACAGGCTGTTCTATATAAAAAAATAATGTTTAGTATCAGAGCGCAAAAACAAAACACTGTATAAAGTTAAAAATAATTTTAGGTTATGAAGTAAATGATTACAAACAACTTTTATATTTAACTTTTTTAAATATTATTACTAATAACAGAGCTATCGAATAATTCGTTTTGGCTGTATGTATGAAACTGCTTCAGAAACTTCATTTTAACCCTACAGTGCGCAATTTTTTAAATTTAACTGTAAATATTTTTATCCAAAGGAAAATGATGCCAAAAATAGAGGAAAAATGGTAAAAAAAAATATGTTTTAATTTTTTAATTATTTTAATTGCAATTAAGCTTTGATGCAAATATGCATCACTGAGCATTTAAATACATAAAAAAATATAACTAAGTTTTAAATTAAAAAATGAAAACTATTACTTTCTATGAAAGATACTAAAACAATTTTTATCTTTGTTCAAGCATAATGCTGTATCACATTTTTCACATATAACATATGTCTGTGCCTTGCAAACAGGATTTTTACATCTTAGTCTTGTAGTATGCCATATTGGTAAATGGTTTAGCCCATCTAGACGTACATCTTGAGGCGGCAGTGGTGTTGTATGGGGATTTTTTCTCTTTAGTTCAATTGTTGATTGTAATCCTGAAGGTCGTCCTCGTTTTGGTGCAGCTGAATCGTCTATGGAACATAATGTACGGGCTACTTCAATACGGAAATCCACAAGCTTCATTTTCTTTTCTTTATTACATCTTCGATGCAACAACCAAGCATTTATAATAGCAATATCAAGAAGATGAAAAAACAACCGCATGTACCATTTTCTGGATCTCATTTTGATTTTGTAGCGACCTATGATGCTGTCCAACAAATCAACCCCGCCTATATAAAGATTGTATTGTTTAACAATTGCGGGGCAAGGAATCTCAATTTTTTGTTTTTGTTTTCTGTCGAACCGCTTAACAGAATGTATGGGTTCTGTTCCGACGAAAGATGACAATAAAACAACGAGTTTATTGTTCTTCCAATAAACATTGCTGATATCTATTCCATCAACATCAGCCATAAATTCATCATATGAACCTCTTTGTAATTTTTGCCCTCCGCTTCCGTCGGAACCTTACATGAGGGAATTCGGTTTCTTCTAACAGTTCCCAAAGAATGAATGCCCTGCTTTGCTAAATAACTTATAACTGGCAATGACGTGTAATAATTGTCAAAGTATAACTTGTAGTTGCATTTCCTTGGAATATCTCTTGCCAATCGAACAATTATTTTGCTGCTTGCTCCCAGATCTGGTTCATCTGGCAAACGTTTGGATGAATCATTTTCTGTACCAGTATAAATTTCAAATTTATGGCAAAATTCTGATACCCCACAAAGAATAAATAATTTATAGCCCCATTTGTGGGGTTTTAATGGTAAATATTGTTTTAAGTGGTGCCGAGCTTTGGTGGCACATATTTGCTCGTCAATGGAGAGCATCTCTTCCATGGGAATGGAAAGAAATTTGTTCGACAACGAATTTATAATAGGTCTCAACTTATTCAATTTATCACAATTGGAATCCAAAGAATTGTCGTGGAAATGCAGGTTTGAGCGAATTTTTTCAAATTTCTTTTGGCTAAGAGTATTTTTTACAATTTCTAACCCAACAGTATCTTTCCAGTACATTCTAACATTTGGAATGGATGTTACAGATGATAGAATACAGATACCTAAATATTTGCTTAAATCCATTTTTGAAAATTGAAAAGGTTTTCTGGATTTTTTGAAACGCTATACCTTATACTCTCTTCTACAATTATTGTATCCAGCAGATTATCGTCAAAAAAATATTTAAAAAAATGGTATGGAGTTTGCAATTCGGTGATACAGTATGGCAATTCTGAATTGCCAGTAAATTTCGAAGGTACATTTTTCATTTTTTTTCTTCTCCACAATAAATCTTTATATTTTTTGTTAAGTGGCACAGTATTAGATGTAGCAGATTCAATGGTTGACTGAGAGGTTACAGCAGGAGAAACTGAAAGCGTCATTTCAGAAATATTATTTTCTTCAAAATATGTTTCCAACATTTCTTGAGTAACAGGAACAGGTTCTTCGTCGTCACTTATCTCATCCAATTCATCTTCGCTCTCATTTGGTATATTTTCTATGAGATCAAATAGGGCATCACTGTCCAAATTTTCCAAATTAATTAGTTCTTGGCTATTTCTGTACATAAGAGGCATCTGAAGTAAAATTTAAAATCGTTTTATTATATATACTACAGCATATCAAATTCCCTACAAAATTACGTGACTAACTAATATGGACGTAAATGAGCGGTGATTCAAATATGAATCAAACAATTTTTGTGGTGTAGATGAGATAGATTTTAAAATATCATTCAATTAATTATATATATTGATATGTAATAGTTATAAGAAGTAAATTAAAAAATAACATACATACCTTGTTTATTATAACTATGATATTTGAATACAAAGTGGCACTAATAACAGAATAACACAACTCCAAGAAACAGGTAGCACATAACTGTTATATTTGAGATTATGATATTTTAAACAAAAGTGGAAGATTTGCAGGTAATTAGAGTATGAACCAATGAAAACGCACAGCTTGATATCTTTGTAATACGAAATAACTGGTGTTTAACTGGATTGATGCAAATATGCACCACTGCGCACTGTAGGGTTAATTGTTATTTTTTAAATTACAACTTATAATATTGCTTTGTTGTAAATTTAATGGTAACGTATGCAAAATGTAATTAAGAAACCGAAACTTATGGTACGTTAAAATTTCACAGGGCGTAATTTTGAGCCTGCATAAGTACATCGTAAGAAGTTTACGAGAATCGTTGTGGGGTTAAATCATGAAGTTAATCTGACAAAATGGAGTAATCTTTATGAAGCAAATACTTTACTAAATATACACAAAGTTATTTTATAGACCCATACAATATTCAAGTAACATAAATGAAGTTCTCTAGAGCGCATATCCGCATCCGGTGGAGACGCTGCAGCAGTGAGAAATCAACACATCCTGCAAGGATGCGCCTTCCATTACAAACCTATGCAGCTGGAATGTGTGATAACAGACCGCCAATAAATGTTTGCAAGTACAATGAGGAAATAAAAGTTACTTAGTAAAGCGAAATTGCCAAGCCGAACGTAAAGGACGTCTTGATTCACAACGATAAAGTTATCAAACATAGTTCCTGTGAATGTTAAGTGTCTCATTTTAATATTGCTTTGAAATAGAATTTTTAAAATAGTTGTACACGACTTGCTAACAAAATTTCTCGAAGGTTCATAAAACCCAGTGCGTTAACTGGTATTTTTGACCCTTATGGCTGGCTCTAGGATGCGAGGGGCCCTACGCAATGACAAAATGCAGGCCGTTTAAAAAAAAAATCAGAAGCAAACCAAGATTTATTTGTATGATATTGTTATAATTTGTGTGCAGTGCATACAGGGTGACAAAATATACATGTATTGTATGGGTAACTGTGGCCTGCAAATCTTTGAAAATAGATATGAAAACCCCAACATTTTTTAAATCAGAGAAAATAAACTTCTCAATAATCGTATAGCCAACTATGATCACCATTAAAAAAAAATCACATTTGGCATATCTCAAAAATCGAGTATGCCATGACTTTTTCAATATATTTACCAATTCTACGTCAAATTATCTATAGGAATCATTTCACATTTTAGTTTTAACCTGGAAGGATGGAGTTATTTACCACTAAAAAATCATCTGTTTTTAGTTTTTTCAAAATATTTAAAAAGATTGAAGGTGTAGCAGTGGCGTAGCTAGAGGTTGTGCCGCCCGGGGCGGTCCCTGAATTTGCCGCCCCTATAATTAAGGGTTGCTAATTTTTGATTTTTGCCAAAATCGACACAAAAAAGTGGGGGAAAAACAAAATGCGCCGCAGGCGATTTTTTTTTAGATTTTAGACGTTCAAACGTGTTTTAAAGCAAAGTTAGATAATGGAGAATACTTTATCATCTTCTAAAATTACAGTTTTACAGTAGAACCTTTTCTGATTTTTGTTTTAAATCAGATCACCCCCACTCCCACGAAATTATTTTTAATAAGGGCGAAAATCCCTGTTACAATAGAGTTTAAAAGTGCATGGAATTTAATGCCTAAAATAAATGAATTGTTTGAAATTTTATTGAATGGTTGGTACCGTATCGTAAATTTTATTAGAAACTTGGAATTTCTGTCGTTACAAGGGAGCGGGTTTTCAATGAAGCAAGGTAAAGTAGCCCGTTCTAAGTTCGGTAAGAATTCCTTTTTTAAAAATTAATTTGTATGAATTTAATAGCGCTAGTGCCGGTACTGATTATTATATGTACTGATTCTACTGATCCTTCATTACCCCGAGATTTTCATTTTTACCCCATTTGGGTAGACTAAAAGTGCCGCCCCAAAAAAAGTGCCGCCCGGGGCGGACCGCACCCCCCGCCCCCCCTTGCTACGCTACTGAGGTGTAGGTCAAATGTCAAAATGCTATTAATATAGTCTGGAGATTCTGCCCAATTTTGCTAATTTAACCGACTATGCAACTCTTATAATAACAAAGTTATATATACATATTATGCTAAATTTCTTTTTAATCTTTTGGGGTCGCAGCCCTCATGAACGAACCGCCCCTGCTTGGAATCATTTATTTAATGTAAAATATTCCATGTGCATCTGGTACAAGAACTGCATTATCTTCTGTGTTCCAGTGATTGTTGAGTTGTGTGGGAAATTTGCACGCAAATATCTCTTCCCGTAAGAAACAACATCACAGAATTTTTTTAAACCACTCCTTTATTTTATAAATGAACATTATTTACTGTGCACATGCAAGGAAATTTATTTAAACAATTTATAATAGGTATTATTCTGAACATTCCCTGATGTTAATTAATACATGTTTTAAAATAATCGCATTCGTTATTTCAACAAACTACAAAAATGTGGAAAACTATTCAATATTTCATTAAGTAAGTGTAATGGTACCGCAGGATGTCGGGGCTCTGAGCTACTTACCTCGGTAATTTAAGTTACTGCTTAATTATGCTGCATTAATAATGCAGTCTAAGCGTAATGCAATAATTTTCTGTATGAAATATACATCTTATAAAGCGCTTTAGCTACCTCACAAGAGGATGTTACGGGATTTTTGCTCTAGGCTCCAGGTATAAGAACTTGTATGGCGGTCAACATAATTGTCGTTCTTCTATTTTCATAAACTGGTTGAAATCGTATACATTGGTAGAGTCATAATCTAGGTGATAAATGTTTTAATTTTACTTCTTTTCGATATTTAAAAAGATAAATACATACATGTAAGTTTAATTCAAAATTGCTTTTCTTATTTCCAGCAACAACCTTGATTAAAAATATATTGATGTAAATTGTGTATTAAAATAACGTTTACCGATGTGTTCAGAATTAAATCTTTCTCTCTTTTTGCACATACTTAAAAGTGCTTAGATATTCTCCAGTAAGGGTCTAATAATTCTAATAAAACAACCTTTTCTTTCTTTTTTTTCACATGAGTTTTCCAAAATTATTCGCAAAACTTCTCATAAAAAGATTAAGACCGTTAATAAAAAATAGTAAGCTAATTCCCAGACTACCAATTCGGTTTCATTGAACGAGCCCTCGAAGAAAAGCATGATGTTCCTCAGTTTTCTTAGACCTTGCTGCAGCCTTCAATAATGGACTGATACATAAAATTAACAAAACGCTTGCTAAGAAATACGTAGATATCTTAACATCATACAACTCTGACAGACCCTACAGAATAAAACAAGAAGATGAATATTCCGACTTGAAGGAGATAAAAGCAGGCGTACCACAGGGTAGCGTCCTTGGTCCTGTCCTTTATCTGTTATACACTAGTGATATGCCAGTACTAGAAGAAGTTGCTGTAGCCACATTGGCAAACGACACTGTACTACTTGCAGTAGGCAAAGATCAGGAAACCACTCGAGAGTTGCAAACAGCCAGTAACGTAGTGCTCAACTGGATCAAACAATGGAAAATTAAGCTTAACGAGCTTAAGTCCATCCGTGTCAATTTTACAAATAAAAGGATAACAGATCCACAGCTACTTAATATAAATGGGACTATAGTGCCATATGAAAATCAAGCGAAATATCTTGGCATGACCCTTGACGCAAAATTGCGATGGAAAGAACATGTTAAAAAGAAAAACCCGAACTTAATCTAAAATACAGACAGTACTTCTGGCTTCTTGGAAGATCTTCCAAATTATCAATTTATAATAAGATCCTAATATACAAACAGGTCCTAAAACCGGTGTGGCTTTACGTTATTCAACTTTGGGGTTGCACCTAAGACAGCAATATTACATCTATCTAGACTTTCCAAAACAAAGTGCTCTGTAATATGGTAAACGTTTCATATTACGTCCGCAACAGTGATCTTCATACCAATGGTTAAGGAAGTAATTAAAATGTTTGCTGGTAAACACGAAGCCAGACCACCATCATGAGAATGCAGAAGCTCTTCAACTGCTAGACAACCAATATCTTGTCCGAATATTGAAGAGAACCAAGCCCTTTGAACCCGTGTTGTGTGTTTTGTGTAAAAAGCAGAGCATAGTGCGCAAGTGAGAGTGTATACAATATAGCCAGAACAGTCTAGAAGACATCAATGGATGGTCTTAAGTTGTTAAGTATTTAGTTTTAGAATTTATTAGAAAAAAAAAGGTATGGTTGGCCTATTAGACCAGTATTAATAACTCAAACACCATAGGTCGACAACTCTTTTTTCATCCGAAATAAGATATTCTGTACAAGATATGAATGTTCTTGCGCACAATATGCGTTGCGCTTTTCTTTGAAACAAACATATTTTATGTTCTAGGACAGTCCTCTGCTTTCATACTTTTTATATTTTTATCGTCCCGCCTCTGTCGCACAAAAGAAAGAAAAACATTTTTCAGAACTTTTATATTCTCCACTTCTGGCGCTCCTTAAGAGAATACACTATTTTATTTAACTAGTTACTGGTCGGAACAGCTATTAGAATTGCAAGCCTGTTTTATGAGATTAAATTATGCAACAATGTTGGTGTAAAATTTTTCTTGGGATTACGTGACTTCCAAACAACGCGTTGCATTGTGGAGACAGATTTATTAAGTTCCGATCGAAGATTGCTATTCTTACATCACCACGAAGAGAAACATTGTTTATATAATTGCATGAAACAGTGGAATTATTTATACACAACTATCACGAAATGTAATGTACGAAATACATATTACAAGTGGAAGGCTACTTTTAGTCCAATAAAAAATATATTCAATTTTAATGTGGTACTCGTCATTGATTTCATATTTGGGTAGATTTCTATTTAACCGACACCCTACACAGGAAAACTAACAAGTTGACAACTAGTTAGCTTAGATTGTTGGAACCCAACTTCGCGAACAAAATGCTTAGTTTAGGGTGAAATACGAAATTTATGTTAAACTCCACCAGCAGGATGTTGTTGACACAAAGTTTTAGCTTTAGCCTATTTTTTCCGAGCCAGTTGTCGAACACAGGGGGAACGAGAAAACATAGTTTATACAAATCAAAATGTCTCTCGGCATACATACGCAAAGACAGGGGAAATACTGTAAACAATTAACTATTTACATTTCCTGGTCATATAATTCTGATCGAAATAATAGAAAATAGCGTTTTACTTAACCCAGGGGTTCCGAATCAGGGGTCTATTGGCCCCCCAAGGGTACGTGAAGCTTCTCTACAGAGTTTATTCTTAATTATCATTTTTATTATTTCTTGGAATGAAAACATAACTAATTGTGTAAAATAAATCTATATACAGAGTGTACAAAAATTAACGTAACGGATCAATATATCGTCTTGTGGCCACTTTCAAAAAAAAAAAAAATCGAATAAAAGTTGTTTGTGGTAATTTACTACATAACCTAAAATTATTTTCAACTATACACAGTGTTTTGTTTTTGCGTACCGATACGTCACTTTGTTTTCTTAAATAGAACACCCTGTATATTTTGCACTTTTTAGATGCAGAATTAAATTGTCTTTCAAGATATATTGGGTTTTATGTGTCTAAAATCAATCGTTTTTGAGTTATTTAAGTTTTTATGAAAATTTTGACAGAAACAGGACTCTGATAATATTGAGATTTCACAACATAGCAATTTCAGAACGAATTCCTTTGAAACTTTGATCGACAATAGTATCATAGTGATAACTGACTAGTTAAAATTTTAAAATAATACACAGGGTGTTTTTCATGCTCGGTCCAATTGGTTAAACTTCAAACACAGATAAGTCAATTTTTTTAAATAGAAAACCCTATATATTTTTACATATTCTTATCAATAATTTAGTTACCTTTAAAATTCGTCTATTATGATATGTCTAAAATTAATATTTCTCGAGTTATTGCGGTTTTTATGATAATTAATGGGCACAAACAAAATATTAAATAGAAATTAATTAGTCGGCTTTGGAAATATCTCGATAAGTTCTTTTAAATGTCAAATAACGTTCTATTTCATCTTTAAGCTATATGTTTACCTGATTATAAATTAGTTTAATAAAAAACAATAAAATCAAAATTATTTAATCGATATAAAAGAGTTTCCTTTTTTAGGCCAATGTGACGCAAATACATACCTTCTAAGAATACATATTGTATGGTTAATTTTTGCAATATACCTAAAATTTCACCCCTGGTATTAAAGAACTAATAATATTATTAATATTAACTATCAACTACTCTTATACACAGAACATTTTAGTAACATGACTTCGATTAGTTATCTGTTCATTAAAATATAGGATTTTGTAGTTGCTCATTTAGAACTATTTTCATTTTCAGTATAATTTTTATGATACGATATTAAATTACAAATTAAATTGTGAAAACCGCATGTTGCTAAGTTTACCCAATTAAAAGGTGCAGGGCGAAAACCCTGATTTATTTAATTTAACAGACAATGTTAAAAATGTTATTTTATTATTTAATAAGGTGTTCGAATTGTCTTTCTTCTTCTATTTGACAGTACCCAAGCCTATTATAAAAAGTTGATATGACATTCCGCCAATTTTCATCTGAAATCTGTTCAGTTGTCACTATTATTCGATTTCTAAGATTATCTTAGTTTTCTGATTTTGCTTTATATACCTTATTTTTGAGGCATCCCCACAAAAAGTAGTCCAAAGGTGACAAATCTGAACAACGTGGTGGCCATTCAATTGTACCTCGCCTTCCTATCCACCTCGATTAAATAATTTCGATTTTATTGTTTTTTATTAAACTAATTTATAATCAGGTAAACATGTAGCTTAAAGATGGAAATAGAACGTTATTTTACATTTAAAACAAATGATTTTCAAGTACCCACAAAAAGAGTTTGAATCTTAAAGTGCTCGAGATTTTATTATGAAATTTTTGACTGATCGATTCATTCTATAACAAGCAATGGATGATCAAAAAATTAAAAAATTATTGCTTGTGTATGTATGGAATAAGTTAAGCCAAATGTGTCGCCAGCGAGATAGTTTCCAGTAAATGTTTTCAAACTTTCCTGACTGCACTAATGGCGCTGAATATATTATTTGTTCAACTCCGAATTAACTCAACTTTTCGCATCCCTGCTTACCATAAAATACCGATTCTAAGTTTCTTAAGTTATTTTTACTACGTCCAAATGTTTCGAGCGAATGTATTTACAAACGGTAAGCAATAAAGACACGTTAATTATTGCGTTTTTAGTAGTTTTTAACGGCTTTGCAGAACACTTTCGTAGCTGTTTTATTGAAAATAAAGATTATATTGCTCCGTCTTCAATAAAACGACATCACGAATTCAAAATAAAATGGGGACTTGATAGTCGGGACGCATTACTCACCAAAAAAAATTAAACTTCCATCTGAATTTCATCATCCATCATCTCGTTTAAATTTACAGAACTTTTAATGACGACGTATTATTTTTTTTATAAGTCTGCTAATTATTAGGTCAGGTACTTTAATTCAACACCCTGCTTCGTCTGCAGACGTTTTTGGTGAATTTAGGTTTTCCTTTTCGTTTAAAAGCTTTAAATAATTTATTAAGGATACTACAGATTCATATAACTTTGGAGTATCTATTTATTCACAGGCTGATGTTTCCTAAATGGTGGGAGTGTTCCGGGAAAAGAAAACAATACATCAAATTTGAAAGATTTACGCGATCGCAATTCAAATTACTGATTATTCTTTTTTATGCTCTAAAAGATATGCAAAGTATGGCGAACAAATTCCGCTTCCAGAAGGGTCAGTGGTAGTCTTAGTGTATACTCAACAAGGTTTAAGTTTATTCAAACAACTCCTCAAGAATTCTAAACTGGTTAAAACCTTAAAGTAATGTGGTATAATCTACATCCAAGCAAAAATAAAAACAGTAAGGATTAAAACACACAACCAATGTTGAAAATGTATTTAAAGCATCAAATGCGTCATAACAATGGTCAAGGGTTAGCGGTAAAATCGTTTGGGAAAAACGCCCGAAGCCACATCCGTTGAATGATATTAAAAGTTATTATGAACAGATTCTGCCAGTGATGTTTAAAAAGTCAATATATGCACAAAACAAACAAAAATATTATACATTTCCTTATATTAAACTACTACATCAACACACTGAATGGTACTGACATTTAATTTGTGTAGTTAATTGAATCGCGCCCCTTGTTTAAATTAGAAACCACCCTCTAGAAAAGTATTTCCGTTTTTTATTTCTTTTTACTAGATTGTAGATATAAAATGTAGGGCGATGTTTTGACCGTTGTTCTTGTAGTACCCTCGGGCGCCCGTCTATCAATATTTGTAGACGCTGCGAATGTAGCAATTCAATTTTCCATCGCTGATTGCAATGGAAAAAATCCATTAGAGGATTTATAGCGAGTTATATAGCCCTAATCGCATTTCTAAATAATTAAGCAAGTAAATCGGCTTTTAAAATATTTTAAAACATTATATTTATTGGATGTAAAGGGTGTTTCAACAGGAGGTGAAGAATTTGAATTGGAGAACATTTTTCACATGTCATACTTTTTAAAGTTTACTTGACAATTATCTATATCCTAGTAGAATCAATTTATCATGGAGCACAATCGCAGAACGCATACAAACCGTTAAATTTTATAACAAAAATGTAGGTCCTTTCACGAATACACTTCGCAAAATTTATGCATTTTCCCCAGATAATCGTGTACCAAGTAACACCGCTATTCAGAACCTAATGGAAAAATTTAAAGAAACAGATTTACTACATTTTCTAAAGCGCCTAAGACCACTCGGTTTTGCTGTTTAATCGAAAATATTGCCCCAGTGAGTTAAAATGTCGAAGAAGGCCGAAAAGCCTAATTTCTTTGAAAACGTTGCGGAACCGCATGAAACGTTGGAACATTCAAGTATGGAATGTTCAAATCTGGAAAAAGCACCGGTGGAATCATTCAAATCTTGAATTGTTCAACGCTGGAATCACTCAACGCAGGAATCATGCAACGATGGAACCACGCAACACGGGAATCGTTCATCGCTGGAACGCTCAAATCTGGAATCCAGAAATTAAGAATTTTTGCTGCCCTCTATATTATAACAGCCAAAGTATAATATAATTACAGAACACTTTGTTTTATATCTTGTCTTAACTTAAAATGGTGCAAAGTTTTTGAAAATATCTTAAACGTTTCCGGAGAAAAACCTCAAAAACTAAACCCTTGCAAAAGCGCCATGATTTGAGAAGTTGTATAACTAAATCTATGCGACTTGCATAGGCGTTTAACATAGGGAAAACCGTTTTTACAAGAGCCTCGTTTTTCGCGTTTTTCTTTTTAGATTTCGGCTCTGACGGTTTCATGGCCAACGCGATCGCAAAAATTACTTTTATTATTCAACTTTTCAGTGTTTACCCTATTTTTCTAAATAAAATGGCCAGTGGCAGGTATAACTCTGCAAAACATTTATTTTTGATTTTCTTGATGCAATAAACACAGCCTTAATCAAATTCTAGCGACAACGTATCGTGACCTTCCCTGGTCACACATTTATGTGCAAGTAATAAAGATTAGATTTAATACGTCCATGTGATTGGTCCAACTTATACAAGCAGTTGTTTCTGGTTGTTTAAAATTTCGCAGAAAAAATGCAAAATGAATACAATACAGGAAGCGCATTTAAAATATAATATAGAATGTTGTACACAACCGATTACTTATAAAAGAACATCTAAGTCACCCGATATGCTGGTTGTTACCAGCATATTTAAGGTCTAGCGCGCACATCAAATGCAACAAGTTAGATGTGAGCAAGCGGCACAGACCTATGAAATTCAAGTCCAGGAAAACAAATGAATGTAATTCAAGACAAACACCAATGAAAAACATGATATAAAATGGAGCGCTATATGTACGGCTGCAAATATAAAATGAGATAGTTCGACAAACTGTAAAGGCTTCTACGAATTTCAAAAGTCGGACAGTTGTTAGTGAATGTACTTGTTCTTTGTCAATTGTTTATTAAGTTGAATGCATTTCAGTTTGAAACTGATGGGGTTTAGAAATGGAGAGGATAAATCATTTTTGAGTGGATGGAGAAAGTGTCTAGAAAAAGTTTGAATAAAAATGTTATATTCATTTCGTTAACGTTTGTTTAAATTTTGTCGTCTGTTTATTTTTACGCCTGTCTACCGTTAGGTGCATGCACTTGATTAATACAATTTCGCGTTTCTCTTCGGGACCGTTAAAGATATTTTTAAAAACTTTGCACTATTTTACTTGCAAAGGATGTGCGCATTGGTTAATGCAGAAATTTCGATTTTTATCTCGGGTTTCATGGCCAACGCGATCGCAAAAATTAACTTTATTATTAACTTTTTTCCCATTTTTCTTCGGTAAATCGTCAATGGCACGTAAAACCCTGCGAAACATTAATTTTTGATGTTCTTGATGCAATTAGCACAACCTTGATCAGATTCTAGTGACAACATATCGTGACCCTCCCTTGTGAGATTAATATTTAAGGTTAATTAGGATTACGGCGAAGTTCCACAAAATCAATAAGATAAATTATTCAGTTGTAGTTTTCTTTAATAATACGAAAAATATTAAAAAAGTATCCAAAACCTTAAAATAATAACAAACACAAACTTTTGAGTTTAGAACTGTACAAGAAATATTACAACTTTAATTACATCAAAGGTTTTAGGAGACAATTTGTGGACGCAGGTTGAAGAAATTCATCGGTATAATTCCTTTAGTAACGGCGAATCCCCACGTGGCACAAAGCACAAATGCAAACATAAAAAATTTTGTTTTAAGCGAACTAGCACCGTCATTTTCTTGACTACGTTCTCTGGAAAATACTTTCGTGACGTATTTTTCTTCGTAAGTAATTTCGGGGAAGAAATTTGTATCAATTCTTTCCACGTATTTCACTAACTCGGGCCAAGTTTTTAGTAAAATGGGAATGCGATCAGAGGGAAAAGGTATTTTAAGCAAAGGCGATAGGTAGGAGTACACCACTGTATCCAAAATTGAGGGCCTATCGCCGTAAAAATATGCGTTCGATCCCAATCGCTGCGCTAAACAGGAAAAACATTTAACGGTCATGTCACAAATAGCATTATTTATAATTTGCTTATCATCTTCGGAGGGATACAAAGATTCTATTAAGTATCGAGTGTACGTCCGTTGTCGTCGAGGATATATATAATTGTAGGGCAGAGGCAAGGCCCGGATACACCAAATAGAAACCAGATCTTCATAATTCCTTTTATCAAACCACCATACGTAATACGTTATAGGTTTTAAATCCATTACCAACATATTTAAGAAGGCATACGCTTCGCTATACTGTTTAACACTCAAACCGTAATCTATAACGTAATTACACAGCCTTAAATAATTAATAATTTCGTTAAAGTCCTTCAGATATATATCTCCATGTCTAAAATAAGGGGTTCGCTCCTTAAAGGACCAAAATGAACGTTTCATGTATTTTATTTCCACTGGAGCTTTTGCTACTTTAATATAAAATATCGCTTGTATGCATTGCATGTTCATAGACACTAGCCCAAAATCAGGTTCCCATACAACCAACTCCATTTTATGATCCATTTTAATAATTAAAAGTCAATTACATTCTTTATGCAAGAAATTTACTTCAAAAGCCAAAGGTTAAATTAACTAAACACATGACAATTTTAAAACTCACAGTACGTTCTGTTTTGACACAAGTCCACTATAGAAAACGCGCGAAACACATTACAAAAAATTTCATTGGAGATAATGTCATTTCGAGTGTGTTCAGTAATTTAAGTTCATACGTATACGGAACATACCCTTCATATATTGTAAGCTTCAGTGACACTGTAGTTATATATGTATTTTATACCTTAAGGAACTCCCTTTTAAGGGGCTACAACTTAAAACTGATTTTCCAAGAATATTTTTATTTAATAGTATAAACATTTAAGAATATTTTTTGAAAATTTCAATAAATAATTCCCAAAATTGTCGAAATTGCAGCTGGTAAAGCGGCCCCAAGCGTGCAGGTATAATACGTTCGTTATACCGTAATTTCAGTTATAAAATTCTAAAACTCAAATTTACTTTAGCCTGCTTAAACGAGGGTGAATATTATAGGTACCTACTTGTGAACTTCCAAAGACTCCATTTTCATTACCGAATAAGCGCACATACAGCCGTGAAACATTGTTGCAAGACGCATTTGTACACTTGGCAACAGCGCTCCGTGACCGCTTTACAGACCCAGAATTAATATTGAAGAGCTTACAATGATACATTGAAAACATAAAGGAAGCCATGGACCGACAATTAGAAATTAAATAATACTGTTGCGGATATATTAAAAAGGATGACTAAAAGAAGATCTCAAAAGTGTACGAAAATTGGATTATGGGCTGGGATCGTTGTTTAGAATACGGAAGAATCACTTTCAAGGACAAATACTTTGAGTTGCTTTTTAATGGAGGCTATTTGGATAGTTGTAGTATTTTCGGAACAACCCTTGTACAACCCTACAAATCAAAAATAGTTGCGATAAAAGACGAACATCCATTCCAGACGTAAAAAACTGGTAAATAACTGAGAGAACGTATGGGTAAGTAATAATTTAATGTTGTACATAATTAATTACACAAATTAATTGCAATCGCTGCTGGTTATGTCAACATTATATGCAAATTAATATGCGGCAAACATTATATAAAAGTAAGTTAATATATTTCATGTAAATAATCCGATGATTAGTGAAAATTAAACCGGAGTGGTAACTTGTAAAAAGCTGACGGCTGTGAATTATAATACACGCTGGATGGTAATTGTAAAGTCACTGCATGTGTCAGTTTTTTTTTTGCTGTTACTTGAATATGATCAATAACAGAATAACACGCACGAACTAAAATTCAATCTTAAGGATTTGTGACATCTTTGCTTTGCCAGGCGCCGTATCAACTACCAAGTACAAACCACGATAAAAACTGTATTCACAACGAAGGAAAATAACAAAGTTTAACTTGCAAAGCCCACGACAAACTAAATATATAAAATTACACCAATGAAATAACTTGGGTTTTCTAATTATAATCACTTACTTTATGGTCACTATTCTTGTTTGTATGCATCCTGGTGCAATGATTGTACTAACACTCATTAGCAGTAAAATATCTCGCGAAGCTAGCTAAAAATCTACTAATTGACAAAATTTTCATCCAAATATACGTTAAAAGCTCTCCGAGATAAATAAATTCTTGGTGCTATTAGCGTAATCAGAAAATTTTATCCTAATTACTCTAGAGATTAACTTGCGTTCATTTAAAGTTTGAAATAAGAATAAGCATGTAGGTCGAGCAAATGATTAAATTTTTACAAAGAAACGAAATACTGGAGAAAAATTAAAAAAATAAAAATATAGTGAGACCCTGGCATCAATTATTTTAATTTTAATGTAATGTTGTGTCATTTGTTTGTTAAATTAATAACATGGAAAATATACTGACGTATCATTTTACTAAAACTTGTAACACTTCAAAAGGATCAATTTATGAAGTTTTTAACTTTAGTCAAAAAAACCAAAGTTAAAATATTCTGGTCATCATCTTCTTCTTCTTAATCGGTTCCTCTTCAACCTTTCGGTGTCGAGGTGTGCTCTTCTATTTCTGTGTTATGTTTCTCCACTCCTGCCTATCCTTAGCTAATCGTGGCACATCTCTCCAGCTAACTCCTACTTCTAGTCTCTGCCTCATTTCTTTTTCCCATTTTATTCTTGGTCTTCCTCTATTTCTTTTTCCCTCTATCTGCATTTTCCATTCTTTGTATTCTGGTCATCACTTAGAGTGTAAAACGCCAGCGTTTGGGTTTTGTTTGTCAACAAACGATTTGTTCATGAATTTTCTACCTTATGATTGGGACACAATACTATTACATTAAGTGCCGGACAGTTAACACATCTGCACTTTTTAATAAGCTATCAATAACCCAAAAAAAGACAATGGGATTAGGGAACTAAAAGACAATTATGTTTAGCAAACTAACCAGTATCTATCTACGTAAAATGGTCTTGTGATAGATGGTAAGTGTGAAAAACTGAGGATGTCCTTTACTGATCGGTTCAAGCAAGCAGAACATGTTCTAAGCACGATCAACAGTGCTATAACTACCGCCAGGAAGAGCAGGGCACATTCCGGATGTCCCATCGTTAAGGGGATCCCAGTGAATAATCGTTCGACGGACCTTTCGAACTGTGACTCCTAGCACTATTAGTGCATAACATTCAACCTTAACAATGTCAAGAAAAAAGGCAAGCAGATGTCCGTAATTCGTGTATATGTCGTAGGCAAAATGTGAAATCCGGAATTTTATAAAATGTCCAGGCATTTTGTAAAACCGTCAAAACGAGCAAATTATGACTTTTTTTAACCTCATAATTAGTTTTCATAAAAAAAAAGCTTTAACAAACCTTTCATCTGACCCTCATTGTAGTAAAGGTTCAGGTTAAAGATTGCTTAAAGTTTTTTTTAAAATAAATTATGAAAATAAAGCTAATAGCCTTGTTTTTATTAAAAACAATTATGCTGGCATTTTATTATTTGCCTAGTCAAAACACGAGATGTTCGTTTAGCGTAGGCATTTAATAGGTACATAACCTTTACAAGAAAATATTAATTACCCTCGCGTATAGAAGTTGAGTAAAAAGTCTCAAATTCTTTTTAAAGTAAAAAATACGTCTACAACTGCATGCACTATTAAAACTCTCAAAAGGCTGAAATAATGTTTTAAGATTAAGTTAACATGAACCACCTTATCCTCTTGATAGTGCTGATTTAGTGCCTACCGAAGGATTTAACATGTTTGTTCCAAAAAGAATAGAAGATGAAGCCAACTTAACCGTCAAAACCGAAGCGGGAAACTATGGAATCGACTTGGTAAGCGTGATAAAAACTGCAGGAGCACTGATACTAGCAAAAATCTATAACGGGAATCTCGCTGTCCATGACGGCCACGTCGAGAACTACAAGTACTTACTTTAGTGAGGTACACATGTAGCTTCTCAGATAATTGGTTCCAGTTGCCATAAATTATGAGGAGCGGTTGACAGCGCGTGGGAGGACACGTATGTAAGAGAGGTTCTGCAGGTTTTGAAGAATTACATTTACATGTTTAAACGCTATATTCAGTCGACTGTCGCACCGCTATAACTTTGTTATTTAGAGAGGAAACCCCTATAAACCCAATATTTTTGTAAAGCGCAGAAAATTCTCTACACAAGGACGTTAGAAGATTTTTTTTACGATTAATAATATCAAAAATTGCAAAGATTTAATCAAAAATAATTTTTAAACTCAGTTTTCTCAAAATTTTTCTGAATTTAGTTGATTTTTTAATGCAAGAACAGATTCAGAAGTTACTTTCTTTATCAAAATCAATAAAAAATGTGTACCTAAGTACTATGTGGTTCAAAAATAAGTTTATTATTGCCGATGTGAAACATGTCATCGCAAAAAAAAACATTTTAACATCGTTTTATAAAGGATTTCATGCGATTTGCAAAAAAAAATGGGTTTTAGGGCTTTCCTCTTATAATAAGAAAGTTATAGGGTTGCGACAGTTAAACTTAATCACCAGGTGTTGTTAACAAAAGCAACTAAAGATTATTAAATACTTAGCTACTGGGAACAGTACCTACAAACTATTTAATACTTTTGCGTACCTTTCTTGAACAGAAAACGGTGTTAGCGCCATTTCTATGTTAATTTAATTATTGCGATGAGTCTTAAACAATAAATTCATTAATTTTACATTGCAGCACGTTTGCTCCTAAATAGTACTGTTATAATTGTTTTACAAACAGTTTACGTAGCTTCAGCTTCATCTAACTTTAGATACAAACGTAAATGATAAATAGGATTACAATGGAATAATTATAATTATATAATTATACAAGGTGTTTCTTAAGTATTGCATAAAAATCGGATGGTGATTCCTTATCGAAAATTAAGGGGGTCTTTCTTATAAATATTTTTCCTTAGACATCTCCTTTCGGAAATTAGGTTTCTATTTTTTTCCTCAAATTTGAATAAATGTAGGAGAATGATATTTGGTAGATGTTTTATACGTATTAAAAGGTTTCCCATAGTAATATTTTTAATCATCTACCACCTTCACAGGGGGCTGAAAAGTGCGTGTTGTTTTTTTTATCAGAACATTTTGTAGGAAATGCAATAATTTAGGATACAAATTACAAGTTTTTGTCGTTAGTGAAGTGAACAGTCAGTTTTTTAGATTTCCACGGCACTCTGTTTGCTTCAATAACGATTAGAAGAATATGTGTCGAATATCTCGAAAAGTATGAGTTTTGGGTATAGGACATAGGTACTTAACAAAAAATTAAGCTTTCTTAAAGACGAATTCGATGACATAAGAAAATAAAGGGGTGCGCATTTTAAAAAATTGAGTTACGAGCTTTTGAAAATCATGGAAGCTGCCACCTATTTATGAACACCGTGTATGCGTGATTCAAACTTTTTCGTATCGAGCTAATAGAGCAATGTTTTCTGCATGTCCTTACCAAATAACAACACTGTGCTTCGAAAAATGACTTCAGGAGAATTTTTTAAATAAAGACTTAAGCCTTGAAAAATTTTGAAAATTTTGTTTTTTAGTGACAAGGCCGCATAAAAACCTATAGTATTTTATATCGATGTAAAGCTAAAATGAAGGTGGTCAAGAATATTAAATAAAAAATGGGGTATTGTATTTGAAATATAAAAGTTGCTATTGGTTCCAGAGAGGTGACTCACCTTGTATATTTAAAAATGTTTTAATCGTGTTCGGAAGAAAAATCTGTATGAAATACCGTTTGATTCAACTTTCTATGTTAAACCGTTTAGCCACAATCGACCGATCCCCCACTAATGACACCCTGTATGTATGTCCTTAGCCTGGCACTCTTTGGAGCTAAAATATTTTTGTAAATCTGATTTGGCAAAAATATCACCGTATGTTTTTAAAAGTGAAGCTTTGGGTTCTATTTTATTTTTATGCTATATTTATAGTTACTACGTTGGTATGTTCTGTGGTTACTACGGCGGCAATCTTAACGTTAGTGCTTTTGTTTCTCTAAAGACAAAATTTCCTAAATAAAACTTAATAACGATGTTGATGCTCTTCTGCTTTTATTTGCAACGCTGGACTTATAACCTTCGTTACTCGAGCCCCCCGCTAATGTCAATTATTTTTCCAGTTCTTCACTTGACAGACTAATCAATCTGGATGAAGTTAAGTCATAAAGTCATAAGCTGCTATATTTAAGTGCATAGTGCGCTTAGGTTATGGTTTACGCTGACATTTGTAATAGGCATCCTGCGTGTCGACATATAAATTTACTGCCGTGTCACTTTCCTCCAACAATAAGCATTAATCGTGCCTCGGTAATATTACCTCTGCGACAACAACCGGTAGATATTTTCGAAGCGTGTCGTTTATTTTTATTCGAATTATAATAATTTTTAGTGATAGGATCAAATTTAATGATATGTGGAGCTGATTTACATAAAACTGCAACGTGTTAGCTTAGGATGCACTCGGTAACATGTTTTAAAGTTTTATCTTGTATCTCCAGTCGTTTGTCAATTTTTTTTCCCAAATATATTTAAAGCTTTGCATGTTTAACTGTTTAATTAAATAAGACATCTACATTCAAATCTCATTATAATTTATTTCTTAATTTTTCAAAATGTTTCTTTATATACCTATACCAATATTTCTCTTGCTGACAATTAATATCCTGTTTCATTTGTTTAGTAATCGCTTTATATCTTAAAGGTTACTAACATAGTTTTCAAGGTGTAATCGTAACATAATATCGTAGTTTTTTTCAGTAATTATTTTTAAAAGAAGTTATGTCTTAGTGTTTTTAATTTATTGCCATTTCAACACCTTGTAGGCACAGAACCAAAAAAGAATCGTCCTTTAATATTGCGAAAAAATTTAGGTGGTGATTCCTTAACAAAAATTAAGAGGGGTCTTTTATATATTTTTTTTTCCTAAGACGTCTCCTTTCGGAGTTACAAACCCCTAAAGGGGAGCGATAAAATTAGATTTTTATTTTATTTCTCAAATTTGGATAAATGTAGAAGAATGATATTTGGTAGATGTTTTATGCTTATTAAAAGGTTTCCCATAGTAATATTTTTAATCATCACTTCCACCTTCACAGGGGGCTGAAAAGTGCGACCCCTGTTGGTTTTTTTATCAGAACTTTTTGGTGGGTTAAAATTTTGCAATTAAATTTTTTTCTTTAATTTTAATGTATTTGGAAACTTATTTCATTCTTTAATTTTTCTCGTAGAACCTACAGTTTTTGAGTAAAAAATAAAATAAGTAAACATGAACCTTCCAATAATACAATATTCAACGAATCATTTGGTGTTTGCCATGGTTTGTTTAAGTTCTTATTGGGTAGAAGTGACCGCGTAAACGTCGAAATGAATTACACCCGTCAATTCTATACAATATGCACATAAACAAATCATGGTAACCACCGAAATAAATCGTTTTACATTAGAATATTTGATGGTTCATGTTTATTTCTTTTATTTTTTACTCAAAAATTGTAGGATTTACGAGAAAAACTAAAGAATAAAAAAAGGTTCTAAATAAATTAAAATTTCAAAAACTATTTTTTTAATTACTAAACTTCAGCCCACCAAAAAGTTCTGATAAAAAAAAAAAACAGGGGTCGCACTTTTCAGTCCCTTGTGAAGGTGGAAGATGATTGAAAATATTACTATGGGAAACCTTTTCATAAGTGCAAAACATCTACCAAATATCATTCTCTTACATTTATCCAAATTTGAGAAATAAAATAAAAACCTAATTTTACCGCTCTCCTTTAGGGGGGTGTAACTCCGAAAGAAGACGTCTAAGGAAAAAATTTTATATGATATACCCCCATTAATTTTCGATAAAGCATCACCACCTGCATTTTTTCGCAATATTTAAGAAACACCCTCTATAATAAGATGGTTGTGAATCTCAGAATTATTTCGCAATAAAATAATAATACTTTACTATTCAGCTGAACACAATCACAACAATTAATACTAAATAACTGCTACAAAAAACCTAAATCACATAAAAAGTCTCGACTAGCTCAGTCCAGTTTTTTCTTAATTTTTTATTGGAGCTTAACTTAAGGGAATCCCATTGTAAGAAAATAGGCAAATAGTATTTCTGTTTCTAAAAGTAGCCAATAACAAAGCAAATAATAGTTTGGTTTTCATTTTCAGCTGTTATAAACTCAAATAATTGACAACAGTATCCTTACAAAGGGTATGCATTGCAGCAATAGTTAAAATAACAAAGATACATATAAGCACTAGTATTTTTTAATAAAAAAAGCTAGCTTCTGTTGATTCTTTTTAAATGATTATAATTTTATTAAAATTAACGTTGAAATATATACATATACACACACCCTGTTGATTTGTTACACATATTTTTTAATACTTGCAACCCCATTTTAGTACAACAAAAAAATGCAGCGATTATCTATTTCAAAAGTTTATTTTATTACAAACATTGAGATAAATTTGCATAATTTAATGTACATGAAACTCATATAATTAATAACATCTTCCTGCAGGCGTAACATTCACCAGCAGATGTAGTTAGTAATTTTGACAGACTGTCATTACCAGTGCTGTTTTGGTTTCGTTCCATACGAAAGTTTTAATTGTAATTGTACCTGCTCATTAGCATTCAACATTTGTTTGAGAAACATGATTACCTTCATCATTTTGCCTGATTCAAAACAATGTTGGTGTTTAAACCGAACAATAGAATATTTGTTATGTTCTCTGAGATATTGTATGGAACAAATTATTCGATTGATATACGACACTGCTGGGTGTAAATGAAGTGTGGTACACCCCCTTGTTTTTTCTTTAGTTTTGATTATAGATAAATGAAATGTTGGTCATATGATATACCGGGTGTAAATAAAGTGTGGCACAGCCCCTGTTTTTTCTTTAGTTTTGATTTTAGATAAATGAAATTTTAGACATAAAATATGTGCAAAAAACCTGGTTTATTGAGCACATGCACACAATTGTTTCACTTCCGGTTTCGCCGGAAATGGCCCCAACTTGATTATTTTAAATGGAACACGCTGTATATTTTTACATTTTTGGAAAGAGGAAGCGATTTTGGATACAACAGCTCTATTTTGGTTAGTTTTTATAATCTCAAACAATTTTTAAACCAAAATTTACTTTTTTATTAGTAAGTGTGCTGTGACCTGCATAAATTAAATTTTACTATGTCAACAAGTGTCCAAAAAACGTTTTTGTAAATTTTAATTAACATTTAGTTTTTTTTTAATACGTTTGAAGGTTGCAGAATCGGATTTTTGACAAAAAGTCATTTTTTTTTGTTGAATGGCAGTGGTACATGCGGTTATTTAAAATAATGTTTTCTGACGAATTTAACAACACCAATAATTTACATTTGCGTTCAAAAATTTTAAATACTATGAAAACTTATTGATATCCTATTATCTACTCGTAGTTACACCAACCCCTATATTATATTTGGAAAGGGAAAAAATAAGGAATTTAAATAGGTCATAGCAAACTATAGCTTCTATTTAAAAAAAGGTGAGTTTGTGTCATAACTTTTTAGCGGCTAGCGTAAAAAAAAATATTTTAGTACTACCAAAATAAACATAAAAATATCTAAAAATAGTCTTTATAAACTTTTTCGATATTTAACACGATAAGGCAGTTATGACTTATGACACAAAAATATAACAAAAAACAATACCTAACTCAAAAACCGGAAATGACTGCCCGTTTTTGGTAATTTAACCGTTTCTCTATCTTGATTATTAAGCGAGATACCCATGTAATCCCATCGAATTTGGACCACCCTGTACGTGTGGTCAATTTTAGCTGCAATATTTGTCGATGGATAAAGTGAATATAATATTACTTTTAATGTAGTACACCCGTTGATAGAATTTTTATTTTAAAAGTTATCGTATGTTAAAATATATCAACAAAATTTATACAAAATTAAAGTTTCATTTTTCATTCACTGTCCATCAGCTTCCCGTCCGAAATAATCAATATAAAATTCCGTCGGAACACATGCAGTTCACAAAACTTATAATTCATATGCGATTGGCGTTTTCAATCAGCTTTACCTGTCCACGAGATAATTGGATTTTGAACTTTATTTGACAAGTAATGATGAAAAGTGGTGGGAGAATAAAGTGTATTTGTTTTATGGGAATGCGTGGGCCGTCAGATGAACCAAACAAGAACTAAAAACGCTATTACTCAGCGAATTCCTGCGAACAGTGTGTGAGGTTATTGGGAGCAATGTCAGTGATCTTTATTTCAAAACGTTTTAGCATTTTATGATAATATTTTCGTAGGATGTTGTAACTTGTTTGGTAGTTTATTGGTACGATATTCCCAAAAACGAGTTTACAGAAACGATAGTTTAAAAATATTCTAAAATTCTGTATTGCGTAAAACAAAAGTGATTAAGTTGCCAACTTAATCAGTTTTATTTCAAAAAGCAAATTTGTAAAGTTGAAAGTTTTTTGATTATCTGTACACAGGGCCGGTACCTATACCATTGGGCGAGTCTAGGCAATTGCCTAGAGGCGCCAGGTAATTGAGGCCCAGATTTCCTCATAAAAAAAGGTAAAACTCATATGATATATATATACAAATGTGTATACAAATGTATTAACGTTATTTAATTTTTTAAAAATTAAAATGTTTATGATGGAGTAATATTGCTATAAATATGCCTGTGATTCATAAAAATTGCGAAAAACTTCAGAAGGTAATTCCTATCATATCGAATATTAAGGTCTTTTTTATCAAATGTTTTCCAAAAACGTCTTCTGGAGGGAACGGTAAAAGTAAGTTTACATTTTATTTCTTTGTTTGGAGAAATGTAGGAAAACGTCATGTGTTAAATGTGTTTTACTTATTAAATAGTAATATTTTCAATCATCTGCTACCTTTAGAAGAAGCTGAAAAGTGCAACTCCTGTAGGAGGGTTAAAATCAGGGACTAAAAACGAAAAAAAATCCGTTCGTTTCTGTTCGGAACGAAAACGAAATATATCGTTTTCGTTCTTTTCGTTCTAACCGAAAAAAATCTTTTTGAACCGAAATAATACCGGTTAAAACCGGTTTTACAATATTTTTTTTGTCGTCAAAAAATCTTTTTTTTTTCTAGTTACTACAACACTCTATAAATACGATAACAATATTTGCGTCTCAACTAAAATATAAACGATGACGATGGGGTTTGATGCTCACGGACAGCATATTTTAGACTGGCGAACCATCGCCATATTAAATTTGCCAAATCGTTAAACACATTAACATTTAACCATTTTACATAAAAATGTTAAATTAAATAATTTTCTTAAAAATATTTACGCAAAAAGAAAGCGTACATACTCATGATTTCTGGCATGTTCAAGTATATTCAACCATTTTGATGGTAAAGTCATTAAAGTCAGGTTATCTCAAACAGTCTCACATTTAAATCTCAAAAAGCTTCATACAACGAGCCACTTGATCACATCAAGATCGGCCATTATCGTTATCAGTAATAAATTTAGCATATTTTTTTGTATTTTTTACGATCACTCTGGGCTCACAAATGTAATGTAGGTAATATAAACTTTTACTTTTGACTATAAAACGTGGTTATAAAGCAAGAGTTGTTAATAGTAAACCCTTTGGTTAATTTCAGAAAGCTATAAACGAAATGTGCCGCAAGAGCGTGTTTTAATTACCACATAAAATCTCCCGAAGGCGGGAAAACGCTTCTTCTTTGTCTTATCTTTAACTTTTACGACCAAGCTACTTGTTCCTGTAACCTTATTTAAGTTTGCACGAACACCCTTGTTTAAGAAACAAATGGGCAAATTACACAATATCGCATATTCTCATGAAATATCAATTACATGCGCCCGCTCTGAAAGCCCGTGCTGACTCGTATTCGCGTTTATGGTGACCCATTTTCGAATCAAAATCACATTTCATCACTCGGTTAAAACTTCGAATGCAAGACACACTTTTTAAGCGCAAAATTTACGATTTTTTTTGCTTAGAGGTTCACCATTCGCAACTTCTAAATCTAAATAGATACAGGGACAAAAGTTACCTTTTAAATAGAATAATTCATCGATGCTTTTATTTATTATAAATTCCTCTGCATGCTAAATGTGGTCAAAAGAATAGTATTCGTCAATATAGAAAATCTGAAATATCTCTTCTTCTGATGGTGAACGTAAAAAATTTGCAATTTTGTCTTTATCCTTACACTCTAAAGCTGTAGCGTAAAAGAGGGCAACAGAAGGGGTAATATTGTCAAATTTACCATTAAAAAAATCCAGTTTTTTCCAAGAAATATAGGAATAGACATATTTTAGATTTAAAGTATCGCATTCAAACCAACCCAGAATCTCTTATGGTTTAGAACAGTGGTTCCCAAAGTGGTCCCTACGGACCCCAAGGGGTCCCTGGGATCATTCAGGGGGTCCTTGGAAAATTAAAATCGATTTTGGGGTCCCTGAACAACGTCAGGGGGTCCGCGCAAGGTTTAATATAAAATAAAAAAATTTAATTATCTCAAAAAATGACAAATATGACTGATTTATTTGCCAGATTTAACGAGACTAATTAGAAACTACAAGGTGACACATTAAATTTAATCAAAACTAAAAGTGTAATATCTGCTTTTGTTGCAAAATTCTTGCTATACAAACAAAACTTGGGAAGAGGAGAATGTTCTCAGTTTCCAAATCTTTCAAAATTGCAAAATAGAGATGAAGATTTGTTTGCTTATTGTCAACACTTAACGGCGCTTCATTCGGACCTTAACCAAAGATTTGAAGACATTCTTCACTTGGATATTCCCGACTGGGTGTTGAACCCTTTTGCAAGTAGTCAAACTCAGAGCACAAATGCACATGAATACATTCTAATACAGGAGCAACTTATTGAATTATCCACAAATGAGGAGCTGAAACCAATGTTTAAACAAGGATACGACAATTTCTGGTTACAAAAACAGATCCCAATTTTATATCCAGCAATATGGGTTATTGTACAGAAGCTTATGATTGCTTTTCCGTCTTCCTATTTGGTAGAACGTGGATTCAGTGTCGTTATGAGCCTCGTCACAAAAAAAAGAAACCGACTAGAAATTAGTACTCGTGGGGATTTGCGGTTGCTACTCACAAACATTGAGCCGGACATAAATACACTCATAACATCCCATCAAGTTCATCCAAGTCATTAATTTATTTTGTATTTTAAAACAAAAGTTATAATTTCAATTAATACTTCTTCAACAAAATGTTTTATTTATATTTTATTTTTACGTCACCATTTACCATTCAAGACATCAAATTTAAATTTTTAATTTTTCTATTATGCATTTATGTAGTTTTTTACCCAGGGTCAGTGGGAAAGTTTTGACTAAGAAAAGGGGTCCGTGAGCCAAAAGAGTTTGGGAACCACTGGTTTAGAAGTTGTCAATGGTGTGCATAGAATTTTGGACACCCTGTATAGTGTCTTAAATTTTATTATGCCTATCCGTAAACTTGTTTCAAGAGTAACAATTAAATTAGATGAATCTACTGCAAGATCATTTGTGAATAACAGTTTTCCATTTTTCAAGATTTCATGTACGTTAAAGGCTAATTTAATGCCGGCATGCAAATTCAATTTATTTCGTTTCAATATTTTCGATTAGTGCGGCGATAATCTGCTATAAAACGTTAATGTATTCCGCATAAAATGCTGTTTAACCGTCAATTACGATGACATATTTCACAAGTTTTGCTTTCAACAGATAACAGCAATCAGATATAATGCATAAAGCACTGCAACAATGTCGCTTATGTATGACATAAAGGAAGAAATAATTAAAAGGTTGCGGTTGGTGTATGAATCGTAAAATGTTCCGATACCATCAGATAATATATATGTTGAGAAAGACAAGAGAGAATTTAAGGTCGCGCTGCCGTAGCGAACCACGACCGACGATACAGTAATAATCAGATTTGGGGCGATGCTATCGATTCTTTTATTACCAATCCCTTTTATTTTGCCCCTTTACTTTGTTGCACTATAAAGCGGATTTATAAGCACACGAAGACATTGAGAACATTAAAGGATTAATGATTTAGAAAAAAAAAAATTTCAATACATCGAAGAATTTCATTACATTCTCTTCATCGAACAAAAATAAGTTCGCCGTTCTAAGCATGACGTGACAGTAAAATCGATTAAAATTGATTAGAATTTGTCGAAATATTAAATTTAATCAATGTAAGAAGAAGCCATGAAAATTAAAACCAACAAAGGCCGGTACCAGTTCCGGGAATTATCCGAAAGATGGCGATAAGTCTAAGAATCGTTCGCCATACATTATCGGTAGATGGCGATAAGTCCAAGAACCGGTTCTTGGACAAGTTTGGATCTTCATTCTGACATAGAAAGATTTATGAAAATTCGCAACCTCCCAATTTATTCAATCAGTGGATGTATAAAATATTGCTTTACCCAAATTTTTTAGTTAGTTTTGTTCAAAATTAAGATCCCACATAGTACAAGCACCGGTTCTTAGAATTAACCCCTTCTAGCAAAATTTTATGGCGAACGATCTTAGACTTGTCGTCATCTAAAGGAAAAGTTACCGATTTTTTGACAGGCTTCCAAACCTTAGTGGTCAAAATGATAATTCTAATTCTGTTAAAAATCTGTGACATTTTGAGCCTTGAGAAAAGTTTTATCAAAATGTATTGCGTCTGAAGAGTTCTCTACTGTTTTTTTCTCAACAAAAATAAGTGAAATTAAACTCTAGCAAGGACGTGTAATAAAATTTCTCACAAAAGAGGGTAATTTGCTAAACGTTTTCCATGAAAAAATGACCAACATTTAAAGACCCATCTTTATGCCAAGTAAAATTTTGGTCCAAGCAATTTCGCTGGGGTCGGGACTCTATAAGGATGATCCAAAATCAGGTAGACCAGTTAAAGCAAGAACTGAAGACGTCGTTAAAAAGAATTAAAGATTTGGTGCTCTTAGATCGGTGGATGAAGTTGCCTTTCGTTGCCAGGGAAGTTGGGGAGTATCTCAAACAGCAGTTTGGAAAGTTTTGCACGACGATTTGGGTATGAAGAAAGTGCCTGCGCGTTGGAATCCAAGGATTCTTACGCGGAAGCAGATTCTTGCCAAAAAAAGAATTTTCCAAGAAAATTTCATCGCTTTACAGGCTGATAAAAGCTTTTCTTCAATCTTGTTACCGGGGATGAGATCTAGATGTAACACTGGGATCCTCCTACCAAACATTGGGCTCACAAAGATTCGCTATCCCCAAAACAAGCCAAAACACAGTATTTGGCCGGAAAACTAATGGGAACCATTTTTTGGGACGAGAAAGGAAGTCTGCTTATTGAATTTTCACAAAAAGGCGCCGTAATAGATGGAGAGGTCTATTAGAAGATTCAAAAGTTAAAAGAAGCGTTGAAATTGAAACGGTCTTTATCGTGGTGGCAAAAGCACCCACTGTTCTTGCTGTTAATTAAGAATGTAGATTTACTGAGTAGCGTCATCCAACTTACAGTCCCAACTTAGCACCCTGCGACTTCTTTTGTTCAGAAATCTAAAAAAAAAGACTAACGGGCAGAAATTTTACCACCAATAATGAGCAGTAGATAGCTGTTGATGCCAATTTTGTGGAGCTTCCGAAAGTGATTTGTCTTGAAGGAAACTCAAGAAATGTTGGGTTAAGTGCATAAGTGTTGAAGACAATTTTTTTTTTTTGATTTTCCAAGTGCTTCCTTTCACAGCTAGGCAGATTACTTAAAAACATGGCCTTGTATCTGTTTAAGTCAATGTGTGAAACTTCGTCGCAGTCAAAACTTAATGAAAAAATAAACTGTAATTTTAAAAGTGTTAAACAGTGGCAAAAATGTTATTTTTCGTATCGTTTGTCCAAATTTTGTATTTTTGCATCCTCAAAAGTTCGCAGATTTAAAACTTAGATTTTGTGACAATTATTAGCGACCCTAAAAATGACATTTTATCTATTTCCGAATACGCTGGCGTCAACTGAAATCACTTACACGTGCTTGTACATTAAATGGCCGTAATATTATTGAGATGCTTAACGATCCGGCAAGTGGAGATGATGTATTGGAACAGTAGACAGAACAATGACCAAACAGAATTCACGAGTTGTTCTAATCATATAGAACCCTTTATCAGTTCGTATTGTCTTCAATCTCGGATCCTGTTCAACGGAACGGCAGGAGAGTTCGATTCAATGTTAGTGTTAAAATACAATGGCCACCACTGGTATATTCAAGTACAACAAAACCACCATAAAAAACCCAATAAGATAATTAGGTTACAATAAAATTTTAAAAATCAAAGTCACGCCAGTATTTTTTGCACAGTCAGTAATCTGATCCTCGAATCAGTTCCATTTGAACGAACCAGTCACACCAAATCTATCGGAAACAAAACGGGATATTCAATTTAATTCGCGATTAAATCTTTTTGGTAGCTTAAATACGTTTCGCTACATCTGTCAAAGTAGTAATTTCGAAATAATGCTAGTGACACCTTTAAATTTAGATGTGTTACCTTAGACCAAGTATACAAAATAGTGAATACTATCAAAAATTCAAGTAGTACTGATAATATTTCACTTAGTACAATAAGGGATGCCTTACCAGTAATCGGGCAAACATTAGTTAACATAAATGAATCATTACAGTACGGGGTAGTACCAGAAATTTGAAAAATTAATACGGTTATTCCTATTCCAAAAATTATTAACACTAAAAAATGCAGTGAGTTTAGACCTATAAATATGTTACCTAAAGTAGAACAAATATTAGAAATTATAGTTAAACAACAACTCGTAGAATTTCTTAACAGTAACAAAACTATATCAGATTCTCAATCAGGATTTAGACATAAGCATTCATGCGAAACAGCATTGAATTTAGTTTTAACAAATTGGAGAGATGAAATTGAAAACGATAAAATAATTTTGGCAGTTTTTGTCGATCTGAAACGAGCATTTGAAACCATCTGTAGAAAAATTACAAATGTACGGAATCCAAGGGAATGAACTAAAATGGTTTGAAAGTTATTTATCAAACAGATTTCAAAAAACCAGGGTGGGAAAAGTAGAATCAAAGGCAATTATTAACGAGTTAGGTGTACCACAAGGATCAGTTTTAGGTCCAGTTTTATTCAATATTTACATAAATGACATTACGCAGACAGTTAGATCGTGTGACATGCATTTATTTGCAGATGATACGTTAATTTCGGTATCAGGTGAAGATTTACAAACAACAGTTAATGTCATAAACGAAGATTTAATTGAAGTAACAGATTGGTTTAAAGCTAATAAACTGGAGTTGAATGTATCTAAAACAAAATGCATGGTAATAGGTAGTACACAATTCAGCAATATGTCAAATGTTAACGTATTTATAGATAATGATAAAGTAGAGATAGTTGAAGAGTTTAAATACCTAGGGGTAATTATAGATAATCATCTAAAATTTAAAAAGATAGATTATATTGTAAAAAAAGTTGGTGCAAAAATTAGTTATTTTGGGAGAATATCGAATAAATTAAACTTTGAAGCTAGGATATTGGTATATCATACAATAATAGAACCATACTTTAATTATTGCAGTAGCATAATATTTCTAAGTAATGAGGGGGATCTGAAAAAATTACAAAAGCAACAAAACAGAGCTTTGCGTATCATATTACAGTGTTCTAAATTAACTAAAATTGAATATATGCATAATAAGTTGGGGTTCCTTAATATTGGCAGAATACAGTGTATAACGTTTTGGTTCTAATATATAAATGTATAAACAATATGATGCCAGGATATATGAGTAAATATCTGATATACAACAAAGAACAGCATGATTATGAAACAAGACAAAGAGAACATTTTAGACTGCCTAAATGTAAAAAAAGTAGTACACAGAACTCGCTCTATTACAAAGGGCTAAAATTATTTAATCAATTACCAAACGAATTAAAATATTCTGTTAATCTGCATGCGTTTAAAGAAGGTTGTAAGACCCATGTAAAACTGCAATTTTAATTTGAAGTACTAGTTGTAAAGATTGATGTATAAATAGTTTCTTTTATAACTAAATTAAGCCTATTATTATTATTATTATTATTATTATTATAATCGGCCGATTTTTACCTGGGGTAATTAAAAACAAAATAAATTGCGCCCGGTGTGTCTGTGTGGTAGCCAAGTTTTAACGTTAAATAATATCTCCCAAAAGAGCCATTTCATGCTGCGTCACGGCCTCAAAATTTAACTTAGCTTTAGAATTTCAAGAAGTTATTACTCGCAGTTCCTGGTTCAATTAACTCGAAAAATTACCACATTTTTCCCCTCATTTCGTACATATTACACCGTAAGTCAAAATAATGGCAGACAATTTTTATTCTCCCGTTAGGCTAAAACGTAAAATATGATACCGTTTATACATTTTGACAAGTCAACCAACCTTGATTTCAATGTTTATTCATTTATGAATATATTTCTGAAACTTAACGAGTGTATGAAGTATTATTTAGTTTATATTTTTTTAGGAAACTCAAGACAAAAAAAAATACAATCGATTATTCACTTACATATTGCGATGCCCTGCCTGGAATTAATTATTTTTATTTTACTTCAATGTCATTTCATTTGCCTTTTAAATCAGCAACATAATGTAGAATAATCACTGACCAGGGACTCTAACCGAACCGGAACTGGTACAAAAACCGGAACGAACCGGTTCATTTTCCATGATCGTAAACCGGAACTAACCCTTTTTTCTAGATGTGTTATTAAGTAACTGTGAACATGCATATACAATAAGTGGATTACTTCAAATATAATTTGAATTTTAAAGGAATTTAGGAAGGACGAAAAATGATGGATTTGAATTTTTGTTACATGTTAGCAAAATTTATCAAGAATTACCCACAGATAAAGTTGCCTGATTTCTGAGTATTGGACAAGAGGGGATATTTACCCCCCATTTCAACCCGGAGGGAGAACCAAGGAAATTTAAAAAATACATGTTACAAAAACAATTTTTTTAAATCAGGATAAAAATCCTTTAGAGGTGCGATTGCACCTTCCCCCTTATACCCGCCACTAAACTTATGCGAAATTTCCTAAAATTTGTTTTACTAGTTAAATAAACCGGGCTATTTGACGGTCCTAAAACCTTCTGTTGGTACAATCCCAGAAAATGGACGTCTGGCAACCCTACCTACAGATGATTTCATGACCATCGATTTCGATTATTATACGGGGTGTTTCAAAAGGAATAGTAAATATTTTAAGAGCTGGCAGTATGGACCATTTTGAGTTAAAAGGTTCAAATAAATATGTGACCAATTCTTAATAGTTAGAAAGATGCAGCTGATTAAATGTTAACCTTTAAAAGCTTCACAAAAGCTTGATTATTGCATTTATTGGTTATTTAAATTATAAAGCACACGAATAATTAGCAATATTTCAAAGTTAATGTTCAAAAATCCCAGCAGCAACTTCAATGCCCTGTCGAACTTACTGTGACACCTGACGGCTAGAATGTGCAACTACACGTAATATTGTCAAGTAATTTCGAGAGTGCATTGAAGTTAGTGGTGGAATTTTTGATCTATGGCTAATTATTCGTTTGTTTTATAATTTAAATAATCAATAAATGCAATAACCAACCTTTTGTGAGGCTATTTAAGGTTAACATCCAAACAGCTGTATATTCCTAACCATTGAGAATTGGACACATGCAGGACCTTTCAGAGAAAACACGAGACCCGGGGGAGTGTGACTAAAAAAAAGGTCCTCATTTTCTTGAATTGTTTTAAAATCCTACATTTTTAAAATATTATACAGAGCGCTTTTTACGCTTGGCCAAAATAGTGAAACGTTAAACATAAGAAAACTCAACACCCTATATTTTCTTAGTCTCATAGAAAATTCAATTGTCCTTCAAAAACAATAAGTCTGTTTTATAACTAAAACTGATATTTTCCGAGATATCGCGATTTTTTATCAAATCTGGAACATACGATAACGGTCAGATACCAAATTTTATTGTACCTAATATCTTCAATAATATCTCTGTTTCCATACTTTTGCGCAGCGCTGTATGTTATGTTTACATGTAATTCTGATTTTGTTGAATTTATGTGAATTATGTTTATGTTTTTGGTCTTTAATATTTTTTTTAACCCTTTATCATATTTTTCCTGTTCCAATTTCAACTAAATAAAGAAAGTGAGTTGGCGATTTTGGCTTCTTTAGCGCGCTTTTTTTGGCGATTCAAGCAACAATTCACCTGGTCACCCTGAGCGCAAGTGCTATTCCTTTTGTTCAGCTCGTATCATATTGAAATTGAAACAAATTATTTTTAAGGAAAACCCAGCTACATTCCTTCGGCCTCCTTTCGCTTTTGCATGAAAACATATAAAGGCACAATTTTATCTCGTTGATCGCGCCCGGGTACAAAGCACCCCTTGCCCCTGTGCTTAATTTTTAAACAAAATTTTTATTATTTACCTACTCTTAAACAATTTTAATTAAAGGAGATCTAAACGATGACACAAGTAGACAGGTTCTAAAAACGTTTAATCGATTACAGACTTGGTTTCCATAGTGTTGTAAAAGTAATTTCTGCCCTCTTACTCTCTTTCAGAAAATTACGTCAATAATCTTGGTATAAGTAGGATCTTAACTAGTAATAAAGTCGACTCCAGATTAAAGTTATAGGGCAATAAAATCGATAAATGTTTGCAGGTATTCACGAAATTTATTTTCGTCTTAAAATAATACTCTATATTTAGGGTTTAAATACACAAATAGCTGCAATAAACCAGATATATACGTCGCACGTAAAAAAAGTACAATTTGAAAGTGGCCAAAACTTTGCAGCCTTAGGAAACTGGAATAATTAGGGTCATACAAAAAAGTGAAGTACCCCTGTTTCTTACAGCATCGAACAGAAAAATCAGCTACAAAAGTCAGGTTTTTAATTAGAATCCGAGTTTTAGTAGCAATAAAGATTCCGCCTTTCAGATAACATCAGTAACAATCTTAAAGGGAAAAGAAAATTAGGAGGGCTGAAAAATGAGCAAAAAGTTCCTCAAACTGGATTACTTCAGAGCAAAGACAAAGTAGAGAGGGTGCATAACGAATTAGCAAGTGTTAAAACGAAAATTGAAGAGGATTTTAAAAATTCGAAACACGAATTTATGTTCGAGGCATTCTTTTAATCTACAGATACTTATTATATAGCGAAAGAGAATATTCCCAACGTGAATCGATAGAATGTTTCAGAAGCTCTTTATAGCCGACGAGACTATGCGGGATCAATGCAAGTGCGCCAACATTATCAATTATGTTTTTATAAAAGTGGTTTCAGTTTCAAAGACGAATTTTATATTGTCTTCTCGTCTATGATAAAAGTCCCAACTATCTAACGCTAAATAGGAACATAATGAAAATTTTGTCTGGTAGTCGAGATATTCCCATTGGACTCGGAAACAAAAAGAACCGAAAATGACCTAAAAGAAACTGGAGAAGATTGGATCTGACATAAAAGATGTTGTTAAAGCTGCTTGATTGGTGAACCGAGACTATGGTGAGGAAAAAACTTTATTAGAAATAAAGGTGCACTGGGGCCGTTTATTACCTCACTGCAAGTTGCAATGAAGCGGCTAACCAGTTTAATCTGTATCGAACGGATAAGACAAAAAGTAGCAGATGAATTGCAGTGGTAATAAGCACAAGATACATTTCTTTAACAATTAATGATTTGACTTAGAGTACACCAATACCGAATACTTAATAATACTAAGTTTCAAAAATCGAATGTTGTAATAAGAAAGTTGTTTTTTTTTTGTTTATTTTAGAATATTCCAGAAATTGTTATTAATGCAAAAGGCACAAATGAGCAAATAACTGAACGGTTCGTTGTAGCATCGGTGTTGATTGTAGAATTTTGATTTCATTGATTACAACTTCGTTACAAAATTTTTAGTCAAAAAATTTAGTCTGTACCTATCGTAAAATAGTTATTTATGTACCAAGGCCAAAAAGTGTAACTTTTTCGGCCGCGTCTGGTTTGCAAGGCCGAAAAAGTACGTTTTGGCCGAGGTGCATATTACATTTTTTGTGCGATCGAATCAAAAACAATTTAAATTTTTAGTATTTTTAAAAATATAGGTTAGAAACTACGTGACATTCTGCCACTGACAGATGACGGCGTATGCTGTTAAGGGTGGACGTACTTGCATAATTCTGTACATAATTAATTTAAAAAACCTTTTTTTGTTGATTAAGTAAATAAAAAGTACATCATAAACAATGTATTTATTAATGGTGTAATTGATTGTGATAGTACATTTATTACAGTTATTCAAATTTACACCTGAGGCAGTGTCTTGTACATTTTTATTACATATAGAAGTGTTCGCCACAGCGGAAGTGAAGTTTGGAGTTGTAGCATTGATATTAAAATTCTTTTCTTTTAAAATCTTGTTAGCGATTTCAACTTTGTTGGTTATAGAGTCTTCAACATAACCTTCAGCGACGGTCGAACTCTTCCAACCACCGTGTCGCTTTAGAGTTAGGATATCACCTCCAGCATCAGCTAATAATGATGCCGATGTGCGGTGAAAACAGTGGCCGGTATATTCATTTGAATTAGGTAATTGTAAATATTTCGCAATAACACTAGGCATTTTACCAAAAGTGTGTATTCCAACCACTTGCTTATTGCATTTTCCATTTTGGTATTTCAAGAAAAATGTTTTATGAGTGACGTTAGGTCTCAATAATGTATATTTTCGATATATTTCTAGCGCACTTACTCCATCGCAAATTTTGTCGGTTACAGTAAACATTCTTGATTTACTTGTTTTTGAATCGGGTATTTTAATTACAAGGATATCATTATTATCTTTTATATTCTCAATAGAAAGATTACGTAGCTCTTCTCGGCGGCATGCACCAGCAATAGCAAATATTAAACATACCTAGAAAATATAAAGCTTTGAATAAAATCGAGTAATTATATCTTCACTTACTTTGTTCATTAAATAGGTTTCATCAGGTGCATTAAGCAAAAACTTATTTATCTCGTCTCTTACAAATACTTTTGATTTTTTGGCTTTGTAACCCACGTTTTGTTTTTTCAAAAATGCAATGAGTTTACAATATTTGCTTATATTTACATCATTTTTCGCTATTAAAGTTGCTTTTAACATTGAAAATGTTGACCATAATGTTGAACATTTACATTGTTTCGCTTTTTGAGAAAAATAAGCAAGCAGGACGTTTTCACTATATTTACTTATTTTTTTATTATTGCACCATTCCATAAATAAATTGTATTGTTTTTCATATAATGTTGCAGATTTCTTCGGCAGAAGATTTAATTTTACTGCCTCTGCTTCTTCATGAACGTCAGGTGGTGTATTCATGGGTGATGTATCACTCTCTTCGTCACTTCCTTGGTCCATCTTTTAATTATAAATTAACTATAAATAATTATAAAATTATGTACTTGAACGTTGAACTTTATCTATACGTTAAACTCAGTATTAACATTAACACCAAAATGTTTGGTTATAAACTTGACAGTTACCAACTTAAACACCCTACATAGCGGGAACTCGGAGAAATTAGATCAGCACGCACATTAGTATTTAAATGCAAATTTACTTTTTCGCACGCTGTAGTTACTTTATCGGACGTTGCTAAGGGCAACGGCCGTAAAAGTAACTTTATCGGACGTTGCTAAGGGCAACGGCCTATAAAGTAACTTTATCGGCCGTTGCTAAGGATAACGCCGGTAATGCAGTACTTTACGGTTGCTAACGCGTCCGTAAAACAGCTGTTTCTAGTACGATCGCACAAATAAAAAGGTTTAGAATCAATGAAGTTCGGTAAATAGTCAATAAATAAATAAGGTTGAATAAAAAATTTACGTTCATTGTATAATATTTGCCATGTCTAACTGCTAAAGTACATACTATATGATTTTTATTGCTCTGTGTCGTACAAAGCGCATTCTGTAGAGAATATCCAAAGAAAGTAGCAAATACAATGTATGAATAAAAAATGTTTTACCGGTAGAGGATGATCATAATAAATGTAGACTACTGTGCAAGAAAAAGGAAATAAAAAATCAATTTGTTCATGAAACAAAGTTTTTTTTTTTGTTATTTTGAGCTACCCAACAGAAAACGATATTATTGAATTTAATAACGTACTAATGAAAATGTTCTGATGAAATCTGCATCCTAATTAAATTGGTGATGAACTTACAAAATTAATCAACTAAACAAAAACGTTTTTGATCCCCCAATCGTACCGGTACACAATTTTTAATACTCTTCCGTTGACCCTGCCTGAGGGTTTACCTGCTTGTCTTCTATTATTTTCCATAAAAATCTATGTGTAATCAGTATCAAACATGGCTCTCCAAAAGAGTGATATCAATTTATCTTGCAATCCAATGAACTGCTAAACTGTAATGGACACCGAAAGAGTTAAATCTCCTCTGACGTCACACAGGGGTGTGCTAATCCTTCTTCATCCCCGGTAATCCCTCAGCAATCACCACATCATTATATCCTGAGCTGCTTCATTTCTCTTCCGTCGAGTATTGTTCGATGTAATCGTTTCCCTACTTTAAAGACTTCTGCAAATTGCAAACGAAGATGTTCGTTTTTCAATGTCCTTGCGATTTGTATATCTTAACTTTTAACAATTAATTAATTAAATAAATTACAGTATTCTGAAGTCTTCTGTTTTCTGTAAAACTTGCTCAAGTAGGACTCATTGATACATCATTTAAAATCGATGCCATCTTTTACTTCATACAAAACTGATTTTATAAATATACGAAGATACGAGGGGTGTTTTTTATTTTTCGCGCAATGGGGTAGACAGAGATTGAAAGGTATTCTTTCTGAACATGACTACAGTTGTTGGATCTTTCAATTCATATTTCTAGACCAAAAAAGTACCTATATTATTTTGTTCTAAATTTTGTTGGCTATTGGTGGATGCCATACAATTTGACGTTAGAATCGTGGTTAATTGTGGATTCCCTTCAATTTGTTTTGTGTACACTTGGGGTCAAAAGTAACAGTGTTACAACCAACCCCAATTAATTTTTTCACTTGCAAATGTTCACTCTTAGCACGTAATTGGTGATTCTCTTCGTAGATGAGAACATACAAAAGTTGTCGGAATAATTTTCCAATTTGTTGTAGGTATCTTTTTGTTTCACATTTTTGAATATTGATAATATTGCCAAACCTGGTAACTGCAGTCCCAAATTATTAAATTATAAAACTCGGTGTATAATATAGGTTTTATGATGGAAATGTATGTAAGGCTAAATAATTTCTGAAATAAAGCTTTTTAAATTATAAAACGTAGGTATGTAAGTTGGTCAGGTCTGGTACTTTTGGTTTGCCTACACCAGCCATTATTGTTTTATTCTATTCTTAATTTTTACAACTTATTCAAAAACAAAGCTTTAACCAACCTTTAACCTGGCCTTCTTTTACTGATTAAATGAATAACGTTCAGGTTAAAGGTCGATTAGTTTTTTTTTTTTTTTTTTTAAGAAAACAAATGGTAATTATGATCCAGTATAAATTTAATAATTTGGGACAGCCCTTACCTGGTATGCCATAATGCGCAATTTTGTATTGTACCAAGGACATTTTTTTAATTTTTTCATTTTGCTAATGTGTATTTTTGAATAAAATATTAATTTTGTTGATGAATGCTAATATATTTACCCACTATTTATGAGCTGTGTAAATTATTTTGCCGTTACAACTTACCCCGATCATTGTTACTTTTAGCCCCAACGTTGAGGTTGGAAATAACAGCTGCCTTACTAGAGAAACTTTTTTTTTCTCACATTTGCTTTACGAAACAAACGAAATAAATATCTTGGAAGCAATACAAATGTCCAATCTATCATTAAATCAATTTGGATGTAAAAAATTTGTACCTAATACTCTATGAGCAATTAAATAAAAACAAAAAAAAATTACTTTTATGCCCGGTCTCTCCTACTTTTTAATGGAGAATTTAACTCTTATTTAAGATTTTTTTTATCTCTTACCATTTTTAAGATATCACTCCTAACTTCATTTTCACTTATGGCGAAGTTGGCTATGCAATAGTTAAATGTGCATTTTTTCCTCTTTTTTAAGATTTTACTTGATATATCTATATTTCTTTTGATTAAAATTTTATAGTATTGTTGTGTGATTCGATAGTTCTTGTAGTAATGGTTATAATTATGGCTACAAATAGTGAAAAATTTGACATGTTGAGATGCTACATTCTTTGTCATACAAACTGTGTAAAAAAGCTAAGCGAATAAAAATTGTCACAATTTTTAAATGTAGCCATAATTATATGATAACAAATTTGTTACAAAGACTATCGAATTACGCAAAAAAAAACTATGAAATTCTACTAAATCATACCGCAGACAATTAATGGTCTTTTGATATTTAATTTGTTTTTAACTTGTTTTTTTTGTTGTTTTATTTTCATAGATAGCTTGATAAGTAATTGATAAAATACGATTTTGTGACTTATTTATAAAAATTGATATAGCAAGTAGTATCTCATTAAAAAGAGAAAAAAAGCACATTTAATTATTCCATAGCCAACTTCGCGGCTTATAAGAAAAAATTAGGGGTAATATCTCGAAAATGGTAAGTGATTAAAAAAATCTAAAACAACAGTTACATTTTCCATTAAAAAGTACCTTGAGAAAGTACTAATAAAATTGATCTTATGTTGAAGAAGAAAAAGTTATGAGAGCATAAAATCAACATTTTCATAATTTTTGCCATAACTTTTTCTCATACTAAGAAATAATTCATCTCAATGAAGCAAACCTGTATCTCTTATAATAAGCGAGATTCCTATCCTGGAAATGTATTCTGAGACACCCTGTATAGTGAAAATTGTCTTTTTCATGAATTATTTCAAGGGTTTTATTCGTTAACATAAAATGTTTACAACTTTATGAGTTGTTCCATGTAAAATCACTAAGTTTAATTTTTAAACGAATCTGGAATGGTGTGTTTGTCACATTGAGTTTTTGCTATTAGCTAGCGTAGACTACATTTCCCAGTAATCGAGAATCGCTTATTGAAAATGTAGCTCCATTTTGTAGCTTCACGCTCCAGTAGTTCCACTGTCCGTTGCAAATATCCCCTTTATAGTACAAGAACTATGGAGTGTTACTTTTTTGTGTTTAATAAAAACTCTTAGCAATTTAGCCCGTGTTGCATTTAAAACAATATTTAACTGAATGTGCTTTTCCGGGATTTGGAAGTTTTGTATGTGTCCCCAGTTTATGCGACTACTGGAATGTAAATGCAGTCGGCAAATTTAAATATTCAAATTTATTGTCGCAGTTTTATTAACTTACATAAAGTTTGTTTTAATGCCTCTAAAAATCTACTCTCTGTTTATGTAATTAAAAGCGTCCGGCGGGTTTGATGCCGTTTGTATGTTTTTAATAGGAGACAACCTCTTCCGCTTTTATTGCTCCTAAATAACGTTTGATTGCCATCGAGTCAACGATTGGTACTTAGGTTTTTCAGATTTTATGTGCAATTGCCTATTTATAACAGCAATAAAACAATATTCGATTCGGTTCGATTGTAAAGTAAATTTATGTTTATCCTGTCCAATAAATATGTTGTACACGTATGGAGACTACTGCGACATAAAATTAACTTCGTTATTATTTGAATGGAGCGGTGGCTAAAGTTGTTGACTTTCTTTTATTGGACTTTAACTTCAAAATTTGTCTTTTAGTGTCTTTATGCGAGTCCCCGATTGGTAATAAACTTCTTTTATTTCACTTTTAATGGTTTAGGAGTATCATGACTTGAAATATATGTATCTTAGGATTAAGATTCTTAGTAATTTACTACAGGCATATCAGTAAATTGTAATAATTGATACTGGACGTAAGAAGGCTGCTTCACAGGTTATTTAAATTGCATGGCGTTCAATACAGACCTATGGGCAAAATTAAGCAATTGTCCGTTTCCAAAACCAATTATTAAAAAATGAAATTAAGAACCATAGCAACCATAAGAACCATTAAAAATTTAAGTTTTTTGAACGTAGAATAGAGGAATAACATTAATGAGTGTACCAGGGAAAAACTGGTTAGTGTAATGAAAGGCAAATTAAAAGAAAAAATAGAAAGGCCACTAGAAGAATCTCAATACGGTTTCAAAAAAAGGAAGGAGTACACAAGACCCAGTCTTTATGTTAAGAGCTTAACAAAAAACAAGGAAATACATTTATGTTTAATAGACTTGGAAAAAGCATTCGATAAAATCAAAATAAAAAACGTATGGAGGGGCCTAAGAAGGAAGGGAATAGAAAAAGAAACAATCGACATAATAAAAGCGATGTACGGAAAAAACGGTAAATATTGTAAGAACCCAAAATGAAGAATCGGCAGAGTTTGAAACAAAAGAAGGCTTAAAACAAGGATGCGTGCTCAGTCCATTATTATTCTCAGTAGTTATAGATGGGGTAATTAAAGAAGTAAAACAAAAAATGAGACCGTTTCTCCTAGGCAACTGGAAAATGGAACAAATTAACATAACTGAGCTAATGTTCGCAGACGACATGGTCTTAGTCGCGAAAACAGAAAAGAATTTGCAACATAATCTAGAAACTCTAAAGCAGGAATTGAAAAAAATCAAGATGAAAATAAAAACGAAAAAAAACTAAAATTTTGATTGTTACACCAGAGAACAGAAGGCATAAGATCATTTTAAATGGGCTTAGGTTGGAACAGGTAGAAAGCTTTGAATATTTAGAAGTGATCATAGAGAAAAATGGAGGAATGGACAAGGAAATAAGCGAAGGGACAGGAAATGTGGGAAGAATATTTAACGGTTTAAGAACAACATTTTTTGTAAATAGGGAAGTCCCAAAATGAACAAAAGTGGAAGTGGTATAAAAGTTAGTCTCTAAAATAACACCTAATTTTGTTCCTAACTGAAAATAGCACAATCGAAAGTTATATTAGCACACATCTAGCACAACATTTTTGTCTAAAAATGTTGTTTAAATTACAAGCTGGAGGGTCTATGTGTCTACAGTCTAATACCAAGGTATACTCTGCAATAAGAACATAAATAGAAGTACAAAAATAAGAATGTGAAAAACTATTGTGAAAAGTATTGCTATATATGGGCCTGAGCTATGGATAATTAATAAAAAATACTTATTTAATATAAGTACAGGCGATGGAAGTGAACTATAGGAGAAGATGTTGTCCACTCACTAGGAGTGATACGGTAAGAAATACTGAAAATAAAGAAAATGGGAGCTAATATTGATATAATAGAAAATAGACCATGACCATTAAAGTAGCATCTACCAAAATCACAGAAAGAAAGACCAAAAAGCATGGTAAAACGATGAGGAACATGCAACGAAAAGTAAAGGCCTCACAAAAGATGAGTGGATCTGGATGGATCCCAAAAAATTAAAACTAGCAATAAGTTGTGATAAATGGCGATTACTGTAACAAATTTGCATCTATATATGCAACCTTTTAAACGGCAATAATTTATCTAACTCTGTTTTCAAAATAAAACGTGAAGATAAAATTTGTATTTTGTAAACTCGTAACTCATTTGTGTGCGTACTTATCCAACAAATGGTGTTGTCTCAGTTAATATTATTCAGTAGATGGTTCCAAGAAATTGTTGTCCAGCCTTTTTTGGCACTGGTTTTGATGATTCTTATTAAAACTAATGAATCTTAAATATCCTTGTCTAAGTATTTTACGGTTTATGGCGTTTAATAAAACTAAATTATTTTTCATGTAAAAATGATCAGCCAAGAAAATACTGCTGTATTTGCTAAACCATCACATCGATCGATTCGTGTTTTAAGTCTTATTGTAAGTCTTGCCATTACAGTAGCATAGGCAGGGGGATCAGGGGGGTCAGAACCCCCCATAGGTTCGCAATAAGTTGTTATAGAGCTGGAAAACTATAAATTTTGTGCTAAAAAAAAGTCTTTGTCTCTTTTTGCCGTTTATTAGCCCCCCAGAAAGCATCCTGCTGCAAAAAAAAAACTTAAAAGAGAGTGGAGATTTAAAAAAATAGGTCCTCAGCTCTTTTACGTTTATATCCCCCCCATGAAAACATCCTGCCTACGCCAGTGTGCCATTATATCCAATTTTCGCTTAATATAAGACATCTTTAGTTGTGTACGAATCAATTGAAATTGTTTCCAGACAAAAACCAAAAGATAAATTTGATTGGTAATTTAGGTGTGTTAATTTTACTCATAATTGTAGTCGTTATCGAGTATGCTCATTGAAAATTTGCTGAGCCTTATACAAATTATTCGTTTTAGTTCATTTTAAAATTCAGAGACGATCTCCAATCACGAGCGAAATTTTACGCAGCTAAATCCAACAGGGGCATTTATTAACAAACAAATCTGGTCTCGATTCGCGTACTCAGCTTAATCTGAATATATGCTCAGTGTGCATTTGGCGCGTGTGAAGGCTTAAATCTATTTAGTGAAAAACCTGCGGGGATTTTAAACCACGTCTCAGTAAAAAATATATCTACACCAGGCGTTTTTTCGCGTGGGGCATATTTAAATTTACTTTTTTTCATGTTTACCAATGCTTGAAGCTGAAACTGACGTGTTATTGCTGTTTGGGGAGCTGCATAATTATGCACATAATATAGAACTAAATTTAATGATTATTGTATTGTTTTTGCTTTTCAACAACATAAAAAAACAATAATATATAACTAAAATTTTAAGTAATCTATTAAAGGTCGTTCCATTAAAATAAGGATAGTGTTCTAAAAGTGCCTAACAGTATTGCACCAAGCACATCAAAGACTGGCGATGGGTTGTCCGTTATTAATTGAATAGCAATTATCAACATGAGTTGTTTGCAGATTCCGACATTTATCTATCCCAGTTACTGCGGGTCTCGACAACATTAATCAGTCCGAGTTGGCTGCCGGACGCAAATTTAATAGACATGAAAAAGAGAATTTGTAAATATAGCTTTTCTGCTTTTATTGCCTTATCGGTCGCACTTTCGAACGTCGTCAGTATTTAGCGTCAATTTTCAAAATTCGTAACGCTATTAACCTCAAAATACAGTGATAGATTTACATTATTGATCGTGTCTACGTGTATTAAGTTTCATAAATATGAGAGAAGCAGAAGGTCCGTATCCTCGCCTCGCAACATTTAAAATTAAACTTTTTTTTAACGTAGAATGTTGTGCTAGCGTTTGGTGATAAAAGTTTTGATTGTGTGATGTATATAAAAGACTTATAGGTACTCTAAGTTACATTTTTATATTCTGTTTTACTTGTGGGATATTCAATGGCCAGCATATCTAAAACATTTTCTCGTAATGCGAGGGAATTCAAAGAATTCGTGCGCAAAGGTATTTAGGTCTGTCTGATTTATTTCAGTTGCCCTGCAAAGGCAGCAAATGAATCACTCAAAGCCCTGTCTGAGATGTAGAGAATTTGAATAGTCCCCAAGGTGCTGCGTTTCCCTTGCTATTCCTTATTTCTAGTATCTACATTAAACCCGTTGCTTTCCCAATATACGTTGTACTAATTAAAAGGAGATACAAATTACGGTAGCGCTTGTGGAATGCGCGCCCGCATGTTTGGCGGTTGTAGCTATAGAGATGCTCAAAAGAAGGAAACAGGAACTGCACTAAAGTTCAATGAATTTCAACATATTTAAAACATGAAATGCAAACATAATTTCGGTATGATATAAATAGAAAACACTCCAGTTTTTAGCTATTAGTTTTAAGCTACATTAACTAATTGTAAGTCAGATTCGAACAATTTATGGATTGAAATTCGAGCTTAAGCATGGGGATCTGGCTTATTATAATAGCTAGAATCAGGTTTCAATTTGGCAAAGCTGCTAAATTTTGGGCTCAATAATAATCCGTAGAGAAATTGAAAATATCTCAAACGGTATCCGAGAAAATTGGGAAAAACTGGAAAATACGATTTTTGAAAATCGTCTATAACTTCTTTGGAGTACAAAATATTTCAAATGTGTAAAAACATTGCTTAAGCAACTTTTTAAGCCACATCGGATAGTAATCACTAATTTATTCTAGGTCGATTCGTTTTTTGTTTTATGACAACCAACTTTATTTTTTCTTATGGGCGCAATTTTTGCTATTTACGTAATCAAATAGAATAATTTTTTTTAAATTCATTAGTCAAGGTTTTGATATGGTTGATAAGGGCAATCAGACACCACATAGTGAAAATGGTAATTTAAAGTAAAGAGCATGGGGATTTCGGAAACCGTTAAAGATAGAAGGATGGTTAAGTTAGCGAAGAAGTGCGTTTTGTTGTATCTTCAAAGAATTTAATTTGAAAATTTCTAACTTGTGCACAGTTCATGAATTGTCCTGAATATACTGAAAAAGTTAACTTTTTACTTTTGTTTATAACTTTTTTACTATTAAAATTAGAAATTTAAAATTTGCTATTCCAAATTAAGAAGCTGCAGAAATTGGTCAAAAATTACATCAATCCTACCTGAATCTTTAAAAACCTTTATTAAACGTAGGTTACAATTTTTGTTTTCTACAATTGTTACATACAGGGTGTCCCCGTTATCACCGCAAATTTTTTAAGTGGCGATAGAGGACCTTGCTCTAAGAAAAAAAGTTAAGTAAAGCTTTTTCCTAAAATCAAATGCTAAGCAGATATTAACACCAGACCAAAGTTGCAGCCCATAAAATTTGCTATCCGGCGTGAGCCGTCCGTTTTTTTGTAGAACCTTTCGTTTTAAAGATACAGCGGTTGCAAAGTCTAAGAAACAATTAGAGATTTTAAATTTTTCACATTTTTTTGTACAAACTGCTTTATAACTTTTAAACCATTGCCTGTATACAGAAAAGAATTATAACCAATTTTGTAGAGAATTTCATCCTCTATTAAAAAGCTGTAAGGTATTTTTTGATAAAATTGATATCTTCGGCGACAGAGTCTTATAAATGCTTAGCATTTGAGTTTGGAAAAAAAAAATCTTATATAAAGGTCCTCTATAACCACTTAAAATATTTGCGGTGATAACGGAGGCATTTATGTGTTAAAATATTTTAATCAGTACTATAATAAATTTTCGTATTTCTTTGACCTTCCATTTTTGACTTCATATTTTTTTAATTTGGCACACTAGATGGCGGCAAATCTCGCGCTATTTGATATTTAGCGCTTCCCATAACCATTTTATCGAAAGCTCTCGGAAGGCCTAAACAAGAACGGGAACATGTTTGAATATTTCTCGGACATTCCAGCATGGAGAAGCTCGAATAACATGCCAAACGCGCGTGCATTCCCGCAATGTTAAGGTGAACGTAGATCCTAGGAGATGTTTAGCATTGTTTGTTAGCGCCCCCATCTTAAACATTAGTTAAACTGTAATACTCTCCAACATGGAACGTAAGCTTAATAGCGCAAAACTAATTCGTACAATTATACACAAATACCGTTTGTCTTGCAAAATTAAATATACACCAAGACCCTCAAATAGTTTAATTCAGTTTCGCTACAGCCCAGTAAATTTTGCCCTTGTTGCTGGGAGGAATTATTAAGTGATCTGGCTAGCCATGAAAAACAAAAGTGACAATTCCTATTTTGTACTTTCAGGTATCTGTGAGTTTTATAAACTTAGTCGCCAAACTGAGTTTAGGTTAACCGTGGTTTGAAGTAAACGATTTTCAAAATTTTGATCTCGAGTATAAAAGTGTCATAAAATATTGACAGAAAAGGGTTATGAACTTGATCTTAAACACAAAACAAAGAGAGCCGAGTAGGTATGTGATTCGTCAAGATATTTTCCTTTCAAATACTAGTTAATACAGTTAAAATAGGGTCGAGAGCCAGTCCAGGATGACAAAAATATGGAAGACTTCTGAATACAAGAATAAAAGAATTAGAAAAGCTAAAGATTTATTTTTGACTGACAAAAGTATGTATTATTGCTAAACAGTTAATGTATCTAAAGAAGAAAAACCCGTTCTAAATATTTTGCAATATTATTTGGGAATGAAAAATATGTCTGCGCCGAAATTGCTTATGTCAGAACAAACAGAAGATTTCTCAATTTCTCTAATAAATCATCTGAGGAAAAAGTAATGACACAGTTTATTGGAATATGGAAGGAATTTGATTGAACTTATGCAATAGGCTTCTTCAATTACAGAAGAGGTTGATGGTCAATTATTCTAATTGAAAAATTGCCTTACTAAAGAGAAGACCAAATTTTTATTGGCAAAAAACTTTGCTAGATCACGACAATTGCAGAGTGAAGGCTCACAAAACAAATCTCTTAGGATTCTAATTTGGTTGAGCTAAGATAACCTCCTTGTAGTCCTGATTAGGTAGGTTGTGAATGTTGTGTATTGCCACATCTCAAAAAAAAAAACCCTCAAAGGTAGAAGATTTTAATTTAAAAATATTAAAACCACAGGAGTATTTTAAATGCATGTCAAAAGGGGTTTACTTTAATAAAATTACATTGTTGGAAAAACGCTAGGATAAGTCTGTCGAAGCAAGTTAAGATGAAAATTTAAATTTTAATGAGGTAAATTACCTAATAATTTGCCTTTGCAAAACAATTAATTTGCTTAAATACTTTACTACATTAAATTATACTTACAAGGGAGGGTCATGATATTCTTTCGCTAGAATCAAGAACATAAAAATTAATGTTTTGTACCTGCCATTGACGATTTACAGACAAAAGTTAGGGAAAATATTAAAACTTTTAAAAATTAAGGTCATTTTTGAGATCGCGTTGGTCAGAGATAAAATCGAAACTTCTGTTTAAAATGAAGTGGTGCAAAGTTTTTGAAAATATCTTTAACGGTTCCGGCGAAAAACGCGAAAAAAGAGACTCCTGTAAAAGCGGTTTTTCCTATTTTAAACGCCCTTGCAAGCACAAAGATTTATCTATAACAGATATACAACAAATTCTCAAATCATTGCGCTTTTAAAGGGATCTCGTTTTTCATGTTTTTCTCCGGAACAGTTAAAGATGTTTTTAAAACGATTGATTGCACCAGTTTACTTGCAAAGGATGCACGCATTAATAAATTTCAAAATTTCGATTTAATCCTTGACTCATGGCCAACGCGATCGCAAAAATGACCTTTATTTTTGAATGTTTAAGTTTTCTTGCTATTTTTCCTCTGTAAATCCTCAATTGCACGTAAAACTCTGAAAAACATTAATTTTTGACGTTCTTGATGCAATAAACACAGCCTTGATCAGATTCTAGCGATAATATATCGTGACCCTTCCTTGTTAGTGGCTTCCCAAAGGTGCAATATAACGGGCATTGTACAATAGTTTAAAAAAAAAACATGCCTGTGATGTTTTTGGACGAGAAATAGTCGACGTAAATAACTTCAAACGTTTTAATTTGCTGAAATTGCGTTGATAAGCCACGCATTGTGCGAATAATTGAAGTGGTGCGGATTTAATCACAATAATTGTAAAGCAAGTAAGTACCTAGTTGTTGCATGCTCCTGCAATTTTTAAATTACCTCCGACTAAACTGTTTGCTTGTTTTATGTTACGGCGATCACAGGGTTTTTAATCCTTAATTTTATACCCACTTTTTTTCGGTGCAAAGTAACAAATAACCGATGGGCGTTAATGTTTAATCTTAATTATTTCTTTCTCGTTCGTTTTTATCGCATCTGTAAATCTTGCCATCATTCAGCTTTCCTTTATCTCCTCCGCTTGATATCTATTACCCTTATATTGCGTCCTTCTCTCTCCCCTTTCTCGACATTAGGAGTCCATTTCCTATATTAGAAGGCTCTTTAGTACAGAAAGTCAATTAAATTTACTACACAGCGTACGCGCGTGCATATGAAATACCTATCATCTTTGAAGCTTCATTTAAATTTCGTGTTTGTTTCTGTCAGGGGTACACCGCCACCTTTACCCCCTGCGTTTGATCGATGATTAATGGATGGGAGCAAACAGTTTGTCATAAACGAAATTTTCCCTTTTAGTCAAGCAATAAAAAGGTTAATTAAGAAACATATTACGAGATTCATTAATCTAAGAAAGATTAATAATGTTTTTTGAGTTTTTACCATCTTTAAGTGCTTTAGAAATGTTTGTCGAATAAAGGCTTTTGTGTTTATTTATAATGTAGTTGGAATCATGTGACAATTTTAGTTTGATTTTAATTCTACCTCCGATTGAAGGCATCCCAAACTGAAGGCTCCACATCAGAAGCTTGCTTATCTTGAGAGCTACTAAGTTGGTTAAATTTTGAAAAGGTTGCAAACTTAGTTGGTAAATTAAAATATGAAAAAGGAATTTATGGCCCTCTTAATTTAGAGGTTACTAAAAAAACAACCGAATTTTCTTTCTTTTTGCCTTTTAGAGATATTGAAAAGCTAAAAAACTTAACCTCAATAAAGTTTTTATCCTCTATACGCGGAACTTATTAGATTTTGTGTCAGATTTGTTTTGTTAGAGGCCCCAAATTAAAAATCTTTAAGTTATGTTGGAAACAATGTCAAATAATTCTGCTGCAATTTAAAAACTAACCACAAAATGAATATTCATTAGTTGCAATTTTTATGAAATGTACATTGCCATGGAAAATGGCACCTACATAAAATTTATGAAAATTTTTAAAGAATCTAGAATCGTAACCATCTTCAAGAATTTTATAGTGGTCATAATTTTATTTTAATCAAGACTATCGGTAATAAAAAAGCACTATAAATCAGTATTTTATTCGAACGTTTCTTCACAATATTGTAGCTAAAAAAAACCATATACAAATTTCTATATGCGGATAAAAATAAAATTGATTTAGATTACAAACTATACACCACTTTTACATACAGTGTGTCCAAAAGGTATGGAATATGTTATGTATCTCAGTAAATATTCACTTTATGGAAAAATGTTTTAAATAAAAGTTGTTTGGTACTTAGTTTTCCACCATGAGACAAGATTTAATTTTTTTTTTCGAATAACAAAAGCGCAATGAAAAACAATTGATTTTTTAAAGACAAGATACCCCTATATTATACTCATTTCTCTTTTCAATGATACAAAACTTTGGTATCCTTACTGAAGCAACTTTTTGAGAAAAACTCAAGAAATACTCTCAAGTTATTTTAATTGTTTAGTATGTATTTTTAACAAAAACGTCATAAGAACTAACATTTTTTGACGAAATCTACAATAAGTGTTTAGACTGTGAAACATTTACAGCTTGGCAATGATAACCCCGTTAATAACATTCCCAACCATTTCAGGTGTAAGGTGTAATAGAATAGACCATCCCTTCTCTAACACGATTTTTTCAATTTTCGATATTCTCAGGTCTCTTAGCATAAACTTTATTTTTAAGGTAACTCCAGGGTGTATCTTTACATTTAAAAAAACTCGATTCTTTTTCATAGCGCTTTTGTTATTCGAAAAAATAGAATTTAAATGTTGTCTTATGGTGGACAACTAAGTACCAAACAACTTGTATTCAAAGCATTTTTCCCTAAAGTGGATATTTACTGAGATATATACCATATTCCATTCATTTTGGACACACTGTATGTACATTTATTGTTTTCATAAATTGTATAATGATAATCTTTCTTCTACTTTCATTTAATGAAAGGGAATTTGTACATGAACATTCGCAAAAATTAAGCGTTTTGAAATTTTGTTGTCATGGTCATATTAATTATAGGAACAATCGCTTTTGTTTGGACCTTTTGCCGTTATATTTTTAAAGTCAACCCCATTTAAACACAATTGCAGTTTTATTTAAAAATAAGTGAGATCCATACATTAAGCTTTGAATTTGGGACACCCTGTACATCCCGGAAATTTTTTAGTTGCGACAAACAACTATTACAACAATATTTCGTACATATAATACTCAGGTTTATTTTTTCTTACTATTAAAAATAAACGTAGGGTAAGTCCGGGCGAGATGCCCCACAATTGGTAAACATTTTTTTTTTTTTAAAGAAAATTTGTTATATCGGAAACAAACTATGTGGTAGTTTGAGTAAAGTGTATTTAAACTTTTTCAGCACAAATACTTGAAACTATAACACATTTAATCAAAAACAAACTAAAATCAGTAAAAATTGTATTTTGCCATCTATCCCAACCTGTCAGGGATAGATGGCACAAACTAAAATAATTTTTTTGGTATAAAAAGGAACACAGAAATATATCATTTAATTTTTTAAATCGTCTTTCGGCGATGTTTTCCACTAGGTCACACATGTTTTTATATTTTGTGCAGTTTTCGTGCATCCAGCGATTGCAATAAACACACAGGATCCAATCATCTGAACGGGTTGTAGTGTGGTAATCCTCAAGACATCCAACACACTCATTCTCGTTAAATTCATCATTAATGTCGTTATCACTGTCTTCTTCGGCTTCATACTCTTCGTCTATCGTCTGACTCAGATGAAGACACTGAAGGCTTGGATTTTTTGACAGGTTTTGGAGCACAGCTGGGTTTTACTAAACCTTTACGTTTTGTTAGTCGTTGTTTTAACAATTTTGCCTCTTCGATGTTCTCTGATGAAGTTAGTATAGTCGCAATATTTCTACCCCGTTTCTTTAATCCTACAGGAATTGTCGGCAAGGGTGAGATCTTTTCAAGTATTTTTCCAGCAGAGGGAGGTTGATCAGGTGCTGAAGATGGTCCAGGTTGTGACTTAGGCGATCGATGATCAGATGATGAAGTTGGACCGGGTCGGGGCTCAGGTGTTGGGCAATTACATTACACATATATAACGATCATATTTATGAATAATAGTATTAAGTTTTTCATCAGGTCGTGAGGCATCTCACCCGAGTTACATTGTGCCATCTATCCCAAATATCGGGTTAGATGCCCCACCTTATATTACAGAAACTATGCGCGGGAAAGGATTGAAATATAGCCCGTTCCATAACCTTATACTACCGTTATAAATGCTACTAAAATCGCCCATCCACCTAATTGCATTAAAAATATACAAGAACTAGAGTCATTATCTAAACATTTTCAAGCCTGCTAAAAAAAATTTAAACTTGATAACTTACCTTTCTTAAACTTTATTTTCACAACACAGCGCTACTTCTAAACGTGTGGTTCTAACAAACTTACTGTAGAACAAACAGCTCCCTATATTACAAACTAAGTGAATTTGGGCACTTTGCCATCTCCCCCGGTGGGGCATCTCTCCCGGAATTACCCTAAGTTAATTTTGTTGTTGAAATTTTCTACAAACAATGTCGTTACCATGGCAACCAATCAACAATTTAAAAATTTTGAAGATGAGAATGTGTTGCTTGCTTGTATACATACGAGTTTACCGCGGTTGCTGTTTTCCTTTTCTCAAGCACTGCCTCCATGTGTCTCGATCTTGACATTCTCCGTCCTGTAGGCCTCTTTTTTCTATCGCTTTGTCCAATTCATCCCATGATCTTTGGGGTCTACCTCTTTTCCTTCTGACTATGGGACTGCATTCAGTGACACGTGCTATCCATCAATTTCTGTCCGTTCTTCTAACATGCCTATATCAGGTCAGTCTCTTTTCTTCCATGTAACTCAGTACGTCTTTTTGTACTCCCATTTTTCTTTTGATCTCTTCGTTGCTAAGTCTGTCCATCCTTGTAACTCCACAGCTCCTTCTCCAGTATTCCATCTCCGTTGCAGTAATTTTACTTCTGTTCTTTTCATTTATCACCCAGTTTTCAGGTCCATATGTCATAATACTACGGACCATTGTGTTATATAATATCCTTGTTTTAGTATTTTTTGTAGTATGTCTATCCCATAAAATTGGATTTAACTGTTTTAAGCAAGTTCTGGTTTGCCTTAGTCTGCTTTTAATTTCTTCTTTTGTTGCTTCATTTTTTGATATAATACACCCCAAAAGTCCCTATCATCTGTTGGGTCTCGTCCATTTCTAATTTTTTGGTTTCTTCTTGGGTTGTTAAATATTTTCCTTATCGAAAAAAACTTTTAAGCCATTTTTCGCACATTCTTTTTTCAACTTCCTTATTATAGAGCTTAGGTCTTCCTCATCTTAAGTGATGACCACCAGGTCGTCTGCAAAACTCAGAGTGAAGAGGTGTTTATTTCTGATCGAAACTCCCATTACACTTTATCTTCCACGGTTTCAGCGCTGGTTCCAAAAAGATTGGACGTGGAGCACCCTTGCAGAAATGCTTTTGTTGTTATGAAATTTTGTAATTTAAAATTAAAGGTAAGAGAAAGTAAGCGATTAACGCTTTTTTTTTACAAAAAAAAAAAGGACTATTAGTAAGCAAATAATTGGAAGCAACTGATAGTGAAATTGATAAAGGTGGACAGAGTTTAAAATTAGTAAACATTTCGTTGAATGTTGTTTACCACAGAACGTTACGCGCCGAGTATCACAAATTGATTTGTTAAGTGAATTCGTCCATAACCGTAAATTTTGAGATTTTAGATAAATATAAATACTGTAAATCGACGGACCGCCGCTCATAAAAAAATCTTTGGGGCTGCAAAATTAGGTCGCATTATCGGTTCTTCGTATTCAACGCGGGTTACCCATAACTTTATATTCAACATCATAACTGCGCTCCATCCCGTGTGGCAATTTTTGCAGGACTACATAGTGGGAAAATTTATACGATTCTGAATGCAACAGACAAAGTTAGCATCTGACCAGTTCAAACGGTGTAACAAGTCGATGAATAACAAATTCTGAAAGTTCGGAAGCTCCGGGGAATCAGAAGGCACCTCTGAATGTAAATATTCCGCACCTATTTTAGTTTATAGCTAAAGTGCGCTCTATATTTTGATCTTTGGTATATTTTATTGGTAAAGGCGCGTCCCGTAGGTGCGATAAGTTGCAGCTTCTCTATTCCTGCTCCAGCGATTAACTTCTGTGGTGCTGCCGCTTGCTTCTAGGCTGATCCTATCAAATATGTATACGCCTTGGTTAACACGCTATCATCTAAAGAACGCCATTTTTAAGGCTACCAGTTTTGTTGGACTACTATTGTTTTCTAGTTTGCGTTTCGAAAAAAAAAGCGCCCACGATTATGTCTTAAAAATCACGGTTAACCACACAAGTTGGGAAACTTGAATACTTAAGGGTAGTTCACACAGTGACACTAGCGTCATGACACTAGGTGACGTGGCAAATTTAAGAGCTACAATCATTAAAGTCGCCTATAAAATTTCTTGTTTTTAATTGTCAAAAATTCGGCGAAAGATAAAGCTGTTGAATTATTCGAAAGGTTGTGGTGACGACGTTTCCGACCATTTAACCGACATTAATTCGAAGTGCGAAATTTCCCGAAGGTCGAATTTGCAGGTGAATACACACTTTTAAATTTTTATTGTAATTTATCTGACGCTACAGACAAGAGCAACCCTTGATGTTGCGTATTGTTTAAAACCATAATATAAATCCAAGAGGGCCATTACCTAGGGGAGAACGAAAATGTGAATCGGAAAGTCCACTGCGAGCGAAACAATATTAAATCCCACCTTGCAAAAAGGACAGCCATAAATATACAGCTGCATCTATAATTTAGTATCTGTAGCAGCTACAAGGGGGAGATTTTAAGCATGGAAATGCGAGTTGCAGCACCCACATGAGTAACATCTGGTTTTATAGAGCTCCATGGCCAGACAACACATCCCCATTAGTTTAGCATTTCTGCGTTCATATTTGACTCGGGAGACTTGCGCTGCTTAATGGCGCCCTTGAATGATACATGATGTCACAAAACACTCTGTGTCTCATATTTCCACATTAGCGTATTTTGCCGGCACACTCACTTACCCTTTTCCGCGGTATTCATTAACTGGATTTTTACAACCATATTATAACATAAACGAGCCAACTTTGTAGCCCGGAGCAGGTATATCATGCATTCAAATGTGTTATGAAATTCATAAAACATCGTTGTAAAATTTTAAGCCAGAAATTAAGCAAAAAATAAAACAATTACAGCGCATTCAATTCTTTTTTATTCTGTTCTACAAACCAGCACGGTGACTTCACGGAACGCACATTCAAATTTAATTTTTAAATTTAAAAAGACCAAATGAAATAAACAAGAAATCTATTTTATCAGGTTGATATGTAAGCTTACACACGCAATAGTAAAAGACTTTAGAATGGGATAAAGATGGCCAATTTTAAAAATAACTAAATACAATTTGCCAACTAATATTTTTTAATGTTCGCTCATGGGAATTTTATCTTAATTTGATAGCTTCTGTGCAAAAAAATAGCACCGCATTCTATATTTTACGAAACTTATAAAGTACTACTTTATTAGTGGCTCTAATCTAGTGACATGTACCACAGTGCAACAAGCATTGACAGTTCTCAGAGCTAAACGCCAAAGTAAAAAAAAATCTTATTTTGCGAAGAATAATCGATATGTAAGTGTGCGAAATAATAGCACCATATTATTTTTAGTGGGAGTTCTGATAAAGTTAATTTTTTTAAACAATTTTTACTTTAAACAATAATATTTTGAATCAAAGGTAAGATAATAACATCATTTATAATTAGTAGCTTTTTAATTTAATCCTTTCAATTAGCTATAATGGGTCGGGGTAAACATTGTAGCAAAGAACAACGTTTACTAATTTAAAAAATTATTGTCGAAGGGTAAAACCTACAAAAAAAAAGGAAAACGATAACACCAAAATTGTTGGTAAGACTAGTCTAGCTAAACCTTTTTTTCAAAATATGTTTATTTGATTTATATAAGGTTCAATTGTATCAAAGACTTTTTTCTGGTATTTAAACAGGTTTTTATTGTTTCTAATTTTTTATGAAACCGATATGTTTCCCCGACTTAATTTTATCAGCATCCACAGGAAAGTTTTAATAATAATGAAGTATGGATATTGTTAAAGTATTAATAATGACTTGAAACAATTAAACAATAAATAATTTAAACAAAAACAGAAGTAACCCAAATTTTAATATGTTTATTTAATCTACTAGTACATGAAAATATTTGCATGCGAAATAAGAGAGCCTTTTAAATTACCTTTCGGAGTTAACTTTGAGGATAGCATAGAAACTTTAATGTTACACTTTAGGTCAACTACTAAAGTAAGACTTTCGAAATAATACCACGTTTTTTACGAAAATTTTGCCCAATTCTGTACTAGTGCTTCTCTACATAATACACATACAGATAACGAAAAACTGATGGCAAAAAACGTATTGTGGATTTGAAATTGTTTCACAACTTTAACAAGCGAGGTGAAGCTCTTTATAAAACTGGCCTTAGCCTGACCAAATCCTCAACTGCTGTGATTACTTGGCTAGATTTTAAGTTAAAAAATTAAGACACATTTATTGATAGACGTTACTCGTTACCATTAAAAAGAACATTCAAGATTTTGGTAATATTTTCTGCCAGCGAATAACCGCAGAGTCTGCACCTTGGACGTGTGTTCGCAATGAAAAACTACGGCAACAAAAACAAAACGTAGAAAAATACACTTCAGTAGATTTATGGGATAGTAAAACGTCAAGAATCGTGCGCCGGTTCGAGTTACTTTTCGGACGGGCATTCTTCTTAGGTGGAAGATAATTTTGAGCACTACAAATATTTAAATTCCTGTTGGATTTAGAACGTGTCATGATTTATGTACAAGCAGAAACCAGTAGTTACTTCCCAGTCTCAAAGGAGGCGCTAAGTCCCAAGAACATAAAATAGCGAGTTCGTGCTACAATTCTCATGTTTTACTACTGCTAGAAGCAACAAAAACTCGAACAACCACGACGATTGAATTAAATAAAAAACAAAACACTTCGGTCTTTCTTTATGAATACATATGCGCGACAAAGAACAACGAAAAAAACTTTTCAATTTGGTTGGTCCTAAAAAACAAAAGAACATCCTATGCAAAAAGATTCTAGCTAATGACAAACGACCTTATAGTAGCCCTCGAGAATTAAAATCTACATCTAAATCTATATTAAAGTAACGCTACTGGTCGCCGAAATTCGTCAAAAAATATTTAATTCTCTCTCCAGATTTTTATATTCGACCAATCACAAACTCGAATTTCTTAGAAACGACCAATAAACGCAATAAAATCTCTTAATTGCGAATAGATTATCAGTGTATGATTATGTTTATTGGTCGTTTCTAGGAAATATGAGTTTGTTATTGGTCGAAAACGCATATTTGACAGGAGGATCAACGTCTAACAGGGGAATGTAAAATTATTACCATGTAATAATGCTCGTATTGGTAGTCTTTAAAAGATTTAAGATTAGTGATTGTTTGAAAACGCAAATTTGACAGGTGAAGAAAATTTTCAGACAAAAATTTATTTTTTTAATAAACTAAAATAATATTATAAGAGTCATAACAAAACATAAAACTTGACAAATTGACTATGAACGAAGGAAAGCAAAACAACTCATATTTTTATAAACGAAATAGAAACTCAATTAAAATAAATCTTTCTATAGATTTTGCATCCGCAAAATCTTTTAATAGGTTGTCGAAGTCATGACTTTACTTTCGATTGACATAATTGTGAGTGAATTTAAACGTTCTTCAGAAATAGTGGATCGTAAATACGTTTTAATTAATTTTAATTATGAAAAACTTCTTTGGCCCGCAGGGACTATTACCGGTACTTATAGTAAGGAAGACCCTTAGCGCAATAAATAAATTTGGAAACGAGGTTGGACGATTATTACAAGCCAAATATTTACGTATATTTAAAGGATTGAAACAACTTTGTGGAATAGTAACTTTTAAAGCTTCTATTTCTTCCGCCAACATGAATCCATTTAAGTCTACCGATTCGCCGTATTTTAAAGCAATTTGTAAATCAGCAGCACATTTTAATGTGGTCTCTTTGGATTGATTGGGAAATGTCCATAAAAAACTAGATAAAACTATGGTCTCTTTTAACTGTTTAAATCGGGATTAAAGAGACTGCAGTGTTTTATCTAACACTTGATTAAAACAGTTTATTTTGTATGCTTCCTTTGCATCAACAACAGGATCGTCTGAGGACGCGTAGCAAATTGCCTTTTGCGTTTCCGTAAACGTTTTAACTGGAATTGTGGAACAACATCTAATTTTTTTGCAAGATCATTTGCACCGATTAATACATTTTTAAAACCTTTTTCTCGGTACACTCTAGCCATTGGCACAATTTTTCAAAAGTGAGGATTCCCGAAGACAGATCTGAGGTTTCACTTTGTAATTCTTTGCTTACTAAGTTCACTTGGAAAAGCAAATCATGCCAGAAAACTAAAGATACCAAGAATTTGTAATCTTTCAATTGAGTAGCCAAATATTCTGCTTCACTTTTTGCGTTTCCGTAAACGTTTCAACTGGAACTATTTCACGAAAGCTTTTGTTAATTGATTTGATGATAACATTTGATAAATAATCCATTATATTACTGTGGTATAGTTTATTTATTAAGTTTAGTATTTTACTATTAAGCAATAACTTTTTTAAGTGATATGATAGAGAATTGCTTTTTGTTTCTATGCTATTAATAAGCATTGTATTTGTATTTTTTAATTTTTAAGCGCGGGGCCCCTTTAAGCGCGGAGCCCTAAGCGAGGGAATCGGTTTTCTGTAAGGAAGAAGTTTTGTTTTATTGTTTTTCTTTCATGGTCGCTTATTTATAATTTCTAGACCACAGTATTTCCCAAAATTTTCCACCTACATGAAAACAAGAATGAGGTTTACGTTAAATAAAAATAAATCGTAACGTCTAAAATGTTCGAAATTAATGGCAAGATTTGTGAGGCTAAAAACCATTAAAAACTTTGAGCAGCGCCTTTGTAAAGATTACCATCTTCATTTAATATTTAAATTCGAGATGAACATAAAACAAGTACGCGTTAATATTTTTATACGTAGTAAAATGGGCTGCATACATTAAAAATTGTCAGCGCTAAGCTTCTTCTTATGAATCACTTGACAGCCAAAGACATGCATCAACGTATGAAGATTACGTTAAGCCGCGAGTCTTAAATCAATTATTAAAAGAGTACTTTAACCTTACCTTCGTCTACTGGTTCATTTATCAATTCCGCGGGTTCGGCAAACGACACTAAAGCGATGAGAAGAAGCAGAAGTCCTTGTAGATACCACAGATCCATTGTTGATGATCGTCAATCATGCACGAAATCAATCTGAAACAAGTTGTTGTTTATTTATTTGTGTTTGGTTTTCATTTGCTATTCAATTGGTTTCAATAGTATTACCAATTCATATCGCTTCAATAAATGCGAAACAAAACGAAAAACAACATTATTATTGCATACTTTCTGCAAAATATAAAATACCAATCGGTTATACTCAGGGCCACCGCGTGTAGGGTGGCGGGTGGTGCACCGCACAAGGGCGGCCAATTAAAGGGACGGCAAAGTCCTGAGTAATTTAAGTTTTGCGTATTTTATATCATATTTATTTTTATCTCGTACCAAAACGCCAGATTATTCTAATCATTCAGTTCAGAACTTTAAAGAATACAATTTTACGATAGGGGATCTTTTTTTTTTTTTTAAACCATGTATTCGTCAGTTCAACAACATTAGTCGTCATTCATAACAGAGTTGTAAGACGTCTATTGGCTTTATTTATCGAAGAGGATCTTATTCCTCACACTTAGGACACTTAGTTAAAACATTTCACAACAAATTCAGTACGTGTAGAGGTCTTGGGACAGTCTTCGCGATAGGGGAACTTGCAACATTTAAGTTCTCAATATTGATTTCATGTATTGCTTATTAATTAATTAATTAATTAATTTTTGCTGGGTGTCCTAGTAGGGTGGATCGCTCTTATATGGGAGAATTTGTTTTTTCGATTTTCGATTTCGGGGGGTGCGCGATAGATGCCCTGGTATCTTTTGATTAGTCATGCAAAATATTTAAAAATAATAATAATTGGAAGTACTGCCCCAAAGTCGTTAAAGTTTTCGAGAATTCAAAAAAAGTTACTTTAAATTAAAATGTCTTTGTTCTATTTTTAACAACGAATTTCACGACTTTTTGGAACATTATCGCAGTTTATGCTTTTAATTATTAAAATAACAATGTAACACACCGTTTTTCTTACTTTCCCGGGTAATTTTATTGTCACGTGCGCGTGGTGTGCGCCGGTAGAGCAGCGGATATGTCATTTAGCATCCCTTGGCTTTATAGTTTTAATTTTTTTTCAGGAAGAGATCACGTTTGGTTCTGATTTCGAATATTTGAGATTTGATAAGTGTGATTTTTTTGTAATAAAAGTACAAACGTTTACGTAGCAGTGATACAAACTGTCCTATATTTGGTGTTGGCAAAGAATTCCCGAATAGTTTGTTACCGACGCATGAAGGCATGAAGTCATGATAAAATATTTTATTTACGTCTCGCAAAGCTTAGAAAACGATTCCAGGATTTGGAAGTTAGTTACTACTGACAGAACAAATCTGGAGAAGAGCGTCCTTACCTACAGTAGAGCATCGAACAATCCTAGCGAGAATAAAAACATATCACGACAAATACCGTGCAATCCTAAAGCCCTATCAATGTAGAAAGAATAGTGACAACTACAGAAACAAATTAGAGAAGTTTAAAATGGACGCCAGGACTCTGTTTGACATTGCCATTTGCAAATGTAGTTTGTTCGAGACTAGTTCTTGTGACAAATCGCGAAAGATACTCATTAAAGAAAGAGAATTCTTGTTAGACCAGCGAGGTCAAATAAAAATGATGATGTGTTCCTTAGACAGAGAGACTACAAGGAAAAACAAAACCAATATTTCCAAAAAATTGCAACGAAACTTTTATGAAGAAGCTTCAAAAACATCAAAGTCCCAAAGACTCACGTCTCAAACTAAGGGTTCAAATTCTAAGCTCTTAAAAGCAAATGCTGATATGCAGGAAAAGCAATGAGGACTATCGCAGAAAAGTTCTGTTCGAAGAGCACATTAGTTTATTGAAAAAACCTGGCTCACAATACATTGACCATATTTCTATGAAATCTAGTGACGCAAAAACAATTGCCAATTGACTGTTCACATCATTTCCGAAGCCATCGCAAATTTGGACAAAGTCGAAACTGATATTTTACCTAAATTTTGTTTGATGCCTTGCCACACACAAACCACTGAAAGATTGACATATGGTGACATGGTGACATTGGTGACGGATCAGAAATAAATTAGAATCTTGTCGTATCATACCAAGAATTAATTTTTTTTAAAACTGTTTTTGTATGATTTTACATTCTGCTCTATTTTCTTATTCTTTTAATTGTCCAAAACAGTTATAAAAATTTTGTAGCCTAATTTTGAATACTTTTATTGAGCATACACTATAACCTACATTCAGCAAACTTTTTTCAAAATTCAGCAGGCTTGGGGCAGTACTTTCACTAATAATATCAAAATATTGTCTTTATGACTTCTGATTGTATTCCCCTAGAGCATCTTTACCGCACCTCGCCAGAAAAAATAAAATTCGATCCACCCTAGTGTCCTAGCCAACGCGAAATATTCAATAGCTCTGTCATTAGTGAATATTTTACAAAAAGTTTAAAATAAAAGTTGTTTGTGGTCATTTACTTATCATCTTGATTTTTTTTTCAAAAATGTATGTACAAGATTTTTTGTACCTAAAATCTAAAATCAATCGGTTTTGAGTACGTTTTTTTTTTCTTCTAAATATTGTCAGGAACAGTAATACAGGAAAATTATTATTTAGAAACTTGGCAATGTCAGGACAAAATCCTTTGAAGCTTCATTTGAAATTAGTGTCATAGTGGTTGCTCACTAGTAAGAGTTTTAACCCTTGTGTGAACACCACCTCTGTACTTCATATATGGTACACCACTGGCCTGGCTGGACCAGTAATGTTATACGGGCTAAATGGTGTGATTCAGGTAGATAATTGCTGGTAAAAACCCTTCTCTTTCGTTTTTTATTGCATTTTATTGTCTTAGTTTAAGAGTACATTACTTATTCTAAGTTTCCTCATTGATACACGTAAAGTATTTATGTTGTTGGTGAAAAAGTCCGAGATGACGTGAAGTTACTCGGAGTTCAGTTTTTTATTTATATTGGGAGAACGGTTAATCGAAATTAGAAAATTCTTGAAGCACAAAGAGGCACTAACGAAGCAAAATATGGTAACATTTGGGCTAACTTAACGGACCTAGGAACGCCGCTTTAAGAAACACATATCTACTTCAGTGTGCTTCTTTAAAAAATATTACATGTTTCAAAGTTTTTAAAACAATTCGAAGTACCTACATAATTTTGCAATTTGTTTTGAAGAAAGTTCAAAACTTTTGCGATTGGCTTAATAATTAATAAAAAGTTGTACACACGATAAGAAATATATCTAACTTCAGTTCGTTCAAAAACCTAATAGTATTTTTTTTTTTTTAGAGGTGTACAAATCGAGAGGTTACTCTTATTTTTTTTATCAAAGCAGTTGGCAACAAAAAGTAATGAGTAAGATAAAATACGGATGTTTTTTTTTTAAATTTACCTACGTATGTATGAAATGAGAATAAAGATAATAAAAATAATATGGCACAGTGTTCATTAAAATACAGTTCGTTAGCAGCTAAACTGGTACATGTGTTTCACTAATATTTCGTAGATAGGCCTCTACGCGGCGCATATGCAAGCGGCGCGGCGGTTCTGGGTTATAGATACAATTCCTAGCACAAATAAACGCAATGACAGTCAAAAAATTTTCAAAGAATTTAATTACGATACGATCATAAGCAAGCTTCTACGGCTAGAATATAGGAATTGCAAACGCGGTTACTGCAAAACAAAAAAAGAATTAGAAGCTTGCACTTTGTAGGGAAAACATGAGAACTAACCAAGAGACCCACTGACGGGATATACGGGAACAGGAGTCGCTGAGCAAGGGTTGGACCGCAGCCAGACCACACCAGACAAGACCTACTTTCATCTAGTGCACAAAATAATCGAAATTCCTCGCCGCGTAGCGTTATTTAAATTAATTCCACCAAACTATCCCGCATTAATATTCCTCTACTTACATCTGCGTCCAAGTATGTTTTAATTTAACTGGTTTCGCGATGTAATCCAAAAGGAATCCAGTGTGTTCACAACAAGGCACTAATAAACTGCACTAGAATTAAAAACCCTAAACGTTGTAAAACAACCATATGCAACTAAAGTCGACTTCCCTTCCGAAGAGGGACGCAGGTAGAAGCAGTCAAAAATCAACAAATGGAATTTTTGTATCATTTAGTCAAGAAGAAACAGGAAAGGTGGGACTATTACACATTTTGAAGCATAGCAGCTAAGATCCTTAATTATGCAACCGTGTGTAACAAAATGGGCACATTTATTTTACGTTTGCTACTGCAAGTAAAATTCCCAGCTTTAGCCATATAAGTTTTAGCCCGGAAAAAAATGCTTTGGCAGTGAAGAACTGAAGATAATTGCATGCGTTTTTGATTGATGGTTACTGCATTTTTAAAGGTTTTAAAATTACTTTTCCGGCATAGGTTTAAAGATTGTCAGTTATGGAAATTGTCAACCCTCCGTTAGGCGCAATAGTAAAGTGAATAAGTTTTGGCGCAATGTAAATGTACCTAAAACATTGCGTATTATAATCATGGTTTATGTAACGCTGAAAATTAAACGCACAGTAGCAAATTAAAAACACATTTTTTAAAATTGAGTTATAAAGTTAGTATTCACAGTTAATAATTACATTTATAATAAGAAATCTTATCGAACAGTAAAATATTATACGCATTTTAAAAATGTAAATGAAACTCGTTTTGTATGTTTTTAAGGAGATATTTAAATAATCTTTTAAAAACTCTAAGATCAAACACTCTAACAAAATCAGCCAAATCAGAATCCGTTTATCAAATACAATAAATAACGAAATAAAATTAAAAATTGGTAATTTTTCATATTCATACTCATAAGCTTCACAATCATCTATCATCTATCAAAGCAAGTTTTACAGACCATAAATGCATGTTCCATGTAAAACTATCGATTACAAAGTCGACAAGAACGTAATGGTGCCTGTCCACGTGAGAGTAAACTACCCCTGAGAGTAACTCGCGATTGGCTGTATCCTTGGCGACGCTGCTCTCGAGAGTTGTTTACTCTCACGTGTACAGGCACCATAAAAGTCGAAATTATTTTGACAAATCAGTTTAAGGTACACAGAGGAATTAGCTGAATGCTCAAGTTTAGTTAGATACGAATTGGCTAATAATATATTTAAAAAATTCAGTGCACTTATCTCACAGATACATTTCGCTTGACGAAGGGTTAAATAGTTTTTTTTAAACTGTTTTCGTCTTTTAATCAAATGATAAAATATTTAATGGTATGTTACATAACAAGAGTTGTAAGAAGCATATTACGCACGAGTGGAAAATTTACGCACGGAGCGGCGTAGCGGCGAGTGCGTGTTTCCACGAGTTTGTAATTGCTTTACAACTCGTGTTATGTAGCTTACTTTTTCTACGAACACATAATACCTTCGATTTTAACGGCTTTTTGGCTAATATACACATGTAATTACGTTGTCTTGTCTATTTTGTTGTAAGCCTACTTTGACATTTATAGACAAGTGTGCGTTTTGCTTACCGAGCGTTAGGACTCACTTACATGCATGCAGGCTGTACGGTAAGAGTGATTTACATTAGTGGTAGTAGAAAAATAAATACTTTTTAATTATTAAAAATGAGGTTATTGAAGTAAGATATCAACCGTCTAATTAACGTTTATAATAATTCATTAATTTTTAAAGTCCATTTGAGTATAAGAAAGTATTTATTTCCTTCGTCCATCACTAATAAACATTATTGGATAATAAATTTACATTATTTAACACCATAAAAAATTGAAAAGTTGCCTCTTGTTGATTATCAATATTTTTAAATCTATGGAAACGCAAACCCTCAAATATCTCGCAATAACAAAACACGGACTGCTACCTTTAAAAAAAAACGGCTCAACGGTTTTTGCGGTAAACTAATAACATTTTGAAAGGTACATAACCCAACTTATTTAATAACTTTCTTTTATAAAACAGCTTTAGAGAACATATTAATAAATCACTGAAAAATCTTGTGCGAATTTTAAACGTTGACTTATAAAACGTTTTGCCGCAATATTACTCGAATGAATAACTTTAATTCAACGTAGCAAATTGCATCCAATTTGGTATCTAGACGGAACGAAGTGTATCCTGTCATTCTTACCTAGACATAATTACAGGTTTTGAGTGAAGGTATGTCTAGTATGGCTTGTATTAAGTCATTATACCGAGACGTCACGCATCACTTAAGGTTGTTTCTACGATAGCAGTAAGATGTGACGATGCATATAATCAAAAAGTCTTTAAACAGGTGGGATCACTCCTTTTATTGTGTCCCGCTCTACAAAGATGTAAATTATGTTTGCAGTCACTCTGACGTTCTTCATTGTGTCTTATGTACTTGAATGTTAAATTGCCTTAATTTTCTTTAAGGCGTGAGTGCCATTACGCATCGGGTCTTACCTATTTAATACAAGTCGTAGAATGGAGAATACCCGAAATATATCACCATTAGATGGTTCAGAACTGCAAAATACTTAAGCTGAGATAAACTTTAGCTGGTTATGATAGTACTGCAAATATGCAAGTTAATTTTTATGTAATAATCTAATAGAAGTAATACCTAATAATAATGACACAGTTTTGTAATGCTTTTTTATGCAATTTATAATAAATATTGTCAAGTGTTCAAAATGTAGTGGAAAAAATATTTTAGGGTTCTAACTTTTTTTACTGTTACGATTTTATGTCTTTTGGTGCATCAAACTGTTAAAGAGTCAATAATCATATAATCAGTCAGTGGTTTGTGCAATTTTTTCCACCGTCTATGTCTTTTGTATTTTTTTATTGCATAATTACAAATGTTCGGAAAACAACTGAAAAATAAGCTAAGAGAGTGAACCGACAAAATAAGGACTAGGTCTTCTCATAGACAAAGCGCTCCTAGTATTTGGTTCCATCGACACATTAACGATTAGGCGATGTTGAAACATAAAGTTTGTATCTAATTTTAATTTTATTACACTTAATCATACTTTGAAATATTTTAGCTCATTAGAAGCCCTTTATAGCACTTTAAAAGCTTTAAAACATGGCCATAAAATCGATATCTAACACATCACTTTTTTCTATACGAAATTCTGCCTTTATACTCGGCTTGATGGGCCTAATCATGGTTTACACACAAACCAGTCGATGCATTTTGCCTTCGATGAAAGAGATGTTAAATAGAAAACTTTATTAACTTGAGATAAGATAGTTATAAGTAGTTCCGAAAAATAAACTTTTATGTTTAGTATACTATAAAGTTAATATCGAGTGTTTGGGTCGATGAAGATGTAATAAATATTTTTGCTTGGAACATGCATTTAAGGTCTGAAAACCTGCTTTGATGGTAAAATGGATGGTTATGAAGCTGATGAGTATGAATATAAATAACTATTAATTTTTAAACATTTTTTGGAGTAGTTTTTGTTATTTATTGTATTTTATAAAATTCCGATTTGACTGATTTTCTGGTGTGTTGAATTATAGAGGCAAATATTTCGGTTTGCTAAAAAAAAGTTGTCAAACAAATTATAGGACACAGTTGAGTCAACTTTACAAGAAAGTTAACAGCAAAAACTGGAACTTTAATATCTGAATTTGTGTCTAAGATGCAGCTCAAAGAGAAAACTAGATGTTAAACAAATAAACATGCCTTCCTAACTCAATTGTTTTTTAATATTAATAGTATTCTTTCAAATCCCCACAAAATACAACTTGTTGATTAAATTTTGAGCTACACAAAAAGCTAAAACTATGAATTTTAGTGAAACTGTCATTGTAAATAGCAATATTCAAAAACGAATTATTAAGCTACTTCATTTATATCAATTTTTATCAACCACACTGTTTTCTAGAATGTTGTGATTGAGAAACGCACTGGGCACCTTTTTTTTGCGAATGATGGATGAATGCAGATGGCATCGGACCCCTCGGCAATTTAATACGCTATTGCAAAATTTCATGTGTAAGCGCAACCAAGACACCGAGTTTCAAATGACAGTCGATTATTTTTCTGACGCATCCCAATTTTTCACGGCTATAAATAAGCCATCAGTGCAACATACGCGTCTCGGAAACCCCCATAACAAACGCCCTTCGCCACTAAACGAATATAAATGACAGTATCGAATGGCAAATCTCGCTAATCCGGACCCTTCGACGCGATTATCTTGCGATTATCGTCCTTGTGCAGGTTCACATGAGGACTAGGAAGATAAAAGGACAACTAATGGTTCAATAAGATTCTTAAATCTCAATTTGGTGGAGTGATTTGCCCCACTCAAGGTCAAACTGATGGGCTGTTGCGGCTGTAAAAGTACCAAAGTGTATATAAGTCTTGTTTACTTCCGCGCATAAAACGTTTTCATACAATTGGATTACCTGGTGAGCGAGTGACATTTATGATCGCGCGTAAATTCCTATGTAATTGTCGTTTCTGAGCGCCAGTTTAACTCATCTTGCATATAAATGGAAGTCATTCTTTTTTAATCAGCAAATGTTGGGCATATGCAACACAAAAAAGTTATTATTTATTAATAATGCTTTTATTAATATCGAGGTGTAGATGAAAAGGGTCTAATTCCGTATAGTTTATCTATAATTCTGCGGGGTAAAAGTTTTTTACATATTTTAACAATTATTTATTTAGGTTATGAACCAACCACATTAAGGAAGTTATTTAAAAAAATATTGTGGGACAATATCGACTCAAATTTATGAAACTTCGACAGTTATCAAAATGTCAAAAGCGATAATGCGATCCAAATTCTTGTAGGTGAATTTTTACAGTTTTAAGAAAGGAAACGCAACAGACTGTAATAACTATGGAAAGATTTCGCTATTACGAGGTATAAAAAATAGTGGCAACACTGATAAAAAGAAGAATGGAAGTAATCATTGACCCACAGATTGGAGAATATCAGGGAAGGTTTAGAAAAGGAAGAAGCACCACGGACCAAATATTCACAATGAAGGAAATAGCAACAACATGTCATGAGCACAGCATCCCACTTGCAATACAGTTCGTCGACTTCAGAAAAGCGTATGACTGTAAATAGACCCAGAACGCTCCAAATGCTGAAGGAATTCAAGATACAAGCCAAACTAATCAGATTGCTCAAAGGGACATTGGAAGGGACATCAAGCAGGATCGGATCAACGGGAAAACAAAGAAAAAATTTGAGATAGGAACAGAGCTCAGACAGGGCGACCCATTATTAGCTCTCATATTCAACGTAGTTCTGGAAAAAATAGTAAGAGACGGAAGACTGAACCGAGAGGGAAAAATACTAAGCAAAAGTGACCAACTCATAAGTTACGCAGAAGATGTGCTACACTGGCAAGAGCCTTGAAAGAGATCACAAGCAGAATTGCAGAAGCAGCAAAAAAATGGAATTAAGGATAAACGAACATAAGTCCCACCTAATGAGAATAGGACCACAAACAATAGAAGACAGATTAGTGGTACGGGAATTTGAGTAGGTAAAAGAATTTGTGTACTTAGGGACACTACTCACAAACAGAATGAAATAAGAAAAAGACATGAGAATATTGAAAGCCAACAAAAGTGCAGAAGCTTAAATAACCTAATAAGAGCAGAACATTTATCTAGGAGCACCAAACTTCGTTTGTATAAGGATAAGGCAATACTAAGACCTACAGCGATCTATTGGTGTGAGACCTGGGTACTGAACAAAATGCAAAGGAAGCCCTAAGAAGATGAAAAAGGAAGATAATTCGGAGAATAGTGGGAGAGAAAAGAACCGATGAGGGATATATAAAAAGAACGAACGAGGAGGTATATACAATATTCAAAGAAGCGACAAAAGATGAAGTAATAAATGCCAGAGTATACAATGGCTAGGACATATGGAGAGAAGGGAGGTCAGCAGAATAATAAAAGATATAGCGTGAAAAGAATCTACATACAGGAAAAAAAGAGGAAGACCTAGAAAAAAAAGGAGAAAGGCTGTGGAGGCAGAACTAAGAAAGAAAACCATAATGAATTGGAGAAAGAGATCGAAAGAGAGGAGAGTGTGGAAGAACATTACTAAGCTTTGGGCCTAAGAGGCCTGCGAAATAGCTTTTATATATAATAAATTTTACGACGATGGTTCCGGATATAGTCGTTATTGTCCTTCACAGGAAACTCCCCGTACATTAAATAACTATTCCAGCGCATAATCTATTTTTCGTACACTTTTGAAAAATATTTTATTGTCATCCTGTTTAATATACCTGTTACAGTATTATTTAATTCCTAATCAGACTCTAAACGCCGTCCGCCAAGGTGTTTATTCATTTCCGATAAAAGAAAGAAATCGTAAGGGACCAAATCCGGTGAATACGGTGGATTGGGCAAGACTTAAACTTGTAAATCTTGTAAAACTCCAGTGAGCTCGATGAGTAGGCGCCTTGTCTTGATGCAGGATCCAATTGTTAGAGCCATATTTTGTTCTCTTAACAGCAATCGGCATAAATGGTCTTGATAAAACTAGCATATTCTGCATTAACAATTTTTCAGAGCAAAATTTTACGGAATAACGTTAAAAAAACTATACATGTCATGTTTTCAGTTATTTTATCTGATTGGTAAATGCCGACTACCGCACTTGTCGATTAAAATCGAAGTAAAATTGGAATTGAAATTTAAATTGAATTTCATATTTCATCTACGCGTTTTATCATTCTTATCGATCACATACATGCAGTTGTCACAGTTCGTATCGCGTACCGGTTAATTTACTCCAACGTAATCGTCTTTCTCTGTGTGTGCAAATTACAAAAGATCAGTTGCAAACTTCCATTTCAATTCCTGTCAGAAGTTTTTAATGTGAATTAAAGATAATAAAATAAATGTTCTTATAATTACTTTTTTATCTGATGGCGTTCCCTTTTCACTACCTAATGAAAAAAGTTACAACAGAAAAGGAAAAATAGCCAAAGTTGTGAAAAGAAATCTCTTTTTCGTGGTTAATTTATTTCCTTGATTAATTCTTTAAGCTGAATTGTAGACGTTTATTGGTTTTCGCTTTGAAGAAAGTAATTCGTGGTGTAATCACCAATTAACAAAATTAATTAGATGTTTTTGTTGCTATTACTGTCATTATCAATACAAATTATCTATGTTAATAGTATCGGTTAATAATATAAGACTGCAAGAACTTGAACGAATGCTTGGAAACATAATAATTATTGATAGCAATAATTTATTGCAATCCATATGATTGCCAGTTTTGAAATGTATTCTGTATTATCAGTAGATTTACCAAAACCTTGCGTAAGACTGTCTACCAAATTAGAGCCTAAATTAAAACGTATTTAGTTACAACCAGTTGTATTTATTTATTTTATTTAGTCATGAATCCTTCTACTGTTAAGCGTAGGATTGTTGAGTTGTGTTATGCTGACTTTTTTCCACGTTTTTCTGTCTTGTGCTAACATTTTTACGTCTTTCCATTTGATGTTTCGTCGTGCCAGGTGGACGTTTTTGACCTTTTGAGAATTTTTGATCTTTTGGGAATTTTTGTATCTATTGAGAATTTTTGTATCTATTGAGAATTTTGAAACTTTTGTGATATTTGGATCTTTTGGGAATTTTGGTTCTTTTGGGAATTTTTGGAACTTTTGGGAATTCTCATATAGCCTATGTTCTTCCCATGGTCCTATAGATTGTCTGTGCCAAATTTGGTCAGGATCGGATGAGTGGTATAGGAATGCATAAAGGACATACATACATACATTCATTTTTATATATATAGATTGTTTTTTGTCTTTCATTTTTTGTTTTTTTCCTTGGATTTTTCTTAGATATCCCATTTCTGCTGCATTCACTCGGCTACTATTTTTATTTGTGAGTGTCCACTATTCGCTTTCGTATTAAAGTGCAGGCGTCACTACCTTTTTGGCACTTCCACTTTTATTCGTTTTGGGACTTCTGCATTTCCAAAAAATGTTCTTAAACTGTTAAATATTCTTCCCACATTTCCTGCCCTCACGCTTATTTCCTTGTCCATTCCTCCATTTTTCTCTATGATCACTCCTAAATATTTAAAGCTTTCTACCTGTTCCAACCTAAGCCCATTTAAAGTGTTGTGCCTTTTGTTCTCTGCTGTTACGATCATAGTTTAAGTTTTTTTTTGTATTTATTTTCATTTTAATTTTTTCCAATTCCTGGTTTAGAGTTTCTAGATTATGTTGCAAATGTTTTTCTGTTTCCGCGACTAAGACCATGTCGTCTGCGAACATTAGCTCATTAGCTCTAAACTGATAATATACCTGAACCCTTTCGCGAAATCCGCATTAATTGTTCTAAAATTACTTAAGAAATCATAATTTAATACTCATTAATCTCCGAAAGGTAATTAATAGCTTGTTATCAATTTGTGATGCTTATTATTTTATCTTTCCCCGTGTTCAAGCCGCAAAAGAGCGCAACAGAGCCAAAAGTGATAACAAATAATCTCGTTTGACGTTTGGCCATTAGATTGGGCCACAGTTTGGTTCATGGGAAATAGATATTACGTAGATTTGTCTTCGTAGCGAGGGTTCCGTGCCTTCCTGTAGGGATCTGGCTGCTTGATTCCAGACCGACGGTCAAGGGGAGCTAACGCGATGTGATTGATAAAGCTCTCAAATATTGTAAAAGCCGATTCTTGCACTCACACGCTTTATGACTATTGGGAAATATATCTGGATGTGATGTCCATTCGAAATTGAAGTGTTAAAATATTTACGTTGGCAATTTTGCGGTTATAGCTATTACAGTACAACTCAGATATCAATCATAATTTTTGTTTCTTAGAAAAATAATACTAAGGCTGTCGAAGCAATAATTGTAGGGTTAATCAATTTAATTTGCTAAGCTTACGAATGGATCCCACAAAGATGTAGTGGCAGAAATTTTAATTATAAAACTAGCACAGCACCTTTATTTACACTTACTAATTAAACTGAGTGCACTCTTGGCTTTGGTAAACCAACGAAAATGGGTTCTGCACTAAATTATAAGTTGAAATTGCTATTGTACATTACCACTGCGATTTAATGTTATTACTTTCTACATACGTAATATGTAATGCAAGAAGCTTTGCTTTTAGTAGAAAAGTGTACCTACAAGATAAAAGTTGTTTAAAAATATTTCCAATATCAAATAGTTTGAAAAACTTAATAAGACGACTAGAAGTAAAGGGTTGGGCCCTTGACGTTGTTGGCTCGTAGTTTACCAGACACTAGATATGTTTAAAACAGCAATGAATAAAAACTAAAGATTTTTAATCGTTTATTTACTGCTATTATTTGCTAGCATTCTCACATCTTTACAACCTCGATAGTTGGTTTTATTGTTGTGATTTGACGGAGTGTAATTGCTCCGTTGCATTAATAATATCATTTAAGTACAGTCGTCAGTTAATTTGTTGTTGTTATTGAACGGAGTGTAATTGCTCCGTTGCATTAACAATAATATCGTTCAAGTACAGTCAATAATTTTGAGTCGTGAAACGTTCAGCTCCGAGCGAGAGATTCGCCGGGAAGAACTAGTACCGAAAATGTTCGTAAAAAAAGAACGCACAGTCCAGCTCTCGGCGATTACTCGCCAAGAAGACCAGCGTGTCAACGAAATTTCTTGGGCTTCAGCTCTCAGCGCAAAACGCCGGAAAAATCCTCAAGAAAATGACAAGTATGTGTAGGAAAACAAGTCTAGCTCCCCGCGACGAACGCAAGGAAGACTTGTAGGTAGTCTTGGTTCGGATAAAAATCGAAAAAAAGTCCTTTTACGTACGCGAATTTCGTCTTTTATACATTTCTACAAACACCTCCCTGCATTTTAGAAAATCTGTGCATCACCCCGCATCAAATAGGGGTTTATTTTAATATTTTTCCTTTCGCATTTGTTACTAACTCAAAGCAAATTATGAGGTATGTAGGATGGTAGATTTACTTGTTCGTGATTCGTGATTTACATTCCCTCTACTTAAATTTAGTTAGAATGATAGTAACCCTCTTTATCCTCACCTTAAAACAATGACAGGCAACCTATTGTTCACGCCTAGGAGTATATTTAATAGATTTAAATACTTTAAATCATAATTCATTGAAATTATCTTAATTTTAATTAGCTTTATTATTCAATTTATCACGTTCGATTAAATAAATATTTTGAGTCACAATGTAAACGGCAAACCCCCGAAATTATCTACAACAGGAAATATTTTGATATAATTTGTAACTTTGACCCAGTAACCGATATACCTGCGGTCCAGATGGTTTGCAATTCTGACGTACCCATGACTGCAAAATCTTTACCTGCTATTTGACATATTCCATGTTCCACCCAAAACACTTGCACTTTTGCTTATTTAACACATATTTAAGATTTCAGGAGATGCACCTGACAAACGAGAGCGCGTCAAACCGTCGCCGTTCCACGCAAACTGACTATAAACAAAAATTCGCCTTTGATTTAATTTACCCTTTAAATTTCATTAATAACTACTCAGTACTCCATTCATACTATTACATAGTATACATTCAAAATGTCTTTATTTTGTAAAATACGTGCTTGGACTAGTCCCAAAACTTTTGGTCATTTAGGTAGATACCATTAAACAAATTTGCAATACTCGCACCAAAGTAAAACTTGATATATTATTCAAAAATATTCTATGTAGATTGCAACTTAGAAGTTCCAAAAATATTCTTTTGGCTTACAAATTTTTTCCAACTCAAACATATGTCACTTGTAAATGGGTGCAAAACTATGACACAAAAAAATAACCACAGTTTCTTACTTCGTCGCCCATATATAACCTTTTACAATTTCCGCATGTCGTGCAAGCTCCGTAGATCTTACGATATAACCGTTAGCGATAAGAAGAGGCGACGTATAAAAATGTAGAAAGGAAACTATGAGATGAATCTGAAAAAATGTACGAGGGAAAGACTGTTCGAAGACGTAGTTAAGTTATTACATCATACGGAGGGCTAAATTAATCAGAAATATATAGATTGCTAGGTTGAGGGGTCGTGGAAAATTTCCGGCTCACAAACGATGGCTTTTGGTTTTGATTCAAAAGGAGGAATTGAATTTAGCAAAAGACCGATTTAATCTATTTATAACAAATGGTAAAGTTATTGCCAAGTCACGTTAGGTCTCGTAAATAAAATTCCTTTGATTCTTCGAACGATCACGAAAGTTATACAGTATTAGCCCGAGAGATTAGTTGCATTATCGATTGATTCGTCCAATATAGCGGTACAAAGACTAAGCGAAATCAAGCGAAACAAATGGATTCAATGAATAAAGCACTGTCCTCAGAACTACAGTCAAAACAATAACGTTTTATTAAACTTTATGACTATACAGGGTGCACAAAGACCCTAAGATTCTTCGATAGCTCCTTTAGTAATGAAAATATCAAAAAACTATTTAATGAAAATATCAAAAAACTATTTAACCCTTATTCTCGTTTACCTGTCCTGTAATAACGGTGTATTGTCAGGTACCTGATGATTTTAAACCTGTCAGCTTAAGTTTAATTACTCAGGTAAACAATTGTTTTCATAAATGTAGCCATTGCATCGCAGTAAGTTGCAGACCGAACATATTTAATTGTTAAAAGTGACCAATTTACGAGAGAACACGAAAACCATGACGTCGTCAAAAAAGTAAGTACTAAATAATATTTAACCTAACCTGACCAGTAATGTTATACAGGCTAAATGGTGTGATTCGGGTGGATAATTGCCGGTAAAAAACCTTTTCTTTCGTTTTTTATTGCATTTTATTGTATTAGTTTAATAGCACATTACTTATTCTGAGTTTACTCATTGATGCACGTAAAGTATTTATGTTGTTGGTCAAAAAGTCCGAGATGACGTGAAGTTACCCCGGAGTTCAGTTTTTTATTTGTAATGGGAGAAAGGTTAATCGAAATTAGATCATTCTTAAAGCATAAAGAGGCACTAACCAAGCAAAATATAGTAACATTTGGGCTAACTTAACGGGCCTAAGAACGCCGCTTTAAGAAACACATATCTACTCCAGTTTGCTTCTTTAAAAAATATTACATATTTCAAAGTTTTTAAAACAATTCGAAGTAGGTACATACTTTTGCAATTTGTTTTGGAAAAGTTCGAAACGTTGGCGATTGGCTTAATAATTAATAAAAATGTTGTACACACGATAAGCAATATATCCACCTTCAGTTCGTTCAAAGACCTAATAATTTTTTTTTTTTAGAGGTGTAAAAATCGAGAGGTTACTGTTATTTTTATATTGAAGCAGTTAGCAACAAGAATCAATGAGAATAAAGATAATAAAAATAATATGGCACTGTGTTTATTAAAATACAGTTCGTTAGCAGCTAAACTGGTACATGTGTTTCACTAATATTTCGTAGATAGGCCTCTACAATTTTTTTACAGTAAATAATAATTAAACCAATTTATTCGCATACATATTACAAATACGAAAAATGAAGGAAATACTTCGCAATAAATTGCCTTTATTATCAATAAGAGACAAAACATAAAAAGAGAGTTTCAAAAAACGTCGTAATATTTTTTTAAAATCGTAAGTAACTCGCGTAGTATTTGATGGTACAAAAATATTTTTCGAAAAAAAGATGTAATTTTTTTTTATGGCTATTAAACAGTGATTCAGAAACACTAAAACAATCGAAAAAAAGATAATAAGTGAGAAAACTTGAAGAATCATAATATACAAAATGTGGTCCAGTCAGACCAGTGGTGCACAGCTTAGGACTACCAACCTTGCATGTCTATCTCTCCACGCCGCAAATTTTTTAAATTATTTTTTTTGTTTCCAAATACATTTAAACATGTTCGTAGAGGATATCATGAAAGATGAGGTCCTTACGAGATTTTTTTCTACGAGAAAAATACATTCAAACTTGAAATTGGTCCAGCCAGACCATGGTGAGCACATAAGGGATAAAGCTACACACATTCTCATCCCAACTAATGGGGTGAGAATGTGACGAAAAAAAAATCTACCACCCCCTCCCTTCTGAAGATATAACTTATATCAGAGGAATTGAAAGAGGATGTATACAGTTATCATTCTGTGTTAATTTCATTGCTCTAAAATAAATATTCTTCGTGCCACAACAAAAAAGCTCCGAAAAGTTTTACATTCTCACACCGGTTTACGGTACACCCTGTATATGCAGGCGACTTAACTTTACCGAATAAAAGTAATAAAGTCCCAGCGAATAATGCGTTTCGTTTTATACCGTATAAATAGAAAAACCATAAAGAAGGAGCAGTCTTACACTAAAACGGCAGAGGCGGAAGGAAAGTGATCGTAAATGTTAAGTCAACGGGACGCTCTCTCACGCCTTCTTACTAAAAGTTTACAATGTTCTTTGCTAATATGCCCTATAGTTACGTAGTTTTTATATTGCAGTTTCAGATAAAATATCTACTTACTTTCTGGGACTAAGCGAGCGAATAATCTCTTTCAATGAAAACATTACACTACATTCTACTGGATGGAACTTATTCTATACATTCGAATTGAAGTCAATCGGAGATTTTATATAAAATCGATAGTGTAGCTAAAAGTAAAACGTGATAAACCCTGTGCCGACATTTTTTCTTTGCGTTTACAAGTAATAGCTTACTGAAAATTAACAGATTTTTAAAAATTCGCAAAAGTATTACAAAAAGGTGGATGCGCCGGTAAAAAATTCTTTTAGTGTAACGAAGTATTATGCAGTCTGTCCAAAAGGTATGGAATATGCTATATATCTCAGTAAATATCCACTTTAGGGAAAAACGTTTTGAATAAAAGTTGTTTGGTACTTACTTTTCCACCAAACTCAAAATTCTATTTTTTCGAATAACAAAAGCGCAATGAAAAACAATTGAATTTTGTTAAATGACAAGATAACCCTACATTATACTCATTCGATAGAGAGTTTTTCTTTTTCAATGCAGAACTTTAGTACTCTTAGTTAAGCAACTTTTTGAGAAAAACGCAAGAAAAAACTCTCAAATGTTTAGTATTTATTTCTAACAAAAACATCATAAGAACTAAATTTTTTTGACGAAATCTACAATAAGTGTTCAAACTGTGAACCATTTACAGCTTGGCAATGATAAACTCGGCTTTCAGGTGTAAGAGACCTCATCTCTTCTCTAATACGATCGTTTAAATGTTCGATATTCTCCGATCTCTTAGCATAAACTTTATAAGGTTACCCATAGGAAAAAGTCTAACGGACTTAAATCCGGCGAGCGAGCTGGCCATTCCTTCGAACTCTTCCGCCTATCCATCGATTAGTGAAAGTGTTATTTAAAAAGTGACGAACATTAATTCCGAAATGAGGAGGAGCTCCATCTTGCTGTACCCATATTCTATTATGGGATATATCTGGATCATCCTCGTTCGGAAATAAAACAGCGAAGGAAGGCTAGCTCAAATTGTAAAAAAAATTAGATAAATATCAGCTGTTAAATTAGTCTCAAAAATACGGTCCCAAACTTTGAGTGCCAATGATTTCTGCCCAGACATTGGTTTTCTGCTGGTATTCTAGATACTAGCCTGGATTCTGTGAAGACCAGTAACGTGTGTTTTGTTGTTTCATTGTACCGTTCAAACAAAACGTCGAAGATCGGTGAAGAAGATGTGCTTATGAAAATCTGCATCTTCTTCAAGTCGATTAATTAATTTTTCACAAAACAACAATCTTTGATTAAAGTCGTCAAAATAGGAGGAACTCATGCGTCAAGTACATCTCAGATTGTGCAATGATCAAGAGCTGAATTTGAAACAATTTAAACCAAAATATTACTATTATGCTCGAGAAGTAATCTTACTAATGCATGCAGCACTCAAAAAACTCATTTTAAACATTTATGCACGGGCAAATAATAACAATTTTGAACTTAAACATCCTTCGGAATGTGGATTTACATTATTTGCCTTTAGTTAATTAAGAAAATAAAAATTAATTAAACCATTAACTAATGACGCTAACTATCATGAGCAAAAATAACAAATTAATGGTAGGTACATTCAACTACACACGCGTACTGCTCTTTTTCTTTTTTTTAAATAAGCTGTTAACACAAACTTTTTTTAATGCAGATTTATTTCTGTTTGATGTATGTCAAATATTTTGTCGGATTTCGTTTGAAAACATCGTTGTTATTTAGAACTTTTTGATATTCAATTTTTTGTAGCCGGCATCACGTTGGCTTCAAATATCTCTTGGTATGTAGCTCGCTGCATATATATCATAAAAGTAAAGCATCGTATAGCGTAACTCAGTATGCGAGGGTTGTTCGAATTGCTGACCCTTATAATTATTGAGTTACTTTCCCCTTGCACGAATAGCTCAGACCAGCTATTCCAGCGAAATACCTCGAAATCCAAACTGCGTATAATACCTTACAAATATTTCTGTACAATATCGATAGATACCTGGAATTCGCGATTGCACAAATTTCCGACTATCGCCGTGTTTGTTAACAGTTAAATTACTAAATGTTTAGTTTCATTTCTGCAGCTAGTGGTAAAATGTTTGACTAGTATTTTCTCCTTCATTTGCAGTGGCAGTGTTCGCCTCGAGTGTTTTGTATATTGCTTGCAGCCAACCTGATTGATGCAATTACCCCTGACATTATATTACCATTAAGTCCCCTGTCCATTTCAAAACTTGATTACAGAAAACATGGTACTTCAATTTACAACTTATTTGAAAAGTTAAAACTGAGGATGAACATTACAGCCGTAGGCTGAAACACGAAATATTAGTTTGAGTCATAAATCTTGTTAGTGGAGGAGCGAAATGACAATCCAAATTTTTATGCAATTATTACTTTATTAATATTTTAAATAATTAGCATCGTTTTATATGAAAAATTACCATCGTTCTGCCAATTTTTGAATCCTAATTTTGTCACATTATTTGGATTTTGAATTAAAAATAGTTAGCAGATATAAGGCCACTTTGTTCTGCTTAAGAAATCTGTTTTTAACGAGGTCTGTTGCGAAGAAGATAATGGCAGTCTGAAGGGGTCAGATCTGGTGAAGATGGGGTGTTTAAAGAAACTTCTCAGTTCGAGTCTGAATTTTTCTTGTCACAAGTGCGTTTAAGTAATACCTACTCGTAAGTGTGACGCATATGTGTGATTTGCGTTGTCATGTTGCAAGATGATCCTTCATTTTTTGTTTGATTGCGGGCGTTCAAAACAATGATAGAGAAATAATAATAAAAAATTAATTTTATGTAGAAAATAGAAAAACAACTTAAGTTCGATGTGCTGCAATGGTATCAATATTACATCAAAACATGTTGCACAACCACAAAAACTGTATACATACAGGGATGCGCAAAAGTATGGAAACAAAGAAATATCTAGAACAATATTAATTATATTTCAATGAAATTTGGTATTTGACCGTTATCGTATATTCCGGATTCGAGAAAAATATTGAGGTTGCGATACGACTTCTGGTTCAACCAGAAACGGACTCAAACTTTGAAATTTTAAATGGAACACCCTGTATATTTTTATATTTTTGGATTCCTCTTTAAATTTACTTCAAAAAATGTTTGAGGTTGTATGGGGCTTAAGTCGACCGTTTTCGTTAAAATCACATTTTTATGAAAATTTTGAGCTATACAGCACTTTCAAAAATTTTCAACATTTAAGAACTTTGAAATTGCAAGTAATTTTTTTTTTAAGTTTATGTTGACAATAAGCTTACTAACACTTTGCACAACGTACATTTAAAAAATATTATACAGGGCGTTTTTTACGCTTGTTCAAACTTGTACAACTTTAAACATCTATAACTCATTTTTCTTAAACACAACACCCTGTATATTTTTACACATTCTTATAGAAAATTGATTTTTCTTTCGAAAACAAAGGCTGTTTTTCACCTAAAATTGATATTTTCCGAGATATCGCGATTTTATTGTTAATTATTAGGGCAACGTAATATTTTCAAGTAGGCTATGAAGAAAGACAGTGTTACTTTAAACAATTGAAAGAAAAAAAAACAAGAAAATTATAAATTTATCTTTTCCGTACAAATTTTTGACATTTTTGTTAACGAATTTTACCATTATTACTTTTGAATTAAGATTTTAAATTATTTATGCATTTTTTTGTTGGACCAGTGTGATGACAAATACTAAATCCTATAAACTATTTTTTGCGTGTTTGCAATACGACTTTTGGTTTAACCGACCCAACCCTAACCTTTTTTTAAATTTAAACATAAGGCAGGTCAGTTATTATTTTTTTTAATCAGCGTTTTTTTTTCGCGTACCTAATACTTTATCTATTGGTTTTATTATGACTTTGTAAACGACCAAACTCAATTGTATGAACAATATTTTGGCCCTGATAAGGACCGATTAATTTTTGCCAAGTCGAGTGATACGAAGCGCTCAAGGTTTCTTCTCGGTCTTCTTGGGCAAGAGGACGCAGAACAGAAAATATTGCGAATTTATAAAAATTAACAAAATAGGGAATACAAAAATTTAATGGATACGATGCTCAAAATGACCACCATTTACTTCTTGGCAGTAGGCTAACCTATGCCGAAATTCCGTAAGAATGTTTAAAACCACATCTGGCGAGATTCTTCCAAGTTCTTTTGTTATTCGGTTTCTCAGTTCGCCTAAATCACCAAGTGGGTGTGCATAAACATTAGATTTTAAATGTCCCCCAAAAAAGGAAGCTAATGGAGTTAAATTCGTTAACAAAAATGTCAAAAATTTGTACGGAAAAGATAAATTTATAAGTTTCTTCTTTTTTTTTTTATTTCAATTGTTTAAATTAACACTGTCTTCCTTCATAGCCTACTTGAAAATATTACGTTGCTCTAATAATTAACAATAAAATCGCGATATCTCGGAAAATATCAATTTTAGGTGAAAAACCGCCTTTATGTTTTCGAAAGAGAATTAAATTTTCTATAAGAATGTGTAAAAATATACAGGGTGTTGTATTTAAGAAATATGAGTTATAGATGTTTAAAGTTGTACAAGTTTGAACAAGCGTAAAAAACGCCCTGTATAATATTTTTTAAATGTACGTTGTGCAAAGTGTTAGTAAGCTTATTGTCAACACAAACTTAAAAAAAAAATTACTTGCAATTTCAAAGTTCTTAAATGTTGAAAATTTTTAACAATGCTGTATAGCTCAAAATTTTCATAAAAATGTGATTTTAACGAAAACGGTCGACTTAAGCCCCATACAACCTCAAACATTTTTTGAAGTAAATTTAAAGAGGAATCCAAAAATATAAAAATATACAGGGTTTCCTTTTAAAATTTCAAAGTTTGAGTCCGTTTCCGGTTGAACCGGAAGTCGTATCGCAACCTCAATATTTTTATCGAATCCGGAATATACGATAACGGTCAAATACCAAATTTCATTGAAATATAATTAATAGTGTTCTAGATATTTGTTTGTTTCCATACTTTTGCGCATCCCTGTATAAGTTTTTAATCAGTGTTAAGGGAAAAATGTCTTACGTACAAAAACAACAGTAGATAGGTACTCATCGTTGCCAAATGTGATGGTTGCTACGGCAAGTGCAGGAAAATAAATAATAAAATAATTTAACAATGAAGAGACCGTGGTCTCGAAACTAGTATAGATTTTCTTCTAAAAGCGATTCTACATGACAATAAGGTGAGTGATTATGAATTTCAGTTGCATTTTGTGATACATTTAAAAAAATATACGACACTGTTTCCTCTGGGAGCATTTTATTTACGACATTATAATACTGTAGTAGCAATTTTGTGCTCGTCGTCAAATACCTTGGGAGCATCATTAAATAGCATTAGCATCTATACCATTCGCGATATGGCCAATGAAAAGTGCATTACTGACTCATTTTCGCTTGTATACCCATATAAACGCAAGCACTAGCTAATTGTTTTTTCGTGGTTACGAGCTATTTTAACGAGGGATGCGTTTTATGTGCAAGCCTAATGTGGATTCATATCACCATTAAATAAATATCATAAAAATGCAACTGCAACAAAGTCGAATTAATGGCTTGGCTATTAGTTGCAGGCGACCCCGGTACCATGTAACTCATTTAGTGTTTTTTAACTAATGAACATCGTTAAACAAACATAAAAAAATCACGAATAAATGACATTTAAAACTAATTATTATAAAAACAAAATATCTACAATACATGGTTTGTGTCTGTTATGCCTCTCATGTAAAGTGCACAACATTCTAATACAGTGAACAGTCAAACTCCGAACAAATGAGTTACAGAAGACGGTTCGACTTTTGAGTTAAAATATTTTTTTCGCAAGAAACAATGTAAATTTAATTTATCTTTTCGAGACCCCAAAAATTTTACCCAATATAAGTTTAAGTTCGATCATTGGGAGGATACAAAATGGGAGATAGAGAGGTAAAAATTGTATGCTATACTGACGATGCTGTTCTCGTTGCAAAGAATGAAGACACAAAGACTCTTACACTCGCTCAACTGTACAGCTAAATTACTTAACATGTCAATATCCTCCACAATAACAAAACTATGACAACTTCAAAAACACACCCGAGATGCAAACTAGAAGGCGATGGAGAGGTTATCCAACAGCAAATGAAATTCAAATATCTCGGGATATAACTTCTGGGCTTTGGCTATGTGGAAGCAGAGGTGAGGGAACAAACAACTAAAGCAACAAGGGTAGCAGGATGTCTAAATAATACAACATAGTGCAACAAAACTTGGGAATTGAAGCCAAGTGTAGAATCTATAAAGCAACAAATAACTGTCATGACATATACACCGAAAGCCAGTCCGGAAACGTCAAAAACTAAGAGACAATTAGAAACAACGGAGATGGTATTGCGCAGAATTACTGGTAAAACCTACACAGGGCGAGAAATGAAGATAAGAAAAACGTGCAAAGTAGACGATATTAATAGCTATACACAGAAGAATAAAATGGAATGAGCATATTTATAAGATGGTCGACGGGATTATAGTCAAAATGGCCCGCGATAAGTCTCCACTGGGACGCAGGAGCGTTGGACGTTCTAGGAAAGATGAAGCGACAACCTCAACGTAGAGCAATAGGCAAACGGACGAAGAATAAACAGGCGAATCGCCTATAGTGAAGAAGGAAGAAGAACACAAAGTTTAAGTGCCAATTTCAAAAGGTCATGTTGATAAATAGTGAATGAAAAAGTATATTTAATATTAATAATTGATTTTTAAAAAAAATAGATCATACATAAAAAAGTATTGTATTATAATCAGTTTATAATAATAGTAGAAGTACTAAATGAGTATCTTAAAAAAATAATAATAGATAAAACGTTTTTAAAAAATTTTTTTTTTCGAATTTTTGGTACGATATTGAAACCGGATTCTCCTAGAATATTTGTTCGAGTTTTAAATTGTTCGATCATCAAGTCGTTCGAAGTTTGAGAGTCTACTGATTATCTGTTTTACGCTATTAATCTTATTTATTCCGTTTTTATTGATGGTTATAATCTGTAAAATAATGTTTAGTAGAAAATAACATTAAAAATAATATTCTTAATATTTATGGCAGCGTTTCTCAAGCTTTTTGTATTTGCGCCACCCTTTTTTATATCAAATTTTATTGCGCCCTCCTTTTCCATATTCATTTTTATTGCGCCTCCCTTCAAATCCTCTTGTCCTGCCTAAACACAATGTTTTTAATGTTTCTACCATCTTTAAACATAGTGTATAATTTTGAATATGTGTGTTTTTGTCAGTACTTTAATTGGCTAACGTAAACTTAAAAACGCATTGAAATCCAGAACACTACTTATAACAACTTATCGTACGTTTGACTGCTGTCATTTTCAATGTGTATACGAGTATCTTACGGTTTTGTGTTTTTGTTGTTCTAATAAATAGTTTTGCTTTCGATTTACAATTTTTTTGCGCCCTTCTTTGGATATTTCGCGCCCACATGTTGAGAATCACTGGTTTATGGAATTATTGTCATATATTTTATTAACTCTAACCACAAGTGTATTATCATACATATAAAAGTCCAGGCTGACTCTGTGACTCTGTGACCCTATGACTCTGTTACTCTGAAACGCATGAATATAGCTACAAAATATATGTAACGCAGTCAACTACTACGGGTTCATTTGACCAACCGAGTTGTGTCTAATGAACCGTAAATTTTTACTCACCGGTAACATAACAGTGTCTAACTTGCAGCTCACGGTATTATAAAAAGTAATAGTTTAAATTAATTTAAGATATACAATATACCCGTCCTAGGACGGGCTAAGTGCTAGTTATAGATTTGTTTCTTATGCTGGTACATGATCGAAGTGGGCATATTAATACAAACCAATTAAAACCGAAATACACGAGATAATTATGCAGATGTACCCATTTTATGTTAAAAGCATAGTTAGTTTCACTTCACTTAGTGCTGTTCTAAGATTAACCTAACTTTTGTTGGGTGTAAATTGGATTTCCGAAGCCTATGTGCATGCAACAGGAAGAGGGCGATAGGCGATTATTCGCTTCAAACCACAAACAAGGGCACGTGATCAAATGCATTTATTGCATTCCTTTGTTTTAATCATTATATTCATTTTGGATACTTTAGCAATTAGTTACGGCTTTTCATCGCTTAACATGGGAAGGGCTTTCATTTTCATTAAAACGTTTAATAAAATAAATTCTTTCATTGTAATACAAGAAGAGTTTTAATTATTTCGAGATAATTGCTTTGGAACGAGTCGATAATAAAACTGTAACTTAGTTGAACAAATTCCGTGGCAAAATTATTGAAAACCCATGTCTTTAACCCTTAACGGTGAAATCTAGATTTACCTCTAGCAATTTAAGCTGAAAATATCTCTGCAAATATTGGAGCAAAATTTATAAAGCTCGTCTGCGTAATTTGATATCGGCGGAAATGCGTGCGATCGATGTCATTTAGAGACTGAGATGGGATTTCACCGAGATGCCTTCATTTTCCTCCCGTCTGCTACTTCTTCATCATTTTTCCCTATCCTTATTTCTCTTTAATTGTGTGCCATTTCATTTTGCCTCGTCGAATCCAAAGGAATCTGATACCCGAATCTCCATCGTTTTATTAAAGTGATTTTAGAAATGTATTTCTTTTAATTTTGTTAATTCACTTCCTACTGTATAATTTCCGGGGTACGGTATCATTTTCACTGAATAGTTCAAGTCCAAGTTTGATTTATTTTATCGAATTGTCTACGTGCCATTTTCCCTTTTGTAGGACTTTGAACAACTGCTTATAATTCCGTTCGAACGTCTTTCCGGTTGATCAGTCTTCCGCAATACAAGCTGACTTTATTTCTTCTATTAGTAGATTTACTTTATCCGGTAATTCTACGTCTCATTTCATCTAAAAAGCATCGATTCTGAAGATTTAATTGCAAAAGAAATTAAATAACGTTAGATGTACTACAAATACCAAATTAAATAAAATAATTGCATAATAATAGTATGTAGGTAATAGGTATATTTAACCGGTTAGTGGTTAGTGCATACTTATTTGTCGTGTATTCAATGCCATTTTTAGTGTTAATTATTATGTATTAATACTTCTTTTAAATTATGAATTACTAACGAAATTATATTTATTTAAATAAAATACATGTACCTACTTTGTTTCGAAACTATGAGAATTTCAAACAAAATTACAAGTATTTAAACGAGATATTGGTTCTCATGCCTTCAAACATTTTCCAATTTTTTACAGAAAATCCGACAGGACAAATTGAAGTAAATCAAATTTAATTGACTGAAGATTTAACGACAGCTGTGAAATCAATAATAGATAAATTTTCTTGGCGATTTTCTCAATTTGAAAATTTCGAAATTTCAAAATTAATAATTTACCCAGAAATAATTAAAGTTGATGAACTTGATTTGGAAATTTTTGAATGGCTAAATTAAAAAAATTTGAAATGCAATTAATTGATTTACAATCAAGTGCAATTTGGGGGCAAACCTTTATTGACTTAAGGGAAAATTTAGAGATTATTAAAAGGGAAGGTTTGGAGGAAAAAATAAAGAATAATGCTGAAAGCAAAATTATTAATGCCTGGCAAACGATTCCAGAAGAAATCAAATCTTTAAATTGGCGTCGGCTATTTGAACTTTTAACTATATTTTCTTCCACATAGGCATGTGACTCACTGTTTTCACAGACGAGTTTCATAAAAAATAAATTCAGATATACATTAAGGGATGAACCTAGTTCAGGAAGCATTTTATTAAAAGTAACGAAATACCAACCTGATATAAAAAACGTTATAAAAAGCATTCAACAACAAAAATCGCATTAAAAACTCATATTTTAATTCTTATTGTAGGTAGCTACCTAATTAATGTTTTTTGAAAAGTAAACAGATGTAATGTGCACTTATTATTTTTGTCTTGTTATATCTTTTTATTGCTAAAATATTTAATATTTCTTTTAAATTTCATTACAAATTTTTATTAGTAGTCAATAAAAAATATTAATTTAATACAAATATTGTAATATTCACTCTTCATCTCCTCACAATCAGTAGTGTTTTTTTTTTTCATTCATTGCAAAAGCAACGCCAGCATTTCACAATGTGAAAAAAAAAGGTTAGCCACCCCTGGAGTAGAGGTTATTGAGTTTTAATAAACATCCAAGTAACTACAACATAATAAATATATACATATTGTTGTCTCATCTGTAATAAAGCGATGTTACTCTTACTTGACGTTATATTAATAAAATACGACAAGATAGTATTAATTCACAACGCTGGCAGGAGACATAAATAAACGTCCTTTAAGTATGAACTTCAAAATTATGTGGTAAGGCGTTAAAGTTTCAAAAGCTTTTAACACGGGCGTGATGAGGGAGCTTTAATTTAGGAAAATTCTTTCTGGCGTACTTTAGCAGCTTAATGGATGTTTTTTAAGGTAATTATATAAACAGAAGTGCTCTCTAATCGCCTGTCCGGAATAATCTCAAGTGCCGATAATGTTTTCACTGTGCGTCATAATTTTAAGATGATCCATAGAGATTTTCGTTGATGTTTTTTAATGAACGTTTTACGGTTATGTACGTTCTCTTAGAAGTGTTTCATTGAACGCTAATTAACGCGGGCTGGCATGTTAAGTCGTCACAAAAGTAGATGTTTCAATTACTTTGTTCGAGATGTGGAAAACCAACTTTATAATTTCCGAGTACGGAGAAATTCATTAGTTTGTTAATTTTAAACACCTCTGCTGCATACTAAATGTAATTTCCTATTTATCTAGCGCATTAGCGTCGTACTATACTTACTTATAAGTTAGTTTCTAAGATGCATCATAAACAGCTTGTAACAGCTAAAATTTTTGAGCTGATTATCTGATAAATCAATGTGAAAATAATGGAAATATTAGAAACTGTTACATATTGAAGATAGAATATTTGTTAAATTAGCAAAGAAACGTGTTTGCTTAGTATAAATCTCCGCTGAAATCGAGCAAATTATGGCCAGTTCCTGAAATGTCCTGAAAAAATCAAAAAACCCTCATTTTTAATTTAAACTACCTATTACTTTCTTATTACCAACATTGTATCTCTGAAATTTGCTAAGCTTTGGTTAAACAAAAGCCTTAAATCGCCGGCCTGGTCAAAATAACTAAGCAAAAGCTCAGAGCAAAAGCAGAAGATGCTCAGAGAATTTTCTTTAAAGATGTTCTCGTAAGACATTTGTTTTTGCATATAAAGAGCCATTCACTGACAAGTTTTTTGTATTTTCGAATTAGGAAGTCAATATTACTTTCTCCTAATCCTGCATAAAAAAAAAACCTTAAAAAAAATAAAATGCTTCAAAAAAGATTTTTGTTCGACTTTCGAGTTTTTGGTCGAGTTTCAAAACCTAACTTTACTTGCATTTTTTGTTCGAGTTCCAAGTCGTCGGAACATCAAATCGTTCAAAGTTTGATGTTCCACTTTGGATAGACATGTGTTGTTTGAATTAATCAATAAAGTACATGAACTATTAATTAGATTTTTTGCATCTTTTTAAGTAAATTGTTTCGATATACTGTTTTTATATATTACTCATAAAAATTGTCCTTGTTTTAACTGTGTCCTTTATTTGATATTTACATAAGGTTCGTTTAACTTTTACAATAAATTTTGGTAAACACGCACTAGCATGTGTGGTAAGTATAAGTGAATTATTTATTAAGTTTTTGTCTGTTTTTCAACTGTAACTCCTACACATTTAACGTTTTTATCAATCAACATCTGGCCTTCAAAGTTAAGCATTATTATGAACAATTTTGTTGAAAATAAGCACGATACTTGGTAAATTTTAAGTTTCAAATAAAACATTAGCTTGTCAACGACAAAGATAAATTTTATTTTAACTCTTTTGTTGAGTCTTTCAATATTCTTGTTTAAATCGTACTGTAATAATAAGACTTATGGTAGTTACATAACCAACCAATTATTTACAAGTAGTACCTAATACATTAAAAAGAAAACGTTACTTGCTAACAATAAATCCAGTTACCCAAAGCTCAGTTAAAGATCATGAAAGCGTCAGATAGTTGGTTTGTCCCATAAAGGCTATGTATGATTCGATGGACGATGGACTATCGGCTTATGCGCAGTATCGATATCGTGTACCAGCACAGTCTGTGATAGTTGATTGGACTGTTCCAGCAGTTATGGGATTATTTAATGAACTACTTTGTAGACAGTAAAAGCAGTACATGAACGAAGGCTAAAACTAACGCTGGGATTTTTACACACATGCGCTGCTCATAACTAATGTGATCTCTGGTAGCTATGCATCGCCCACCCAGTCCCATGTAGTACTGGTTTCCAATGATGTTGCCCGTTGCAGTGCGCAAATTTTTATGAACCTAACAGACAAAAATATCATTTACAGGCATGTCGCTAAAGCCTCCCGACGGGGACTGATACAAGTATTAGTTCATAGTTGACGCATCTGCCAGTTCATGTATTACTTCATGAATTAGTACAAGATTGTCTGCTGGAATATAAACCTGATAGGTATAGTAATAGCTACGGTTTTGTCTAAATAACGAGAATTCATCTTTAGAATAAAATAATTTTGACTTATTTATGAATTATATTGCAGCATTTTCATTCTGCAGGAATTGTAATAAAAATTCTGGTAAATAATTAAAATTGAGTAGTAGCGGGAAGCGTAAGTTGTTTTTAATATGAATTGATGTTTGATATTGGTACAATTATAAAAACCCAATCCATTACCGACCGATGTAATAATAATTATTAGTTTTTTTTTTTTTATAGATATGGAATGTTCCTGTTTGTTAGCAATGTCCAAAAGTAATTACTTTGTAGTTGATCAAAGTGTTTCGATATCTGACAGTCGATTATTGTATATGGCGGAACGGTTTCGAAGTTCTTTTAAACGCGACGTCTCTGGAGATGGAGGAAGACGCTGTTGGTAGAAAACAGATTCGAGCAAGTGTGTTTCAGTGTAAAAACAAAATTTGATAAAAGAACTACCAACTGCCCGTTACACACAACGCGATGTGTCCGTCACAGAATTCCCTGTAGTATGACCTTTGCGCCAACTTTTCTCTGTTGGCTGAATATTTTATATAAAATCTCGCGATACGTGACTCGAAGCAGGAATTAAATTTGGCACTAGACGTTTGAGATGAGTCCATTTTAACGTATAATAACGTCAATTCCGTCTCAAATGGAGATTGAAATATAAATTTATTTTGAAGTACACGTAAATGTAATGGTCGGTATCAATCATCATTGTTGAATACTTGTCACGCGTCGCGCCAGCAGGATGAGTTGGCATAAAATGTAGATTAATGAACGCGTGACACAACTTCTAATAGAGATGCACATGGAAGGCACCTATACAAACTGCCGCAAAATTGCTTCCTAGAGCTGGGAATCGGAACATCTGTGCATTGTTGACCTGGCTAATGGAACCGTCGTGTTTTCATGCTTTTTCCTGCTTAAATCTTTTACGGCTCCCCTACAGAAGACCAACTACTGTACCTGCGTTAAGATTTCAATTTGACTTCGCTTACATTCAAACCGACATTCAGATGCTTTACGCATACAAAAAAGGCATAGGGAAGTCTTAAAGAAATTCCGTCCATTCAAGTATGAAACGCGACTTCAGCATTCGTATTTTACAAAGGATAAGGGTATACCGTGTGTACAGGAGTAAACGTCCAGGTTTAATATGGACGGAGTGATGGTAAATATCTTAAACGTTTGTTGTTGGGGTGGAAACTGTTATATCGGTAATAAATGAATGACTATTCAATTAGATTGATTTAGACTTTTAAAATACTGTACAGGGTGAACCAAATTCGAATCTTTTGCGGGGTAACTCGGTTTCTGTAACAGTTAGCAAAAATCTGAGATCGGTCTCTTGAGCTATTTTTTTTTTTTTTTTTAAACGCATATGTTATCAGATTTTTCATATGGTATTCCATTTTGGAGCTTCAGTCGAAAGTAAAATTGCATCATTTTTGAAAATTAACTATAACTTCTTTATTTATTAAAACTGAACCAAATGTTTTAAAATATAATCGGATAAATAAAGTTAAATAAAATAAAATATTACCCATGGACAAATTTGTTAAAGCGAGTGGTAGTAGTGATAAAAAGAAAAGATACAAGGAAGAGAAAAACAAAGAAGAAGGCGGAATATCAAGAACGTACAAACTAGTAATTAGATCGCCAGATCAAACAAAAACCAAAGGTTCAACGGAATAAAAACAAATGGATGAGTTAGTAAAAGTAATTAACCAATTGGTGGAAGAAGTTAAAAAGATAAGGGAAGAACAAAAAGCGTTTAGGGAGGAATCTATTGTAACAAAAAAAAGAAAACGAACAGCTTAGAAAAAAGATGCTTAGCTTAGAAAACAGAATAAAAGAAACAGAAAAAAGAAGGAAAAAAAAATAGCATTGCGATAAAGGGAGCAAAATTTAATAAAAGTAATGGGACAGCAGGTATGGAAGAATTTTTAGATCAAAATTTAAGAGTCAAAAAGTAAATATCAAACAACTGTATGAGGTGGGTCAAAAATATGGCAAAAGTATGACAATAGCAACGATAAGTAAATGGAAGGACAAAATAAAGATACTTAATGCAGTATAAGAACAGATTAAAAAGTCAAAACCTTTACATAGACAATGACCTAACAGTAAAAGAAAGAGAAATACAAAGAAAAATCAGAAAAGGGGAAGAAAAAGAAAGAAAAAAGGGCAAAAAAAGTCAGAGTAACTTACCAAAAACTAATGTAAACTTTTAACATATTAATAAACTTTCTGTGAAGTGTTTAAATTTAGCCATGTTTACAATACCACAATTAACAGTTATAAAATTTTAAAAAATACACGGATTTGCTAAAAACTTTAAAAATGTACTTGGATATGACGTTTAGATGTTTATTAATTGCAAAAATTACTTGTTTAAAAAATAATGGCAAAATTAGCCACATTTCAGGTATATTCAGCAAAAAATATAGTACAAAATTACAAATTTTTGAAAAACTGAAAAACTGTTCTTTTATATAAAGTCATAGCCAACTAGGGTTTCAATTTAAAAAACTATCAGTTAACTTCATATCTCGAAAGGCAAGGTAGCTAAGAAAATTTTAAATTAAGCATAAAAATCTGTATAAAAAAACCTTCATAACATTTTGTTCTATTTTAATAAATTAAGAAGTTATAGCAAATTTTCCAAAATTATGAAATTTCATTTGTTACCTGTAGTGCCAAAATGGAAAGCGATAAAAAAAAATTGATTATACAGGCGTTCTTTTCTCAAAAAAAAAACAGCCCAAGAGACCGATATCAGATTTTCGCTATTACAGTAACATTCGAATTTGGTCCACCCTGTACAATACCGGTTAGTTTACATTATTAATTCAATCGCAGACATTGAAAACAGGGTTGCCACTTTTTAAAAAGTATAATGTTTGACATTAAGTCCCTGATTTCATGATGCTACTTCATTGCAAAATGAATGTAAGTCTATTGCATTTATTAAATTTAAAATTCTTTGCACTTAAAAAATCATTATACCCTATATTAATACAACAAATATTTACTTACTTAATAAATGTCCATAAACCTGACCATACTCGTAGCATTTCATTTTTTTATGCATGGCTTGCAAAGATATCCAGCCTGTTCCAGTATTGTTTGAAAAAATAACCAAATTTACATTCACAAACTCATATAATTCTATGAAAGTTATAATAAAAGTTGTACTTTAAATAACTTTTTACATAAATTACATTTAAAATTGTATCATAATTGTATGATTTTCTGTTATCAACTTAAAATAATTAAATGTGATTTAAAATCTTAGCAGTTTTACCAGATGTAAGCACAGTTGCTTCTGTTATACTACAACGCTAATTAATGACTGGTTTTAGAGTTTTCTAACAGCCAATACAATGTACTACATGTTATGATAGGTTATGTATTTATCCCAGTTTATGTGCATTACTCATAAGGGAGAGGGTCTTTATTATACTCTCTACATCATAATTGCAAAACTGTATGTACATTTTGTGATTGACATGTAGAAGGGGACATTCAGCTTGGATACGTACGTTGTCTTTAATCTTGAAAATAAATAGCAACTCTTTTATGTCCTGTGCCGGCAATCACGTGCACTAATAAGGTACTGAGTTACTGACTGATATATGAGAGCTTTAAACTAAAAATAATTAACCGGCGAGAGCATAATACGTATGTAAATAATTGTGTATGCATGAATAAACTATGTTTCTAGGATATGTCGGTACAAAGTGTACAGCTACATACGCAAATGATGAAAGCTGACGAATTTTTCTAATTTAACTCCTTTAATTCATCTCTAATCGCCTTAGCACAACGCGTAATCTAGTTTTAAAAAAAGCGTTTAATGGACTTTTGTAATTACATCTGTCAAGACAAATTGCTTTTTAATTTAATCCAGTTCAGTAAAAAAAAAAAAAATACTGAGAAGTAAAAGTGCCGTTCAGACCTGGTTTAAATATACGAAATATTATTAACTTATTACATGTTCCCAAGGACTGAAAGATGTGATACTTAGACAATTATTTAAGTAGTTACACTAATTAAAATAAGTGCAAAATTCGCTTCGAAAGCTCACGAAGAAATTTAAAAACGTCACTTTCATACGAATATGACAGATATAATTTTAAAAAAGTGCTTTAACCCTATGTTTTTTTTTATTAATTCGAGCCATAAACGCTATAATCTGTTTTAATACTAACAAGCATAAAATGATGCATTTATTATTACTGAGTAACAATTAACGGCGTATGTAAATATATGGGTGTGTTAACCATTAGCCAAAAAATTGATAAAATCGTATTTATTATGTGGTCGTAGAAAAAGTATAGTACAATACTTGGGTTGTAGGGCAATTACGCACTCGCTACTTTTCTACGCGTGCGCAATATGCTTCTCACAACTCTTGTTACGTAATATACCATTTTGTACCTTTTCATTGCTGTACAAAATTAGAAAATATAGAACAATTACGCATAAGCAAAAAAAAAAATTCGAACTTTGACACTTGTGAAACAAACAAAACCAATAAAATATTTTTTGAAAATTTGCTATTTCGTCAACACTTCTTGTAGGTTTTATAAGGGTATATTAAAAAAAAAAAGTAATTTTAGTACAACAAATATTCTTTGCTTATCATAGAATAATTTACATGCTATTCAGCCCCGCACACACCTGTTTATACATTTTCATTGCCTTTTTATTCCAGAGTAATTAAAATTTGTTCATAAGAATCAAAAACTTGGTCTTAAATATTCAACTTAATTTAATTTTTAGCTTGACGTTTCCATTGTTTCGTATTTATGTTTACAATTGGTTAAACATAACAATACTATCTAGTCATCATGTTAAACTTGTTAAAACTTTGTATCGCCTATTTCCTAAATTTTAAAAATCATTGTTTTATATTTCAAATTAATTTTGCATATTCATATATTTATCATTAATATCTAGCTTGTTATTGAAACGTTCTTGTAAACATAATATCAGTACAGTTCAACAGCATACATTAATTACAAGCAATCTCGATGTTAATATACATATTAATCCATCATTCACTATTACTTGGTATTATACACATATGCTTACTAATATTTGTTATGTTAAACTAACATCAAACATCAATAGGTATGTAAATTATTATTAAACCCCTTAAAAGTTATATATTGTGAAATATTATAATACATAACAAGAGTTGTAAGAAGCATATTACGCACGAGTGGAAAAGTATTTCCACGAGTGCCCAATTGTTTTACCACTCGTGTTATGTAGCTTACTTTTTCTACGAACACATAATACATACGATTATAACGTTTTTTTTGGCTAATATACACATGTAATTACGTTGTCTTGTCAATTTTGACGTAAACCTACTTTGACATTTCTAGATAAGTGTGCGTTTTGCATATCGTGCGTTATAAGTCGCACTTACTAGGCATGCAGGAGGTGTTTGACGTGGGTCTACTTTGATAATTTCTTTAAAACACTGTGGTTTTTGCTTACCGTGCGTAAGGACCCACTTGCTATGCATGCAGGCTGTACGGTAAGAGTCATTTACATTAGTGGTCGTAGAAAAAACATCGTTACGGATTGTCGTTGTGATACAACGAAGTTTTCATACGCTAGATCGGGCGACAAAAATTTAAAACAACATATTTGGTAGTCCAAGAGTAATAGCGTCGCGATTAATTAATTATAATCACTATTTTATCGTGAACAGTGGAGATGTTGTTGCAGTACCAAGCACGATGGGCTTTTGTGTATTGTGGCTTCAACGTCATACAACTGCAGCGCTACGAAACGGATTTAATATTAACAGCAATCCATATAAACAGAAACAAGAGCCACGATATCCACTTATTAATTATGTTTCTAATTATTTGTTTGTAATTTAAACATTAATTTTGCATAACTAGAAACAAATGTAATTTAAATTAACATCTCCGTAATACACAATTTAAATTGTAATGTGCATATCCCGATGTAATCAAGCAGTCTCTGGTCTCTGCAGCTGCATTAGACAATCAAATGAATGCTCGTTTTGGGTTAAAGATAATTAATTATTTGTCTTAAGGACCAACTAGCGTAGCAATCAACAGAGTGGTGTAAAGAATATGGAGCGACATTAATTTGCTGAGAGCGGGATTGCGCGGCGATTGTTTGGAACGAGAAGTAAAGAGGATGGACGAAAACGGCCTGTCATGGACACCTGGACGCTGGCATGTGTCTATATTGCAGGAAATTAGCTCAATATTGCTATCAAAGCAGGCTGGTGTCTGCTATTCCTTTGACAGTGACATGGCAAAATATGAACAGATTAAACGAGACTACCTGTGAGAAACTCTAAACTCGACTGATATTAAATTGTTTTCTGCTACGGAAATCTTAAAATGCTAATAGTGTCGTAATTCGAAAACTAATAAGTAAAGCGGTGTTATGTATATTATAGACATTGCAACAAACAAATATTATCATCATTGGGCCGTATAATCCTCAGGATTATGGCTAACGCCGAGGCGTTTTTGAAATCCATTTATTGAGGTGGATCGGTCTTCTATCTCTGATTTTTCAAAGCTTGTTGTTGGTCCTGGCTGCCTCCGTTATGTTTTCCATTCTTTCCAATCTTTGCATTTCGATTTCCAGTCATTTATTCTCAATGCCTTTATATCTTCCTCCAGGGCGTCTCTCCATCTTTGCCATGGCCTTACCCACAGCCTTCTATAGTTAACTAAAGAAGGCTATGCCTTACCTTGTTCCTGGGCCAAATAGGGATCCATTGTGTTATCCTCCTGATCACATCGGTTGGTTTCTTTCTCATGATGTGTCCTGCCCATCGTAATCGTTGTGCTTTGATGTGTCGAATGATATTTTCTCCTCCGAGTTGCTCCTCTATTTCTCTGTTCCTTCTCAGTCTTACTTCACCATCTCTTGTTACGTTAGGTCCTAGTATTGCTCTCATTACTTTTCTCATCACTATTTTCAAGTATTCCAATTCTTTCTTTTTTTATTGTTATTGTTTCCATAGCATATGTTATGACGCGTCTTATCAGGGTTTTGTATATTTATGTTGTTTTACTTAGTGTTTTACTCTTTAGTAGGGTTTTGTTTTTGCCGTATGCCTTTTTCATTCAGAATTCTCTCATTCACTCTGTTCTATCTAGCTTGTCCCACTCTCACGCCCAAGTAACTTAAAATATTGACTCCTTCAAAGTTGTATTCTTTTGTTTCTAGATCGTTTTATGAGTGCATGTTTTCCCTTCCTATCTATAGTTTGTTTTTTCTTCATTTATTTCCAGACCCCATCTATCGCTCTTATTATGTCTTCTCTTTTATTCCCTATGATTGCTATATCGTCAGGATACGCTATTGTTTGTACTTGGTTGATCATAATGATTTCTTATCTAGTTTCTCTCTTCGTAGTACGCCTTCTAATGTTAAGTTATATATGGTTGGGGATAGTCAGTCCCTTTTTTACTTTAAAGTATTCCGTTGGTTTTCCTTGGAATCTCACTTTTCCTGTTGTTGTATTTAGGGTCATTTCTAGCAGTGTTATTAGTTTCCCAGGTATTCCCAATAGTTCCAGTTCTCTTAGCGATTCTTTTCTGTTAACTGAATCAAAAGCAGTTTTTAAGTTTATAAAAGCTACATGTATGTCTTTATTATGGTCCCCCAAAAAACAGTGGGAACGAACAAATATATGAAATTGTCCAATTTTTTTCTCTCATTAATTTTTTTGTCGTTAGATAAGTTTAATTTTTACTTTCTTAATGTACCTTTTTATGAAGAATACTATTATAATTTTATATTTTTAGCAGGTTTTATTTTTGAGATATTACCCCTAATTTGATGTTTCTTATGGGCTTTGGAATAGTGATATGCGCTTTTTTTTCTCTTTCTAACGTTATGCCACATGTTGTATCTATAATAAATTGTAAATAACGCAGAGAATCAAAGAACACTGTATTATTCTAAGTAAGCTATGAGACATATAAAACGGGCAAGTTGGCTTTGGAAAACTTGTCCTTTTTGCTCCTCTTTCTAATTATATATCATTGTCATATCTATCTTGACTTAAGTATTGGAAAAATTAAAACCGATAAAATTGATAAAATAAGGAACGTAAACAATCGAAAGAACCTAGGAGTAACACATACGAGGGCGTATTGAAAAGTAAGGTCTCCAACGATGCCATTTCCGAACGCGAGTTGCTAGGCAAAATTTGACAACAGCGCTGCATTCCTTGGTTCCCCCACCACAGTGTAAAACCATCCGCGAGACCTTGGGACGCTCAGCCGCTGCGTAGCACTCGTTTAGGAGGGAGCTCCCGCTTAGCTCGCCCGCCAGGTGCAAACTGCGCTCAGTCATTCGATTTTTGAATGCAAAAAAGGTCTCTCCGATAGACATTCATCGCCAGTTAGTGGAAGTGTACGGTGCGAACCGTATGGACTTAAAAAACGTGCGGAAGTGGTGCCGGGAGTTTTCTAAGGGCCGGAAAAACGTCCACGATGAGCAGCGGTCGAGGCGGCCGAGTTTGCCGGAATCAACGGCGGCTCGAACCGACGAGATGGTGCGCAATAACCGGAGAATAGAGAATAACCCTTCATGAGATAAGGGAAGGTCTTAATGAAGAGTGTGGCTACGACCTTTCCTTATCTCATGAAGGGTTATTCTCCGGTTATTGCGCACCATCTCGTCGATTCGAGCCGCCGTTGATTCCGGCAAACTCGGCCGCCTCGACCGCTGCTCATCGTGGACGTTTTTCCAGCCCTCAGAAAACTCCCGCACCACTTCCGCACGTTTTTTATGTCCATACAATTCGCACTGTACACTTCCACTAACTGGCGATGAATGTCTATCGGAGAGATATTTTTTGCATTCAAAAATCGAATGACTGAGCACTGAGCGCAGTTCGCACCTGGCGGGCGAGCTAAGCGGGAGCTCCCTCCTAAACGAGTGCTACGCAGCGGCTGAGCGTCCCAAGGTCTCGCGGATGGTTTTACACTGGGGTGGGGGAACCAAGGAATGCAGCGCTGTTGTCAAATTTTGCCTAGCAACTCGCGTTTGGAAATGGCATCGTTGGAGACCTTACTTTTCAATACGCCCTCGTAGAAAAAGATGGAGACGAATCAATTTAGATGGCTTGGACATTTACTACGCATGCCAGAAAGTAGATACGCGAAAATAGGATGGAAAATGAAGATGGAGGGAAAAAGAAATAGAGGAAGACCAAGAATAAAATGGGAAAAAGAAGTGAGGAAGAGACTAGAAGAAGGAGTCAGCTGGAGAGATGTGCCACAATTAGCTAACGATAGGCAGGAGTGGAGAAACATAACACAGAAATAGAAAAGCATACCTCAACACTGAAAGAGGAACCGATTAAGATGAAGAAGAAGAAGAGGAAGACTTAAAACCAATTGTTTTAATCAAAAACCGCATCGTTTCCAGAATTGGCGATAATCTATAGCCAGCGAGATCACCAGATATTACAAATACTTACCCATAATTAAGGATGCTTGAAACTATGCACGTTTTGAAAATATAATCTCTTAGGTATATTAATGGAAAGTCAAAACTAAACATTTGATTTAAAAAAATAATGTTTAACCATTTAAAATAGGCCGATTACTAAAGTGTATCATGATATCTGTTTCATGAAACGTTACCAACTTTTGTCAAATTAATTTATTGAAACTATTGACTCTTTAGTAACTGTAATTTAATAAATACTTAACTCTTAATTTGTCCACTGATTTATATATTTACACAGCCGGTTATATAGCATGTAAATATTTACAAATCTCTGCGTTAATAATCTACAATTATCAACAAACATCAATTAACATATGAAATTCAGTTCCATGGACTACAGCAATTCGTTTTCGATTTTAAATATTTGCCCATATCATTAAACACTCATAACAACTATCCCTAAAATCAGTTTAATACGATAAATGAATAGAAAATGTAACAAATTACGCTTTAAAATCTTTTACATCCACGTATTATGTAATAATGAATATAATCTAACATTTTGATGGCGTTAAGGGAGGTAGCAACAGGGGTGTGAGAACGTAGGTAATACGTCATATCGGTACACGTTTTCAATTTAACGGGCTATAGACCTGCATTTCAATCTACATTCACATTCACATTATCGAACCTATTTACTTCACTCGGTACAATCGGCCACTTTAAGCCCTCCATACGTCTGTTGAATAATGAGAATATAGTGCAGCATTTCATTTGGACCACCTAATACCATCTGACATTTGATCTGCGATACGATCTTACTAGCATTATGGCGCAATGGATTTTCAGTTAATAATACAGAGTACAGAGTGAACATCAGTTGCCGTAGGTAACATGAGCAAGTACATGTGTTGATTCCTGACACGTGAAGTAATATTTTCTATGATAGAACAGAAAGCAAGTGGGTTTCGATTAGCTGGAAAATTTTATTACAATAATATTGATGTCAACTATCAAATACACTTCGGACAGTTAAAATCCTTTTTATGGTTGTTACAGTCAAAATATTTTTTGATTGATTTCAAAAGAGTAGTTAAAGATTCTTTTGAATATTTTTTGAAAACAATTATTGATGTTCTTAAATAATAGTTATTTACGTAACATGACCGGAAAGTGGTACTTTACTGAACTAGTTGGCAGTTTTGGGACGAGTCGTAGGCGAGTCCTGAAAGCTTACGAGTCCAGTAAAGACACTTTACGGGTGTGTTATGTACAATATTTTTTCTATGTGCGCCGCTGAAAAACAAACATCAAGTAAAGGTTTTCCATCACGTGATGAGGTGATTGGCGAAACAACTGCTTACTTAGAAGAGTTGAACAAATCATACTATATGAACGAAATAAAAAAAACTCGAGCATCGATGGACTAAGAGGAGACTATGTCGAAAAATAAATAATTTTGTCGCAAAAAAATTTAGTTTTCTTCATTTTTGCACGGACTTATCGAACAACCCTAGTAAAAGTTGCCAACTGTTATTGGATTTGATATTGGCCCAACAGTTTTAAATCTACACAAGCGCATGAACGCCTCGCGGACCGTAAACTGTAAAGGGATTAAATCTGAGTCATCAAACGTGTGCAATTAGATTGCATTGCTATGAATTATAATTGCATTACAGTGTGCAGAACGGTACATCACATCCAACGGTAGTGTTCTTGAAGGTTCGATTATAGCACTGTGCGTCGTTGTTTTACCAACTACAACCATGCAGTTATAATAATTATAAATCAACAGGAACAACGAAACATTCTGGAGCAATTAATTAGGATAAATACCCCTTTGATAAAGGCTTATTACAGCAAAACGTTCCAATTGTAGTTTAGTTCTGAAGATTGTGCTTTTTCAGCGTTTCTAATATATAAAATTAGCGGAATTGTGTAAAATGAAAATTAATTGGTAGCAGTTCGAATACGCTGCACTAAAGTAAACGTTTATTGTGTTCTATAAACCTCAAGCTGTTACAAGATACGTTAATAAAGCGACTTTTAACCCGTTCTCAGTTTTCATGTCGAGTACTTTTCAATTTTCTAAACTGCGTTCATAAAGAACCTGAAATGATTATAACATTTTTTAATTATAGATTATAGGTATGGATTTGCTTCATTATAACGATGTAAAGGCGTTTGAATAATTACTTACATCTCTTGATTTAAAAATTCATGAACTCTGTAATACTTGAAAAACACGTACGCGAAATATAAAATCGGTCAAACGTATGAAATTACGTTTCAGCTGCTGCCTCCGAGTTGAGCTCCCTAAACATAATTTGAAAAGTAATTTCTATAAATTCTACCTTCGCAAATGTATGCATATAACTTTAATTTATGCTCGAATGTATTTAAAATTCACAGAAATACCCACATAAAGTAGTGCATTTCGATTCCAACTAGCAAGCAATCAACGAATGTTTGTTGAGAAAACTTTGAAGGTTACAAAAAGTTAATCTTAAAATTCAATTTTGAGACGCAATCTTAAAAACCGATTACTCGGTAAACTTTCCCCAGTAAATACGCTTCTCAGTTAAGACGTTTAGCTTGATAATGGGATCCTGAGAATTTGTGTTATACTATTAATTATAGGTACGTTTCTTACAAGGAAACGCACTTTGCCTTCGAGACAATTAAATCTAGATTTCAGAAGTTCTTAACGTCTTAAAACTCGATGATAGATCATAATCGCGTTGCGACCTTTCACGGGATAAACTGTGTTGGAAATCTCTCAATTCTATTACAAGATAAAGATTTTCGAACTCCCAAGACCGCAGACGACAAGAAAAAGAAACTTATTTGTAGCTTTTACAATAATTTTACTTTATTTAAATCAGGGACTAAAAACGAAAAAAATTCCGTTCGTTTCTGTTCGGAACGAAAACGAAATATATCGTTTTCGTTCTTTTCGTTCGAACCGAAAAAATTCTTTTTACGTTTTCGTGAACCGAAATAATAACGGTTAAAACCAGTTTTACAATATTTTTTTTTGTCGTCAAAAAATCATTTTTTTTTTCTTGTCACCACAACCCTCTATAAATACGATAACAATATTTGCGTCTCAACTAAAATATAAACGATGACGATGGGGTTTGATGCTCACGGACAGCATATTTTAGACTGGCGAACCATCGCCATATTAAATTTACCAAATCGTTAAGCACATTAACATTTAACAATTTTATTAAGTTTAACACCCGTAAGGTGCAAAAACACAACGTGATTAGGTTAAATTAGACACACGATCTTTATCTAAAAATATGAAAATATAGCAAGTGCTGTTTTAAATTTGTTTTAGTACTAAAAATCTATGCAATTGAATTAAATAAGATCCTGCTGTAATTATTTAAAAAGACAAAAGAATGAATTCAAGTGGATAATTTACTAAATGTTATAAATAAAAAAGATATTTAAAAAAAAAATTATATTAACTTGAAATATATACTTTAACTTTATAGTTTGTACATACCATACAATATACATTTTCACATTCCGTAAAATCTTACTAGCAACACATCTTCCAATAAATCTTCTTTTACATTAGTCCTTTTCGAAGTAAGAATAAATTTTACTATTATTATGTCTAAACGCAAATAAAACATACACATTGATAATCTATATCCAATCAAGTATATATTCTATATTGATGATCTAAAAAACAAATTAGAAATAGAGAATATCTGTACCGTTAATTTTGTTACACGAAATTGCAAGTATAAACAATAAAGTTGTTAATACATTTATGTATATGAAAAAAAGTGAAGCTCACTTATTTCAAGTGAGATTTTTTACTGCCTCTTGGAGTCTCCCCAGCACAGAAGGTAAATTCGCGTTTGTGTTTAACAAATAAAATTGAAATAGCGACAAAACCGGTTAAAATATTTATTTCGTTTTCGTTTTTAAACGAAAAATAATAATTTCGTTTTCGGTTTCGTTTTCGTTCTTAAAAAAATTTCGGTTAATTTCGTTTAACGTTTTCGTTTTCGTTCCGTTCTCAGTCCCTGATTTAAATAGCAACACAGAAATAACATTAATACCAATTTTATAAAACAATTTGATAAATGTCCTAATTATTTAAGTGTATCGTTTAAATGTAATACAAGTTTAGTAGTAGTAGTGACGAAGAAACTGGTCCACTTTTTTTTACTTAAGGAATACCTCATAAGTGATTTTTACCTAAATTCGTTACATTATGAAGCGAAATTTTTTATGCCTCGTCTTAACTTTATTCATTTACGCGTATCACAAGAGATGAAGTAACAAAAATGAAAAATATTTAGCACAAAGGGTGAAAAGTTCGCGTTGTGGATTCTTCAAATTACTAATGCAATATTAACGAGAAGTACCATTATTATATCTTAATAATACACTTAAAGGACCTTTAATCCTCCTTCCCTTGCTTTATTGGCTGTGCTCTCTTAAGAATTTGTGGGGGTTCGTCTACAAACTTAAAACGAGGGCTCTTAATGAGTAATAGCGTAAAATAATACTTGTACCAGCGACTTTATAATATTACATCGTTGCACTCAGCGCACAAACACAATTTTTTTGTTTTGCTGTCCAGTCAACAAATATTTTTGAAAAAGCACTGTTCACTTATTTATTAATATTTTATACATCATTTTTTTCGCATAAAGAAAGAAATACATCAGTTGTGGTCTGTGTTTAGGAACTGTAATAATCAAAATTATTATGAACTGTAAAAGAAAATTATGCTAAGAATCTAGATTATAAAAAATGTATTGAGCAACGTATATAAATATGTGTAAAATCCCGATTAAATTAAGGTAAATTGGTGTCCATTTCCAGTTAACACGGAAGTCTTATTTGGAACGTATGATAATTACCATATACCAATTTTTTAAATTTCTTCCATAGCATATAACCGAGGCCTTTGTTATACTAGCTAGTATATCGAAGGCCCCGATATAACATAAATATTTGCCTATCCTGTACTCAAGTAGTATATCTATACGGGGTCTACTCCAAATTTGGCCAAAAAGGCACTAAGGAAGCGGCCTACGTGCGCGCGTGTAATCCAAAATTGGCCAGTGGCGTGCCCCGGAGGGTATGCGTCATTGTGAGGGGCAACGGCCCCCCCTGCGTGGGTACAAAGTCCAAGGTGCATGCGGTGCGGGGGCCCTGCTTGGGAAAGTATGTCGAGGGCACACGTGCCTCGAGGGTATGAGTAATTGCGGAGGTATGCGTAACGCATGGTCAAGGGCACTAGTCATGCATGAGTAATTGCGGTGCTGCATGCGGGCCCCTGCGTGGGTGCATCGAGGGTACGAAGTCCAAGGTATGCGTACCACATGCTCGAGGGCACTAGTCATGCATGAGTAATTGCGGTGCTTGGGAAAGTTCCAGGGCACACATGCTTTGAGGGTATGAGTAATTGCGGAGGTATGCGTAACGCATGCTCAAGGGCACTAGTCGTGCATCTGAGGGTACAAAGTCCGCTGCGAAGTCCAGCGGCGTAACACATGCTCAAGGGCACTAGTCATGCGATTGGTATGCGTAACACCTGCTCAATGTCGAAGTCCAAATATGCGAGTGAGTGTTCGCCGGATACAAAGTCCGCTGGATACAACGTTCACTGGATACAAAGTTCGCTGGATAGAAAGTTCGTCGGTTACAAAGGTGTCTTTTGAACGGGGCTGCAGCAACACAGTCATTGTCTATACAACTACACCATGTAATTTTTTTAAAAATATGTATTTGAAATAGTTTTTCAGTGACCATTTCTTTGTACTTACTCTGTATAATATCAGAATTCATCCATTTACAATTGAGTCTGAGCTGTCCATCCGTTCGACGAAAAAACGTGCTAATCCGACTGTCGGTTTAGCCGCAACAGACACCAACTTCATAATTTTAAATGGAACACCCTGTATATTTTTACGTGTACTATGACAGAGTCACTAGCTACACAACCATACCATGTAATTTTTTACAAAAATACATTTTGCAATAGATTTTGAGTGACCATTTCTTTGTACACACTCTGTATAATATCAGAATTTATCCATTTACCATTGAGTCTGAGCTGTCCATCCGTTCGACCAAAAAACGTGCTAATCTGACTGTCGATTTAGCCGCAACAGACACCAACTTCATAATTTTAAATGGAACACCCTGTATATTTTTGTATGTTATAATAGTAAAAGACTTCTTTTATACAACCACGTTTTTATTTTTTCGTTTAAGCCACTTTTTTTGTTAAAAAAGTAGTTAGTTTTTGTTCACACCTCGTATATGCCAGTTTGTGTATTATTTCACTTGTCCGTCTGTTAGAAATTTTACCCGCCAGTGAGCTTGGGAAGCGCGGTAACATGTCGTAACATACTGTCGTGCTATTAAAATAATCACGGCTCAGTCATTAGACGTCCTAGAAAGATGAATTTTGCACCGATGGAAAGTAGCTTTTTTTTGTAGATCGATTAGTTAAGGTATTAAAGCACTTACTTGTTAACTGTAATAGTATTAGTCTTACAATTGATGCAAATAATATTCTTTATAAATTCACACGCTAAAAATAGTTAGTTGTGAGAAAGAGCCAACATAATTAACTTCATATGGGAAATTTTACCTACACAGCTTCAATTTAAATTAGGATATTCTTGTATTCTGGTTACTTTTTAGTGACTTTTTTGTATTCTGGTTACTGTTTAGTGACTTTTCTTGTATTCTGGTTACTTTTTAGTGACTTTTCTTGTATTCTGGTTACTTTTTAGTGACTTTTCTTGTATTCTGGTTACTTTTTAGTGACTTTTCTTGTATTCTAGTTACTTTTCTTGTATTCTGGTTACTTTTTAGTGACTTTTCTTGTATTCTGGTTACTTTTCTTGTATTCAGGTTACTGTTTAGTGACTTTTCTTGTATTCTGGTTACTTTTCTTGTATTCTGGTTACTTTTTAGTATTTGTTATGTACTAGACACCACCTTTGATTATCAACCAGGTTAGGTGGCAAAAGCTGGAGCAAGACCACTAATTCAACTTAAGTCTTTTGAGTACCGTGACTACAATGATCTGTCAAAGAATGAATGTGTCACCTGGGTTCTGATCGGTCATGCTTGGTTTACGTTTGTTCTCTACATAGCAACATTGTGTTGTGTAATTAAATTAATGAAAAACGCGTTTCGTAAACCACCCCGTATACGAAATGGTTGAAAGGTAGAGGACGCATTGTCTCAGGAATGTTGTTTATAGTGGAATTGTTGTGATGACGTGATGCAACGTTCTTGGAATTTGCATCGTCTTTCAAGAATGTACTGCAGTTAATCATCTGTGTGGAATGTTGTGATCGCGGTAACATGTCGTAACATACTGTCGTGCTATTAAAAAATGCACAGCTCAGTCATTAGACGTCCTAGAAAGATGAATTTTGCACTGATGGAAAGTGGCTTTTTTGTAGATCGATTAGTTAAGGTGTTTCAATAAAACCAGTTCGGATCTGATCATCTGTATCTGTTTAAAACAAGAGTATCAACTTTCTGATGTGGTTGCACCAGACAATCACCAAGTCTTCACCTGTATTTAATTCTCGAAAAAAATTATTTACGAAACGCAATCGAAAAAGAACATCTCCAGGTGCAAAATATGTTTTTAAGAAATGATCATACCACCTCCCTCGTGGGGTTTTAGGTTTAAGTACAAGAAAATTTTGAGCAAGCTTCAGTGTAGAACAGGAACAGCGAATTATTGTCGCTAGCACTATAGACTTGTACAAAGTTCTTCGCCGCGAGAAAGTCAACTATTTGAAAAAGTCTTCTGTCATCGGAAAAAGAAATTAAATATTGTCAGATTGGGAAAAACCTGTGCGGGGTCAAGGTCATAGGTGTCCTTACAGCCAGTTCGAAAATTTTCGAAAATGTCTGCCAACAACAGAACGTCTGTTTTTAAATATAAATCACTATACGCTCCCAAGTTTGTTATGTTAAACGTGTCCCAAATAGTTTGTGCGTGTAAATAATCGTCATCTGATATATGACTGTTTTTGAGTTTACTGTAAAAGTGTTCTTTGTCGGGAAGCCGAGTTTCGTCTAACTTTTGCCAGCTGTCTACATAGTCGTAGGGAAAAACCCCCTTTTTTGTTAACAAACATTTCTGAGTTTCGGTCAAGTTGGGATTTAGTGCGTTCAATATCTTAAATTGATCTCTCGTTAAATACGACACGAGTTTGTCAAGCGAAGCGCTTAAAAATCTGTAGGAATCTATAAATCTTAATTTCAATTTTGTATCACGATAACGTTTCGTAAAAGAGATGTATTTTTCTTTATTTAACGGTAATAATGAAATTTCCCCCGGGAATGCATTAGCTAGGTCTTTCAGAACAAAATGAGAATCATAACCGGTAAAGTTGTGAAATACGACTGGAACAGTATATTTAGCGTGATCATAATTCAGATTGCAACTATTACAAGCTTTACCCCGAAAGTTATGAGACTTTATAGGTAAATGGGTATGATCCCTGACATAAGTTTCGTTAGGTTTTTTACAAATATGACAAACAGTTGCCGGGTCGTGAAGCTCTTTTTCTTGAGCAGGTGTCAACGGATCCATCGGTACGTTTGCGTATAAATAGTCTTTTAAACGGCTTAAAATTTTGTCCAATTCTTTCGCGAACCAAGCACGGCAATCCACCCCCCTGTAAGAATTAAAAACTGATAATTCGGGATCAAATCTACAGTGTACATAATACGCAACGCTGAACGGTTCGTGCTGTTGATATTTGGTTGTAGATTGTGGTGGGTCGTTTTCCGGAAGTGGTTTTAATATACACTCAAAATCACTATAAATTACGAAGGGAACATATTCCTTGTGGCAATAATTTTTAAATCGTAACGTGGATTCTTCTTTATTTGGAAGAACAATTCTACACTTGTTAATTTGGTTGCAATCGGTGATATGTGTATTTAATTTTGATTCACTATAGAAATATTGTAAACAAATATCGCATATAAATACTTTTGATTTAGCTTTAGTTAGCTGTGACTGTACCAGCCTACCTAAGTTTTTGATCCAACAAAAGTGATAACGAACATTATCGTCACAGTTTGTGTACTTATCTTGTATCATTAACAAATTAACGTGGGTATCTTTTTTATTAGACGTTAGATACACAGGACTAACAAGGAACTCTGATTTATTTAATTTTAGAACGTAAACATTCACAGATATATTGTTATGTTTCTCGAATATTGCAACTTGATTAATGGTCATGGGAAAAGTAATATTTTGTAGATTTAAAACGTCTCTGTAGTACGGGTACGATGTAGGACGTTCCGGATGGTTCGTTGTTGGGTAGATCGCTGACACAATGGCACACGCAAAGCACGCTAGATCTTGATTTTTCACATTAATTACACTTTTTTTGTCTTCAATACATTTTGGTAATTTTATATAGGAGGAGCCAGCATGAAATAATTCTTCACAATTATTCATATTAACGCCTAGTGAGATTATATTTGTTAAAGCCCATCCAGATCCGCTTTCCTGAAAGTCGTCTAGTTTTGCCATAAAAAATTCACTGACATTACTATCGAACCATAATTTGAAGTCATCTTTCGTTAATTGACTTGCGTTAATTAGGATGTTTTTTGTAGTAAAAAATTTCTCATCAAAAGTGTTTTTATCGCCAGCTTGCTTTACAAACTCAGCACAAAATATGAAATTTATTTTGAAAGGGCACTGGTATTTTTTGTATTCATTTCTCAAACGACTCGCAAACAAATGATAACAGTCATCAAAAAAGGAATTTAATAATTTATGCTTACGGTTAAAAATGATTCCTGAACGAATTCTCGATTTAAAGCAACTTTTGTAATCCTCCCAAGTAACTCGCTGACTTCGAGATACCTTAAGTCCACGACCTTGCTTACTGGTTAACAAATTGTTTAAAATTAATTTACAACGTTTAATAAGACCTAAGACACTCTCTAAATGTCTTTTTTCACCAACACTTAAAGTCTCTAGTCGAAGAGTTCTTAGAATTAAAATAATTGATCGATTACTGTGGTTAATCCAAGTTTTTATCACTTGCTTGTCAGCTTTACCATCTTGTAACGTCTTACAAGCTTCTTTTAAAAGTAGATACATATTATTAAACGTAGTACCTTCCATTTTCTAAACCAACACCTCACTAAGTTTAATAAAAACAACACAGATGTTTTAAATGTTCAGAAATTCGACTAAATTGGCAGGGTTTGGCTTTCCAGTATCCTTAAAACCACGAAAAATAAGGGCTAGCTTCATATTTTTCAGCTCTTCAATTTTGGCTTCATCCAATGCACCGCCAATACGTTTGGGTAGAAAAATCACATTTGAAGCAGTTTCAACAAGAACAGACTTGCCAAACTGTGTATTAAACGATTTTATATTGATTATTGGATACAACTTGTTTTGTTCCATATTCTTTACATGCAACAGTGGTTTTAAACTTTCTGCAAGCCCCAATACATTCAACTGTTTAATAGCATCCATTTTCACTGACTAACTGCTGTAGGGGGTGTGATGAGTATTTATAGACATAACAACATTCCAGACAGGTGATTAACTGTAGTAAATTCATGACTAACTGTTGTTAATGTGTAATACATCACAACATTCCACACTGGTGATTAACTGCAGTACATTCTTGAAAGATGATGCAAATTCCAAGAACGTTGCATCACATTGATGTGTCATCACAACAATTCCAACTAACTATTTTTAGCGTGTGAATTTATAAAGAATATTATTTGCATCAATTATAAGACTAATACTATTGAAGTTAACAAGTAATTGCTTTTAATACCTTAACTAATCGATCTACAAAAAAGCTACTTTCCATCAGTGCAAAATTCATCTTTCTAGGACGTCTAATGACTGATCCGTGATTATTTTAATAGCACGACAGTATGTTACGACAAGTTACCGCGCTTCCCATGCTCACTCGTGGGTAAAATTTCTAACAGACGGACAAGTGAAATAATACACAAACTGGCATATACGAGGTGTGAACAAAAACTAACTACTTTTTTAACAAAAAAAGTGGCTAAAACGAAAAAAATTAAAACGTGGTTGTAGAAAAGAAGTCTTTTTCTATTATAACATACAAAAATATACAGGGTGTTCCATTTAAAATTATGAGTTTGGTGTCTGTTGCGACTAAACCGATAGTCGGATTAGCACGTTTTTTTTGGTCGAACGGATGGACATCTCAGACTCAATTGTAAATGGATGAATTCTGATATTATACAGAGTGTGTACAAAGAAATGGTCACTCAAAATCCATTTCAAAATGTATTTTTGTAAAAAATTACATGGTATGGTTGTGTAGATAGTGACTCTGTTGTAGGACACGTAAAAATATACAGGATGTTCTATTTAAAATTATGAAGTTGGTGTCTGTTGCGGCTAAACCGAGAGTCGGATTAGCATGTTTTTTGGTCGAACGGATAGACAGCTCAGACTCAATTGTAAATGGATGAATTCTGATATTATACAGAGTGTGTACAAAGAAATGGTCACTCAAAATCTATTTCAAAATATATTTTTGTAAAAAGTTACATGGTATGGTTGTGTAGATAGTGACTCTGTCGTAGTACACGTAAAAATATACAGGGTGTTCCATTTAAAATTATGAGTTTGGTGTCTGTTGCGGAAAAAATTACATGGTATGGTATATTGTATACATTGTATCCAGCGAACACTCACTCGCATACCTTAGACTTCGACATTGAGCAGGTGTTACGCATACCAATCGCATGACTAGTGCCCTTGAGCATGCGTTACGCATACCTCCGCAATTACTCATACCCTCAAAGCATGTGTGCCCTGGAACTTTCCCAAGCACCGCAATTACTCATGCATGACGTGCCCTCGAGCATGTGGTACGCATACCTTGGACTTCGTACCCTCGATGCACCCACGCAGGGGCCCGCATGCAGCACCGCAATTACTCATGCATGACTAGTGCCCTTGACCATGCGTTACGCATACCTCCGCAATTACTCATACCCTCGAGGCACGTGTGCCCTCGACATACTTTCCCAAGCAGGGCCCCGCACCGCATGCACCTTGGACTTTGTACCCACGCAGGGGGGGCCGTTGCCCCTCACAATGACGCATACCCTCCGGGGCACGCCACTGGCCAATTTTGGATTACACGCGCGCACGTAGGCCGCTTCCTTAGTGCCTTTTTGGCCAAATTTGGAGTAGACCCCGTATAGATATACTACTTACTCAGACTTTTGCACAGCATTGTGTAACTATAAAAGAGCCCAATTTAAACGCATTTGAATTGTGAAGAAATTGAACTAAAAGATAGATAAATGAGACTTATCTCGACTCGGGAAAAAGTTGTCGAAACAATTTATTTCACGCGTTATTTTAGCTGGATTTGAAGTACTAAATTAATTATGATTTCAGTCGCCTTTTTACCCCTCCCTCTATATTTGCTACTAAACCTAAACTGAACACGCGTCGCTTCGTAATTAAATTGTAACGCGAACTTTGAACTATATAATAAGATTGCAAGCACAACAACGTCACCCATTATCGCCCTTTAGGAGCATTATGTTACAGAGAGAGCTTAGTGATAACAGATGTGAAAGATACTAAATGAAATAGACCTGGTTAAGGAGTGTGTGCCACAAGTAATGCACAAAGAAAATGGTCGACTTTTAAGCAAATATGTAGTAAAATCGTTTCAATTTTTGTAAGGACAGTATAAAATAACAAAAGTTTAATACTTTTAAGAAACGAATACAAATCAAAATTAAGCTAGTACCTAATTAAAACGTTGAGGAATAAGTTCCTATTTAAGTCCCAGAACGAATCTGTAAAAAATATATACCGTGTTCAGAATTGTACATTATTGGCTACTGTCACATTCGAAGTTGTTTCCTTGTGCATCTATTAAGTAATTTAGACAATGTTTCCATTTCTGAAAACCGGCTTGGAGTTCTTTTTTTCGAAATACACTTATTTACCAAATAGTCGTCGTTTTAGTGCGGTTGTAAATTTAGGGAACAGACATTAATCAAAGGACACTAAGTCAGGTGAATAGGCAGAATAATCTAATTGCTTAATTATTTGTGCGCCAGAAAGTTTCTCACCTCGTATAATAATAGGTGATACTAGACAGTTTAGCTTCTCAATCTAGTTTGTTAACAAATTGGCTTAATGCTTCATAGTCAGCAAAAATAAGACATTGTGCAGAATCGATTAAAACTATTATGAAACTGTTTTAACTAGATAAAACCAATAAAAATAGGAGTAAGTATAAAACATAGTGACTCCCAACAAATAGATGCTTTCCGAGCAGTGCGATTCTACAAAGTTATTACGTATATATCGATGTTACAGATAATGGCTTGAGAACATATAAGTTATGAGGGTGTAACCGAAAAGTTAATATCTTTTCCAATAAATATAAAACCACCAATATAGATAAGTAGGAGGCAGGGTCTTATAAACATGACTACCATTTCTGTCTAGACAATCATCTAAATGGTTGTAGTAAGGGTGCCATGAAGAATTATTATATTATGACTGCATTAAAAAAAGTCTTCCTATAAGTACCTTTACTTTATCATAATTATTAGGGTTGTGTAACATTTTCTTACTGTGGGTTTGCGCCAGCACAATGGTAAGTTAGGGTCTGTCGACTGAGACGCAGGACCTGCGAGTCTTTCGCATTAAATTCATGATAAGACTCAAAATGCAGCCCTCGAAGATGTTTCTTCACTTCCAAAAATGGAAAGAAGTCACAGGGCCAAATCTGGGGAAAACAGTAAACGGGACAGCACTTCAACTTTTAAATCTTGCAAAACTTGCTGCGTTTAGTGATCTTGATGAGCATTGTCTTGTTGCAGAATCCAAGTGTTCGTCCCAGAGTCTGGTACCTTGAGAGAAAACTTTGACAAGTTTGGTCTTGATAACATTGGCATAACATTCTGCATTAATAGTTATTTCTTTAGCAACACAGTGATGGTAAATAATCCCTTTTTTGTCAAACAAGATTAGGTGCATAACTTTTTCTGCACTTGCTATCACTTTTGTCTTTTGCGGTCTTGAAAATTCCTTTGTGTTTCCATTACGATCTCTCCAGCTATAATTTTGGGCCAAAATAATAAAACCACGGTTCAACAAACATCAACCAAGCCAAAAGATTAATTCTCATTTTAAGGGATTTTTCCTTGCTCACAAACTGAACTCCCTTGTTGTCCTTGTTCATCTGAGAGGACTCACTTTGCTACCACTTTTCTGCACGCCAAAACGTTATAAATTAAGTCATAAACTCTTGCCTAACGCCAAAGCAATTTTTCTGATTATTAGACGACGATTTTCTTGAACCAGTGGATCCATTTTGCCTTGATTGGCCTCGGTGTTGGACGTCGACGATCTTCCAGAGCAAAACCCATCTTCCTCGCTGTCGAGGCCATTTTTAAACATTTTGTACCAGTCAAACACACAGACAGGCGATAAAGCTTTATCTAAATATGCAGTTTTCATCATATCGAATAAATTAAACTTTGAAGCTAGGATATTGGTCTATCATACAATAATAGAACCATACTTTAATTATTGCAGTAGCATAATATTTCTAAGTAATGAGGGGGATCTGAAAAAATTACAAAAGCAGCAAAACAGAGCTTTGCGTATCATATTACAGTGTTCTAAATTAACTAAAATTGAATATATGCATAATAAGTTGGGGTTCCTTAATATATGGCAAAATACAGTGTATAACGTTTTGGTTCTAATATATAAATGTATAAACAATATGATGCCAGGATATATGAGTAAATATCTGATATACAACAAAGAACAGCATGATTATGAAACAAGACAAAAAGAACATTTTAGACTGCCTAAATGTAAAAAAAGTAGTACACAGAACTCGCTCTATTATTACAAAGGGCTAAAATTATTTAATCAATTACCAAACGAATTAAAATATTCTGGTAATCTGCATGCGTTTAAAGAAGGTTGTAAGACCCATGTAAAACTGCAATTTTAATTTGAAGTGCTAGTTGTAAAGATTGATGTATAAATAGTTTCTTTTATAACTAAATAAAGCCTATTATTATTATTATTATTATTCCGTTGCCATTTTGTTAAGTTTTACACAAAATTCTACAGCACCTTTGTTGGATACTGCTAGTAGCCCGATTTTAAATATTTTATTAATCACAACCCAAATATGCTAACACCGTAAATCCTGCTGGGAAAGCTAACAATATAGCGAGCTGTTATTGAGAAAAATTACACAACTGTGAGTCATTTGTTTGTTAAGAAATCAAGGCAATCTTAGTGTATTTGGTACAATCCTCTAATACCGATTTGGAAGTCTGCAATATCATAATTAAAAAGTGAATATGTACACTGATTTTTATTTAAACAAAATGTTGGATATAAAATATAACTATGAAAATATCTTCTTTAATTTTAATTGTTTCAGCAGGATTTAAGCAGTAGCTTTGCTATTTCCTTGGTTTTCGTACAAGTTCTAACAACTCCTGGGAAGTTGGAAGATATTACAACCTGTGGGGGGCGTAATTCCAGATAAAGCAACAACGAAATGCGCGAATGCGTGAGTCGTTAAGCTACAATAACCTGCTGTAATTCACACCAGGACAATAGCACATTACCCTGCAGCGGTATACAGCTACAGCAGCTTTGCTTTATATGTTATATTATTATAGGGATATACGCTCGCTAAACGTGCCATGAATTAACTTAAAACTTTTATTAAAACCCATTACACGGAATACTCAACGTCTGGATTGAGATGAAACATTTTTAATTTAAATTTAAAAGAGCTCTACTCAGAAATGTGTCTATTTTTTATTAAAAAATGAAGGAATACGTACTTGAAGATTAACAAAAAGAAGTCGCATTCATAAACGATCAATTCTATTTTTTCTGATTCAACTTGCATAACTGAATATTTGTCAAAAATTATAGATTATTTGCAATGAACGACTTATATTTCGTCAGAAAATTTCCTTCACCTAAACCTATCTGTCAAATTAAATGTACGTTATGTCAAATTTTACAAGTACTGTCAGAGTGGTGCGTAAGGAGTGTGGTTTAATCTATATTAAAGTAACGCTACTGGTCGCCGAAATTCGTCAAAAAATTATCAAGACCAAAATGTTTAATTCCCTCTACAAATTTATATTTTCGACCAATCACAAACTCAGATTTCTTAGAAACGACCAATAAACGCCTGAAAATCTGTTTATATCAATAAAGGAATTGCTCTAATAATTCAAGCAATTATCAAATCTTTATTAATATATCGTGAATTTACTGTTGAAACTTAGGTTTAGCATATACGAGTAAACAAAGTGCTCTTTCGCTATCTAACTTTTTTTAAACTTTTTAATTATCGTAGTCATTACACAGAGGTGACTGAAAATTATGTTTATTTAAAAAAATGTATCTCTTAGCGGAAGTTAAAGTTTGAAAGCGTAAATTAAAAGTAAACATATTTAAGCCAGGGTTTAACTTTAAATAATTAAATTTGTTGTGTTAACAGAATCTGAACGTATAAATTAATTTGTCTCTAGAAATCTAAATTTACACAAGTTCCTTAATTACCACGATGGAGATTTGAATCTAGCAATTAAAACAAAATTTCTTTATATTCTTATCTTTGCTCGGGAGAGAAACGCAGTCACTAATTTTAACAGCTCCCGCGTCTCGACATTAAAATTGAAATTACACCGACACAAGTTTAGAGTCTGAGTTTAGAGTCACATTCTCTCCGTAATGAGTTACTGATACAATCTTATTAGAGCCCGACTTGAGTATCTTTCATTCTTATCCCAACTTAACACCCTCGTAAACTTCAGTAATCTCGCTGGAATAATACACACTTCATCAACCTATGCATGGCGACCCGGCAAGTTTGTAGTGCCGTGTTGTGTATTTCCCGCGTCGGTTTCGATTTATATGACGTGCGCATTTTATGGTCCTTCGAGATCGATCGATCTAACGAATAAATTTTGTCTAAACCAGCTGATTTACATTCACCGTTCAAACTAGCCGGTGTTGATACCAAATTACTTGCGCTAAACGTGTCTGCGAACAGTAAAGGTTTATGCTCTTTCCATGGCATAGAATTATAACAATAATATCAGTAAAAAAAGTTACAACAAACGCAATTAAAAAGGAAAATGGGCCACCTCATTTAACTCAAAACAGCTTTAAACACAATTTTTTTTGTAAACAACTTTTTAAGGCTATCCGTATTACTATTTTCTCAATAAAAAGTGTAATTATACCGAATAACGTTTCGTCAAATTAATAACATGGATTAACTGATAAAACATTAAGAGAATTATGTAATTTTGTACCATTTCGCTTGTTAAAATAACATAACGGAAGCAAAATCGAGAGATAGTGTTATACAAATTATAGAACACAAAGAGCTTTGATGTAGATTTTCACAATCAGCTTGAAAATTGTGTTTGGAAACAAACTGTTCGCTGTGGTTAGCATTCAGCGTTATACAATAACTTGTTTAAATAGTGAGCAAATGAATCTACCATCGACTCCTATATTGTCTATTACATTGTGATTAATTAATAACGTTAAACTTACTTTGCTATTGTGGAGTGAACGCCAGGACGTAACTGTTAATCTGGAATAAAAACAAGATATTACATTCTGTACTTTATACACATTTCAATTATTTAAGTGATTTATTTGTAAAGGAAATAATACCCATTAAGTTCATGGAATACCGAAATACAGTGGACCCTCGAATTTTGAGCGGTTCAATGTTTAAACAACTTGAAACTCGAACAAAAAAATTGGTTTCGAAACACGACCAAAGAATCTGTTTTTAGGCGTTTTATTTTCTTCATTGGGTTATTTTTATATTATCTTTATTATTAGATACCTACTCAGTAATATCACTCCTACTATTACCATTAAAAATAATACTATTTTTGAATATACCTACTAATAAAAATAAAAACATTTAATCATTGAATTTTAATAAACTATCTTGCCTTATCATTATTTACAAATATAGTTTTTTTAACGGGCACTTAAAATGTACCCATGTACAGTTTAGGGGTCTGGAACGTATTATTTTGATGTATGTTTTTTTTTTTTTTTTAAATTTAACTCAAGAGTCGTACAACTTTATAGTCGAACCGTCTCCTGTAACTGATTCTGTTCGAAAATTGAGTTTCCACTATAATTTATTTGGATTATATGTACATTTATACAAGTTTATTAATTAAAAATCAGTTAGTTTTAGTTTAAAAAAAGTCTATCCCAGTTTTACGACTGCCATCAGCAATAAACTATTTATTTGTTTATTTTTTACATGCAGTTGCCGTATAAAAAACTTTTTATTTAAATTTCGTATATTTATATTTTAAATTAACTACTTAAATGGCTAAAATATTTCTAAATAGTTTAGTCAAATAGAAACTGGAATAACCTTTTTCAGCTATAGCTTATTTCAAAACGACCATGTAAAATTTTGTTCTTTGCCACAGGAGGAACATTTTTAATAAAAATTAACAAGTTTAAGTCATTTAAAACCGAATCTAAAACGTAAATACGACAAGTGAAATGCATTACACGAGACATACCTAATTTGCGAGTTCAAGAATTATGAATAAAGTGTCATTTACGGGAGCGTATTATGAATTAATCTGACATACAATTGACTAATCAGTTAGTTGATTCATCAGAAGTAAAGTTAGCTAATATGCACTACGCTTAATGAGAAAGTACAACTTCCATTTCAAACGATTTATTTTCCATATATTTGATGGGGATGTTTATATGTATAGGTTTGTTGGTTAATACTTCAATAATTAAAGAGATTTAGAATGGGGGTTTAAAAGGCTAAGTTTCTAACACTTATATTAATCCTAAAACCTTTGTTTACCCTTTCGGGTGCAAGGTTCTAACACTTACAAGTCTTAAAGAATGTTTATATACGTATTTGCTTTTCTATGGTAGTGTTTATTGGTGTTTTAGCATTTAACAAAGGGTAAATGTTTTATTTATTAACATTTATTTATATCAAGTTTTAGCAGTAAATAATGAGAGAGTTTACAGCTTTAAGTTTAAAAGTTTGAATATTAAATGAAATTTAGTAAACATTCTCATTTCAAAAACGAGAAACTGAAAAAGAGAATGTAAGTGAACCTTTTTACATAAAAAAGATAAAGAAAGATCAGAATGAAAAAAGAGAACATGTTCTCTGGCAACCCTACTACACAAAAATAAAATAAAATTAGTCACGAAAATATAAGTTAAGTTATTCTATCGTCATAAAATAAGCCCTAATACATTACCGTTACTAGAAATTTTTCTTATTAATTCCCTTTTTTGACCAATTATTTGAGAACGAATTACAGGGGAAATATAAATAGAAAGTTATTATAGACGAAGTATTATGGACTGTGGGCCATCTTTTGACCAAAACTCAAGGCTAACCTGCAAAGCGACCCTTAAAAGCGAGTATTTAATCAATATTGGTTGTTGCTGGCAGCTTTACCGACGCGCGGGGACGCTACGAAGCTTCGGCAGCACAAGGCATAGTTACGTTAGTTCGGCTGTGTGGCACTAGATAGCGCTATCATTGTAACACGAGCCGAGAGTACTTTCAGGATAGCTTCAGGCAGTTCAATAACTTTAGACTCGATACATCTTGTAACTGTTTTGAAATAAGTTGGCAGAAAACTGAAAACTTCTAAACAATCAGCGCTTAAATTTTCAGGAAAATCATAAAATTGCTCCTTGCTCAATGTTCTAAGTTTAACGTTGTATAAAATTACTATAGAAACGGCTTAAATCGTAACATAAACATTATTATACGTCGAGTTGGTAGAAGAAATTTGGAAAGCCAGAAATTGAAAATTCTTTCTCGGAAAATTTCGGCTCGTTAAGTGATTGAAGCTAACGAAACGATGACTTCGTACGCAAACATGCGAGATTCGATCCTGCCAACATTAGGCATATTTCTCTGCGGAATATGATGTATATGGATCGTTGCAGAACGCTGACTTTGAAGAGGATTTAGTGTCGGAAACGCAAACCTAAATAATAGCGGTAGATGTGGAAGCGTGATGGTTAGCCTTAGCCGGATGCAGTCACTTAAGGGAAAACGTCCAGGATTACCAGCTGTCACGAGCTGATACGATTAGCTTGCCATAATGCGATTTCCAGACGTTATTAACTGAAGACGTTTTCTGTTCGAGTAGCAAATATTAAGTCTGTCTCAAGAAGGTGTGCGAGTAAAATAATACTTTACCGCTCCATTTACGAGCGAGGACTTATCAGAGATTTTTAAAAAGGCTTAATAGTTGAAAGAAACGATAAACACAACTAAATTCCAATCTAGAAGCCATAATTTTACTTTTCTATTAACGAATTCATTCTAGAATTTGCAATAAAATATATTCATTCGACCCCGGTTGCACAACGCTAAATTAAAAGCTAACAGAGCCGGCGAACACCATTTCCATAGTTACAACAATGATACAGAATTTTGACAAAGCTTTATGCGATTGGACGTAAAAGCTTTAATACGAACCTGATTTCAACAAAGATCTAACTTAGATTTGGTACCATTGGAAAAACATATGCGTTTTGTCATAAGGGTGCGTTTGGAGCAGTGAGAAAGGGCCCCATCTTGCATAAAGGTGGAGTTTGACATTTGCTCATTAAAGAGTACATTATCGACCCTGGTTGCACAACGCTAAATTAAAAGTTAACAGAACCGCCGAACACCGTTTCCAATTTTTTAATTGCTCCGGTCCAGCTCCGCTCCGGCATCAGAATGCCTGCTCCAGCTCCGCTCCATGCTCCAAATATTAACATTTTTAAAAGAAGTTTTTTGATTAAAAGATTGTTTTTAAAAATAAAGTTTTAGTTTTATCGGATATGTAGAAGTTGGTCAAAAATAGCAATATTTTATCCTAACAAACAAGTAAAGTTAAATAAATGTTTAAAAACTGGAGCAGTGGAGCATTCAAAACTATTTACTCCAGACTCTGCTCCTGCTCCGGGCAAAAACCCATTGTTCCACTGCTCCGTGCTCCAGCTCTGTGCTCCGCTCCAAACCCCTGAGTTTACTATTTGCTCATTAAAGAGTGCATTATCGACCCCTTATGCACAACGCTAAATTAAAAGTCAGCAGATCCACCGAACACGGTTTCCATACTAACAACAAGGATGCAGAATTTTGACAGAGCTTTATGCGATTGGGCGTAAAAGCTTTAATATAAACCTTATTTGCTATAAAGAACTAACTAAGATTTAGTCCTATAGGAATAACATTTGCGTTTGTGTTTAGAGCAGTGAGAAAGGGCCCTCCTTGCATGAAGGTCGATTTTGCCATTTGCTTATTAAGTAGTACAATAGCAATGTCTCGAGCATGTTCATTTAAGAATAAATATTTTAAAAAGATTAGAGTAAAACACTTCAAAATGATTTAAAAGTATAAAATCTGTAACTCATTATAACATTTTCTTCCAACTTTTTAAATTACTTTTCTTGGTAGTTAGTTATGCAAAGACGTTGAGTATTACAACAAAACTACTACTATTAATTGCACCACACTTTAATTACTGCATTTGCATTTCGTTTTTATGCAATAAGGGCGACATACATAAACTGGAGAGACAATAAAATAAAGTATAATATTAAAATTCTTAAAATATACTAGAATTCCTGAAATGCTGAATAAGTTAAATTGATTCAGTATTCCGGTATTTATCAAAAAATTACATTTCATTGTCTATTACTGTCTCACAAAGCGATGAATATTTTTTTACTGTTACATGACTAAAAATTCAAAACAAAACTGTAACAGTCACGAATAATAAACTAGTCCCAAAAACTAGTTTAGGCTGCCAAAATTAACGAAAACAAATTCACAAAACCTTGTACTAAAATGAGCTCCAGATTTTTTATGAACTACCTGTGGATATTAAACAAATACAGAAAAATATACACAGGGCCCTAATAATTTATTGTACCTATACAATAATCACGATTCTACAAATTCGAAGCGTTTGAGAGGGACTTAAATTAAAGATTTGATTAACCATAAATAAAATTTACTTTTCCACAAAAAATCAACTTTTGAGACAACCTGAATATTTAGTATGGCATACTTGATTTTGCCAGGTCGTTAAGTGTTGCACTAATAGCAGGACTGATGAGAGTTACATTCCAAAACCTGTCTCCTCAAACAAAAAAGTTATAATTTACGACATAATTACGCCATAAAGTATTCGACTTTTCAGAGTTCCAGAAACACGCACCCATAGTAGATGGAACGTACTGATAAAATCATTTATCATGTCTAACGATTAGTTGATTTTTAACTACCAAGGTTGTATTTGAATATACCTCTAGATAAAATTGTCGTGTTAATTACTGCCTTCCTGAATTAATGTATTTTCGAGTACTATAATTTCATAAAAGAAGGCCAAGAAAATAACGTTTTCCTGGTCTTTGTTTTATTCCACTGTCAAAAAAGAACGAAATTAAAAAATACAGCACTGAAACAATGAAGTAGTACTCCAGAGGCACCGTCACGCCCCATAGATGTAGAAGTGACCGACCAGGGGTGGAAAACTCACGCTATTACCTCATTTTAAAAACTTTCCCTTGGGTCTGGCAGGGAAAATGACTAATGAAAATAAATTCACCTTGCATCAGTAACTATAATTTTATTGATTTTCATTAATCTCTGTCGCACGCACAGGAACAACGGTTACATTAATTACTTTTCAATTTGTTGTTTCCATTACAACAAAAATTACAAATTCAAACCAACTAGCAACAGCACACTATTACGAAATCTACCGAGCAGTTTTATACAGTACAAGTTCCTATTTTGTTATTGCCAGAAAACTGTGATATTTAATTACCAAATTAAGTTTGCATTCAACGATTCACAAAGTTTTGATCGTAGTTTAAGTGTTGTAAAAGTAGAGAATGGAAACCTACCAAAGTTTTTGACACAAAAAGTGCAAACTTATACACCAAAAGGATCGGAGCGGTATTTGGGGTAGACTTTTTTTTTATATATTTTTAAGTAAAATACTGGTCTAAACAGTTTCAATGGAGCCGGGAATTAATCTAGGATGGCCCAGGTTCTTGAAGACCTCTCGAGGAATAAACAAAATACTGCGAGTGCTTGTAAACCTTTTGCATAAAGGCAAATTTGGATACCTTACAGAATGATAACATATTTTTTCTGCGTCCGTCCAGAAAATCAGTTGTTTCCGATCAATTTTTAGGCTGGAAAATACATCTTCAGTGCCCTAGGCCAGAAAGTAACTGGTTGCCGTGGTAATGAGTTGTCTTTACCGGCCTAGGCAGGAAAATAGCTGGTTGCCATGGTGATGCATTGATTGTAGATTTGCGCTGTCAAACAAGTGAAGGAATTTTGTTTATCTCGTACAGAGGCCCCAAAAAAGTGTAGTTTTGGGCCTGGCTTGACTTATATCCGGCACTGATGTTGCGAGATATTAAAGGTTTGCATTTCAGTAGATTTAAAAATGCTTATAAAGTCTGTTTAAGTTTCTATAAACTTAAATATATGTAATTTTATTTTAATTTAATTCACAAAACCAATATTGTTGCATTTAGGCCAGATGTGAACTTTCACCATATTTGTAGCTATTGAGTAGAAAATATTAAATTTGAATAGTCTTAATTTTAACTTCCCTTGAATATTGCAATGTTTTGTCCATAACATGTGAATATTAGCCAAAAAAACGTTAAAATCGAAGGTATTATGTGTTCGTAGAAAAAGTAAGCTACATAACACGAGTTGTAAAGCAATAACGCACTCGCGGAAATACTATTACACCTTCCAGCAACAATCAGAGTTAAAATAAATTAAATATAATATAAATCGTGCATCATTTGTCTCAATTTAATTGTTTTAATATTTTAAAGTCTTTAAAACCTAAGCAAAATCGCAATTCGTTAACGAAGGCCCGGTTGCCTTTTAATTAATAATTAGACGAAATTTGTTTATGAAGACCGATTATGCGTCGTTTAATATAAATTAATTTTCGTTGAAGATATGACAAGTGACGATATCTATAATATACCATTTAGGATACAACAAAGCAACTAAACCCAACGGTGCGTGCACAGCGGCTATGGATTTCCCATTAGGCGTCACGGTGTGCCGGAAACCGGACTCGACCTCCCGGACCGATCGAATCCGGAGGCTAATACCCCTAATAGTTGACGGTAGCTGACTGATACATTGATACGTGAACAGTGATGTCAATAAGAAATATCAGGCTGAACGGACGACGAAGTTGACAACAATAAAACTTGTTTCTTAAGAGGCACACACACTTTTCCGCTTAAAGCGGAACGAGTAACGTTGAAAAGAGCAAGCTAAGCTCCTGAACAAAATAAATTATACATTCATAAACTGCACAAACTTCACGTCACGGAACAACAGTGAAAAATGATTGATTATTAATGATTGATAAATATACCTAGACCATAATTTGTTGCACATTACACAAACTTGCTAATAGTAATAATAGTGTTTTTTTTTTCAAAACGGAAAATTGTTAAATAATGTGTTTCACGGCACATCACTTTGTAGAATATTAATGAGTTTGCTAGGAAGTTTCAAGAATAAAACTGCAGTAGCTGAATATTACCTAAAATTCTTGCTTTAACTATGATAAAAAACCAGCTAAAAATCATGATAAAATAACTATACTAATGAAACAAAATGTGGTATGTGTGGACAGTGGCGTAGATAGGGGGAGGGATTAGGGGAGTCAGAACCCCCCCTAGGTTCGCAATTTGTCGTTATAGAGCCGGAGAACTGTGAATTGTGTGCTTAAAAAAGATCTTCGGCTCTTTTTACCGCTTATTAAGCACCCCATGATGAAACCATGAAACCATCCTGCTGCTAAGAAACTTAAAAGGAGAGTGGTGCCCTAAAAAAATAGGTCCTCAGCTCTTTTTACGCCGCTGTGTGTGGAAATTTAGCTTTATTTTATATTTGCAAATATGAAATTACAATGATTGTTGTATTTAAAATATGCGCTATACTTGTATACCCTTTGGTGCAGTAAAAGTTTTCGGAAAATTAAACCGATTTTCCGGAAAAGCAGAAAATAAGTTCATCACAAAGGCAACATCCCTAAAAATATAACCACAAGGGTCTTCTCAAACAATAAACTAGAAGAATTTAGAGCAAGCCTTGCAAACCGTAATTGGGATGAAGTATACCTATCATCTGACATAAACTCGGCTTACGATATTTTTTTAAAAATACATAAAGAATTCTTTGACACTATTTTCAAACCGAAAACTATTAAAGAAATGTCAAACCACAGAAACTGGATCACTATCGGCATCAAAACATCCTGTTCTAACATTTATATTTAGATTACAGAGAAGGTCGAATATCCGAGGAATACTTCAAAACATACTCAAAAATATTAAAAAGCACAATCGTCTTGCGACTCGCGGACGAAAAATATGATACATTAAAACGGCAAAAAACAAAAGTAAAGCTACATGGGAAGTAATAGGCAACTATATGGGAAAAAAACAACAAGAAGACAATTTTATCAACAATATCAAAAATACAGGTGATAACCCATTAGATACACTAAACAACATAAATGTACTATTTATAAATATGTGCCCCGACAATACGGATGGGACAATTTCTGAAACCAGCCACTTCAAACATAATAATATGTCTATTTATCTACGTCCAACTTCTTACGAGGAAGTCTCTAAAACCATAATGTCACTTAAAAACACAAAATCAACAGGTGAAGAGGAAATCCCAACAAACCTCTTAAAATATACTGCCGACTTAATATCTGGACCTCTAAGTTACATTATAAATCTCTCATTAAAAAATGGCATATTTCCTAACAAACTTAAATGTGCAAAAATCAAACCAATCCACAAAAAAGGGGATTTAAGAGACATAGGAAACTATAGGCCCATAGCCATCTTTACAAACATTAGCAAGATATTTGAAAAAATAATCTACAAAAGAATTGAAAATTACGTAGAACACTTTGGCTTAATAAACAACGCTCAAAATGGATTCAGGAAAGGCAAAACAACTACCCGCGCTATTTATATGGCAATCCGAAATGTACTTCAATCCCTCAATAAAGACGAACACACCATGGTCATGTGTGTTGATCTCTCAAAAGCTTTCGATAGTCTTGACCACGAGATACTGCTGACTAAATTAGAACACTATGGTATACGAGGAACCGCCCATGACCTTATAAAATCTTATCTTTCGGAAAGAAACCAATATGTTGCCGGAAAAGACTCGTCAGGTAATAAGTTTTCACCATAAAAACTCTTTCTTCGTTATTGTAATTACTCATTTTAATCAAAATCGTTAAAGAAATAACTCGCTGATTTAAAATTTACAGATAATAAAAAAAATTAATGAAAACAAATGTCAGATTGACAGTCATGGCTACTTATATTTGTAAAATTAATCCAATTTTAAAATATTAATCATAGTTTAAATATTAAACATTTAAGCTTATTAATGGTCTCAAATGATGCGTAATAATTTTATCTTTCTATTGTTACCATTAATTTTAGTATAAATTCAATTGTGGAGCAGGAATCCGAAAAAAGTTAAAACCAATGTTAATTCCCTATGTTCACGGCTGGTGGTTAACACCCGGTATATGTATGTGTATTATTATTACCATTATTGTGACATGTTCTATGCCTTTTTGGATTTTTCAGAACAAATAAAGACTACTAAGGAAATTTAAAAAAAAATCGTACCTAGAGGGGTGAAAACAGTGTTATTTTATTATATAATATTTAATTTTTTTACCGTTCGATTGGTTTATTATTGTGTAATCACGTGAATAGATAATAGTTGTGCACTGCGGTAAGTTGTGCTTTGTGCCCACATCGGTGCAGGTCAGATTACATTAGCTATACCACAATGCATTGCACCATTATAATATTTCAAACAATAGGCACTCAATTTATGCACTAAATTAAAAGCTATTATCTAATAACGCGACTTCAACAAGATATTAATAGATAGTATTGTTGTCGATGTTCACAAATTTACTCACAAATAAAGTCCTGTGATCTAATATCTGGAATTACTACAAAACCTTTTTATTAGGGCAAGTAAACTCCATACAGACGGCAAACAACAGAGTAAACAAATATCCTGTACAGCCAGGAGCCAGTCGGAATGCAGGGGTCACTTAGCCCGCAGCCCGGGTCCAGTAAATCCGGGCAAATTCAATGTTTGATCAAAGAGTAGATTGTAGGCCTTAGGCAGCTTCTGCATTTGCCACTGACGGGATTTCAAGATTAGTGTGGCGCGAACCCTTAAACGATAAAAAGCGACCAAATGAAATTAAATCAAATAAATAGTTGCCACAAAAAAATGCGTACATCTGCACGGATCAATTATTAACTTGGGCCGAAATTTGCGAGCCACTATATAATTTTATGTCTGGCGTAGTAAACAGCGGCAGTTGTTGTTTCCAAACTTCGACGTCTGGCTACAATGCGAGCAATAAAAATAAAAGAAACGTAAAAAGTTTAAATGCCACTTAGAAGGACAAAGTCGAAAGTTTGCTGGAAGTAGTAGTTCCGTGGCATATATTGCATAATATTTTATTTCACCGCCACTTAAACTATACACTCCTATCCTGTGATGCTTACTTTCTAACCGTTAAAACTATACGTGGTTGATGTTTCTCCTATAACTTGAACCATTTCCGTTTGAGAAAATCTTTGTTAAACTCATACACTGATTAAGATTTTCTAAGCAACACAGACGTTTACATAAGTAGTACCTATAAGCATGTAGGACCTTTTTATTAGAGCTAAAAGTTGGCGAAGTGGAAAACTTCTGGAGTGTTGAAGGTTTAACCTTCCGTCAGGCGCAACAGTAAAATAAATGAGTACAGGCGCAATTTATCTGGTAGATACATTGCGTATTAAAACTAAGCACGGAAAACAAGTTACGGAAAAACTGCACCATCACTACAAGAAAACGGAAATGAATAAGGAAAAACAGATAGCAATCAAAGCACGAGATATTAAAAATGATAAAAATAGAAACAAGAAAAACAAAATATGAATAGGTGCTTGGAATAACAGAAGCATAAAAGGAAAAGTAGAAGAAGCGATCATGGAAAAAAGTTAGCACAACACAACTCAACAGTCCTACACCTAACAGTAGAAGGACTCATAAATAAATAATTAAAAAAAAGTCCAGCTCAATTCATTTTCTTCTAGTTTTGCGTTTTCCCATTTTGTTGGTCATCCTCTACTTCTTTTTTCCATTCCATACTTGCGCACCTGCTTTTTGACATGCGTAGTAGATGTCCCAGCCATCTTAATTAGTTTGTCTTCTTTTGTTTTAAGTCTTTCACTCCTAGACTTTTTCCAATTTTATCATTGCCAATCTTATCGATAATAACAACTTATACAGGGTGGTGCTTTTTTCGACGCTCACCATTGCTATCTTGGAAACGGTAAGAGATACAAGGTCGGTTAAATTAGAGAAAAGTTGCACATTTTTATGGCGATTGGTGATCTGAAAAGAAATTCTCGATATTCTGATTCGTTTTTGATTTATTACAAAAAAACTGAAAAATGTGATTTTAGAAAAATATTATTATCTTCCCTACCATTGACCCTATTTCATTTAAACTTGGTAACTGTTTGTTTTTGACCGACCTGGGTTTGATGACGTCAACAGAAATTTTCTAAGCCTTCTAGATTTCAAGTTGCGATAGTTAACTTTTTTATTTCTTATGGCCGCCATATTGGATTTTTACACCATCAGACAGAAAAAAAAATAGCTTTTCGGATTGGTAACCAACATACCTTTTTTCTTTTAAAAAAACTTGTTGAAATTTGAAAATTTGTATAAATAATCTATAAAATCGTCAATGTTCTGAAAAACAATTGAAATTATAATATAAATAAAAGTGACACAACATTTTATAGGTCTAATAAAATAACGAAATGACAATAAATTTAAAACACCAGATAAATAATTATTTAAATTGTTTAAAGTGCGCGCCGTTATGTATGATGTAGTGGTTAGTCCTCAAATTCATTTCGTCCACTGCCTTTAGGATAGTCTGTCTCGGAATAAAGTCGAAAGCATTTTTGATTTTACGGCGAAGATGTTCAATATTTTCCGTTAGGTTTGTATAAACAACATCAATGTAAAAGTAATCCATAGGCGGTAAACATGGCGATCGCGGAGGCCAATGAACAGGATCAAACGTACCGTCATGAATTTTGAAAGCGTACATCTAAATTAATATCCTTTTACAATGCGGGCGTTGTGAGGACCAGCTCCTTCTTGCTGAAACTACTGATGATTTTGAATTGTTAATAATGGCAATTCGCCTAACATATCTTCTAAATATGTTTCCAACAACCTTAATTTTGTTATTATTAGACCAATAAAATGTTTTGTCGCTTTATTTATATCAGTTTCAATTGTTTTTCAAAACATTCACGATTTTACAAATTATTAATACAAATTTTCAAATTTCAACAAGTTTTTTGAAAGAAAAGTCAATTTTTTTTCTGTCTGATGGTGCAAAAATCCAATATGGCAGCCATAAGAAATAAAAAATTTGACTATCGCAACTTGAATTCTAGAAGGCTTAGAAATTTTTTGTTGACGTCATCAAACCTAGGACGGTCAAACACCAAGTTTAAATGAAATAGCGTCAATGGTAGGGAAGATAATAATATTTTTCTAAAATCACATTTTTCAGTTTTTTTTGTAATAAATCAAAAACGAATCAAAATATCCACGATTTCTTTTCAGATTCTTAATCGCCATAAAAATGTGCAACTTTTCTTTAATTTAATCGACCTTGTATCTCTTACCGTTTCCAAGATAGCAATGGTGAGCATCGAAAAAAGCACCACCCTGTATTCTCAAAAGTTGAAGCAAATAGTGAGCAGTAATTTTTACACAGTCACATAATCACGGGAAACATAATATTACAACTTAGACCAACTAAAGCGGACCTTGTTAACATGAAATTACGTTTTAATAACACAGTAATATAAGCTAATGCTCCATGAACATTCTATTAGGGCAATCGCAAACTACTAGCAATTAGCAAAATTACTAGTCTGCTCGCGATTTTGCTGTCATAAACTTGTTGCTTTTTTAAACGTTCCACACTGACGAACGTGCATACAGTTCATATATTACCAAACATTCTTAGCCATTGGTACGGGAAATCTAGAAATCCACAAAGTGAGAAACCTCAACGGCCTCTTTAAATGGAAATTGACGATTTAACGTTACCCGAATACGTAATCGAGTGGGCTGGATCTGAGGGCTACTTATCGTTAAATCAGAGTCAAAATTGACGTAACTGGTTTTAATCAAATCCACTTTATACGGAAGCACAGTAGAAGGAGGGTTTCGTTTCGTTGTTTTCATTAAGTTCCAAACTAGGGTTAGACAAACGATTAGAATTTCAAATTCAATTGCACTCGGATATACATGAACGGCGTTTTAAGCTATTATCGCAGAAATCAAATTTGCTAGGAGTAATAAAGGTTTATTGATACGCACACAATATCATTGTTTATGACTACTGGTCTTAAACAACAAAAAACGAACATGAAATTATGATTATTGTTTAAAAAATAATTGTTTTAAAGATAACGGCAAATATGGTATTAAATTGATGTACCTACACAGGTAAAATTAATTTTCTGCTCACCTTTTCTCTAATTTTCTTGTTCACTTAAGGTAACATTTCAGCTTTTAAATACAATAGGTTTGTTCCAACAAGCGATTTAAAACCAATTCATGGGTTAGTATATGAACTGGTTTATTCGCATGCGTGAACTATGTACTAAAAAATGTATTGGCCAGCATTAGCCGTTGCTGGAACACTTTTACGACTAGCCCAACTGTAAATGACATTTCTATCTATTGGGTTCATAGAAATGTGCGCATCGCAAGGGTAAACACCTTAAGAATCCAGTACTAAATGGGATTGGGAGGGCGATGCATAGCTACCTGAGCTCACGTTAATTATTGTAAACAGCGCATGGGTGTAAAAATATAATAATAAAAGTTCTAGTACATGCTTTCATTCAAGTACTGTTTTTTGACCGTACACTGACTAATTCTGTATTAATATAACATGAAACATTCGACTTAACCGTCATCTGTGATGGAACGCGATATCGATACTGCGCAGAATCCTGATAGTACCTTGGATCGTCAATAGCTTTGTTGGAACAATATATATAAATAAGCACTACAGGCCATTTAGGCCTAGGGCTTGGTTTGCTGTCTCCCTCCACTTTTTTCTATTTTTCGCTGCCTCTGTCCAGTTCGTCACTTTTAGTTTTTTTAAATCATCCTCGACCGCTTCCAACCATCTTTTCTTAGGTCTCCCTCTTTTTCTCACACCCATTCTACTTGCTTTAATCATTATCTTCGTGTTTCTTTGGTTGGAGAGGCGTTGTGCGTGCCCAAGCCATCTTATTCTCTGGGCTCTTACTACTTCGGTTATAGACGGTTCTTTGTACAATCTCATTACTTCCTCGTTTGTCCTTCTTCTCCATTCTCCGGTATTTGTTTTTATTCCCCCGTAGATCCTTCGCAATAATTTCCTTTCCCACCTTTCAAGGTCTTCTTTTTTTTTGTTGATTATCCAGGTTTCACAAGCGTATGTTACAGTGGGTCTTAATACTGTTTTGTACAATCTTACTTTGGCCTTTCTTGAGATAATGTTGGATCTTAGAATTGTAGCAAGAGATCCTGCGCATTTATTACCTTTTGAAAGCCTCGCGCTTATTTCCTTTCCGTTGTCGCAGTTGTCAGTAATTTGTATACCCAGATAAATGAAATTTCTTACTTTCTCAAAGCGTCTCTCCTTGTTTTGTTCGATTTTGATCGATAGATATTCATCCCCTTCTATGTCCTTCCTTTTAGGTCCCATTATCATGTACGAGGGTTGATCAATAAGTACCCGTGTTTAAAGCTAGGCGGCGTAGCTGAGGAAAGTTAGCATTACTGTCGTGTACTGTCATCTGTCAAACGACACCATAGTAAATTTCAGAGTGATTTATAGGTTAGTTTTTATTTGGCAGCCAGTTGTATCAAACGTGTTCCGTGTTTCTCGATAACATGGAAAAAGAGCAATATCGATCCGTAATTCGCTTTTTATTTTTGGATGGAAAAACATGCGAAGAAATAAAAGCGAAGTTGGATGCTGTCTATGGGGACCCTTCACCATCTATGACAACCGTGAGATATTGGTTCAACGAATTTAAACGTGGTCGTACATCTGTTTTTAATGACGAGCGGCCAGGCCGCCCAGCCGACGTGGTTACCGGAGAAATCGTTGAAAAGGTCCACGACAAGATTATCGCTGATCGCCGAACTAAAGTGCAAGAAGTAGCCGTTGGCGTGTCGTACGGATCGGTAATCAGTATTTTACATGATAAGTTAAGAATGAGAAAGGTGTCGGCCCGATGGGTGCCGCGATTGCTCACGGTGGACAACAAGCGGATACGGCTGTCAATGTCGAAGCAGTGTTTGGACCTCTTTAAGCGAAATTCGCAGGAGTTTTTGCGTCGAGTCATCACCGTTGATGAAACCTGGATACATTATTATACGCCAGAGACCAAACGGCAGTCAAAACAATGGATTTTTCCGGGTGAATCTGCTCCGAAGAAGGCAAAGACGGCCCCTTCGGCCGGAAAGGTCATGGCCACGATTTTTTGGGATGCGAAGGGAATAATTCTTATGGACTTTTTGCAGAAAGGAAGAACGATCACGGGGCAGTACTACAGTGAATTATTGGACCGATTCGCTAAGAAATTGAAGGAGACACGGCCCCATTTGGCTAAGAAAAAAGTGCTGTATCACCACGATAACGCACCAGCACATTCATCCGGAACTGTTGCGGCAAAATTGCAAGATTTGCTCTACGAATTGCTGCCGCACCCACCGTACTCGCCCGACCTGGCTCCGTGCGACTTCTTTCTGTTCCCCAACATGAAAACATGGCTCGGGGGAAAAAAATTCAGCTCAAACGAGGAGGTTATCGCCGAGACAGAAGCGTATTTTGCAGAGTTTGACAAGTCGTATTTTTTGGAGGGGTTAAAGAAATGGCAGAAACGTTGGGAAAAGTGTATCGACCTAAAAGGGGATTACGTTGAAAAATAAAAAATTAAAATTATGAAAAACTTGCGTCTTCATTCCCAACACGGGTACTTATTGATCGACCCTCGTATTTGGTTTTCGATTCGTTGATGCTTAATCCCATATTTTTTGCTTTGTCCTCTAACTTCCTGACAATGTTTTGGATATCTTTTTTTGTTTTGCAGATGATCGCAAGGTCGTCTGCGAAGGCAATGCATTGGTGGTTGTCTGCGTATATGTTGCCATTTCTGTTAATTCCACTATCTCGAATTATCTTTTCTAAGGCTATATTAAATAACAATGTTGGAACAAACATGATTAAAAAACATTTGACCGGGATACAACGCTCAATGCACTGGAGTTGGAGAAAAATCAATTTTCTGTAATTGCTCCCTAAAATGTAAAGATTTTGTTCCACTTAGCTTGTCTTTTAAATTTAATTCTGTTTAAAAAATCAGTAAATGTTAAAACAAAGTTAGTTTAATTTGTGTTCCATCACGTCTGCCTTCGCGTTTTTTTTTTGTTTCTTGCTAAAGCAAATTAGTGCGCATAGTTTATTTATTCAGAAGTGCCTCTTGAACGAAATTATTCATTAATTTATCACATCCGCTAGCATAAAGTTAGATAATAATGAGTGTAACACGTAGGTTAGCGTAACGAGGGCAATTTAAATTAAACTATGACCCGATTTAATATAATCGCTTTTAAACTTTGCAATCTGTGAACTAATAGATTTGATTAAGACGACCACTTTGTAAGAGCCATTAATCTTTATTTACTGTTGAACTTTCACAAGCTCAATTTCTGAATCGAAGTTAGAAACCACTCAAAGCAAAGGATTAAAAGCTAGTTAGATTAGAAGGCTTATTATAACAAGAAGACGAAAATTAGACTTCACATAGTGGTGTTTACTCTCAACTAATTACAAAGTTACAACGCTCGAAACTCATTTAAGGGGGCGACATGCTGCGATAATTGCGCATATTATTATTTTTATTTCGCGTTCTCAGTTACGCTGTCGACGTTCTGTGATAACGTACGCATTTGTGATGCGTGTGAAACGAACTGTTAGCTAATTAACTAAATGATATGTAACTCCTTAGTGTTATGCTGAGAGAACCTATGGCACTGTCAGTTTCTCAAAGGCTCGCGATTTTAATTAGTCCCACATTAGCTTTACACCCATTCGCTGTCTCGATAACCCAATTAGTTCTCCCATTGAACTTAACCATGTTCATTTAATGCAGCTCAATACTGCAACCAAATGATAAGGAATACTACACGCAAGGTGATTAAACCAGCATTTTTGTATAACTTATTTAAAAAAAATAGTATCGAAATTAAAACAAAAAAACTGAAGCTAACGCAGAGGCTATTTTATTTATTTTTTAAATCGAGTGTTTAAGGACGCTTCGACATCTGTGGTCACTAGCGTCCGGGAGGAGGGGGCGTGGAACAAGCAAAGGGTGGGTAAGGTAAGGGTAGGTGGAAGTACTGTCACAGCATTTGCCTATAGTAGGTAGAGGAAACCACCTGAAACCTCTACGATGACAGACGGCCGTGGGATTCGAACCCACGACCTCCCGATTAACTCGGAAGGTTGCATACCAACCAGCCACCGAGCTCGGTAGAGGCTATTTCATGTTAAATAGGTAAAATCCAAAAACTCTAAGCTAACAAACTTTGACTATACAAGTATACAGGGTGTCCCAGTTATCGTGAACAGCATGGGGATCTCGTAAACGGTAGGAGTTGGTTAAATGAGTCAAAATGATCTATGATTTACGAGCAACTATTTTACGAAGAAAAATCTTAAAAATAATTAATGGTTCTTTCGCTAAACAAAAAAAATGACGTTTTCGATTTTGGCTTTTAACTTGCTTATTTGAAATTTAATAATGAATTTTATTTATCTTCATTTATTTTTGTTGTTTTAATATCAACTTTCTTATTTTAAATACAGTTGTAGTTGGCTGTGACAACATTGGAAATATATTTTTTCTCTCGTTTCATTGATGTATGAGTTGTTAGGTTTAACTTTAAAAATAAATAAATGACTATAATATTATTGTATTAATTAAGTTAAATCAGAGAAACCATTGAAAAACAAAACAAAACATCACATAAATAAAGCAGCTGTACAAATTATTTGAGATATTTTTACATTTCATAATAATTTATGATTTTTCAGTGACTAATTATTACCTGTGAATATAAATAAATTATAACATGCGTTTAAAGTGTAGTTCACTTTCCATGGGCAATACAAATTTGAGATCTACACTATGTGGATAATAAAGTATTTCTAAGCATATTAATACATGAGCTGTACTCAAAATAGCTATTTTTAATTTATCAATTGTAAAGAAACTGTATTTTTGAGATTGACTGTTTTCAGAATATTTCATCAAACCAAAAGTAATGTGCTTAGGAAAACATTATTATCTACAAAGCGCAGATTTCAAATTTGTATTGTCCTTAAGGAGAGAGTTACACTTGGAAGTCGTGTTGTAATCTAGATTCAATAGTAATACAGTAATAGTAACTGAAAAGTCATTAATTATTATGAAATGTTAAAAAAAGTATCTTAATTTTTTTTGTGTTTAATTAGGTACAGTTAGATTATTCATGTGATGTTTTGTTTTGTTTTTCAATTGCCACTTTGGTTAAACTTAATACATACAATAACATTGTAATAACTTACTTATTTTTAAAGATAAACCTAACAACCCATACTTCAATGAAATGAGAAGAAAAATATCTTTTTAATGGTGTCACAGCCACAGCCAACTACGACTTGTATTTAAAATAAGAAAGTTGATGTGAAAATAACAAAAACAAATGAAGATAAGTAAAATTTATTAAAAAATTTCAAAACCACATAAAAAACTGTCCCAATAATGTCGAAAAATATTTTGAGTGTAACTTCAAATAAGCAGTTTAAGAGCAAAAATCTAAAACGTTTTTTTTTCTTGGTGTTTTATCAGTAGCGGAAAAACCATTAATTTTTTAAAGATTTTTTCAGTTAAACTATTTGAGTTCGTACAAGTAACCGTGAAAAGCAGAGAGCGTGTAGTGTACACGTTAAAAATTGTGTGCTGTAAATAATATTTTAGAATCCAAAGAATGCTATTGGGTAGTTTTAAATTTAGACTATAGCAAATTACGTTAGATATGAATTGCTCATTAATCTGAGTATGACCAGATTGTAATGTTCGAAACACGGATTAGGGGTTTCATTTAAAATAAAAGTTTTTATTAACAGCACTTATCCAAATGTCTTTTTTATATTGAAATTTCTATTGAACTCGTACTTAAAGCCATTTACTTCTATTAACACTGTTATTAGGTTGGCAATACAAAAACTTTCCCTGTCATTTGATATAGTCTAAGCGGTTTGAGACCGTTCGTTTTTATTTTTAAATGCTAATGTATTTTTAGTTATTAGGGGCGAGGGTACGGAGTTAGTTAATTTATCAAAGTTCGTACAAAACGTGTTTATATCACGTGACAGTTTACAAAAACTTGATGTATGATTGTCTGTCCGGGAACTGAATACGTACACGCGCTGCCGCTTTGAGTCAATTATGAAACCTCCCCAGAGATGGGGTTGCTTAACAGTCCTTTTACCTCATTTCCATATCCATTCATCTTCGTTTCAGGTTTTTGCCATCAAGTAAAGATGTGTGGCAAGCAGAAGATTTTTTAAAGAACAAAAAGAATTAAACACCGGGGTGCTTACCGCGAGGCCACTCTTATAACCTGTCAATGCTAAGTGACAGATTGTGACTGATTTCCTCTTTAGCATGTATAAACACATATCCAGCGGTACTTCTTTACGGCCCTCCTGACATAAACAGCATATGACAACCGAGTGCGCTGACTTTATATCAAATATAGTTCCTTTCCCTTCTTCGCGCGGTTATTTCTCGCTTTGTCGCTCATGTGAGATGGATAAATGAGTTCGCTTTTGTGAGCCGCCGCGGTATCCATGACTGTTCATCCCCCATAACGTCACTTAAACGCCCTGTGTGATTCAAATAATGAACTTGGAGATGTTTAGGAATGTACACAATGAAATGAGTTTTTATACGCCTACGCGTTTTATTTGAGTCCCTGTCCGTAGGTACTGTCCTTTCAAACTACAGATTTCATTTAACACATCCGTATATGGCGCATAAATGCAAATAATCCATTATTTGTAGCGTTATTAAAAGCTCAGCACATAATTACGTTTCATAATGCAACAGCATTAAACACTTGCGCCATTCAAGCAATTATTTTAGCTTAATAAACGACAGTTTGAACTATTAACGTGCGCACATTCGAATATAAAAGCTGTTAAAGATTAATTTTTTTAAGGTTTAATTACGGCATTGCTGTTTTCTCCAAGCAAGTAACAGCTTAAACTCAAATAAGTTCGCTCCTTTGCATTTTCCCAAATGTTTATATGTACAATACATTGTACAAGCAAGACCATATAACATTTTATTTATTAAACTACTACAACATTTAATTAGTTTTAGAAAGTATGCATTATCGAAGAAATTTAACTTGAATGCTTTCGTTGATTCTCAAATTAAACTATATGTAATTTTAGTAAGTAAATTTTTTTATGGGGCAGATGGAAATGACACTTGAAGAAACCCAAATGGGTTTTAGACCAAATCTTGGAGTAAATGATGGTTTATTTATTGTTCAGCAGATAGTGGAGAAAGCCATGACGCAGGGAAGGGACGTACATATCTGTTTTGTCTGTCTAGAAAAAGCTTTTGATCGGGTTAGAAGAGAAGATATATGGGCAATCTTGGAAAAAAGAGAAACCCCAAAAAACCTGAACAAAGAAATAAAAAGCTTATACAAAAAATAGTAAACTATGTAAGAACGAAGCAAGAAGAATCAGAAACATTTAAAGCTATAAGAGGAGTGAGACAAGGCTGCATTCTAAGCCCTCTACTATTTACACCAGTCCTGGATGAAGCCATAAAAGATGCGAAGAAGAAAGTAAGTGGGATATTGGAACATGGAAAAAATAACAGTATCAGAAGTTTGCTATGCAGATGACATGGTAATATTTGCGGAGGATGGAAAATCACTAAAAGAAAATCTGGTTATATTCGGAACAACACTTGAGAAATTTGGAATGAAAATAAACCAAAAGAAGACGGAAACAATGATTATAGGAAAAAATACACAACACAATATGGAGCTGAATGGAGAAAATCTAAAACAAGTACAAAAATTTAAATATTTAGGATCGATTATAAAAGAAGACGGAAAAAATCGATGAAGAAGTCAGAAAGAAGAATAAAAGGAGGAAGACTATTTAATAGCATTAAGAACACATTCTTAGAGAAAAAGGAGATTCTGAAAGAAATAAAAATAGAAATACATAAAAAAAAGCAGTCACCCCTATGCTGACATATGCCCCGGAGACATGGAAACACAACAGAAAAACACAAAAAGACTTTGGAAGTAAACGAGTTGCGATTCCTGGGAAAAATAGAAGATAAAACCAGAATGGACAAAATTAGAAACACACAGAGAAAAGTTAAATGTGACACCAATAAAAAATAAAATAGAAGAAGGAATACTACGATGGTTCGGACATGTAAAACGTATGGACAACGTAAGGTTAACAAGAAAAGTGTTCGAAGCGAGAAGTACCAAAAAGGAAACGAGAGGCAGACCAAGGAAAAGGTAGGAAGGAGTAAAACAAGCACTGGACAGTAGAGGAATAAAGTGGGAGGACGTAAGGAATAATATCCAAAACAGGTGAGAATGGAGGAAGATATGGAAAACTCCAACAAAAGGAGAATTAAAACTCAACTCCCAGAATGCCTCACACCCGTGGGGGGGGGGTAGATAGGTTATGGATTAAGATAAGACTTTTTTTTGACAAATCGTCTCAATTGTTTTATAAAAAGTATTTTCACTGTGGGTAAACTGGTTTTAATTTCTTAAGAAGATCGATTTATTGTGGAAAAGCCTAAACAGGTCCTCACACTGTTGCTGTGTGATTAAATTCGGTCTCCTGCTTTAAGAATTACGACATTCTAATTAAAACATCCAGTGAGATCCATATGATGATTTACGTACATACACTTCTGCTAGTTAGAAACAGACATTAGCTACAAGAGGGAGAAGGATAATGACAGAAACAATGAATAGAAACAAAACTACATTGATATGAATATAGGTATATAAGGCACAACAAAACCACGCTAAACAAGACAAAAGAGGAGAATAAAAGTGCATAAAAATATGGCCACAACTATGCTGGTGTACGGTAGCAAAAGTTAGATCCCCACACAACTAGATATAAACCAGATACAGATAGCAGAAGTGAAATTTCTCAAAAGAATCAAAAGATGTACCAGAATGAACCATATTCGGATATAAAAGAAGAACTAGAAATTTACGATCTGGGGGAAAATATAAAAAATACCATGTAAAGAACAACACATTAACAGAATGGAACAACATTACCAATGATGATCATAGAGTATAAGGCAAAAGTGGGAAGACTCATGAAGAGATGGGAACAATTTACCTAAACCTTGAATGTAGAAGAAGACTTTAAAAATTGTTCAAACAGCGTTATAATTCTCCGTTTTTATTTAATTTTGTCATACAGTTTTTTTATAAGGAAAAACTTTGGGCCACTAAAAGTTAATTTTAAGAGTACAAACTTATTTTCAGCCATATAAAAAGTTATACAAGTTAGGCTGCTGAAGAAGGGTTAATAAAAACTCGAAATATTTAGCTAATGTAAAGAGTATTCTTTAGAGACCTCTTGACCATTATACCGTTATTCTTTTATATTATCATCGTTTGGTCGTAAATATTTTTATTAAATCAAAAATTGCTGCCATATTTCGTATAATTTAACGAATTCCCAATTATTATTAATCAATTCAGATCAAATTGCGGAATATAGCAGCGAAAATTTTGGGATAAAAATAATTTTACTTGAAAAGTAAGCGATATATTTCTCCAATTTTCAATATGAGAAGTTTTTACAAATATTAAAATAATGTCAAAATAAATATATCGTGCTAAATAAAATATATAAAATAATAAAAGATACAATTTTTACAATAAAATATAAATTAAACTGGTTTATTAAAATATTTGAATATATTTAACAAACTTGAAAAAAGATATTGTAAGATTTTGGTCATGCCCCTTATATCTAAACATTTTAGTCAAACATAATGTCCATAGAAGTTGAGTCCCATCTAGTGATCACAAAATATATTCCTTAAGTTAAGGACAAAAATCGTAATCTAGAGCCAAATAGAACTAAATTAACTACCGCTTATTAATTGGATATTATTCTCGCCAAGTATTGCGATCCTTAACTGAAATCTAAAAACACAAGACAATCAACTTGAAACAAAGAACCCTCGCACGAAACACTATCGCGCAAAACAGCAGAAAATACCTTTCCCAAGAATATTCCGAGCAGGTTTAGATCAGGAAATACGCCTCGTCAAGACTTTAGGGCCGGTCCTCTGATTAAATTTGCCGCCGCTGACGCTGTGACGGGACTCACCTAAATGTATTAACTGCCAGTCCAAACGGTCAGCTAACTTAACCCGGACATGAATATCAAACACAAAGCAAAATGCGGAAACAGACAACGACTTAGAAAATTGGATTTCTTTTGCATTTTTAGTCACATCAGTAGAATTCCGAATTCAATTATTCCGCTTTAGATTTGATACACGGAGACTCTCAAACGATTCGAAATACAAGCTTTTACTAATACTTGGGTAATAAGTCTACTTACGAGGGACGTTCAAATATAAACAGTCATTATCATGTTTTGTTCTTGTAAAAAGTTCAACATTATCATGATTCACTAGGTAAACACTGACATGTTCTCACAATCTAGAGAGTATGATTGGTGCACACTAGGGTTTCTTATATTTGACCATTTTGCTTGTCCCGGGATTGCGGGAAGAAATCGGCCTTTGTCCCGGGATCTCCCGGGATGTAATCAATTATGTCAATATTTTTAAATAATTAACCCAAAAAATTAAGGGAGCGGTTTATTACTCAAAAACAACTCCAAGTCATATAATGTAGTACATTTTGCTCCATGATTATTACAAATAATTCAATAATATTGGTGAAAGAAACATACATTTGGGAATTATAACCTTTCTATTGCAATTTCATAAGTAGATAATAACAACCACAGGGCGAAGGATTTTTTTAATTTTTAATCCAATTAGTAATTTTATTAGTCAGCTGTGCAAGTAATTATTTTATTGATGGCAGTACAATTTTCTGTTATAAAGAACAGGTTTGGATATACATATCACTGAAAATAAACTACAAATGCATTGTATTCATATTAATATGCGCTTTCATGAACAATATATTTCACCTGCTAAATCAGTAGAACCAAACAAGAATTTGGTGGCAAATTTTTTGCAAAAGTATAAAAACTTGACTTATCTGTATAAAACTGGAAAAGGTCTGAAAAAATCAAATGCAGTTCAATTTTCTTACTTACTTACGTATGTACATAAATGTCTCTCTGTTATTTTATTTTCGAATGTCAAAGGATTTGTTTATTGTCTTCGGACAGATGACAAATGTTCCAGGAGTAAAAAAAAAAGAATAATTCCAAGCAAATACATTTTTTCTCTTACTTATACCGATCAATTCATCCTTTTTGCCTTACATATTATCTCAAATTAAATTTGACTGGTTATATTTTTGACGTTGGTTGTTTAATACGACAACCACCGGATTTGTCAAATAATAAAACCTTGAAAGGCTAAAGCGAATTGCGTTGTAACTTGTAACGACATATAATCTGGTAAATAGCTTACAATTTCTTCGTTTCGTTAAGTGTAATTGCTCGTTTCAACAATAATGAAATCCGATGACGTCGTTAGGGGCACGACTCTTTATATTCTGATATTCAAAGCATATCTTAAGGGCTAGGAGATTTCTAAGTGTTAATAGATCTTTAACAAGTCTGTGTAACTGAGAGGGTTCTGCTTTCAGCGAGGTGTTGTAATCAGTGTTTAGATTACACGGGATAATGAATCCTTCAAGTGCATGTTCAACGCAAGGGGAACCCTGCCAGACACATGTCAGACGTGACAGACAGCGATATGGGGTGTGGGATGAGGTTCAATGGCTAAGGACGTATTATTCTATTTTAATCGGCGTAATCCAGCTATCCATCTATCTATTTAGCAGTTTTTGGAGGGAAGACTTCTCTATTTGTTGATCTCGTGGGGAGACGATCAGAAAAAATAATAATTGATTAAGTTGGGGTCCTGCTGTTTGCTTAATTTAGTTTTGTTTCCGTCTTTTTATGTAGAAAACATTGTGAGTATAAACATTTTCAAAAATTGGTGTGTGCAGCAGTAAATAAGTAGATAATTGTTATCATTATCAATAATCATCAGAATACATTTGAGCGCGTATTTGTTAGAAGGTTGCATCCGTGCATAGAAAAATAAAATTGTAGCTCCCAATATTATGAATTCACAATCTGCTTGCAAAAACCAGTAACATTTTATACACATACATAGTAAAAGTAGAAAGATTGGCAACCATTGATCAATCCATTAAAAAACGCAAATGTCAAAGTCTATGTGTAAATTGTACAACAATATAGTACAAACATTGTAATACTCTGTTATTGTTGCTTTAGGGCAGCAAATTGCTAATGTTTACCGTCGGCTTCTACAAAATTTTCATTCTCACTGTAGTTGTGAACTTAAACACATGTAATGTTGGCGAATAATACCATTAAACCCTGAACAGTTGTTTCAAGTATAATTAGGGTCGTACCTTCTGTGTTTACTTTAAATACCAACCGAACTAAATTTTACAAGAATTTCTAGTAAGTTCATTTGGAATATGGGCCATAATAGACGATCCATATTGTACCAGTTCGCTAAGAACTTTGTACTTTATTTTTGGTTAGGTACTTTTTTTTTTTTTTTTTTGGTTGTTTTATTAAACTTCTTTTTTTGTAAGCTCGTGATCGTCTGTTGTTGTGGCTGGACCCTCAAACGTTGTTGTACGTAGTCCACACGATAAATTAGTACACGGTAACAAACAAATAAAACACAACGATTTTGACGACAAATTCCTTTATTTTTCGACTGGCTGTACATTTCTCGGTGGTTGGTTCTTCACTATCAGTGCGAATGTCCCCAGATTTTAAGTTCCCTTTTGCTATCCCTTTTTTATTGTAGTTGTATCGTTGTCATTCTTTCATATAAACACATAGTTTTTTCTACTATATTTTACAACTTTATCAACCAATCGTTTGCTGATTGACGAAACCCAAATGCTGGCGTATTGGACCCAAGTTATGACCGTAATATTTTAATGTTAATGTGTTGAAATCCTCATAACTTGGCTCTTTTGAATTGTTGCAGGTATTAGTAACTGATGCATCAGCATTTGTTGCAATGTTATTCATTTAAAAGTAAATGAATCAACGCTGAGGTAAAATAAAATAATTGATCTCAGGCGGGGTGTCCCAAATTCAAAGAATTTCTAGCTGGTTGCAAATTATACAACTAATCACGATCAAATTTATGTCAAAGTGACAGTTTTAACAGAACGACAAAAAAAAACAAAAAAATTGTTTTGTTTTTTATTGTGTTTTTTTTTGTATAAGATCATTTGATTCAAAAATTGGACAAAATGAGTTTATCTCAAATTTTTGTGGTAAAATATCATTTTAGATATTAATTGTCATATATCATTGAAATCAGAAGACAAAATGCTATCCGGCTATGTGATTAAATTTTTTTTGCCGTATTTAAAAAAAATATAAATTGTTGATGGTTCTAAAAAGACGAAACGTTGTTGAAAATTTTATGTTATCTCAAAATATAAAGCGTAATAAGTTGCCATGGAGAAGTGCTTCCATTTTGTCGATATCTTAAAAAATGTAGGAAATACGGCAAAGAAGAAAATATTTTTTTTTCAGTTTTTCTTGAATAACTTTTGAACTGACAGCTATGAAAATTTTCTTTGCAGATATTTAATAAGCATCTAATTTCGCAACTTTGCCCTAATTTAACCGACCTCGTAGCTCTTAAGATAAGCTAGATCCCCATGCATTTACTCGAATTTGTATAGGCATTGTATTTGTTGTTAAAAAAAAAGTATTTCTTATTTCTTTTACTATTAGCTGTGACATAAATCTTGTGCCAAAAGTACAAGATATGGTAAATACAGCATAATTATTACAAATATGAAATTTATCTTATGTTTTAAGATTTTGTAAAATTAAATTAGGTTTAATTAAGTCACTCTTTAGAAACCGGACACTTATTGATGGACATTTAAAAATCACTACTTGGGCTCTTATTTCTGGACGGAGGAACTATTACTTAATCGCCCGTTAAATTTTCACTCAGCTCTATGCAACAATTCTGTAGCGTTTTAAATCAGTGCACTTTTCTTTTGCTTTTTTTGTGGTTTTCGGTAGAGATACGTTAAATTACCGGCAGCTTTTTGCATAGAAGTTACCTTTTCAAAATATAACCGACTCACCCGCTTCGCCGGCACCGTTGCCGCAAGAGTTTTCAGCAGTTTGCGTGCGTAACGAGCCAATCCCTGTTCATGGTTATCGACTTCTATGACCTGAAGGGATTGATAAACTAAATTTGATGACTCAATTACTTTGCTGAGAATACTGATTAGGATAGGATTTAACTTTTGACTATAACAGTAATCATTTGTAATATCGACCGATTGATTTCAATTTCGCTAATACTGTTTAAATTGAAATGCCATTTGTTAGCGAACACATAAGTTCTAAAATATTTATAAACAAACGAGTTATAGAGCATGTTTAACTAAACGTAGGTTTTATCTTGGGGATATATCTCGGAAACGAATGCAAACATTTCATGTACGTTTTTAATGTTAGATTTATTTTTCTAAAATCTGGGTCAATATGTTTTTAAATATTTTGTTATATTATCATTAATAAGCGAAATATTTGCTCCGATAAAACGATTTTAAACGAAACGCCTTATACAGGGTCATTCAAAAAGTCTGCAACAAATAGAAAAGTTTTTTAATAACGATTTCTCCAAAATTTAGATTTTTGATAAAAATTAGTGCATGGCCTAAAAACTAATTTTAGTATTAAAGAAAATCATGGTAATCGAGTACCCACCTACAGATTTGTTATAATTAACTTATACGATAAATTTTGTATATTTTTGTAAATAGAATGAGAGATTGGTCAAATCATTCAGTTTCAAATTTCAAATTCTAAAACCTGTAGCAAAAATACAAAACGTTATATTTACTTTTGAATGTGGTCATAAACAAACCAGATATACATATTTAAATAAGATCAAAACGACCATCTAGCTCAACAGCCTGTTGTAAAAATTTGCCCATCTTTTTTACATTTTAAATGAATAATTTAGGCGTTCCTCAAGGAAGTGTCCTTGGACCTTTGTTATTTATACTGTACATGAATGACATTGTAGCAAATGTCGGAAACAGCATCATAAATTTATTTGCAGATGATACTCTAATATTTATTAGTGGCAATAACGTTGACAATATGGTAAGCAAATTAAATACTGACCTACATAGAGTCGCAGAGTGGTTAAAGGTGAACAAACTAAAAATAAATGTCGACAAAACAAACTGCTTGGTGATAAACAACAATAAGAATGTGTGTAATCAGCAATTAGAATTGGATGGTGTAGTATTAAATAGAGTTATTGAAATTAAATACTTGGGTGTAAAGTGTAATAATAGACGATAAGCTTGATTTTAAAAGTAATACTAATTATAAAGTTAAAAAGGTTTCTAAAAAAATAGGTTTTCTTGGTAGATTAAGCAGTAAACTTCCAGTCCTTACTAAAATTTTAATATACAAAAGTATCATAGCACCCCATTTCGAATACTGCTCTAGTATTTTATTTCTGGCAAACACTAATAATTTAGAACGGCTTCAAAAATTGCAAAATAGGGCTATGAGAATTATTTTACACTGTTCCAGATACACTAAAATTACTCTGATGCTGGATACTTTACAGTGGTTTAGTATTAAACAACGGATAATTTTTAATACGATTATTTTCATTTTCAAGATTATAAATAACCTGCTTACAAATTCTTTGTTAAAATATATAACCCAAAACTCTGATGTTCATAACTATCCGACTAGAAACTGTAAACACTTTAAATTGCCATTCAGGACACGAAATTACACTCAAAATTCTCTTTTTCATAAAGGACTGAAATTTTACAATGATTTATCAAGTGAACTTAAAAGTGAAACTAATATTGTAAGCTCAGTAGTCATATTAAGGAAAAGTTTTAAATTTTATATATTTATATATGTTCATGTAATAAAATGTAAACATAATTAGCAAATCGCTAAATAAATTACATTATTATTATTATTATTATTATTATTATTAAACACCTGTTAAACATTTGTGTTGTACAAATTACTTTTGTATTTAACAAATCGCAAAAGAATGATTTTCTGTAAAATTAGATGAAAAAGATTTTTGTAACAGAAGCTCCTAATCAGTAATTTATAAAATAAATTTTAGACTTATGCAATCATAATTATTACTGGTTCATGTCACTTGTGCTATAGAGCAGCAATAAAAAAGCGCAGAAAAACTAAAAAATCTTGCACAGCATGCGAAAAATTTCTTTGCAAAGAGCGTGCCATAACAATTACAAAATGTAGAGAATGTGCCTAAATAAATAAATATTATTGTTTTTCCTCATATAGACATAAGGTTTTATTCATTTAATCGTCCCTGTAATTACATATTATTGTTTATATCAGTTTAATCGGTAATTGCTCATAAATCTCATTTTCCTTCCGGGTATCCTGTTATTGAGAATGAATTTAACTTTAATGCAAAAAATCTGTTGGTTCCAAGACAGGAAAAAATATATAAAAGCATAGGTATTTCGCTTTAATAAAGGTAAAATAGCGAAGATGTGGAAGGTTTTAAAAAAAGTCACTAAAACTTTAAAAAGGTTTACCAAAAGTGCTTAGATAGGTACGCGAGTACCCGGTTATTGACATGTGTTAAAATAAGGGCACTTTGCCTTTTAAAACATTTTTAAATCACTAAAATCTAGTGTCATATGAACTTTTACTGATTTTTTCAACTCAAAATTTGCTTTAGGTCACGCACCAACTTTTATCAACAATCACATTTTCCTGGAAGTCGATAATACAAAACGTTTCCATTAGTTGCAGACATTTTGAATGGCGCTGTACATCTGTACATATTTTGATTTTAAGAAAAATATTAAGAAAACAAGAGAATTACGTTTTTCTACTCATGTAGGGGAAGGTGGTATATACTGGGACACTTTTTTTAAATTTTGCGTAACTTTTGAACGGTTTAATTTGCATACCTCAAATTGATATGAGATATTCATAATGCTTTAGTTTATCATTGCATATACAAAAAAATATTTAAAAAAAATAAAGGTACACAAATAGAGGGACTGTCCCACTATACACCACTTGTCCCCACATAAACCACCCCGTGGTACATTGTGGGACAGCAAAAAATATATATGAAATAAAGCATAAGTAATTAAAAAAAACTTTATTTTTTATTTTAAAAACTTTCACTTTTCATGGGTATTGAGACATTGTACTTTGAAAAATAAAACTAAAATTGAAAATATTTCTTTGTTTTTTCAGTGCCCCCAAACGTAGTCGCACCGAAGAAAAGCGGTGCGCTTAACCTACACAGAATATTTTCTTTTTCAACACAGTCTTTATCTCTGTTTTTAGAGAAAGAAAATCTTGTCGGAAGTCTTTTTCAGAAAATTTACTTAATTATCATCATTGTCCCACAATGCACCAGGTGATCAATTTTTAAAAGCAACGATTTAATGAAAAACTTGTATGATTATTTTAAGTTTTAACATTGTACATACATTTAATATACTGTAAGGTACACCTACGCCAAATTTTCTTATTGTTGTTAAATAAATAAAAAAGTTTTAGCACAAACTGAATAACCACAAAAAAACAATGCGCAGTTACCAAACATGCCTCACATGTGCAAGTCACTATGACATTGTTTGTGACACATACTGTAGACAGGATATAATGGGACTGCTTAACGGCTATTTTGATGTAAACAAACTTTAAGTACGGGGTAACAGATGGCCAAAATCTCTGTTGTCCCACTATATACCATGTCCCAGTATATACCATCTTCCCCTATATGAAAGTTGTCATTTTCTCACTGCCTAGCCTACATGTAGGATTCTTACTAAAGACGCAAAAACTCACTTCTTTGCGAATTTAACCATCCTTTCATCTCTAACGGTTGCCGAGGAAACCCATATTCTGCACGGCCTTCTTTATAAATGTAATATATTATTATCACAAAAGACATTTTTATTTAAAAAAAAAAAACTCTACAAAACATCAAAGTCCGCGTTTATCGACAACTGTGCAATAATTGCAATTATTACAATGATAGATTTGCAAAAACTAAACAATTTGACACGTAAAAAAAGTCAGGCATGTGATGTGTATGATATCAGTACAATCACATTGAAAATATCGTAAACCCAATTGACACACGCATATAATCTCCCCACTGAATACAATGCAGTACACATACAAACATAAACCTTTCTGCTAATGCTGTTATTACAGATATCATTTAATTAAATCTGTTATAAAAGCAAAACAGTTATGTTTACGGAATGTAATAACTCTGCAGGTTTTTCCCCACACCATTTTGTTTAATTAAATATTTAACGTTTGTTTGCCAACAAAGTTTTTGCCATTTTTACAGTACGACAGTTTTAAGAATGCTCCTGGCGCAGATTTTCGCGATAAATCGTAAAATCGATCCTATTTTGTTTCATGTAGCAGGAAGACGGTCTTTACACAAAAAGCCTAAGGGAAGACAGAGACAGGCTGTTGTATATAATGGGACTTATTTGGAAATGGAGCCAATATATCTACTTCCTTTTATCTCTGATGATCTTCAGCATTCTGCTTCTGTTATTATTGACATCTGGGAATTAATAAGTTTTCCTCCGTTCGTCCAATATCGAGGCACGTTTCCGTTTTTTATTTCTTCAGTTTATTGTCGTTCTCCGGAATGGCCGGAATAAAAAATAGTTCTTTGTTTTCCTGGATCTTTTAATGCCAAAAGTTAAATTACGTCTGGCGATTACATTTCACCGTGTTTTTACGGATATTGGCAACTGTTGCAGCAATAAGTTGAAGACAATATACACGAATCTTTAAATGAATTTACTTAAGCGTTAAGTTAAATGGTACAAACTTGAACGCTCATAAATATCACAACAGTAATAGCATATTCGCGAAAAAAGGAGTATCTTATACAACACAGCCTAGCCAATAAAAATAAATTGGAATTAATTATCAAACAATATAAACATATTGGACCAATAACATATTAACATTGAGTTTTCCGATATGGGCTGTTCATTAAAAAAATAAAAAGGCCTATATTGGCTAAATGTTGCCAGGCAATATAGGGTAAATATATTTTGTTTATGTCTAGCCAATAAAAATAAACTAGAAATAATCATCAAACAATATAAACATGTTGGACCAATAACATATTAACATTGAGTTTTCCGATATTGGCTGTTCATTAAAAAACTTACAAAGACCTATATTGGCTAAATGTTGTCAGACAATATAGGGTAAATATATTTTGTTTATGCCTATCCAATAAAAAAAAAAAACTGGAAATAATCATCAAACAAAATAAACATATTGGACCAATAACATATTGCCATTGAGTTGTCTGATATTGGTGATTTATTAAAAAACTAGAAAAAGCCTATATTAGGCCAATATTATTGTGCTACTTGATATATTACATGTACGAGTAGGAGTCTATTATTCATTTATGATACCCTTAAAATTTCGGCTCTTCCAAATTGACAGCCAAGTCTAAAATAGCTTAGCTTACCAAATAGCGGCAAAAGAAATGAAATTGTTCAAACTTCATAATAATTACCAAAATTCCGAGAGATGAAAGCTTTTTATTGTGTCGCCTTCGGGGTTTTGTCAACGGTGAAGGATGGCAAATATAATTTAGAAATATCTCTCGGGGACATGAAGAGAAATACGAAATGTTTCAGAAGTTCTTTGCACTGATGGCGCGCTTCCTCGAGAAGTACATAATTAATATTTAAATTTTATAATTCGTATGCACACGTTTATTCGGAGGAGGTTTTATTATTAAAAAAGAACTTAACACGATGCTGTTCATAAGTCATGTTGATATTTATAAACTTATCTTGACTCAGAAATTACTAAAACTTTATCAGTTCTAAAGTTTATACATGAAACTAATAAACTATGCAATTATATTCTGACGCGTGATGCTCCAACACTTCAACTTTTACATTTAAGGAAATTTTATGTCAAATGCACTAAGCAAATGTATTTTATCTACTGCTGTAAGGAACGAACTGAGCTGTTAATTCAATTTTCTTCAATCCAAGAATTGTAAAAGCCAGTGACATGCAAATTTGTTTCAATAATTAAAAAGTTTCTGTAATTTACAATTCGTTAATCGAAAACATTTTACCCCTGTTCTCTGATTACTAAAGCATTTATGCCCGGTTTCTCCGACACATCTCAAGATCGACTTATAAGCCCGCCTTGTATTTAAGACCGTCTCAAGATACCAATGCGTTGCACAGAAAGCATATTCCGGAATCTGTTAGACATCTCAGCTAAGTTAGAACTCGGTTTGGCAACGTTGCAAGAAGTCGGCACATTTTAGCGGCAGATTGAAATGGCTAATTTTCATTGGCCATTTACATCACAGCTGTTAAAACGGCTCCCTGTGACATCTTGTTGTTGCTATCAGCTGTTAGTCACATATAAAGTTACAGTTCGGTGTTTATTATTTTATTTTGTGTTGAAATGGCGGAAAAAAAAAGAATAAATTATACCATGGAGAAAAAACAATTATTAGTTAGCTTGGTGGTAGAAAATAAATAAATAGATTATGTATACAGGGTGTTTGAAATTCGAGTTTAAGCATGGAGTTCTCGCTTATTATAATAGCTAGAGTATAGGTTTAAACTTGGCAAAGTTGCTAAATTTGGTGCTCATTAATAATCCAAAGAGAAATTGGAAATATCTCAAACGGTGTCCGAGAAAAATAGGAAAAACTGGAAAATACGATTTTTGAAAATCGTCTATAACTCCTTTGGAGTATGAAATATTTCAAATGTGTAAAAACATTGCCGAAGCAACTTTTTAAGCCGAATCGGATGGTAGTCACAAATTTTTCTTAGATCGATTCGTTTTTGTTTTATGACAACCAACTTTGTTTTTGCTTATGGGCGCAAGTTTTGCTATTTACATTATCAAATAGCATTTATTTTTCTAAATCCATTGATGTATCACACATGGTATTTTACTTATTCTTTCATTGTCAAATTTCAAAAAATACGTTTTAAACAATAACCATTATAAATCAGGTTGGCCGGTCATTGTAGTTTATGTTGTTTCCATGACAACCGATCAACAATCTAAAAGTTTTAAAGGCCTGTTAGTCGTAAAAATGAACTTTAATAACGAAGAAAAACGCGATATGCTGCCCATCAGAAAAAACAAAGTTGGTTGTCTAAAACAAAAACGAATCGATCTAGGAAAAATTTGTGACCACCATCCGATTCGGCTTAAAAAGTTGCTTGGGCAACTTTTTTACACATTTAAAATATTTCAAACTCCAAAGGAGTTATAAACGATTTTTAAAAATCGTATTTTCCAGTTTTTCCTAATTTTCTCGGATACTGTTTGAGATATTTCCAATTTCTCTTTGGATTATTAATGAGCATCAAATTTAGCAACTTTGCCAATTTTAAACCTCTACTCTAGCTATTATAATACGCGAGATCCCCATGCTTAAACTCGAATTTCAAACACCCTGTATACTCCAATTGAGGCTCAAATTGATCTAAGATCACAATAACTGTCTCTTTTGTGAGGCGAAAACGCATAAAAAAAACGATCGTTTTCGAAATCCGTAAATGGATTTGCGCGAACAAATCGCCTTCGAGGAATTACAGGGTCGTACAAGTCATCATCTGCATCATCTATCATATTTATAAAGTCAATATCCATATTTAAACCTAAACCACAATTTAAACAAACATTTAACTACAAAAAAAGCAAATACAAGATAATTTTAGGTTATGTACTCCAGCTCAAGTTCTAGTAAACGGCGACTCAAGATGTGAGCTCAGCTCAAGTCGAATATGTTCTTAAAATTGCTTGGTGCAACACTTTATACCGTTAAGGCGAACTTAAGATTCAGCTAGATCTTAAGATGTGTCGGAGAAACCGGGCATTAGATTGGTAATAAGTAATTTCTGTCTTACTGCACCAGATATATTTTCATTAATTAACAAACTACCAGTAGGTACAAGGCGCAATAATTTTAATCCCCCAAAATACTACCACAATATTTTTCATACATGACTCGAAATTTCTTAAACCCATTCATGTATTCCAATTACGGAACACATATTCCACATAATAAGATCTTAATAGCATTAGTAAATATGTAGTAGAACAATGCCCGGTACATTGAAATATATATTTAGTGTGATAAACACAATTTATCTCCATTTGAACGTAAAGCCAGAAAATTATACAGTTTCCCCCGTTTAATCAATTTTCTCTAAATGCGTTACGTATAGGCAGTCACGTTTGTTCAAAATTAATAACCTTGCCAACAGACTCGGAGTATTTGAGGGATATCAAGACGTCATTTACGACATTACTACATTCAATACACGATTTGTATCATAGATACTAAGATCCGGCGAGTTTGGGCTGACGGAAACGCTGATCGGCATTCACATAACATAGCCAGCTTACAAGTTTATCCTTCTAGATCCGTGTTTCCGCAAGTAATTCCTCTTAGCCCTGCGGCGTGCTTGCTAACACCCGGCGGTCACTTCTTACGAGGGATATTGATCCCTCTCTAGCCCTGGGTTTCACGTTCATCGGCCCGATTCCGTCGGATAAATTGTTTTTAGTTTTCTTCCCCAGTAAGTGCTATTTATTTGTGACGTTTAAGTCATATTTCATGATAATGTAGCTTTTATATTTCGACTTGTTTAGTTTCGGCACGTATACTTTCTAATCTTACAATTAGTCACTTGCTTCTGCAAAACCACATTTGGAAATAAAACCTAAAATATCAGGTAACCAAAAAATTTCGTGCGGTTTTTGATGGTAAAATATAAAAGTTTATTGGAAACCAGTAATACACTATTATTCATCTAAATAGTTACCATCACACTCAATAACATTTTGCCAACGTTAAGCCAATTTTTGTATGCCCTTTTTGTAGAAATCCACGGATTTTGGATCAAAAAATTGACCGACTGCATCAACTCGAGTTTTGAACAGTTGTCAAGAGCCAAGAAACGGTGGTAAGCAGTTGGCGAAATGTCAGGAGAATAAGGAGGGCGTGGTAACGTTTCCCAGCCAAGTTCAAATATTTTTTTTCCGGGCCACTTTTGCGGTATGTGGTCTATCATTGTCCTGTAAAGATGGCACTTTTTTTCGATTGATCAAAGGAGGCTGTTTCTGGATTAGTGCTGTTTGTACAGGGTGGTCCAAATTCGATGGGATTGCATGGGTATCTCGGTTAATATTTAAGATAGAGAAACGGTTTAATTACCAAAAATGTGCAGTTTTTTGAGACAAACTCAGAACCGTTTTCAAAAATATTCTATCATTTCCGGTTTTCGAGTTATCGAATGAAAAGTGTTTTTTTGTCATATTAATAATGTGTCATATCTCCGTTATTGTTGTAAATATCAAAAATATTTATTAAGATTATTTTTGGATATTTTTATGTTTAATTTGATTATACTAAAAAAAAAATGTTTACGCTCACCGTTAAAAAGTTATGACACAAACTTACCTTTTTTTAAATGGAAACAATAGTTGGCTATGACCTATTTAAATTCCTCATTTTTTTCTCATTTCAAATATATAAGGGTCGATGTATTTATTTTTAATAATACGCAAGTTATGAAGGTTTTTTAGGTTTTTTTTCTAAGAAAATCATAGTAGTCTATGAAAACCAGGGCTCGAAACCGAAAAAAGTTTTGGTTAACGGTTAACCGAAATCGAGAACTTTATTTTTATAACGGTTTTTGTTGAAAAACCGGTTTTATTCGTAAAAAACCGGTTTAGAAAAAAACGGTTAAATTAACCGGTTTTTAAAATTATTTATATCAGGAATGCAAAGTATGAAAAGATATTATTTATTTATAATTTTATAATAAATGTACAATCAAGAGTTCAGTAATGACTTTTGGTAAACTAATCGCATTTACTACAGATTTTGTATTTTTCATCGTAATTTTTATTAAAAAAAAAGACGTTTAAAAAACCGGTTTTTTATTATTTTGGTTAAAGGTTACCGTTTTTTTTGCCTTTAAAAGTAACGGTTTCGGTTTCGGTTAAAAATCACTTTTTCTGACAAAAAATAACGGTTAACCGGTTTTTTAAACCGGTTTAAAAAACCGGTTTCATGCCCTGATGAAAACAAAAACCAAACAAGGTGTAAAACCTTACAAAACTCATGTGGTACAAGTTACCAAGGTTTTTTAATTTTTTGTGACGATAAACATTGTAAATATTTGAAAATAACAAAACAACGATATAGTCGGTATCAGCAGTAATGTAGGATATTGTTGTTTATCTTATGTTCAAAAAATTTCGTATTTATCTCAATAACAAATTAAAAAACCTTGGTAACTTGTACCACATGAGTTTTATAAGGTTTTACACCTTGTTTATTTTTTGTTTTCACAGCCTACTATGATTTTCTTTAAAAAAAAAACTAAAAAACCTTTATAACTTGCGTATTGTTGAAAATAAAGACATCAACCCTTATATATTTAAAATGAGAAAAAAATGAGGAATTTAAATAGGTCATAGCCAACTATCGTTTCCATTTAAAAAAAGGTAAGTTTGTGTCATAACTTTTTAACGGCGAGCGTAAAATTATTTTTTTTAGTATAATCAAATTAAACATAAAAATATCCAAAAATAATCTTAATAAATATTTTTGATATTTACAACAATAACGGAGATATGGCACATTATTAATATGACAAAAAACACTTTTTATTCGATAACTCGAAAACTGAAAATGATAGAATATTTTTGAAAACGGTTCTGAGTTTGTCTCAAAAAACTACACATTTTTGGTAATTTAACCGTTTCTCTATCTTAAATATTAACCGAGATACCTATGCAATCCCATCGAATTTGGACCACCCTGTACAGGGTGGGCAAATTTCGAATGTATGGTAAAAATAATTTGTTGGTCACACCAGTCAGTTTGTACCTTAAAGATTCAGTTCCGGATCAAAGTTTAGGTTAAACGCACAGGTTCCAATTTCGGCGCAAGAGTCTAGCTTTAATTGCTTCTTGTTAATCATAGGCTTTCAAGAAACAAATAGTGACCTTTTAAGGGGTGTTTTACTCACTACTTCGTAACCGAAGTTACTTAATTGCAAAACTGATGCTCTATAAACATTAATAATTACTTGGAGCAAGTGTCAGATAGATATTGTGTTTTGTTAGTAGGAGTATAAATTGCGAAGGGACCAAAAACTGAGCGTAAGAGATACTTGAGCATCCTGAAGTTTCGCTTATTAAATCTAAACAAGGCCACCCCGCATAAATTTAGCAACTTTAACATCTTGTAAACTGCCGCAATCAGAGCGAACGTTTTTGCAGCTGAGCTTTTGCAACAAGTTTTTGCTACTGGAGAAATTAATTCTAATCCAAGTGCGCATATACCCGCGTTATGGCTTAACTAAGTTGTATACATTATTCATTTATACTGTGGGTATAATCTAGTTAGCCGCAAATTTATACCGCAAGAAGCATTTCTAAATATCAAACTTGAAAAACGTTAATATCTGCGCCGAGAGTTAAAACCGATATCACGAAGAAACGCCAATTTTTAAGTAGCAAATGTACAGGTAAATACCATTGATTGTGGACTCTAAGGCAGTCTATAAAGATGATTAAATAGGTTGATAAAGTTTACTTAAACAGATTAAAACCACAAAAGCCGAATATTTCAAAGAATTTTAATTAAATGTTTACTTTCCTTTTCAAGAGGGTCCAAAATTGCTGGACGTAATTCCTTCTGTAAGTTTTTTTAATCTTACGTTCTTTTTTACCTTAAACCGCGAAGATCTTGATTGATTCGATGACCTCTTTTTAAGCGGTCCTTTGAATCTTCCAACGATTTTTAAGATGACCCCGCATAAAATAGTCAAGTGGGGTCAAATCCGAAGTTCTTCGGGTCTACAGGATTACACCATTTTCGTAGATCCGTCTGATATAGCAACTTTCATACATTGCTCTTCAAGAAAAGGGATAATACGAGGGACGTTCAAATATAAACAGAAATTTATCAGCTAAACTTAATTAATTGAATACAATGAAACAACTTACACACTCTTTTTGTGTGTTGTCCCTTACCACTGCAATACAATTGTTCCAGCGCCCAAAAAGTTTCTTAATTCCAGATGAATGAAAGTTTTTTGACTGCATGTTGACCCATTTCTGCACAGCGTTAATGAGCTGCTCATAAGACTTAAATTCTTCCCTCAATTTTTTTTTTTTTAAGTGGTCCGGAGAGATGAAAGTCTAATGGTGCTAAATTTAGACTGTATGGGGGATAAGGTGGAACACTCTCACTTGAGTTTCGGCAGCGTTTTCATCGTCAAAGCGGCAGATTTATGGCGAGTATTGTCCTGAAGGAAACAAACTGATTCCTGAGTATGATTTTTTTTTTTTAGTTGGGTGTGCACTAGGGTTTCTTTCCCGGGATCCCGGTCCATTTTAAGCTATTTTAAATGTCCCGGGACATGCTTTTTGTCCCGGGATTTTAAAAAAGTGTTGTTTTCGTTTATTTTGTGCTAAGATCTTTGTAATACCATTATAACTTATCAGAATTTTATGCTTAAAATGTCTTTACTAACAGTAAATTATGGAAAAACTTCAAAATAATTTTTCTCTTTTAGTATGGCGCAAAGAAGCCAGGTCTCAATTACAAAGTTAATATCTTTAAAATACTTTTACAGTTTTATTTTTGTGTACCCTGATAATTCAAAGCAAAATAGCTTATAAATGAAATTTTATTGATAATAACGATGTTTCTTTGCTGCTAGATGCTCTCTAGACAATTTCACCTACATCAATAGAGACTGAGAGAGCATTTTATGCAGTAAGACTTTTTGTTAATAAATTAGGTAAAAGATTAATTGACCCAAGCACAGATCACCTTTGTTTTCTTAAATCAAATTACAAAAATTAATTGTAAACATTATATTATTGTATTCATAAATAGGAGTAACTTAAACTGACCCGAATTTAAAATATAAAAATACCTACAGTATGTTCTACAAAATGGGCCCAAGGCTATAGCGACTTTAATTGTGATTTAACCATCAACAAACCATATATATTCTTAAATGGGTCAGTCTTAGCTACAACTTGGCGGAATTTTTTTTTTAAACACCTGCATTTATTTGTTGTGACGTCACCGACATTTTCTTAAAATTGGTTGGTATAATTTTTTTGGCGGACAAGATCAACATAGGTCCGTAGTTTTCGTAAACTATTAATTTTGAAACTGGCTTAAGTCACTTTACAGTAATGAAAAATGGAGATTCTTTAACGTCTGCGCGAGATCATGTATATCTACTGAGAAAAATATAAGTGACCGAGAAGCAAATATAAGTGTTCTCTATAGTTAGCATACATATTTTTATGCACATTACAACGCAAAACATTAAATATCTTAAAATAACATAAAGATTACTCATATTGAAATCTACACCAGTTTAGACATTTTCGTAAAAAAAATCTTTTAGAGATGGAATAAGTGATTTATATCCAAACGTACATCTATTAATAAATACATGACTTTTTATGGTAATCTTAACAAAAAAGCGCCTTTTTTGCCCCGTTCCGTTATCCGCACTCAATACAACCATCGATTGTGCATTGTGTGTGTGTGTGTGTGTGTGTGTGTGTGTGTGTGTGTGTGTGTGTACGCTAATCGCCATGGTGGAAATATATTATGACCAATAAAACGGGATATGTTCTATTGCTCCCCTGACAATCGCAGTTGTGAACCGAATGCGTATTGATAAATTATTGCGTTAACGGTCCACCCATATTTATATTAATAATCAGAGCGGGATTCCACCATATCGAAGCTATTTTCCCTTGCGGTAGTAACAGAACACAAGCTACACTTGTGCCAACCAATTACTTCCTGGAGTATTTGATAGCAAATTGTCACTTGAATAGGTCATGTGACACAATACGTATTACATAATACAATTTGCTTGTTAGTACTTCTGGAAGCCAATATCGTAACTTGCAGGGCTTCTTTGACGCCCCACACATGACACCTTTGTGAAATTCTATCGGGATACTATTTGACCGCAAATAACCTGTAGAAAAAGTAAATTCGCATTTTTCTCTTATTGTCATTTGCTATGCAGACAACGTAATACAACAAAATGTTGTAATATGTTAATAGACGATTAGAAACAATATACAGTATACCCAGAAAACACGTCAAAAACGTATTAAATAGTAATTTTATCGGGTATAAAAATATACATTTTCATTTTGAATAAAAAAGACAATTTTAAATTATGGCTGTGAACTTAACTAGCCTTGAAAATAACTTTTTTCTAATATTATTCTATTTAGATTTTTTGTGGCAACATAAATTGATGAAATGGCATAAAACGTAATATTAACTCTTAAATATACTGCTAACAACTTTTTTCTGCACTAATCGTCACTAAAGTAGCTCAATGTGCCCAAACAAAAGCGGCTGTAATAATCATTTTCTACGCTAAATATACGAAAATTAGTTTCACAATTTGTAATAGCTTTGGATTGATAATGGGGATCAAAACAATTTAGAGGGTTACCAACGATTGCTCAGAAACAAACAAAAATGTGAATGGACTTTAAAACATTTTATAGCTCACATTTTATTATAATCTGAATTATATAATCGAGGTTTAACCGTATTAATAGGGTTGACAACACTGTAATTTTGACATTTGGCAATCGTTCTTCGGAAAAAGCTGCTCGGAGGGTATTGACTAAAAAAACCTTGATTTGGTGAAGACAAAAAAGAACTGGAAAAACCGGTATTAGTCATTATAAATTTCGGTTCACAAAAACGAAAACAAAACTTTATGGATAGTAACGAAAAGAACGAAAACGAAACATTTCGTTTTCGCACCGAATAGCAGAAACGAACGCATTTTTTATCGTTTTTAGTCCCTGTTTAGAAGTAACTACAACCCTATTTCTTGATGTCCCACAAGCCTTCGACAAAGTGTGGCATGAAGAATTAATCTATAAACTTAACAAAATATTGCCCTACCAATATGTAAAAATTTTAACTTCCTACATTACTAATAGAGTTTTTAGAGTAAAACAAGGGGAAGCCTATTCAGAATTGAAAAAAATACAAGCAGGAGTGCCACAGGGGAGTGTCCTTGGACCTGTCTTGTTTCTACTCTACACCAGTGATATACCAAAACTGAATCAAGCGAAATTAGCTACATTCGCTGACGATACAGCATTGCTGGCAACAGGTAAAACAGATATAATTTCCACCAAAAAACTACAAACAGCTAGTGATGCCATACACGAATGGACCAATAAGTGGAAAATTAAACTAAATGAAACGAAATCAGTTCATATCAACTTTACAAATAAAAGATTGAGAAACTCTCCAGCAATAACAATCAATGAAACCATTGCCCCACACGCAAACACTGCAAAGTATCTTAGTATGACTCTGGATGCTTAATTAAGGTGGAAAGAACATATTAAGAAAAAGCAAAGGAGTTTAACATTAAAATCGCACAATACAGCTGGCTTATTGGTAAATATTCCAAACTGTCATTATACAACAAAATTTTGATTTACAACCAAATTATTAGACCTACATGGTTGTATAGAATACAATTATGGGGGTGTGCAAAAATTACAAATATACGTAAGATACAAACTGTTCAAAACAAGGTGTTACATGAAATGCCTAACGCTCCCTGGTTTGTCAGAAATGCCGACCTTCATGGAGACTTGGGCATCTTAACCGTTGAAGAAGAAATCAAAAGATTTGCAAAGAAGCATGAAGTCAGGCTTCAACTACACGAAAATGCAGAAGTTCTCCAGCTGCTAGACAACCAGAACCTATGTCGAAGACTGAAGAGAATCAAACCGTTCGAACTTTCCAAGTGGTCTGTGTAAAAGATCATTGTGCAAGTGTTAGTGATATATTTCCCTAAGGATAACAAAGACAACTAAAATACGTCGCTGGACTGATTTTAGCTAAGTAACTTAGATTTAAGATTTAACAGATACAAACTAATGGTTGGTCTTACTTCTACACCAGTTTTAGTGTTCAAACACCTAGTGTTTTAATTTAAAAAAAAATATAAAAAACAATGTAGACGATAATGTATAATGTGCTGTTACATGCCATTTTCTGGTAATACAAAACGCGGCATAGAAAAATAGACACAGCCGAAATTATTACAGCTGCAAGGCCGATCACGGACGTGATAACTGAAAAACTTAAACTGCTTAAAGTTTTGAATAATGAGTACCTACTTTTTGGATTCTACAAGTCGCTGCTATGACTGCATCGGCAAGTGAAAATGACGATACTGCACGATTTTTTAATATTCGATAAAGTATTGGAGCGTTAAATAAGTATGTTGTCGGTGGTAGTAAATTGATATTTTTCCAGTGAGCACTCATGTAGAATAATTACATTAAGCTAAGCTTTTTAAAAAAGAAAATCGTACAAATTACTGACATTGCACTTTAATTGTGCGTCTGTTGGGGTTGTTATTTCCAGACAATCGTCCAACAGTTTCAAATGAAATATCTGAAAATCATTTTTCGTTCAAGGATTATCTATATTAAATGTTTGCTCACTGATTTGGAAATTTGTATGTCCATAATATGGTATTATATTAATAATAAAACTGGGCCGATTTGTTATCTAAAATGCTGATTCTTTAACGCTTCAAAAATTATAAAGATTAAGAGAGCTACAAGACGCTTTAAATGATTATCTTTTGAAGGAATTACAACGGTTTTAATTATATAATTTAATTATGTCAAAGCTCTTTATATTGTTTTTTAGGAAGACACTAATTAAATTCTTTGTTGATTCGCGTATCTATCTATTTTATGCAGGTCTGTAGATTTTATTAAAACAAGATTGAACAGCGTATAATTTATTTAAATACTTCTTTGTGCATTTTTAATCCGATTGTTTTGTTGCTTATTCACAAAACACAAAAGAAAAGAAAATTCTTATACATTTTATCACTAATCATTCGTTGCATAACTTTTAATATCGAACTACTTAAAAACATCAATCTTTATGAGACTACAGTTACTGGATTTTGGGATATGTCGCAACATTCATTAAAAACTGATTCTAACAATAGCATATCGATGGGAATAATCAAAGTATAACCAGATGGTATTCGCTTGCGTCACATTTACTCATTATTTTATGTTCTATTTAAACACGATGTACTAAAACTGCCAACATTTGAACTGTTTATTTTGAAAATGGCATAAATAACTCTCAGTTTTTTTTGAGATATTATTATTTGATTATTTCCGCGGAGGTGGTACCCTATCGGGTTCCTGTACTGCGACCTATTGGTCTATTGTACTCTCTGGTGATAGCCCCTTAAAGAAGTCCTGTGTTTGTGAAAAATTCCAGAAGTTTTTTCAAGGATGTTTTTCTTAACTTTTCTTGGTTGGCTCTTTCCATCCCTAGAGTCTAAGCCGATAGTGTGTGAATCCTTCACATTGGCATATTACGTGAAGAGGAGTTTCTTCTTCTTCACCACATCCTCTGCATATATCGGTATCCGAGAGCCCTATTATGTAGAAGTGTTAGTTTAGCCCACAGTGTCTTGTGACGAATCCTGTAGCTGCTCTTTTCTTAGGAGAACATTGGCAGGATACCTTAATATGCGCTTGTCCTGCACCTTTTTTCCAATGAGGATTATGCCCTGTATTAATATGTCTTGAAGACACCGCTTGACTGTTCCATAGGATCTACCAACTGCGGGTTCTGGTCCGAAGAAAGGTGTCTGGCTGCCAATTTTGGCTAGGCTTCCTCGTTCCCTGGTATATTAGTGTGCCCTGGGCACCATACCACTTTAATATTATTCCTGCTTCTTAGCACGTTAAGAGGCTGGATGCAGTCAGAACAAGTCCTTAGTTTGCTTCTGACGAGCCAAGAGCTTTCACGGTGCTTGGCTGTCGGACACTATGAAGATTCTATTATTAATTATTATTAAAATCTCTTGATTTATTTATGTTTAACAATAAAATTTCTGTTGATGAAAATAGTGCTGATTATGAAAAATGATAAATAATTTTATAACAAATTTTTCTTAAAAAATTGTTTATTGCACAATCCGATTTTGAATTTAATGCTTCATTAAAATAATATAAATATTTAAAATTAATCGTCTTACCTTTTTTTTGTTAATTACCACTTATTTATATTTATCATCATTTATAAAATTTATTTGCATCTTACCCATAGAAAATCCCTTTCAGTCAAGTTCATATTGGATCCGTTTGATGAACTTTAGTTTCAGAGAGTTTATTTTCTATTAGGCTATTTAAATAATCTAAAGCGGAAACACGAGAGATCGTGTATTTATTTGATATTCAGTCTTGACTCGATGTTAATAGGCGCTGTTTCGGTGGTATTCTTATTATTATTTCTGTGTTTAATTCGTACAATGGTTTCTTTAAAAGGATTCCATTTCGACTTGAATAAGATTCTTCTCTAGTTTTAATTCATTCCATTTTATGTTGCATCTGTTTTTGCATTTCTGCTCTTTGAAAGTTTAATAAATATAAAAATAACTGGTAAAATGTCTACTTAGCATTTACACAATTATGTGTTGTGAAATGGTGGTTTATATAACAATCGTGTTTTAAATATATTTACCTAGTCTAGTCTTGTTTTGAAATCTTTTATATTGTCAGAATAGACCAAAGGTTACCGCTCTTTATGGTTTTCATAGATTTTAAACAGGATTATGACACCTTTAAAAGGTCAAAGGTAAATGAAGCAAAATTTAGTAAGGTTAGCGGCAGCGACACTAGACACAAAATACAAGATTCTGGTTAAGGGGCATACATCGGTGATCCGTTTGTCAACATTTTTGTTTAATGTAGTGTTAAAAAAAGCCATAAGGGGTTCATGTATAACGACGAAAAGGACAGTATTGCCAACGTATACAAATTATAGCTTACGCAAATGGTTTAGTCCTTATCGTGTCCCACAATTCTTAGCCCACAATTCTTCGCCCATAATTCTTCGCCCACAATTATTTAATACTTTATCTTCAGCTGTCTTTTTTTTTGACGTGTTCCTTCCATTTTAATTTGACGTCTAAGTTTAGGCCAACATATTTAGCAGTCTTTTTGCAAGGGATTATATTATTATTTAGGTACGCATTTTATTCTTTTGTTGGTGAAATAAACGTGGACAGATTTTTCTTCGTTAATTTTTATATGCCACTGTTTTGCTCATGCATATATTTTATTAATTGCGCTTTGGTAATTTTCTGTTGTTTCTTCTATGGGAACTGCGGTGTCGTCAGCAAATGTAGCGGGTTTTAAGTTTTGTGTTTCTGGAATGTCATGTGTATACAGCAGGTACAATACCGGTCCAAGGACACTTCCTCGAGGCACCCCTGCTCTTATGAACTCAAATTCTGAGTATTCGTTTTCCATTTTGACCTTAAACGTTCGCCGAGATAGATATGACTCCAGGAGCTGACTATATTAAACAGGAAGCATTTTCTTTAATTTTATTAGTAATCCTTTATGCCAGACTTTGTTAAATGCTTTAGCAACATCGAGGAATGTTGCCAAACAAATTTTCTTTTCTTTTAAGGACTTCTCTGTCATTTATTATTCGATGAACCTGGTCTACGGTGGAGTGTTTGTCACAAAATTCAAACTGATGTGGTGGAATAAGTTTTTTTCTCTCGATTATGATGTTCATTCTTTTTTATAGCACATTTTCGAACAGCTTTGAAGTTATAGGTAGGTGAAATTGGCCTATATGATGTAATCTCATCGATCGGTTTCCCCGGTTTTGGTTGAACAGATAATAAATTAAATAAATCATCGATTATGGTACTATTGTGTGTGACCTCTGATTCCATACTGCATACATTTCTTACAATCTGTTTAGTTTTGTGCTTAAACTACGAAATGTTACGTTTTCAAGTGGACGTCCTGCCTCATTTTAGTTGACCATATAACTGCAAAGTGTGGTTTATCGCTCAAATCGACATAAATTATTATTATAGTTCACTTTGGCATCATGTGCAGACGCAATAATGCATTAATTCTCGGATATTTGAATGGATCGGACGGTTTGTGTAAGAGGTTGGCTGAATAACGGGCAGGTACCCGCATTACGATATACCGTCGGCGTCCCTTGCACAAATACAATGCATATATGTTGTGTGTGAAATGGCCTGGCGTTGTTTTGTTCCAAGTCAACAATATACGTTTAATATAATTCAAAAGGCAGAATGCGGGAGTTAACTAGGAATACTGCGTTATGGGCAGTGCAATTAATTATCTTGCTAAATTCACAATGGAATCTACTAGTGCAGCTTCAATCGCTGCAGGTTTGTTGTAAGTCATGCAGATAATTGGCCTTTTGTTGTTGTAACTTTAAAAAACGATACTACAACCGAACCATATGAGATAATAATATGCACGTTATGATAGCATTTCTATCTCAGTCCCTGCTTATAAATAAATCTATAACGATAGAGCATTTAATTCTAGATCCATTCACATTTTTTTTTATATATTTACCTGTTATAAACCCCCAATTTACCACAATTATTTGAAAAATTAAACTTAAACTGAAATATTCTAAGACCATCTACTAATGACAATGATTCAATACATGAATAAACTTTTGTAACAAAAACTTAATACAAATTACCTATATAGAGGATGTCCCAAATTCGAGTAAATGCATGGGGATCTCGCTTATCTTAAGAGCTACGAGGTCGGTTAAATTAGAGCAAAGTTGCGAAATTAAATGGTCAACAAATATCTGCAAAGAAAATTTTCATAGCTGTCTTAGTTCAAAAGTTATTCAAGAAAAACTGAAAAAATTGATTTTCGTTTTTTGGTCCTATTTACTAAATTATTTAAGATATCGAAAATCTGGAAGTACTGCTCCATGGCAACTTCTTACACTTTGCATTTTGAGATAACATAGAATTTCTAACGTTTCGTCTTTTCAGAACCATCAACTTCATTTTTTTTTGAAAAGGCGAAAAAAATTTAATCTCATAGTCGGATAGCATTTTATCTTCTGATTTCAATGATATGACACTTTATATCTAAAATGATATTTTACCACAAAAACTTGAGAAAAACTCATGTTGTCCAATTTTTGAATCAAAGAATCTTGTACAAAATAAAAGCAAAATAAAAAACCAAACATTTTTTTTAAATTCTGTTAAAACTGTCACTTTTACATTAATATGATCGTAATTAATTGTATAATTTGAAACCAGCTAACAATTCTTTGAATTTGTGCTTTTTTTTAATTAAATATGACAATCAACACTTTTTAAGGAATTCCAGAAATGTCATAATATACACAAAATTATGTTTTCTCATCGCATACTTATTAATTTTCAACAGTTTATTCAATATTTGCAACACCTTTTATTTTCCATAATTGACAAAAATTATTTTAACAATACTTCACAATACACAAATGGATAGCGAATAAATAAATAAATTAAAAATGTACTACCAGAACATAGTGAAAATAAAAATTGCGAACAAAAGAACAAATTAATATCAAAGAATTTCTAGCTGGCTGCAAATTATACAATTAATCAAGATCATATTTATGTCAAAATGACAGTTTTAACAAAACAGCAACAAAAATTTTTTTTTTTGTTTGTATAAGATTCTTTGATTCAAAAATTGGACAACATGAGTTTTTCTCAAAATTTTGTGGTAAAATATCATTTTAGATATTAAGTGTCATATATCATTGAAATCAGAAGACAAAATGCTATCCGACTATAAGATTAAAAATTTTTCGCCGTATTTAAAAAAATAAGTTGATGGTTCTGAAGAGACGAAACGTTGTTGGAAATTCCATGTTATCTCAAAATGCAAAGCGTAAGTTGCCGTGAAGAAGTGCCTCCAGATTGTCGATATCTAAAAAAATTGAGGATATAGGGCAAAAAAACTAAAATCAATTTTTTCAGTTTTTCTTGAATAACTTTTGAACTAAGACAGCTATGACAATTTTCTTTGGAGATATTTGTTGAACATCTAATTTTGCAACTTTACCCTAATTTAACCGACCTCGTAGCTCCTAAGATAAGTGAGATCCCCATGCATTTACTCGAATTTGGGACACCCTGTATACTTTACTTATACTTCAAAATGTACCGTTAAATTTACATCTAACAAATGTATGTTGTAATTATTAATGATAATGAAAAGATACTTTAAACAAACGTATAATGAAATGTTAGAACAAACAGAGGAAGACGAAGAAATTAATGGAAGAATGAAGTAAAGCAGTGACTACAAGGAGCAAACGTTAGAAAAAATGAAGAAGCATAATCATCAACAAAAAAAAACATACCTCGACACCGAAAGGTGCAGGAAAACTCGATAAAAAAAGATTTCAGAATCCTATTTGCTTTGTTTATATTCTAAAAACAGATAATCAATCAGCCTTCGAAAGAAGAATGTCATATTTGATAATATTTTGGTAAGACGTTTTCACTGTAGTAAATAATCTTGAAAAATCGTTTATTTGATGCGAGCAGAATGACAACCAGAAAAATAAAGCCCGTTTTCATTTCGTTCATTCTCAATACCAAAGGCAATGAAACTGCTTGACATACGGATTCGGCGTTTTACTTTTTGTTTTGATCGTAGTCTGTAACCAAACACTCAATTTGAGCTACTATTGTAATGGAAATATTATCAATCACTATCACGCATTTGCTTCATAGAATTCAACATCGGAAAACAAACTAATATTTCTCCTCGACTTAAAAAACGATGCTCAAGGGCAGCCAACAACTATCAATATAATTTATCAAAACATCATGACAGAAGTAGCCCTTGTATTCGTTGTATAACTACCGAGAATTATTAATAAGAATTCGTTTATATACATATGAACATTAGTCTTATCAAAAATAACCATCGAATGAAAAATGTTGTTTGAGATTCATGTTTTTCGAGTCCCAACTTAGCGTTGTTGCCGTCAGTCCTGAGTAATTCGTATTAGCATTCTATCAATCATATCGGACGTGCGTTGTGTATGCACTTTGTTAGATGCCACGCTATCAACGCCAAGATACTTTGCGCTCGTTGGAAAAGCTTTGTAATAAAGTTGTAAAACATTATTTAAACCCACTTAAACGATATGTTCTAAAGCACGGCCTGTTTATTTGAACCATAATATTTCGAAACAGGCCATAATTATAGTTTGCCCAACAACTAAAAGACAAAAAAAATATATTTTTGTTTTGGAATTTTGAAATGGATTCTTTGGTTCTATCGCTTTTATTAGGCGAGATACTTTTGTTTTACTCCTTTCTTCTCGAGATCTGCCCCAGAGCAATAATCGGTTGATTAAGCATTTTGCATTTTGGCAGCAAGATATGCTGCAATGCAAGCGAGTGGTTAGTAAACTTACATTAAAGCCCTAACAAAAGATAAAATGTCTTTTTTTAAATCTGATTTATTTCGGTAAATTTTCGCTGCCGCAGCCAGTCACCGAAGTGGAAGGGGGGAAACAAGGATGGGGTGGGTAAGGGTAGAGGGTAGGTGGAAGTACTGTCACAGCATTTGCCTATAGTAGGTAAAAGAAACTACATGGAACCCCTACAATGACAGGCGGCCTCGGGATTCGATCCGAAGACCTCTCGAGTGCTCGCTAGGTTGCTTACCAACTAGCCATCGAGCTAGGGGGAGAGATTCTTAAAGTGACCCGAAGTAAATGTTCAGCGCTGTATTAAAAACAACCAAAAAATGTCGAAAGTTGTTCGGGGTGAAACAAATTTAAATATTTTACGGGGTTATCTCGGTTACCATAATAGTTGGCGAAAATCTGATATGTCTCACGGGTTATTTTCTTAAGATAAACACGCCTGTGTTTTCAGGTTTTTTTTGTATCACATTTCATTTAGGCGCTACAGGCAAAAAAATAATTTTTAACGTTTTTAAAAATTTACTGTAACTTTTATCTTTATAAAAATAAAAGACAATGTTATACAGGCTTTTTAATAAAAATTGTTATGCTTAATTTAAAAATGATTTTTCATCACATAGAAAACAATATGCTTAGAAGAACATTATCATCTACAAAGTGCAGAACTCAAATTTGTATTGCCCATTGAGAGAGGGCTACACTTTAAACAGAACCAGTAATTTAGATTTAATAGTAATAGTGAGTAAAAGATTATACATTTTTTTGTAAAAAAATATCTTAAATAATAGAGTACAAGTTATAATTTTTTTGTGGTTATTAAGTAGTGCTAGTTTATTTACATAATGATTTTTTTTAATGGCCACTTTGATTATACTTAATTAACAAAAGCAATAATATTGTAATAACTAACTTATTTTTAAAGATAAACCTAACAACCCACACATCAATTGAACGAAAACAAAATCTCTTTTTAATGAACCCATAGCCAAGTATTTTTGCCATTTAAAAAAGGCAAGTTTGGCTTATATCTCAAAAATCGAGTGTGCTATGACTTTTTCGATATTTTTTTCAATCCTCAGTGGCAGATCTTGTTTTGTGGGGCCGCAGGCGCAACCTGTTCTGGAGACCCCCTATTGACCCTACTAAGAATGGGATGGTTCACCAAAATGAACAATGTAGGAAATCAATAAATCATAACGTCTTTAATTTTCGGAATCAACAAAAACAAACACAAAAATAAGATGCGGAAATAAAAAAAATATTATCAGGTACCAGAAAAAAGATCACATTTCCATTTAAAAGAAAAAATCACATCTTAGGTAAAAAAAATCACAGTAACATTCTGCATCATACAGTTTATCGGCTTGCAGTGCACTGTAATCAGATGCAAGCAGGGTTTTATGGCAAACAAAATCTAGAAAGAAAATTTTCTTTGGCATTTTTGTGTATCAGTAAAAATAGCCGAGATATTTGAGTTTAAAAATTTTGGTTGATTCAGGTTTCGTTATATCACGCAAGACATGGAATAAAAAAAAAAAAATCTTATTTCAAATACCCTCCTAAACAGTTAACCTGTGTCTCATTTAACTTTTTTTTTAATTATTTACGGAGATAGCAAATTGTCACATCGATAAGTGCAACATCCAAAAATATTCAACCGAATACAAAAAGAAATAAAAACTTCATAACTCCAGTTGCTAAAGGTTTTTATCTTACTCTGTAATACCAAATTTTAGATTTGTAATGTTAATAGACAATAAAAAAGTTAAAAACACAAACAATTAGGTACATTTTTCAGTTCAACACTTTCAGTTTAAATTCTAAATAATACAATAATCCTTCCATTTTTAAGAGTTTCCAAGATCCTTATGTTCTTCACTTTTTAACTTACACCACACATTAAACACACATAAACAAAAAAAAAAATAATAATAGGGTTAACAAACGCCGTATCTAAATGTTAAATTTTTCATCGAAAAATTGAAAGGGTGAAAACTCACTTCTAATGCACGCGATGCTGTATTTTATACGCGTACACGCAACATTCAAATTTGACTGGTTCCATCAAATAAATGAACATACTTGCTCTATGAGCTACATTGTGGTACGGCGCTCCGTATGATGTACTTTCATGCATAGGTTTACATTTTAAGATACATTTTTATATCACATTTATTCAGCGCGTAAAAGCATAGGCAGGTATCCTGAAACGTATGAAACTATAAAAGCGTAAGAGGGTTTCGCATGATGTTATTTTGAGACATAAAATTCTTTTTTGAAACGCCAAGAAAAAGTTACTACATACCACCAACATATTGAGAATGTTCCGTCAGCATAAACTCTCCAGATACGCTGTTCGTTGATTCAGATGAAAGGAAGTGATATTTTCCACTGCCTACTTGTTCTTAAAGATTAAATCTTTATATTTCACTAAATTAATGAATCGATGACTAATTCAAGTCAATAGGGTGACAATCATCTACATGCTTTGTATGGGTAACTTTGTTATTGTAAGAGTTACATAGTCGGTTAAATTAGCAAAGTTGTGCAGAATTTCTATACAAATTTAATGCCATTTTGACATTTGATGTACACCTTCAACTTTTTTAAATACTCTGAAAAAACTAAAAACACGATTTTATTGCAATAATAATAATTGCAAATAATTCCATAGCCACCTATGTTAAAACCAAAATATGAAATGATTCCTGTAAATTGGAAAAAAATATCGAAAAAGTCATAGCACTCGATTTTTAAGATATAAGCCAAATTCGCCTTTTTTTAATTGTCAACCGTAGCTATAGGTTCATTAAAAAGAGAATTTGTTCTGGTTTTATTTATGTATGTATGTTGTACTAGGTTTATTTTTAATAATAAGTAAGTTAAACAGTTTTTCTTTAATAACTCGAAAACCGGAAATGATAGAATAAAAAACGGTTCTAAGTTTTCCCCAAAAAACTGCACATTTTTGTTAATTTAACCGTTTCTCTATCTTGACTATTAAGCGAGATACCCATGTTATCCCATCGAATTTGGACCACCCTGTACTTTTAATCTGTGTTTGCTTAATGATTCCTACAAAATGTTTGTGATAATTATTGTGGATACAATCTTTGTCGCGTTGTGTAATTTTGTTAATCTATTTCTGTATGGTAGAGTAAAGTGCCCTAATATGAAATACTTTTTTGTATTCGGCAATAATATTCACATTTATTCAACAAAATTTTGCAAAAAAAAATTGTAAGGAATTTGTAATGAATACGCAACACATTAGTCGAATTCTGGTACGATATTACGGTAGATATTTCTTTTATAGCTATTTTTTTTTAAATGTTACTACTATTTCATATTAAGCTCCTGGGGAACCTAATATGGAATATTAGGGGTTCTTAATATGGAATATAGAATTATATATGAAATATACATTAAAATAAACAATTGCTCATAGATTAATCTTTTATTTCTATCTGATTTGCATTATTACTTAAACCAAACCAAAACTCTGTTATTTATGTAAATTAAATTATAATTCAAGTGTCATTCGAACTAAATGTTGGTAATTTATTAATTTTTTACAGGTAGGACAATAGAATTGTTTTTTTGGGTATTTTGCACATTTTTCGTCTGCCCATTTCTGACACTTTTGACAATGAACCCATATCCCTGTACTTAGTGACCATAATCATATTCATTATAAGGCACCTCTATGTATTCCATATTAGGCATCAATGTGACATTTCAAAAATCGGTATATGTTAAACATGAAATGGTCCCAATCAAAATTTTGGTCAATTTCAATGAAATGCTAAATAAACATGCAATAAAATATTTTATATCATTTACCCTAGCATATAATATTTTGCACTGAAAGATTTGGCCTAAAAACTCAGTAGCACGTCAAAAATATATTTGAATCTGTTATGTAAGCTAGTGAATATTTTTTAAGTATTTTACATTTGGGAATGTGTGATCAATGTAAAAATAGGTACATATACTTTTCAACAGATATCGCTTATTCATTGTCATAAAAGTGATGTATTCCATAATAGGTAACTGTTCCATATTAGGGCACTTTACTCTAAATATAAAAAAATAGTTTTAATTGTTTCGTTAAAATTGCACAACCATTAAACACCAGACATTAAATAAATTGAGAAAGTCATTTAAAAATACTACGCAACATAAACCTGTCAGCAATAAAACGAACATTTAGAAAAAGACTTTCCGCTTGTCACACTCCCTATTGAGTGTTATATCATTCCTTTTATCGTTTATAACACTGGAAAAAGTGCGTTGTAAGGTATAAAAGGGAACTGTCTCTGCCATATCCCAGTATTCTCGACCGACGGATACCTAAAAGTAGATAGAAAGCTGTACAAGCTTTTTAAACCCCGCAAACGACAACTATTTTCGATTCCTGCCGACGCTATTTGTATTTCTTAAAGTACCTTTCCGTAAGCGACTGCATTTTGTGTTTAAGATTTAATCGATAACGTTCATCACTGTTTTTTAATTGAATTTTTCAAGGAAGCATATAAGCGACAGGGTTTTTGTGTGTTTTGAAACGACAATCCTGTAAGCTCTGGAACACGCAATAGACTAATTTGTAATAATTATCGATTTTGTGACAAAAACTCGTTACGGGGGAAATTACTCTGGAAATAATTAAAGCGGATTATGTTTTAAAAAATAATTCTAAAAATGTACTCATGCTTTGTATACAGTCGAACGACCTATAACATTGTTTATCAAATAATGGTATAACAACAAAACCTGTTTTGTGTAAATAATTACATTGAAAATTTCGTTCACCTGTCAAATTTGCGTTTTCAACCAATCACTTATCTTAAATCTTCTAAAGACTACCAATAGGAGCATTATTACACGGTAATAATTTTACATTCCCCTGTCAAATGTTGATCCTCCTGTCAAATTTGCGTTTTCGACCAATAACAAACTCAAACTCCTAGAAACGACCAATAAACATAATCATACACTGATAATATACTTTTCGCAATTAACAGATTTTCATCCGTTTATTGGTCGTTTCTAGGAAATCTCAGTTTGTGATTGGTCGAAAATATAAAGTTGGAGAAGGAATTAAATATTTTGGTCTTGATAATTTTTTGACGAATTTCGGCGACCAGTGGCGTTACTTTAATATAGATGAAACCACACCTCTGACGCACCACTCTGACAGTACTTGTAAACTTTGACAAAACATACATTTAATTTGAGAGGTAGGTTGGGTGAAGAACATTTTTTGACAAAATATAACTCGTGCATTGCAAATAATCTATAATTTTTGACATATCTTCACTCATGCAAGTTGAATCAGAAAAATCACTCATGCACTTTGAGCACTCGTTTTTTTTCAGCTCAACTTGCATTCAGGCATATATACGAAAAATTATCGATAATTTTCAATGCACTTGTTATATTACAAATGAAAATACACAGGCAACCTAAATTTCGAGTTAAACATGTGAATCTAGCTTATTATAAGAGATTAAGCATAGGTTTAAATTTGTCAATGTTGCCAAGTTTGATGCTGATTAATAAAATTAAAACAGATTTTACATATCTGCAACTGTTTTAATGAAAATTGAGAAAACCTGCGATACTATAAGTTTTTGCAGTAACTATTTTATTTACAAAAATTGTAACATTTTGTAACGTTTTGTTTTTCGATAGCAGCCTTCTCATGACTGAAGGGCGCTAGGTTTTATTATTTTTATAGTTGGCTGGGACTTATTTACTACATTCTGAAAACTATCAATGGATAAATTAAGTATTACTCAACAAATACAGTGAAAACAGTCTATAAGAAAATACGAAGTTGAAGGTAATATCTCAAAAATGAAAAGTGATAACAAAAATCTAAATTATTTGTTACATTTAAGTAAAAAAGTTCCTCAAGGAATTACAAATTAAATTGATATAATGATTAAGACAAAACATATTTGAGAGAAAAAAGAATTTCAACATTTTCATATTTTTTGCTACAACTTCTGAGGCACTTTTAAAAATTGATTGTGGCTTCTCTCATCCTAATGAATAATTCATTTACGACAAACAAACATGTATCTCGTATAGTAAGCGAGATTCCCATGCAGGAAATTATATCTGGAACAGCAAAATTTGTAAAATTAAGAACTTTTTTCATGACAACACCCTTAATTAAGAGGAAATAAAACAAAGATTTTTGCATTATGATTAACGCACAGTTTTCATCTGACCAACGATTAGTAATAACTCCGAAATTGTCATTTTATTGCAGTGCCAAGCTGACTCGTGCTGATGTTAAGGTCGTCCAGTTAAAAAAGGAATATGTAATAATAAAAAGTTGCACCTTGTTTTTCTGATGTAATTTGTTTTTGCTGTTTTTATACGGTGACAAACTAATGTGCTCCCACCTCAAGACAATCAAATAAATGTAGCAGCATATTCTAAATCTTTGCACCACCGCTGCAGTGTGCAAAAAATCTCGAATGAATGACATTAATTTATCCAACGTCCGGCCAAAGGTAAGACTAGTGGTATCCAAAGATGACCACTATGTTATCGAGTCCCGGGGGTAACATTCGAACGGCCAGCCGTGCCAAGTGCTGGTAACAATTGCTCCCGTAGGCATCCTCTACATCAGAAACATTTAGATTCTAAAAACGTTATCGGACAAAAAATACTAAGCCAGTCCGACATTAGGCGTAGCAGACAACATTGAACTAAATCAGTCTTATTATATTTATAACCCATAAAATGAATTGTGGCTCGTATATGCATAGTAAGTAATAAAGTGTGACTCTTCGTGTGCATTTTTAAAGCAATTGGGAGTTGCATCACCGGCCGGTAAAGAAAAAATAGCTAAAGCACTCTATGTCAAATGCTAGGCTTTACCGCTAAAACGTAGGATTTACCAATTGTCAGACTTTTACAGTAACAAATATTTAAGTATTGTACATATATATATTATACATATATTGTATCATATATGACAACTATACACAAAAAGGGTGACAAAAATAAATGCGAAAACTATCGCGGAATAGCAGTTACAAGCTCCATGAGTAGACTATACGGTAAAATTATAAAAAACAGAATAGAAAAAGAATATCAACACATGGAAGCTAGAGAACAGGCAGGCTTCCGAGCAGGAAGGTCAACAATTGATCATCTGTTTTCCCTAACTCAAGTTATTGAAAAAAAGACTTCGCGAAATCAGGAAATCCACCTACTGTTCGTGGATTTAAAAAAAGCATATGACAATGTTCCTCTAAGTAAGATCTGGCAAACTTTGGAAGGAACCAACATTAATGTCGAATTGATAAACGCTGTGAAAACGCTTTATTACCAACCTACAATAAAAATTAAAGTCGGAAAACAAATAACATCAGGTTTCATATCGTCAAAGGGATTAAAGCAAGGTTGCTGTACATCACCAACCCTCTTCAAAATATACCTCGAAGAGGTTTTAAAACACTGGAAGAAGAAGTGTGGGGCAATGGGTGTACCCCTCACCGATACCATACTTTATACACTATGCTTTGCAGATGATCAAGTGGTGGTGGCTCAGGAGTATGACGATTTGAACTATATGACGAGAAAACTTATCGAAGAATACAGAAAATGGGGTTTAGAAGTGAATTTTGAAAAGACCAAATATATGTGTATAGGTGGACAACAACAAGACCTAATACTAGAAGAGGGAGAACATATAAAAAATTGTAAAGAATACTTATCTGGGACTGAAGATTTCACGAGAGGGCACGCTGGACGATGCAGTTAAAGAGAGAAATAGGCTGGGAAGAGCAGCAATCTCGATGCTGAACAGTGTTATATGGGATAAAAAAATTACAAAGGAAAATAAAAAACTAATTTATAATACAGTAATAAAAAGCATTATAACCTACAGCTCAGAAGTATGGCCGCTAAAAAACAGAACAGAGAATATATTGAAAGCAACAGAAATGGATTTTTGGAGAAGAGCGGCAGGAAGATCAAGGAGAGAAAAAATAACAAACCAGCGTATAAGGGAAATAATGCATATTACACATACGATTACGGATGACATCAAAAATAAACAACTAATATGGTACGGACACGTGCAGCGAATGGAGGAATATAGAATCCCTAAACAAATTCTAAACTGGCAGCCCAAAGGCAGAAGAAAACCAGGCAGACCAAGAAGAAGTTGGAGAGAAGGCATAGATAAGGACATCAGGGAGAGAGAACTAGAAGACGATACATGGAATGACCGAGAAAAATGGAAGCTGGAAATCGGAAAACGTCGGAGAACGTTATAAACCGATATATATATATATATATATACATAGGACTTTAGCATCCAAAATAAAAATTTCATTTAATAGAAGAAAAGTGAAAACTACGCATAAAAATTTAAAATATCGCAATATTTTTTAAGTTTTCCCATAGGACGAGGAAATACACACCAAATTGAAATTGATTGAACTGAAGAATCTTAGGTAGTTTGTGATTCTGAACAACTTTTAGATACAGGCTGTCTCAAATTCGAGTAAATGCATGGGGATCTCGCTTATCTTAAGAGCTACGAGGTCGGTTAAAGTAAGGCAAAATCGCTAAATAAGATGCTCATCAAATATCTGCAAAGAAAATTTTCATAGCTCTCTTAGTTCAAAAGTTATTCAAGAAAAACTGAAACAATTGATTTTCGTTTGTTTTTTTTTTGCATATTTTTAAAAATTTTTAAGATATCGACAATCTGGAAGCACTTCTCCATGGCAGCTTCTTACGTTTATATTTTGAAATAACATAAAATTTCCAACAACGTTTCGTCTCTTCAAAAACACCATCGACTTCATTTTTTAAATACGGCAAAAAAAATTATATCTCATAGTCGGATAAGCATTTTGTCTTCTGATTTCAATGATATATGACACTTAATATCTAAAATGATATTTAACCACAAAAATTTGAGAAAAACTCATTTTAGAAAATGGGGTAAAATAACGAAAATCAATTTTTAGTTTTTCTTGCATAAGTTTTGAACTAAGACAGCTATGAAGGTTTTCTTTGCAGATATTTGATGAGCATCTAATTTCGCAACTATGCCCTAATTTAACCGACCTCGTGGCACTTAAGATAAGCGAAATCTTCATGCATTTACTCGAATTTGGGACACCCTGTATAAACTTTTGTTCTAAAATAGTTAGTGGCCAATATTCGGAACTATTTAGTTTGTATGGTTAGGTCTATGTACGATAGTCTCAGTCAACACGTCTTTTTTTGATATAATAATAAAAATTAAACAATTTTAAATCTCTACCAATTTTTATTGAAGTATTTTTCTAAGCATCCATCCCTAAATGCAATAATTGCTGCTATTGAAGATCATAATTTCAATATTTCCGTTGCGTAAAACATTAACTTTAACGATAACGATAGTGAGTTTTTATGAAACGTAAGCATTTCAGTATCTGCGTCGTTATTAGCTTACTTTGTCTGCCTGAGATAACATTTTTACCTAGCAGTTGGTCGAGGAACCTCACGAAGCCAATAAAGCTAGAATGTGCTGCGCAGCTTGCAGTATCGTTATTCTAGGGTTACTAGATTTGCTTTTTTATGCGAAATGCGCGAAGTGAATATCGAATGACGTGCTCACCCTGGTTTTGACTCCGGCAGATGCTCTTAGAACTGTTATATACGGTCGGTTACCTGAAACAAAACAAGAAAAAAATTATATTCCCAGCTCAAAACGTCTATTTATATAGCCATCTTACTGACAACGTTCGAATGAAAATGCGCTTTGACTTCGATTGAATAACAATAAAGATTTATCTCGAACGTGAAAACTATCGTTGAATCACAATTTTAAATCTTTTGTTGGTTTTCAGTTCTTAGCAAACCCTAGCACATTTTAAATTACTACTAAAACAAACGTGTTTTAAACCTTGATAAAAAAATCTTAAGTGTACTGGCGAGTTTGCAATGTTATGCGCCTTTAAAATCACAGACACGGTTAAGAAGAATCAGTATTATGCCGAATTAACGTGTGTATAGTAGAAAGTTACTAATCAAGTAGCTAAACTTGTCAAAATGTTGGTGTCTACATCCATTTTAGTAAAAATTGTTTAGAAAATGCAAAACCGTGCTGAAGTTAATAGAAATGCTAATCAGGGAAGGTCATGATATGTTGTCGCTAGAATCTGATCAAGGCTGTCTTTATTATTGCATCAAGAACGTCAAAACTAAATGTTTTGCAGAGTTATACGTGCCACTGGCCATTTCCTTCGAAAAAATAGGGGAAACACTGAAAAGTTAAATAATAAAGGAAATTTTGCGATCGTGTTGGCCATGAAACCGTCAGAGATAAAATCGAAATTTTTCTACTTACCAATTCGCGCATCGTTTGCGAGTAAAAAGGTGCAAAGTTTTTGAAAGAATCTTAAACGGTTCCAGAAAAACGTCAAAAACGAAACCCCTGCAAAAGCGCTATGATTTGAGAAGTTCTGGTATTTTTGTTATAACTAAGTATGTATAGGCGTTTAACACAGGAAAAACCGTTTTTACAAGGGCCTCGTTTTTCGTGTTTTTCTGCGGAACTCTTAAGGATTTTTTTTAAAAAATTTGCACGATTTTACTGGCAAAGGATGCGCGCATTGGTAAATAGAAGAATTTCGATTTTATCTCTGACGGTTTTATAGCCTAGCTAGGCGATCGCAAAATTTTCCTTTATTATTCAACTTTTCGGTTTTTTCCTATTTTTCGGAAGAAAATGGCCAGTGGCACATATAACTCTGCAAAATATTCAGTTTTGATGTTCTTGATGCAATAAACACAGCCTTGATCAGATTCTAGCGACAACATATTATCGTGACCCTTCCTTGTAAGCAAAATATCTTCAGTATAAACATTACATTCACCCAAGTAAAACATTATTTGCTAAGTAAAATAAAAACTTTTCACAGTAAAATAAAAATTCTGCTGACCTGACCTAACCTGAACTTACCTAACCTAACCGACAATAATTAGTATAGACAACTTTCGACAAGTGGTAGCTTTTCTACGCAATACCATGGTCACCTTCATCTACAATCCGCAGCGCTACTTACATGGCCGTCCCAATTGACTATAAACATCAAAACGTTCACCAGCCAGTGCTCCCCATGAAGTATATAAATATATTTTTTAAATTAACAGTTCGTCACACAATGTTCCTTGTATTACATAAAATTTTGGACTTATTAGTAAACATCTAGATGTAAAAATAACCAACAGCAATCAACTTCGTTTATGGGGGATTCCCTGAGATGATCATGTGCTTTAACGGGTTTGTTGCTTTGCCAAAAAATATTTAAACATCTCTCAAACTCAGTTTTAGTTGAGAATTAAATCAAGAAGAAAATAATTCATAAAAATATTTATGTAATTTATCTTAATTTGGGCATTTAACCGACATTATTAGTAATAACATGACATTTAATCCCTGTAAGAATATAAAACTCCCTTTGACTGCTTACAACAACAAAAAATTCGTTAATGGGACGGCCATATCACATAAGCAGCCTGCCTCACATGTCATTTTATTTACTGGGAAATTAACCATTTTAATATGTGTAATTAATTTTAAAATTGCTATAAATACTAAATAGGTAACTGTGTAAAAAGATTTTTTTATTATAAATTTAGTTATAAACTTGTAATACTGATTATATAGGTAAATTTTTAAAACTGTTTAATTTTCAGCGTTTATTATAAAAAAAATCGATTGTGTAAATGTTTAATTCACAAAATTTCTGTTAATAAACACCATCATCAATTTAATGTCGACTCTTTCGATAATCTTATTAAACCTGTTAGAAACATTGTTTTTAATGTATTTTGTGTCACATAAAATTTTTATTAAGTTTTATTCCTTCGTATTACATTTACACTACGTCAAAAACTTATGCTATCATGTTACCGACGCATTACTTGACAAAAAGTTTTCCACAAAAACTTTCCTGAGAATGCCCAACTTCCACACGCAAGTAAAACTCAAGAATCCAACCCTATTTACAAAAATTTCATTTAAAAATTCCGGTCAACATACACTGATATAAAATAAAGGGCTTATTAATATTTCATTGCTAAATTTTAAATCTAAACTTTCGTTCGTTAAGTTGTAAGCTGTGTAAACGCATTCGTTTATATATTTTCCTGAAGTATTGGTGTGCCAAGTAAACAGAAATATATGCTAACAGAAACTTTGGGCATTCACGAAATACATCTCAAGACAAAGATAATCTCAAAGTCCTCACACTAGCTTCGAACAAAGGCAGAATCAACTATGGTACACTGAAAGGCCGCAGAGTTTGCAATTTTTCAATCTCGGCAAAATATTAGTATACAGAATTCGTAACGTTAAGCCAGTAGTAATCTTCTATAGTAGATAAATTACTTTTTACGCCAAATTATTAGACCTCCGTTACACAGGGGGTCCACCTAGTGCATATTTCCTTCATATCTGGTTAATTATTCATAACAGAAAAAAAATCAGAACCAAATTTGTTGCAGATCGTGAGTTACATCACCTAAATCATAAAATATTTCAGCTACACTGAGTGTTTTGTATCATTGCACGGATTTACAAATTTTTTACTTTTTATACAAACCGCTCTATACACGGTTTAGAATTGAAATTAAATTATCTTTCAAAAATGTTTAAGGTTTTTATACCTCAAATTAATCGCTTTTAAAATAATAAAGGTTTTTGAAACTATTGACGGATACAGACTTTAAAGAAAATATTAATATTTACCTATTTAACATCGTCAATGTAAAATATTTACAAAGTTTCCGTAACAATATGCTTACAGTGCCTTATCTATAGGTAAACTTGGCTGAATTTTGAAAACGGATAAGTCAATTTTTTTAATAGGAACATCGTATATTTATTTACCTCTTCTTGTAGATAATTTAATTGTCTTTAATAAACATGCAGGATGTTTGATGTATATCTATAAGTGATAAAACTGGTAAAAAAAGCATATAAAACCAAAATCTATACTTTGAGTTTTATCCAAACAATTTCTGTAGGTACCAAAATAGATACAGTACTTTTATCTTTAGATTTGCATTCAGCAGCCCTGTCCATAATTAACCAATTTTGTAGCTCTTAAAAGATTTGTTCCAACAAGGCTATATACGATCCAATGCGCTATCAGGATTCTGCGCAGTATCAATATCGCGTTCCAGCACAGTCTCTGATAGTTCACCGAACGGTCAGTCGGCTGTTCCAACTGTTACAAAATTAATCGATGAACTAGTCAGTGTACGGTCAAAACAGTACGTGAATGAAGGTATGTACTAGCACCTGGATTTTTACACGCATGCGCTGTTCATAGCTAACGTGAGCTCTGGTAACTATGCATCGCCCTCCCAATCCCATTTAGTACTGGATTCTTAAGGTGTTTACGCTTGCGATGGGTACATTTCTATGAACCCAATATCATTTACAGTTAGGCAAGTCGTAAAAGAGTTTCAACAACATTTCTTAGTACACAGTTCACGCATGCGAATAAACACCAGTTCATATACTCATCCATGAATTGGTTTTAAATCGCTTGTTGGAACAAACCTAATATAAGATATATTTTCATGTAGAGTCTCGAACTTGAGACACCCTGTATAGACGGACCACTCTGTTTCAGATTATTTAGCAATGTTACCGACATTACACAATTATTTAAGTATTTTCTTCCATATTTCCAAATAACTCGTTTGAAACAAAAGCGCAAGTGACGTCTAATATGAAGACGACATTTACAGGAGCTACCTTTGATCTCCGGCATAATTTCATTTCATAATTTAGCAACGAAATTTAAGTTAATTCGCTAGCCTTACTTTATGCAGCAAATAACACAAAACTCTCTGTAAATATTTGAAAAGCCGTTTAACGTTGGAGTAGAATAAATGAGAAGTAAAATCTTAAATCCAAATTATTAGTTGACCTTAAAATAACAAAAACGAGTGAAGATAGGTAATATTTATTAGCAAATTTCAAATTCACCCTAAAAAGTGTCCCAATAGTGTTGACAAATATTTTGAGTGCGATTTTAAATATGCAAGTTATAATCAAGAATTTAAAAAACAATTTATTTTAGACATAGTTGCTTTTAAATCACAGATCGTTTTAACCCATTTAACCTACTCTGTATCTCTCACGAGATTTCCATGCTGTTCGCGATGACTGGGATTGTTGAATAAAACGAAATAAAATATTTAGAGACCGCTTTTTCCTCAAAGAAAAATCTAAATTGTCCTGGAAAAGTATACTTTACTTTGCAATAAAACGTTAGCTTATTGCGCTACTCAAAACTTTGAAGAATAAAGAGATTTTGACAACGAGAGTAGTCACGTTGAATATAAATTGTTGTCTTATTCGGAAATGGTACGATAAACCGTACTTGTTGGAGTGACATGCATACACCAGCAAAGAGCTTTTTGGCATTTTATACCGCGTCGGTCATTTTATGGCACTACGCTTACAGCAGAAGCGTAGTTAGTAAGTTATGAGAGGATTTTATGGCTGTTGTCAGTATACAAATATTTCATTCTCACTCTGAGGTGCTCTCGTACACTTTGCATCCAATGTTTTTTTTTTATGTTTCATAAACTTAAACCACAAGTTTTTGTAAACAAAACTACATTATTATCTTAAGTGTACCCAAATAAGACTTTTTTTTTAAAGTTATATGTTTGAGTTGCTAAGATAACAGATTACAGAAACCTTTAGTTTGCTCGTTTTTCTCTGCAGCTTCTATTTTATGAATTAATTGGTTTTACAGCAATGTACAGGGTCTTCCATGTTCGCCCGAACCAAAGGGTATTTCGGTTATCATTAGAAAAATTTATGGGGTATTGTCACGTAACTTGTTTGACACAAAATTTATACATGATTTTCAGTTTTTGAAATAAGGCCAAAACAATAAAAAAAAGTACTTCTAGTTTAAATGTTAAATAAACAGGATGTCCCAGATTACATTTCCAGCATGGAGATCTCGCTTGGTATAAGAGATACAGCTTTGCTTATATTAGATGAATTATCCCCAAGTATGAGAGGAGCTACAATCAATTTTTCAAAGTACAAAATTCCTTTTACTTAAGATGTTATAGCCAAAAATATGAAAATGTTTCTTTTTTCTGTCGAAACGTTTTTGTTTTAATTAGGTGAATTTTGTTAGTACTTTCTAAGGGTAATTTTTAATGGAGAATGTGAATGTTATTTTAGATTTTTTTTATCACTTACCATTTTCGATATATTACCCCAAACTTTATTGTTTATTATGACCGTGAAGTTGGCTATGGAACAGTTATATGAGCTTTTGTTTTTAATGATATATTTAATGAGTTAATTTAACGGAAAAAATATGATTAAAAGGTTGAAGGTAAGTTTATTTTCCAAAGAGTATGTGTATGTTTGACGTTGTGTATTTTTCTACGTAAAATAATAATGTGCCTAATCATATTACGTATCATTGATGTATATTTTAATTATATTATTTCTTCTCTGTAATCGTTTATGGTTTTTATTAGACAAGCATTTAGGTTTTGTCTATTCTTAATCCGCAAATTTCATCTGAAATCATCGAGAGAAAATATTTCTGTATTTACTTTAAAAATAAACATTGCACTTTGATATTTTCAGCTAAACCACATTTGTACTTCTCAGGAATATTACGAGACTCGGCTCTTGATACGATAAAACCGTAGAAAGATAAAACCGCATATAAATATCGCATTTCTCAATCGGCATGCCGAATACCAACAGGATTAAATTCCGTCTGCCCTATGTGATATTCAAACAAAAAGCACACCAAGAATCAATAAGACATTTCGGAGTCTCTCAGGGTGTGAACTGCCACTGGGTGCATCAGTATTCTCTCTACGTAGGGAACAGTACTATCGGGAATATATGGTTTCAGTATGTTATGATACAGCAAAATTACTTAGACACAAAGTATTTTACCTTACACGAGGTGACTCTGGATTTGTTGAAAACAGTTGCCAATGCTAAACGAATTTCCACAATACAAAGCATAAATACAATAAAAAAATTATATTAACCACCACGGTACTAAATTTAAAATTGCAAAATTTTAACCCGCCAAAAAGTTATGATTAAAAAACCAAGAGGGGTCGCACTTTTCAGCCCCCTGTGAAGGTGGTAGATGATTGAAAATATTACTAACGGAAACCTTTTGGTAAGTACAAAAGTACTAAAAATCATTCTCTGACATTTATCCAAATTTGAGAAATAAAATAAAAACCGCATTTTAGCGCTCCCCTTCAGGGGGATGTAACTGCGAAAGGAGACGTCTAAGGAAAAAAAAATTACATGAAAGACCCCCCTTAATTTTAAATAAGGTATCACCTACATTTTTCGCAATATTTAAGAAACACCCTGTATATGGGGTTAAAAAAAGAATGCTAGACCAGTTTCAAAACTTTCTTAAATTTGTCAGTTGCAATCTGAATATAAGAAAGTCACTGACAAAGAAACTAGATTTTTGTAACTGGTTTCTGTATTACAAGATACCTCTCATAAAAAATATAAAGTAATTTTCTGAACTTCATGGATTTTGTATTTACTTCTGACTTTCTTTATTTCTCGGACATACCAGATTTTCACCTGATAAATACATGTCACACATCAAAATAAATCTAGCTGTTTGTTTTTTTTGTGATCATTGACTTGATAATTATGTTTACTGTGTAAACATCAGTTTAAAATGGTAATACCTATAAACATTTCGACCTACCGATCATATTCAATGTTCTCATGAATACTAACCATGCATTAGCAGTTTTAAACAAACAAAATAAATAAAATATTCATGTTGTCGACTGAGCACTTCAGTTCAATTCATATGTAGTGCGAATATCCACGCTATGCAGATGCAATTTTGAAAACGACTGGTGTTCGGGGCATACATATATGAAGCTACATGATGTGAATAAAATTTAGGTGAAAAGTAGGGTGCTGTTTCACGATGAAGTCATGCAGAAAAGAAGAATATAACAAGTAGATGCTTAAAACGCGTGATAACAAGAAAAATTGAACGACGCTAAATGGTTAAGCAAAAATAAATGGTTTTGAAACATCAAGAACCTAAAATTGCAGATTATTTAACCGAAAATGCAAGAAACAGGGTGAATATCAAGGTTTTCTAATGATCCGAGGCGCACTCATGATTCAAACGTGAGAAGTGGGGGGTGGGGAAAATTAAACTGATAAAATTGTATTTATTGCAAATTCAATAAAATAAAGAATATAAAAGGTGTGCGCCAGTATTTCCCGGCTTGACTATGAAAGGAACGGTGTGTGCTCAAAGTTACATTTTGTTTTTCGATACAGTCCCCCCTGACATCAATGCACTTATTACATCGTTTTAGCAACAATTCGATACCCCTAAAAAATATGCCTTCGGTTTGTCTGCAAAATGTGCCCAAACTGCAGCCTTTACCTCTTGGTCACTGAAATGGCGCCCGCGAAGGTCCTTTTTCAAATTTCCAAACAGGTAATAGTCACTGGGGGCCATATCTGGACTTTACGAAGGGTGATCGATTTGTTCAAAACCGCAGTCACGAATTGCGGCTTGAGCAATTCCAGCAGTGTGCACGGGGGCATTGTCCTGCAGTAAACGCACGCCTCTGGTCAGTTTCCCAAGTCTTTTCTCCCGAATATTTTGTCGTAAATTGTGCAAGAGTGCTACATAATATTCCCTGTTAACTGTGGTGTTGCGTTCTTCAAAATCTATTAAAAGAATGCCTACACAATCCCAAAAGATCGTAGCCATCACTTTTTTTGTCGACTGAAAGACCCTGAACTTTCTTGGCGGTGCTTCTCCGTTCCATCGATTATCTTTTGGAAAAAGGATCATAGTGGAGAACCATCGTTTCATCCCATGTAACAGTCTTCAACGCGTCCACAGGATTTTCTCCACAGAGCTCCAAAAAGGATCGAGCACATTCAACACGACGCTGGGGCTGAACTGCTGAGAGATGTTTGGGGACCCACCTTGCACTAACTTTGTTCATGCCTAAACGATTGTGGAGAATTCGGCGCATGCTTGTATCTGAAAGCCCCAACATTTTTGATAGTTCTTTCACCTTCAAGCGTCGATCGCGTAATACGAGTTCCTCAACAAGGGCAATCTTGTCGTCCGTCACCACTTCCACAGTCCTTCCTGTTCTTGCATCATCTTCCAAGGATTCTTGCTCCATTCGAAACCGTTTTGACCAACCTTTTACCACAGAATAAGAGGGTGAATTGTCCCCGTAAACCCCATTCAGTCGAATTTTGATGCTTTGAGGAGAAAGACCTTCGCGAGTAGAAAATTTTATAACAGCTCGACTCTCAATTTTCGTGACTTTTGACTTCGTGATAAACGAATGACAGTTATAAGAAAACTAATTGACATAAAATCGATTTTCGTTTTTACCGTGGCTAATATGACGTAAAACGAATGTTTTACGGGGTATCACGGTTACAGTAATAGTTGGCGAAAAACTAATAACCGTCTCTTGGGCTATTTTTTTGAGAAAATAAAACCTATGCAATCAGATCGCTTTCCATTTACTATAGACGAAAAATGATATTTCATCATTTTTGAAAATTTGCTACAACTTCTTTATTTATTAAAATAGAACAAAATGTTGTGTAGGGTTTTTATTAACATTTCAATGCTTACCACAGAACATACACAAGCAGAATGGAAATCTCCTAGTTACAAAACAAAACCGTAAGGCTGCCATCTGGTTAGATCGCTCTGAACTATTTATCAAAGAAATGAACCGTAGCACGTTACTTTAGCGCCCAATTCATAAGGTTTGTTCAAGCAGGGCTATATACAATCCGACGAACTGTCGGGCATGTGTAGTATCGATACTGCGCATGCTCTGACCGTTCGTCAGATCGTACATAGCCCTGCTTGAACAAACCTATACCTAACTTAAATATTTCAAATAAAAAATACATATATATTCATTTAAAAACAATATAAAACTGTTTTAATGAATTACTAAAACATTATATTATTCGACTATAAATTAAAATAACATAAAATAAACGAAAATTAAGACAATCACAAAAATATATTCATAATACTGTAGTACATAGCACTATAACATCGTTAACAAATAACAAAAAAGGAGCATATAATTAATTAGTCATCATTATGCTGACTGATCATTTTAAATGGATAAAATCATAGTAAACATTTGTTTTGTGTGGTTTACAATATCGCCTTACATTTTTTATAAATTGATAATTATTATTTTTACAGCAAAAAGATCAGTCTCGCACATTACATACTATTTTGACATTTTTATGCTAAAATGAGATAATAATGATCTACAACGGATTATTAAGAGAATTATAAATGCTTTTTAAATATGAAAATGTATTTTGAATACAGATTTGAAAGTTAGACATTTTTTCTTTCTTGATTCTCCCAAAACAATTATATTTAGTTGAGTACTTTATACTAAAAAAACACTATAACTATTTGACTTATTAACGAATACATAACAACATTTATGCATTTATTATACAGCAAATATAAAAAAAGCAATACCCTTAAACATATAATAATAGATCATTGTTCACAATGAGCAATTAAAATTAAAATTACAAAGAAATCAAATTAATGTATTATGTATAACCAAAAAAATGTAAAAAAAACACAAAGGTCTGAAGTATGTAATCCTTCAAACTCCACCTCCTTTATCCCATTTAGGCTTTACAATTTACCTCGGCTCATCACATTTAAAGCGGCACCAACACTTGTACTAAAGACCTGTGCACACGCTGATACCTTTATTTTCTTAATTTTGGACGGATAAGCATGAAACTCATTTAATTTTGGCATTATTCTAAGCTTACCGAATTTGCAAATCCTAAAATGTCTATTAACCATTGCTGCGTCTTTTTCTGTAATTTTAGGATTTGCAGTAGCCACAACCCAATTATTGTACCGAGCAGGCTCGCGATGGGGATCAGGGAAATTGTGCATGGTTTTTTCTGCACTGCTGCAGTTTATAATGCAACATTTTGTTTTCATGTTTAATATTTTCTTAACTTTTTAAAAATATTTTATATTACGCAGATGAAATTTTTACTTTTCACTTTATAATAAATGACAGGTGACGCCCGGTATCTATTATCATTTTAAATTTAAATTTCCGCGCTACTGTGTTAGCAACCAATCATAATAATGTGTGTGATTGTTCCCCTACTTAAATTAATGGAATCTGTAACTATTTTAAACATTTTCACTAGCGCCACCTGGATAGTCCGCTTGGTACTAAATCGAAATACGGAACAGCATTGCATATAGCAGTTCCACCCCCCTGATGCTTACCTAATTTAAAATATTTTTTTAGCAACCTTGACTCTCGAGTTGTGAAATAGAAATCCTAGTTGGCCATGACTTGATATGAAAGAAATATTTTATAGCTTTTTAAAAATAAACCTATAGTTTTATATACAGGGTGTCCCCATTATACACCGCCAAAAAGTACTAACCTTTTTTTAAAAATGTCAGACACAAACTTGTATACTTTAAACGAATTAGCCGACATTCACTTAGTTTATTATGAACAAGCCTTAAGTCAAGCATGACATTAGCCAACCAAGTTTAGTAAAAAAAAATATTTGAGGTGTATAAACAGAGTTTGTCGATGCATCTTTAGCGCTAATTTTCTCGAAAACGGCTACGTTTACAGCAAAAAACTAAGAGGGACGAATTTTTTCCTCTTAAGTCGTACTTTCTCATGGAAGAATGACATTTTCAATTTTATTCCAGAGAAAAAAATTCTGAAGATGGTAAGCGGATGACCTGCCTGTAAATCATACTTCCAATTACGTGTTTTCTTTCTAATTATCCCACAAAGTCAATGGGAAACACCTACACATTTCGGCCAAGTTTGATAGCTCTAGCTTAAATGGCTAGGACGTAATTGATTTTTTGAGTTTTTTGTTATACAACTTTGGAGGTCTCTAACTTTGAAAGGAAGCATTTTCGGATAACAAAATATTTGACAAATGATCATCATTTTCACTCAAGAATATGCACCTAGTTTTTGGCGGTGTATAATGGGGACACCCTGTATGTGTTGCAAAAAATAAACGAGATATGGCTAATTATGTAAAAATTTTACTATCAAAGTTTGCCATGGTTTCGTAAACAAGTGATGTTTGGAATTAATAAACAAATGTACATAATTTCCAAGCATATTCTGCAGCAACCGCTACGTTTTTAGCACTTACATTGTTAAAAATAGTTTTAAATACATTAAGTATTGTTATTAAAACAATAGAAAACATAACTCCAGCAGAAGTTCCGATTTACTCCTCTTACACATAGTTTTAATAATATAAATTGTATTTGAACGCGAAGTTGATACTGAATTAAGTGTAATTTTCGTTTGCGTATTTCACTGTGAATTACATGTTTCCACAATTTATAAAACTCGCGGCAACGAAGTCATAACAAAGCACATTTGCACACTATCTGTTTTCGTAAATAACGGGTTTGCTCAACTTGAAAGCTTAAAAAACTGTCTAAAGCAGATTTGCTTGCTTTTCTCATTCGCGTGCTTACAAAGGATTGGAGGACAGAGGAGTTGTCGAAACGGTCGTGATATTTCGACTACACTACCTGTTTGCACAGCTGTAGGCAGCTGAAAGTGCAAGAAAAGTTGAGGAAAGTGTTAAAGAAAATTTTCCTTCCAGCCACTAAAGCTTTCTCGCTGTTATAGTCGTCCTGAAGAAAGACTTATCGATCGCGACTTCAGAATTGAAACGGGCAATCGTATCTTTTATTAACGCACAAGAGACATATAAATTACATTGCCGTAAAAGCCATCAAGTTCCAAAAATGGTACTTAGCTTAACGACAAGATCAATATCAACAATTTAGGTTGAAATAATAATGAAGATCTCAAACAGCAATCAGTAAAATGTAACAATAAAATATATCAATACAAACCAAAATCATTTCATTTTAAAATAGTTTGTTTATTACTTAATTTATTGCTTTTGATATAATATGTTCTAAATCCTTAAATTATTGAGGTGATTCTTTTATTATTCTAAGTAAGTTTAATTAAAAATAACTTATTTTCGAAAGATTTGTGTAATAGTAACAGTAGTGTAGTTTCGAGACTCTCGTTTGTTTATAAGTAGCAATCTTATTATTTGTTTTTTACATGCAGTTAACGTAACGATCATATTTGGCAGTTGAGTTCATCTAGAATCTAGAACTACATTGATTAGAGTCTAATCATTAGACCAATGAATTTTCATAGTTACGTCTTCTCTTTTTGTCTGAAATTTAACCTTTCCTTTTATTAATAAAGAATAAAGAATTTTTGTACCTACCAAAAAAAGAATTCCTGACACTTACATAACCGTTTTATTAAAGATTTTTCTCTTTTAATTAATTTAAATTTTTATTAGCTTCAAATTTTGGCAGTGATTATCGAGAGTAATGGAGCGATAGATAAGGAAAACTACGAAAAAACAGAAAAGTAGAACAATATTTTACAGGTTAAGAACACAATTTTTTGAAAACAGAGAAAGAAGTCCCAGAAGGAACAAAAGGAGAAATGATTTTAAAAAATATACGGAAGTGAAACGTGGACACCCTTAAACAAAAATAGAAGCGTGTGAATGCGGCAGAAATGGTTTTTCTAAAAAGATTAAGGAAAGAACCAAAAAAGATATAATCAGAAGTTAAATATATAAAGAACAATTACACATTTTATTCTTAAGGCTTTCGCGGCCGTTATCCATAATATAATCTTCGTTCCCGGGTTTGAAACCGCGTCTTCTATATTTAGAAGTAGTTGACGTTTCGACCATTGTATCTTGGTCTTTTTCAAAACGACTAAAATATAGAAGACGCGGTTCCAAACCCGGGAACGAAGATTATATTAACAATTCCACAATTCGGTTGAACTAAAAATACAAGAAAGGTTGGTTAGATTACATTTGGGGCGTTTTTTTAGAACGAAATCGAAAAAAAAATATTATTTTTCGTTCAAGAACGAAAACGAAATAAATATTTTCCAAAACCAGTTGCAACCGGTTTTATTACTATTTAGATTTTATTTGTTAAACACAAACGCGAATTTACCTTCTATGCTGGGGAAACTCCACGAGGCAGTAGAAAATCTCATTTGAAATAGGTGAGCTTCAGTTTTCTTCATATACATAAATGTAATGTATTAACAACTGTATTGTTATACTTGAAATTTCGTGTAACACAAGTAACGGTACAGATAATTTCTTTACACTTGATTGGATATACATGGTGTTTTTTAAATATTGCGGAAAAATTCGGGAGGTGATTCCTTATCGAAAATTAACTTTTACATAAAAAAAATTTCTTAGACGTCTCCTTTCGGATTTACACCCCCAAAGGGGGGCGGTAAAATAAGGTTTTAATTTTGTTTCTCAAATTTGGATATGTGTAGAAGAATGACATTTGGTAGATGTTTTATACTTGATGTTCCATAGTAATATTTTCAATCGTTTCCCACCTTCACAGGGGGCTAAAAAGTGCGACCTCTATTCGTTTTTTATCAGAACTTTTTGGTGGGCTAACATTTTGCAATACAAAATTATTATTTTTAAAGCTTGGTTTATTTAGAAACTTTTTGATTGTTTAGTTTTTCTCATAAAACCTACAGTTTTTGAGTTAATAAGGCGGCGGTTCGCCAGTCTAAAATATGCTGTACGTAAGCATCAAAACCCATCGTCATCGTTTATAATTTATTGGAGACGCAAATATTGTTATCGTATTAATAGAGGGTTGTGGTTAATATAAAGTCCTCGATATTTTGACGACAAAAAAAACTGTAAAACCGGTTTTAATCGTTATTAGTTCGGTTCACGAAAACGAAAAAGGAATTTTTAGGGTGGAACGAAAAGAACAAAAATTATATATTTCGTTTTCGTTCCGAACAGAAACGAACGAAATTTTTTTCGTTTTCTAGTCCCTCTAAGAGTATTCTATTGATGTATTGATATTTACTGTGTTTAAAAATGGACAAGCTGTGAGCCTCGTTCACATTTTACCATATTGCAGAATTGCTATAAAATATTTTTTACTGATTGTTTATTATATTCTCTATAAGCAATGGATGACGTAATTTCACTTTTCTCCGTGACCGATTACCACAGACCATTAAGTAAGAAGGGCACATGGCCAGTAGTAAATCGTCCCTAGAATATTTTACGTGAATGCTGTAACCCACAGCGTATTATTTATGAGGCGCTACACATATCTCAAAATACCGGAACTTTAATGTTAGTTCGCTCTAACGATTTCGAAAAGACATATAAAACCTTGCAGATTTATGTTAGGTAAAGGAAAAAAACGATATTAATATCTTAAAAGTAGAGTCAGAAAAATACTGTCTTTAATATTTCCGAATAATCACTTATGAAATGACTTCTGAAAAATACATTTCTTACAATTGGTGCGCTTTGTGTTACTATAAATAAAAAGTGTAACCGCCTTTCGAATTTTCTCGGACTTTTTCTACAAAGAGCTCGAGATTTACGTCTAGAATTTATTGTTTAGGAACAAAGGCCCGCTTCTATTCATTCCGTTGTTATTTTATTGGAGGTTTTATTGAAGTTGAAATCTTAGGAGTAATTAATTTGGGGTAATTACTTCGAAATTATTTCTAAATGATTTCCATACCTCACGGTTACGCTTTCAATCCCTCACGGTGGGTTTAATAACGGCGCTTTCCACAATTTCCCGGCGGTTTTTTAGACTTCATATTTTTCTTGAGCAAAGTTCTGGAGAAACCATTTAATAAATTTTATAGCTTTCTTATTACAAGCGTTAGCGAACCATATGAGCACGACCGCTATCAGTGGCGCAGCGGTAAATCTTAGCATCGGTCCGGGAGATCCGGTGGCCACGACCACCCGGACTCTGGTAATTTCCCCGGAGTGCCGTAGTCAACTAGCTCGCTCATGCGATTCTACCGCCAATCGATATAATGCCCGCTGTGAAGCTGAGGATGGCTACTTACAGAATAAGATTACAATATTCATAACAAGTAATAGCCATTTGTACCTCGATTTACTAAACTTTCAAAATATGCTCAGAAGTATTTTATGGGTCTTTTTAAACAACTCACTCGGAAGAATCTTTTTCATTTTCGCTTATTCTCTTCAACTGACTCATGATTTACCTAAGAACATTTTTAATATAACTTACTGTTTTTCGTTGAAATGAAGTTGGCCAAATTAAACTCGAAGTTTTTAAATGTAAAGTTTTCATTACGGAATAAATCAAAACCGTCTTTTTTAAATCATAAACCAAATGAGTTTTCTTTTGCTTTCATGTAAACGAAATATATTTGCACAAAAAAATACGATTTAGGACCTTGGTGTGGTAAAAGCGTACACTGTGAAGTTAATCAAAGTTTAATAATTCCAGAACTTGGTGAATGCTGGATGATTGTATTACATTTAAATTAGTCTTAGCATGTTTTGGGAATTTTCACAATCTGATTTAATATAGCGCACAACAGTATGTTTTAATAATACAAGCAAGTACCGCATTTCTAAGGTTGTACAGGCTAATTGGTAGAGCCAAAGCATAGCTTTATATATGGCAAAGTTAGTTTATTTTAGGCTTTAATAAGATCGATCCAATTTCACAAACACTGCTGGGCTACGTATGAAAACAAAAAACCATACACACTCCTGTTTAATGTAAATAATTATAATGTAGTGTTGATTGGTTGTCATGGAAACCACATAAACTACAACGACCGCCCTACCTGATTTATAATGGTTTTTGTTTAAAACCCTTTTATTTAAATTTGGCAATGAATAAAAAGGTAAAATACCATGTATGATACATCAATCAATTCAGAAAAATAAATGCTATTTGATTATGTAAATAGCAAAAATTGCGCCCATAAGAAAAAACCAAGTTGGTGGCCATAAAACAAAAACGAATCGATCTAGGAAAAAATTTTGACAATCACCCGATTCGGCCTAAAAAGTTGCTTGGGCAATGTTTTAACACATTTAAAATATTTCATACTCCAAAGCAGGGTGGATAAAAATCATGATTTTTTTAAAATAATCAAAAAAATCGATTTATTTGATTTAAATCAGATTTTTTTGATTTAAATCAAATGTACCATATTATCGAATTTAGTGACATATTCACATGCTATTTCTGTTTTGTGCTAATATATTTAATAATCAATATATTTAATTCAATGGTAAATTTTTGTCAAAATGAAAAATTAAATATAATGATTAAGAATTTTGAAAAAATCAGTGCTAAATGGTGATGTTTAATTAATTATATACAGGGCGAGTCATTAGTGCGGGATCGGTCGATTGTGGCTAAACGGCTTGAGATATGAAGTTGATTCAAATGCTATTTTATACAGTTTTTTCTAAACAACACAATAAAAATATTTTCAAATATACAGAGTGAGTCACCTTTCTGGAACTAATAGCAACTTTTATATTTCAAATACAACACCCAATTTTTTATTTAATATTTTTGACCGCCTTAATTTCAGCTTTGCATCAATATAAAGTACTACAGGTTTTTATACGGCGTAGTAAAAAAAAATTATTTTCTAAATTATTCAAGGTTTTAAGTCTTTATTTAAAAAATTCTCCTGAAGTTATTTTGAAATACAAAGTTTTAATTTGGTATGGACATGCAGAAAAAAATTCTCTGTTCGCTCGATATGAAAAAATTTGAATCACACATACAGGGGTGTTTATAAATAGGTGGCAACTTCCATGATTTTCAAAAGCTCGTAACTCGATTTTTTCAAATGCAAACCCCTGTATTTTTTTATGTCATCGAATTCGTCTTTAAAAGAGCTTCATATTTTGTTAAGTATGTCCTATACCCAAAACTCATACTTTTCGAGATATTCGACATTTTTTTTCAAATCGTTATTGAAGCAATAGAGTGCCGTGGAAATTGAAAAAACTGACTGTTCACTACGCTAACGTCAAAAACTTGTCATTTATATTTTGAATTATTGCATTTCCACAATGAATATTACTTTACAAGAGCAAATTGATATGGATTATTCACCATTTCGTGTATTTAATTACTAATAGTAATACAATTTTGTTTTATTATAAATTAATATTATATTGTACTCACATAATCTTGATTTAAATTGATAATTTAAAAAAAAAATCACTTGATTTAAATCAATGATTTTTAAAAAAAAATCACTTGATTTAAATCATGATTTAAATCGTGATTTAAATCAATTGATTTAAATCTGCTCAACCCTGCTCCAAAGCAGTTATAGACGATTTTCAAAAATCGTATTTTTCGGTTTTTCCTAATTTTCTCGGATACCGTTTGAGATATTTCCAATTTCTCTTCAGATTATTATTGAGCACAAAATGTATCAACTTTGCCAAATTTAAACCTATACTCTAGCTATTATAATAAGCGAGATCCCCATGCTTAAACTCGAATTTCAATCCCCCTGTACTATTTCTATTTTTAGAATTTAATCATATTATGCAGTTAATTAATTCTAATTACGCTACCACAGTTCACATTGGCATTTTCAGATGTACCTGATAACTGACCTAAAATAAAAATACACAAGGTCACAAATGTATTGCAAGCGAAAAAATAATAGCAAAATTAATTGCAAAAATGACATTAATCATGAAATGCTTCCAAACGAATCACAAATCACAAAATCCCAACAACCGTCCGATTGATTATCGCTCTTTGAATTTCGTATATTCATCCATCTATTTGCAAAATCCAACATTATTCGAATTAATAAATCAATCTCCATCAGCTCGTATTACGCAAATCACTGCAGGGGTATTAAAACGACCGTCCAATTCATTCTCATGTAGATTTTTTTACACGAATTTTTAATAAAAAATGTAGAGACAATTAAAATGCGTTCCATTTGTTTTACCTTGTAAAACTTGATGTAACATTATTTGGATTAAAGTAAGGGTGTATGTTTCACCGTCTTTAGTATGGATTTGGGTCATATTGCCAACTTTCCGACGGTAAACTTCCTGCCCTACAGTCCAACTTTCCGAAAAAGTAAAATGTATTATTTTGACCAAAGTCTGTCGGGAAGTTGGATTGTCGGGCATTCTTCCGACAGCCCATTAATATCCGTACACAATTTTAGTTCTTTAAAATCATTGTAATTATTACAAAATTCGTCAACCGGTATCATACAAATCTAATATTCTTTACTAACCCAACCAATCTTTTACATCGTTTCTAAATATCTAATGTTCTTCAGGTTGAATATATACAGGGTGATTGATTGAGACCGGGCTTTAAAATTAGGCTATATTATAAAGAATGAAAAAGGTATTGATCTGAAATTTTGGTTATTACCATAATGGTTTTTTTAATGAAAATATTTTCAAGATGGCGACACTTCCGGAGATGCCGGAAGTTGACGTCTACTTTCTTATTTCAAATACAATGGTCCATTTTTTATTGGATTTTTGGATTTAATACGTTATTTTGGAGAGACTTGTATTAGCATTCCCTATACCTAAGTGCAGTCGTTTTTAGATTTTTGGACTTTTTTGACATTTTTTTGATTTCCTACGTGATGCTTAATATTATCTACCGCCGCCATTTTTGAAGAGAAAACGCTTAAATTTAGATCATGCATAAAAGAATCCTTAAAGGTGATCCTGAAATTTTTGCAATCGATGCATTACTTACAGGGTGTCCAAAATTAGATTTTCTTTTAATACAAATTCAGACTACTAAATATCGTTTTTTTCAAATACAATGCCCAATTTTTTTTTTCATTTTTCAATGCAAAATTTAATTCTGCATCAATGTATTAGCGTTTCCTATACCTATCTGCAACAATTTTTGATAAAGTTAAGAGAAACTGTAACATTTTTAAACATTAAGGCTTCGAAATAACAACAAACGCCAATATTAATAACTGTAAACCACTTTTATCGCGTTTGTCTGAAGTATCCCTGAAAATGGAAAATCAAGGGTATTTAAACACAAATATTTTAAACTTTTTTATATTCAAGAAGAATGTCACAGGATTATTGAAAGAACTTGTAGTGTGTTCAGTGAGAGGTATCCTCATTTGACTGTAGTAACCAGACAGAAATTTCAGTAAATAAAATCAAATTTTTTGCAATTTAGAAGAGTGAAATCTACTAGTATTCGAACTAAGCGTGTGACAAATAATGAAACTAATAAAGTTAACATCCTGAGATATTTTAAAGACCATCCTACTGTCTACAATCTCATTTGTCTAAAATCAAAACTAAAGAAAACAAGAGGTGGGCCTGATTTCAGTTACACCCGGTATACAGTACAATGTATTTTATTTTAACTTTTCTTTTGCAAAACTTCAATGAGTAATTTTTTGTGTTTAACAAGACTCATTAACTTTTTTCATGAATGTAGGGCATAACTCAGTTTATATTATTTTATAACCCTTTGATTTTGAAAGCTAGCCAGTATAAAAGACAAGAATAATTTTGGACAAAACCGGTATAATTAATCAAAGCATTCGTTTGGCGGATACGAATCTCAGATTTTCAGACTATACAATACCATCGTTTTTATTTCTTATTTAAATATCATCTGTTGTGATATTCAGTTACAATCTATTGCCATTGCGTGAATATAAGATACATGTGCAGCGCGCAGCAAAGAACAAAAGGCGTGTGATTTCATCGTTTTATTAAAAAAAAGCGTATCCGTTCGGCTAAACGCGACATGCTTTAATTAACTGCTATATTCAGTTCACTTTGGGTATTGGAGCATTTAGGCAGATGTGATATAAAGTGCGCATTGAATTCAGAAAGCTCATTTGCGCTTACTGCGATTTTTAATGAAAACAAGGGACAGTTTAATTAAAAAGCTTCTATTAATAAAACAAAAGAAACGCTAAAAATGTCTACCGTATCTAGCGAAATATAAGCACTGCAATTATTTTCTATTTACGTACATAAATATTACCATGGAAAATTTCCTTCACCTGTCAAATTTGCGTTTTCAACCAATCGCTAATCTTAAATCTTCTAGAAACTACCAATAGGAGCATTATTACACGGTAATAATTTTACATATTCCCCTATCAGATGTTGATCCTCCAGTCAAATTTGCGTTTTCGACCAATAACAAATTCAGATTTCCTAGAAAGGACCAATAAACATAATCATGCACTGATAATATCCTATTCGCAATTAACAAATTTTCATGCGTTTATTGGTCGATTGTAAGAAATCTGAGTTTATGATTGGTCGAAAATATAAATTTGGAGAGGGACTTAAATATTTTGGCCCTGATAATTTTTCGACGAATTTCGGCGACCAGTAGAGTTACTTTAATGTAGATTAAACCACACTCCTGACGCACCACTCTGACAGTAATTGTAAAATTTGACATCATACATTTAATTTGACAGGTAGGTTAGGTAAAGGAAATTTTCTGACAAAATATAAGTCGTGCATTGCTAATAATCTATCATTTTTGACAAATCTTCACTCATGCAAGTTAAATCAGAAAAAATCACCCGTGCGCTTCGTGCACTTGTGTTTTTTTCAGCTCAACTTGCATCCGGGCATATTTACCAAAAATTATCGATATTTTTAGCACTTAAATTACTACTGATAATTTTCTTATGGTGACCGCAGTCGGGTAATCTAATAATTTAGCGCCCCTTCTTATTAGACCAAATTTTCATCCTCACCAAAGTATACATCTCTATTGTATTAATTGGCATTGTGCTTAAAACATAATTAAAATAAAGAGCATAAAGTAACCTTTAACCTGACTCTCTTTTAACTAATATAAACACAGTGTCCAAAGCACTGAGTGGTAGCAATGATCAAAAATTTGTCTAACAATAAGGGACTCTAAAACAATAGATTGCCGCCAGTCAGTTAAAACAGCAAAATTGGACAGAACTACATAAAAATTGCAATGTAACAAAAAGACAAATTGCATAGTCCCTTCTGTTTGCTAAGTCGTATCGATATTATTTTTTTACCACCTACTTTCTCACCTTGGAGGGTGCCAACTTGGTTTATTACAGAGTTAGTAAGAATTTAATGGGTGGGCAAAGACAGAACAACCATAGAACTAATTCTGCTCAGTACAGGTAATATAAATAATTGATAAAACAAATAAAGATGTTATGTAGCACGAGCCCTTCGAAATACGGTCTACTAACTCCGTATTACCTTCGACAAGTAAATTTCTACCAACGAACTATAGAAAACTAAAAGTCACTTCTGTTGATTGCTTTTTTATGGGTCGTATACAAAATGAAATTAAAATTGAACAACTATTAAGGTGGTTATAATTGTATTAACTTGGCGAAATAAGAAAGGACATATAATAGAGGAACAATAGTTTCTTAGGAAAATATTAGTGGCTTATAAATAATTGTTTTGCATATCTTGCGAAACAGACTAACTCATTTTATTCATGTTACAATCTTCGTTCTTTGATTACGTGACGTTTCGACCATACTGTCTTAGTCTTTTTTGAAGGACTGTCGTTAAGTTTGTAGGTAGGTATATTTATTTATTAATAGTTAAATCGGTCATTATGTTTAATCTTTTAATACGATTATAGGGGGTGAGTAAACCACATTTTAAGTTTTATTAGTTAATGTTTCTCATATCACGGTTTGTTTGTGTAATATAATAGTTTAGTGCATAATTAATAGCTGTGTTTAATATTTTGCTGCTATTTCTTACTAATTAAATCTGTACGTTTAGGATGCAATGGCGCAGGTGTACATAAATGTTTAATTGTACAATATATTTCGCAAACGCTTGGTCATAACAACCAATTAAAAGCTATCGTTGGTTATCATCCCGCTTAACGATGTCATATAGCGTCTTTGTTAGTAAATCCTTTGGATTTATAAAGGCACTTACTTATTTTATGACTTAGAGTATTCTCTGTAATGAGCAACGCTGTTGGCAATGAATGAATGGTTCTGATATTTACTGTGCAGTGAACAAAAGAAGATGTTTGAAATAAGTTGGTTAATACTGAATAAGGTTGATTTATTGTTGCATAAAGAATTAAGGAGATTGTGGGAATTAGTTTAAGTCAGTAGTTTCTTACCGATATTCTGTGGATTATTGCTATTTCGTGCCAATAGTGTTCCGGGAAAATTACCAAGTGCCAAACAATAAAGTGATCATTAAAAAAAGCGAACGTTGCTAAGGAATATTTCTGAACAATTAAAAAATGTATCAAAGCACGACAGTTATTCCGTGTTTATTTTTTGCTTGTGCACTAAGTCAGTTTTGAATAAAACTATAAAAGTATACTGTAAAATTGACAATCTTGTTTATTGGTTGTTACTTGGCAAACTCATGCTGTAAGTGATAATTACCTTAAAGTTGTTAATTGCGTAATTTCGATCTGATTTGTTTAAACCTATCACGTGAATTTAAATGCCTGCATGTTACTGGATTTTTAATATAGCAAAAAATTAGCAATTGAAATATTTATAATAATTGTAATATGCATTTAATAAATTAATTCATTAGTTTATTACCAACTGCGTATTATTATTCATAAAGAAAACTTTAATATTACTTATTTTATTTTTTACTCAAAAAAGGTAGGTTTTACGAGATAAACTAAAGAATAAAGTTTCTAAATAAATCAGGCTTTAAAAAAAAATATTTTTAATTAAAAAATTTTAACCCGCCAAAAAGTTCTGATAAGAAAACCAACAGGGGCCGCACTTTTCAGCCCCCTGTGAAGGTGGAAGATGATTAAAAATATTACTATGGGAAACCTTTTAATAAGTATAAGACATCTACCAAATATTAGTTTCCTAAATTTATCCAAATTTGAGAAATAAAATAAAAACCTAATTTTACCGCTCCCCTTTAGGGGGGTGTAACTTCGAAAGTAGACGTCTAAGAATTTTTTTTTGTATGAAAGACCCCCTTTAATTTTCGATAAGGAATCACCTTCTGCAATACTTAAGATACACCCTGTATATTCAGGGTGTCCCAGATTGCATTTCCAGCATGGGGATCTCGCTTTTTTATAAGATAAACAGGTTTGTTTTAATTAGATGAATTATTCCCTAGTATGAGAGGAGCCACAATCAATTTTTAAAAGAACAAAATTCCTCGTGCTTCAGATGTTACAACAAAAAATATGAAAATGTCGAATTTCTTTTTTCTCTCATAACTGTTTTGTCTTAATCATTAGAACAATACAATTATTGCCTTAGAATGCAAAAAATAAGATGTCACCCCATCGTTTGGTCTAAATACTTTTTTAAATAATCGTACCAAATTTCCATGAGAATCCAATTTTCTCAAGTGGTACGATTTTGGCAACTTTCCCCTATATTTTTAAATTCCGTGATAAAGGTATAGCACGTTTATGTAAAACTGTTATCACTTGTTATCGTATGTTTTTCTTGTATTGCCCAACTGATCTACAGAATCTTTTAAAGTCGAAAAACGCTTAGGGTTTCGTCCCTCAGGACCTACGTGGACGCAACTTAACCCTAAGGACATGATGTCCTACCGATAGTGCAAGACGTGATTTCCATGCGTTCTAGGACGTGTCTGTCAAATTAACATACAAAATAAGCCCTACGTATCCCTGGAGAAATCGAATCTTCTAAATTACATTTTATATAAACTTGGCGGACGCTGCATTTTACTTATTTCGTTACCTAAGACTTGACTTATTTATCGAAAATTACAAAATTTATTTATATATAGGGTGTTGACTGAGAGTACCGTACAAAGAGCTTTACAATGAAGTTTTTGCGTTACAATGCAAGTCAAATATAAAACTCAAACTGCTGAAAACTACAATTTTAAAATACATCTAAAAGAAAAAACGTTAAAAATTTATTTCTAAATGCACCGAAAACAACGATAAAGCTATACAAATTTTGTATCCGCATTTATTTTTAAAGTACCTCGAGCGAAACCTATAAATTATAAATCGTATCCGCCGTTGTGCTTTTATTTTGATATTAAATACAATAACAGAGCGAGTTTAACAAATAAATAAACGATGTTGATTTCTGCTTTTCATGCAGGTTAAATGTGTTTATTATTGTTGATAATTTTAATGGTTTATTTGTGGCATTGGTCGTTTTGTCTCGATAGTATTGTGTCAATAACTTTATTGACATAATGTCGAGCTTTTACATGTAACTTTCAATATACCTTAGGGACGACGACACGCAAAACACAATTTTAAGTTTTAATATTAACATGCACGTCTTTGAGAGCAATGTCCAGATTTTTTACCAAATGAGTTTTAAAAGATTTTACACCTTGTTTTGGTTTTGTTTTCACAGCCTACTATAATTTTCTTAAAAAAAAAACTAAAAAACTTTCGCAACTTACATATTATTGAAAATAACTACATCAACCGTTATAAATTGGGATGACAAAAAAATAAGGAATTTAAATAAGTCATAGCCAATTATGGGTTCCATTTTAAAAAATACAACTTTATGTCACAACTCGAATTTCGATTTTTTTTTTGAAAAATTGTCTACGTCACTGCATTGTTATCAAAAAAGTGCCTGCAGAACGTCAAAATTATTTTTGTTTATTTTCATAAACAAACGAAATATAGTCATAAAACGAAAAGTCGAAAAATCGAGTTATCGGCTATAACTCGAAAACAAAAGACGATAACCAATTTTAGTTTTCACAATTAACTTTTTCTCGAAAAAAGAGATTAAGGATGCGCGGTCCGTTTTTTGATACCTCTTATAGTTACCGAGATTCCCTATTAAATCATCGAAATTGGCCCACCCTGTACATGCCATAGTTAAAATAAGATACAATATGACAATAATCCACATGTGCTGTATGGGTAACTTTGTTATTATAAGATACTTACAATTAGTCGGTTAAATCAGCAAAATTGGGCAGAATTTTAAGACGAATTGAATGCAATTCAACCTACCTTAAAACTTGTTTTGGTTTACAAAACAAACACAGACGGTTTTTAGATTGTAAATAATTCCATGGCCTCCTATGTTACAAGAAATATCTCAAAAACTATGGCGCACTATATTTTTGAATTATAAGCGAAGCTTGTTTTTTTTTTAATGGTAACCAAAGTTGGCAATAGGTTTATTAAAAAGCTTGTGTTTTTTTATTTCAATAATATGTGGGTTTTCATATTCACAATAGAAAATTAATGTTTGGGTTGCCATATTAGGTCACCATGTCATAGGTCCGATTTTTTTAAATAGTCATTTAAATGGAAATGTTTACTTAAATTTTCTTAGCAATCATTTACCGGCTTTGTTAGAAAATGTAAGATGTTCTTCAACTTTTGACCGGCAGTGTACATACAGGGTGCGCCATTAGTGCGATAAAGTCCATTATTGCCCTTAATGTCAACTTAATAAAAAAAAGTTTTCAATGAAACTTATAGCATTTCTACACGTGCATGTTTTAAAATTAGTTTCTAGTATACAGGGGGTTTCATAAAAGTGGGGCGTCACTAAAGGTATTTTTTTTAAATTGAACACCCAGTATATTTTTGCATAATCGAATTCAGCAAGAAAATCTCCATATGACAGTATTTTGTTTTTTTTATTTTTTTGCGACGTTGCCAATTTATCTTAAAAAATCTTTGAATTTCCAGAAAAACAGGGTACAATACTTGTCAAGAGCACAACGTTATGAATAATAATTGGCAAATGATATTTTGCACATACAAAGTCAAAAGGTGTAGTCACAGTCTAAATACATCAAAATTAATTTATATTATACAGGGGGTTTCTTATAGATGTGCCAACTTCCCAATTTTCAAACATCAATAACTTTATTTTTTCAAATAGAACACCCTGTATATTATTACGTCATTTTGTTGCATTTTTGTTTTTCTTCAACTTTTCTTAATACTTACCTATAACTAAAATGAATATTTTCTGAGATATTTACATTTTACTTATTCTTATAAGCGTTGTGTAGGAATTTCCTAGTTTTCTCGGCGTAGGCCCCGACTTTGACAATAGAAACAATAATTTCTGTAGTAACAAATGTCAGAGTTAATTGCTGTCAATTGTTAAAACATAAATAAATGAGTATAACATATTTAATAGGAATTTTCCAAAAAAAGAATTGATTGATGCGGTCTATGTTCAGGGTGGCGTATTTTCGATGCCCATACAGGGGGGGTATCTCGGTTATTATCAGAGATAGAAAAAAACTAAGTACGTGTAGTCTCGATTTCTTTTTTCGAGAGGAACTTATTGTCGTAAACCGATTTTTGATCTTTTTTAATTTTCGAAATATAGTTTTTTTTAAATCTCTGATTATTACCGAAATACCCCCCTGTATGGGCATCGAAAGTACGCCACCCTGAACATAGACCGTATCAATGAATTCTTTTTTGGAAAATTCATATTGCATATGTTATACTCATTTATTTATGTTTTAACAATTGACAGCAATTAACTCTGACATTTGTTACTACAGAAATTATTGTTTCTATTGTCGAAGTCGGGGCCTACTCCGAGAAAACTAGGAAATTCCTACACAACGCTTATAAGAATAAGTAAGATTTTTTAAGATAAATTGGCAACGTCGCAAAAAAATGAAAAAAACAAAATACTGTCATATGAGGATTTTCTTGCTGAATTCGATTATGCAAAAATATACTGGGTGTTTAATTTAAAAAAAAAATACCTTTAGTGACGCCCCACTTTTATGAAACCCCCTGTATACTTGAAACTAATTTTAAAACATGCACGTGTAGAAATACTATAAGTTTCATTGAAAACTTTTTTTTATTAAGTTGACATTAAGGGCAATAATGGACTTTATCGCACTAATGGCGCACCCTGTATGTGTTTAAAAAATATGTAATTTTTTAGTTTTTTGCAGTTATCTCAACAAAATGGACACCGAATTTTGTTTTTACGTAATTAAATTTTTTTGTAATTCTGCTAAATTTTTCTGAATTGACTGTCTAACTTTAATAACAGAAAAGTTACTTATGTAACGCTTTAGATGTTTGTCATTCTGTTTATAATAATCCACAAATATAGCAGAAAATTTACAAACGCAAGTGATACTAATGTTGTAAAATACAGAATGAATGTAGAAAGACAAATTGTTCCCTTTAATAGCATATTTTCCTCTCCTTTATGCGCAATTTTATTATTTCCTTATTTTGTTAATATTATTGGCGGCATAACTAACCTTCCTTGGACCAATTTACGTCTAAATACTTCAAAGAAATTCCTGATAAAAGAGCATAATACATAAACGGAACTACACCATTACACGAAACGAACCGCGCTTTTACTTGGCAATCTGTCTTCTTGACTGGCAGTTTATTAACACGTAGCATATAGGTTAGTTGTTCGGGCGTAGCACAACTGCACACGACTTTTCAGCTTAATTTCCTAAATATACAAGGCCTTACTCGTTCGTAATCGATTAAATTTTGCTTCTATAAGGGACCGTCTTCATGTGTATACGCAGCCAAACTTAAAGATGATGCAAGATGAGCGGTGAAATACAGAAAAATAAAGTTACAGTGGCTGGTTCAGAAGCGAAAGCAACCATTGGGATCTCGCTTATAGTTAGAGATAGAGCTTACGCTTTAAATTAAGGAGCTTGCTACATTATATGCCGATAAAAATAGAAAAGAACAGAGCCGTTCAGCTAGCCTTTATGGATCTAAAAAAACCTTGCGACTCTGTACACAGAATAAAGATATGGCAGGTAATGCAAGAATTGAGAATATTGGAAGGAATCATAAGAGCAGTTAAAAACATCTACAAACAATAGAAAGCAGCAATCAAAGTAGAAAACAAACTCACAAAAAGCTTCATAATAACAAAAGAACTTCTACAAGGACGTTATTTAAAATCTTTTTAGAGCAAGCGCTGAGACCGTGGAAGAGAAAGTGTGAAGGTATGGGAGTCCCGATGAGAAACAAACACTTTTCCACTCTTAGTTTTGCGGAAGACCAGGAAGTCATCGCACAAGATGAGAAACACCGGGGCCTTCGTTATACTAGCGGGCCGACTCCTTACAGCAAAATGCGAGAAAAGTGGTGGGGATAAAGGCCGACCGTTCATTATATGCAATGGAAAGAAAAGTCCTACAGGACGGAGAATGGCAAGACACAGGAAGACAGCGAAACCGTAGAATCCTATTTATACAGTGTACAAAAAGTAACGCGTCGATATCTCGTCTTGTCATAACTTTACAAAAAAAAAATCGAATAAAAGTTGTTTGAGCTTTTTACTAAATAACCTTTTCAAATTTACACAGTGTTTTGTTTTTGCGCACCGATACGTACCTTGGTTTTCTTAAATAAAACACCCTGTATATTTAGGTGCTTTTGTACCCAAAATCAATTGTTTTTCAGTTGTTTAGGTTTTTATGAAAATATTGACAGGAAGAGGACCTTACAAAAGTATTAATATTTAACAACTTGGCAATTTTAGAACGAATTTCTTTGCTTGAGTATAAATTAAAGACGTTCGAAACGAAAACGTTTTTTAAGCACATAGTATATTGCTTTAAATTTTATTTTATTCGCAAAGATATAAATAAATTTATTAATTAGCTCCTGCAACTCTTTCAAACAATTTTCTTTATTTTGTACCTCGGTAGGTAACTGAACAAGTTTTTATTACTTCACTTAAATTTAGTGCTGCAAACCGCTCCAATAAAACTCGCAATTAAAGTTCCGGTATAATATTGCCGGTATGATCGTTAAACTGCCGGCTTTATTCGTTACACTTGTGTATGGAGAGTTTGAGAAGAAAAAAAATGCCCATACTAGCGCGAAAAAGTTATGGAATACCGTTTCTATTAAAAAGGAAAAAGACGCCATTTGTAACTAAATAAATTCTGATATAATGTTAACATTAATTGGTTATTCCGAATGTTTTAAATATGGAGCTTAAATAGGGCCCACAAAAAGATTATGGTATGCAATTTTTTTTTAAATTGCTTAATTTTTTGTGTACTTATGTTAATTGTGTATACAGGCTGTTTCGTAAAAAATGCAAAAAAATTGGGAAGGTGATTCCTCATTGAAAATTAAGGGGAGTCTTTCATGACCAATTTTTTCCTTAGACGTCTCCTTTCCGAGTTACACCCCCCTAAAGGGGCAAAATTAGGTTTTTATTTTATTTCTCAAATTTGAATTAATGTAGAAGAATGGTATTTGGTAGATATTTTATACTTATTAAAACGTTTCCCATAGTAATATTTCCACCTTCACAGGGGGCTGAAAAGTGCGACCCCTGTTGGTTTTTTTATCAGAAATTTTTGCTAGATTGAAATTTTGCAATGTTAAATATTTTTTTCTAAGCTTGATTTATTTAGAAACTTTTATTATTCCTTAGTTTTTCTTGTAAACCTAGAGTTTTTGAGTAAAAACTAAAATAAGTAAACATGAACTATCAATATTCCAATATAAAACGATTCATTTTGTTGGTTACCATGGTTTGTTTATGTTCATATAGGATAGAATTGATGGGTGTAATTCATTTTGTCGTTAACGCGGCGACAACGCCTAAACGCCCATCAATTCTACCCAACATAAACAAAAACAAACCATGGCAACCACCAAAATGAATCGTTTTATATTGGAATATTTGATGGTTCATGTTATTTTATTTTTTACTCAAAAACTCTAGGTTTTACGAGAAAAACTAAAGAATCAAAAAAGTTTCTAAATAAATCAGGCTTTCAAATTACAAAATTTAAACCCAACAAAAAGTTCTGATAAAAAAAAACAACAGGAGTCGCACTTTTCAGCCCCCTGTGAAGGTGGGATATGATTAAAAATATTACTAGGGGAAACCTTGTAATAAGTATAAAACATCTACCAAATATCATTCTCCTACATATAACCAACTTTGAGTAAAAACTAAAGAATAAAAAAGTTTCTTAATAAATCAAGCTTTCAAAAAGTTCTGATAAAAAAAGCAACAGGGGTCCCACTTTTCAGCCCCCTGTGAAGGAGGGAGATGATTAAAAATATTACTATGGGAAACCTTTCAATAAGCATAAAACATTTACCAAATATCATTCTCCTACATGTATCCAAATTTGAGAAATAAAATAAAAACCTAATTTTACCGCTCCCCTTTAGGGGGGTGTAACTCCGAAAGGAGACGTCTAAAAAAAATGTCATATGAAAGACGCCTCTTAATTTTTGATAAGGAATCATCTCCCGCATTTTTTACGAAACACCCTGTATATTCCCCTGCAAAAATATTTTAGTCCATTGATTTTACAAGTGAGGCATAGTAAGTAATTAAAACAAATGTCGCTCTTTCCTTTACATTATATTTTTGTCCCCATAATTTACTAAGTTTAAACCTGTTATTCCGTTCGCGCCGCTATTTAATTGTGATATTCCGCTTTTAAACTGAATTTGAAAAGAAACATAAAGCATGTGAATTTTAACGATGCACCAGAAGAATCTGATCAAGTTGTCGAAGAGTTTGCTAAGCCGCCATTGTTTATGTGGCCAACGGGTTATGAACACAATGGCTGTAAATAACAATACTGTCGTAGTTTCGAGGAGCCTAATTAGAAGGAAATATTTCCGACCATTCCTGAAGTCCTGTAAACAAAAACTGTTTCACAACGGGCGCTTTTGTTCCTGATGAGGTTTGTTTAATGTGTTTTTTCTCCAAAACATGAGCGATAAATGTAAAATTGGCAAAACGTACATCGTCGAGAGGGCGCTTTAATTCTGAGAAAACAAATCCGGCTTATGTTTTTTTATTTTTATATGCCCGTTGTTTTATTTTGTTTCGATTAAAAGATGTATGTGTATAAAATGTTTATATATTTTTATTTAATAAAGATGCTTTATTCTGAAATGTATGACGCAGAATGCCAAGAAAATTGGTAAACCGGAAAGAAATTAAATGTTTTTTACTCATACTTAAATATAAAAATACCGGGAAAAATTATTCCACAAAAATTTCTATCAAAGAGACAGACGCCAAATATATCTACGTTTCAATATTTAGGTACGACAATATTGCAGGATGGAAAATTAGACAAAGAGATTAAAGAGAGAAAAATTGTGTAGTTAGGTGCAAAAAGGGCACTACATGAAAAATGCCCTTTTTTAGTAAAATGTTGTTTTATATAGAATGGACTTGACTTTATGTACCAACGGTGTCGTAATTCCGCTATTTTTACTGTTATATAAACTACTAATCAACTTATTAAGACCCTGCTTTAGACATTTTATGCAAAAAGAGGCACATAATATGTCAACTGTTACATCAATATTAATATATTTAAAATAAGATGGGGGGTCTTACCAATAAGAGAAACTGTATAACCATATGTTAAGAATCTTTAATTCACTGCTGCCATTATAAAGGAATAAGAATTTACAGTTTCCTCTTAAGTTAAAAGTTTAGATCGCCAAATTGACGTTTGCTGAGAAGTGACCTTTTTGCACCCAATTACTCAATTATTTCTGTAAAAAAAATATTTTGCAGGCCGTTTAGGACCAGAGCTTGGTAATGTTCTTCCACACTCTTCTCTCTTTCGCTTGTTCCTCCAATTCATTATGTTTTTCTCTCTTAGTTCTGCCTCCACAGCTTCTCTCCATCTTTTTCTGGGTCTTCCTCTTTTTTCTTGTATGCAGGCTTTTTCCACACTATCTCTTTTATTATTCTGCTGTCCTCCCTTCTCTTAATATGTCCTGCCATTGTATTCTTCTGACATTTATTACTTTGTCTATTTGCTTCTTTAAAAATTGTATATACCTCCTCGTTCGTTCTTCTTATATATCCCTCATCTGTTCTATTCCCTCCCACTATTCTCCTAATTATCTTTCTTTCCCATCTTCTAAGGGCTTCCTTTGCATTTTTTTTCAATACCCAGGTCTCGCACCCATAGATCGCTGTAGGTCTTAGTATTGTTTTATGTAAACGTAGTTTGGTGCTCCTAGATAACTGTTTTGCTCTTATTAGGTTATTTAAAGCTCCTGCACTTTTGTCGGCTTTTAGAATTCTCATGTTTATGTCTTTTTCTTCTTCCATTCTGTTTGTAAGAAGTGTCCCCAAATATACAAATTCATTTACTTCCTCAAATTCCCCTACCAGTAGCATGTCTTCTATTGTTTGCTGTCCTATTCTCATTAGCTTGGTCTTATCTTCCTTTATCCTCAATCCCATTTTTTGTGCTGCTTCTGCTATTCTGTCTATGATCTCTCCCAGTTCCTTCAAAGTTTTTCCATCATTGAAATAACTTATGAGTTGGTGACTTTTGTTTAGTATTGTTCCCTCTATTCGTACGTTATCGAATAAACAAAAAAGCACTGAAACGAGGTTTTTAGGAAGATCGAGGGAAAAACAAGGAAAGACAAAATAAGGAATGCGGTCTTCAGAGAAAACTTGAACTTGGGACCTGTGCAGCACAAAATCGAAGAAGGGCAGCTAAGATGGCATGGGCACAAATGAGGATGAAAGAGAAAAAAAACAGCAAGAAGAATGTACGAGGCAAGGGTAGTTAAAAGGAGAAGGGATAGACCGAGAAGAACTTGGACGCAAGAGGTAAAAACAGCGGCAGGGAAACGAGGAGTCAAGTGGCAGGAAATAAAACAAAATACACAAGAAAGTGGAGAATGGGGACAGATATGGAAAAGAAACCCCACGCAATAACTCAACTCCAACAAGCCGTACACCAGGAAAGGTAGAACGGTCTTAGGATGAAGTAAGTAAGTAAGTAATAAAGCAAAAATAAAAATCAATAAAAATAAATTTTAAACAACATTATCTGCATAATTACGTGCAGGTTTACGCCTCGCGGTATACAGTCATGGTATAAGAGACGCTACACTTTAAAAATAGCATTGCAATTTGCTATTCAATGTAATTTCACAGGTTTATGTCATATCTTAAACAAATCATACAATGCAGTAATTGGAAAAACGAATAACATCTTTTTATTTTCATCGGATTCTGCAATGTACGAAATTAAAAGGATCGCGCGATAAGACAGTGGAAAATGAAAACATCTTTAAGAGTAAGTTAATAACTGGAATCCCACCGCGACATTTTATAAATTATTTAACCTCTATAATGAAGCTTTAAGATACGGGTGAGAACACTAAGTAAAATTCTATGGTTTAATAAAGTCTGCAATGGTCTACACTTTCTAATTCAATGAGTATCATTTAAGCGCAAAGCGGTTGGCAAATATTCTCAGCACGGACATGGGATCTTGTTAGAAGTTCTCGGCTTTACACGATGCTACGGCCGCATTACCGCAAATACAAACACCTTTCCGCAAGCTTTGCAAAGCTCGTACAAGCTTTTAGGCGCTTCGCATCTAGCTTTTACCATTTTAGAACTATTAAGTTGTACATCGATCAACACCAATTACATCGGTTTAAAAAGACGAATTTATTTCAAAAGCACAAAAAATAATTAAAAATCTATGTAGACTTCGCTGACGCAGCAACCAGAAATAGACGATTTTAAAATGTTTTTACTTATTTCTTTGGAAATGCCAGTTCTAAATCAAAGTTCAATCAGTTGAAACGTCAGTAATAATTTTTCCATTGAGACGAAGTTATAATAACTTCATAGACATATTTGATTTGATAGCTCTATTGCGTGTATACCATATTGCTCGTTTTTCAAAACTTTTTTTATAAGCCTTTATGTTTGCAAGACAAAAAAAAAACAGTGTAACAAATGTATTGGGTTATAAAATGTATTTGTCGCGGTTTATTGTTGCATCATGTGAAATTTTGATTAACTTTCTTCCAAATTTGTGGCAGCTAAAAGATTCCTCTCTTGTAGAATCCTGCGACGTGTTTGTAAAGAACTGATCCAAGTTGTTTTGGCAGGAGTTCAAATCTTGTCAATTTACACCATTAAGAGAGTTCTGCAAAGCTCTGAACAAATCATAGTCTGAAGGTGCAAAATCTGGACTAGGTGGATGCATTTATACATCCCAATCAAGTTGCAACAATTTTTGCCGAGTTTCCTTGGAAGCAAGTGTTCTGGCATTGTCATGATGGAGCGCAATGTCCTTTCCATTGGCCAATTATGGCTTTCTTTATTTATTACTTGCTTAAGTTTGGTCAACTGTGGGCAGTACTTACAAGAAAGGGTGACGATTGTTGTCGCTAGAATCTGATTAAGGCTGTGTTTATTGCATCAAGAACATCAAAACTGAATATTTTGCAGAGTTACACGTGCCACTGGCCATTTTCTACAGAAAAATAGGAAAAAAACTGACAAGCTGAATAATAAAGGTAATTTTTGCGATCGCATTGGCTATGAAACCGTCAGAGATAAAATCGAAACTCTTCTATTTACCAATGCGCGTATCCTTTGCAAGTAAAATGGTGCAAATTTTTTGACAAAAATCTTAAACGACGGTTCTGGAGAAAAACCTGAAAAACGAAACCCTTGTAAAAACGATTTCCTCTATGTTAAACGCCTATGCAAGTCGCATAGATTTAGTTATACAACTTTTCAAATCATAGCGCTTTTGCAGGGGTTTCGCTTTGACGCTTTCCTCCGGAACCGTTTAAGATTTTTCAAAAACTTTGCATCATTTTACTTGCAAAGGATGCGCAAATTGGTAAATAGAAGAGATTCGATTTTATCTCTGACAATTTCATAGCCAATGCGATCGCAAAAATTACTTTTATTATTCGATTCTTCAGTTTTTACCCTATTTTTCCGACGGAAATGGCCAGTGGCACGTATTTAAAAAAATGATGTTGATGATGGTTCTGAAAACACGAAACATTGTTGGAAATTCTATGTTATCTCAAAATATAAAGCGTAAGAAGTTGCTATGGAGAAGTGCATCCAGATTGTCGATATCTTAAAAAGTGTCTGTAATAGGGCCAAAAAACGAAAATCAACTTTTTCAGTTTGTCTTGAATAACTTTTGAACTAAGATAGCTATGAAAATTTTCTTTGCAGATATTTGATGAGCATCTAATTTCGCAACTTTGCCCTAATTTAACCGATCTCGTAGCTCTTAAGATAAGCGAGATCCCCATGCATTTACTCGAATTTGGGACACCCTGTATATGTTCACTATTAAGCTGTTTCGAAAAAATTATACAGTGTAAACTTGCACTCATAAATTTCAAACAATTTATTTCGTATTTCTGTATATATCACGAATTTTAGGGTGCTCTTTGGCACAAAGTTATAAAAAAAACTACTTCAGTAAATCAAATATTTCAGCTGACGGCGAGGCGAATGAATATCTTCGTGCTGACAGTGTGCAGTTTCTTTGCTCATTATTTTATTTTCTGTTCGTGCTTGAGTGTCATCATGAAAGACAAGTGAATGTAACAACACCTTCGGTGAATTACGACTAACATTACGTACTTAAACAATGCAGCATGTGAGGGGTAGTAACCGCGGGAATATTAAACAGTGCAACAAAAAACAAACGAGGGTGAGAAAGTTGGCATAATACAGAATATTACACTCGCAGTTGTTTTGCGCAAATATTTAATAATTTTAATGTGCTTATCAATTTAGCTTAATTTTATTAAACTACACTTCCTCTACTTGATCAAAAGTATTACATAAGGAACTAAATTAGTAACGAAGCATTCTTTTACAAAAATTAACTAACTGCGAAGGCATATACACAGTAGGATTCAGATACAACCTGTCGGCCGATAAAAGTCTGTAGTGTTCGGTGACTCTTATACTCGGCATTGGCCTTCATCCCCACTACTCAAAAATTCATGAGTCGGCCCGCTAGTATATCGATGGCCCCGGTTTGCCCATAGAAAATTATAGGCTATTCACTATTTATCGCCTGTTCCGGATTCAATGCGACTTCCGGTTCAACAGGAAACGGATCTAAACTTAGAAATTCTTAACGGACACTATCTGCATAGTTTTATATTTTTGCAATCCTCTTTAAATTTACTTTTAAAAAAGTACTAGGTTATATTGGCTTAAAATCAACCGCTTTTGTAAAATATTCACGAAAATGTTGAACGATACAGCGCTTTTAAAAATGTTCAACATTTAAAAACATTGAAAAGGTAGTAGGAATTCGTTTAAAAGTTAGACTGACAATAGATCAAATAACACTTTGCATTTGCTGAATTTATAAAATATTATAAAGGGCGTTTTTACTTTTCATCAAACTTGTTATTCTTTTAACATTAAGTTAGACCGAAATCGTATTGAGAAAACACAAAATAAATAGTTTATAGGATTTATAATTGTCTCATCCTATAAATAAAAATGTAAGAAGAAACAGGAAATATGTAGTTTTACCTTTCTTACGTTTCAAGCGAGGTTTCTAAAAATTGTTTACATACTTATTTATTGTAGCAGAATAATGAGAGAATTACTAAATGCTGTAAACTCTTTTTCTTGTTTTTGAAATACGACTTTCGGTGTTTAAATTAAAGTTGCTGTCGAAATTCTGATCTGAGAAATGTTCTATTTCCATCGCGGTAGACTTGGAAATCGCGTTGACTTGCCTTTCAATGCGGAACACGTTTTGGGTCGACACGACGTCAGTCCAACCGATAAGTTCTTAGTGCGAAGTGCTGCCGCCAACTAACAACAGCTAGGCTTCTAGGCCACTATGAATTAAACATGTACGTACTTTCTACCAATTTAGGATGCTGCGAAAACTTCTGCAACTAAGTACGTTGTTTTCTCACATCATTAAAAAGTTGGAGCGTGATAGATTGTTAGCACCGGATATGGCAGACACATAATAAAAGAACGAAGCTCTCCGAGGAAATGTATTTTTGTTTCAAGTAATAAAAATGTTTTCAGAAACTATTTAAAAAAATGTCTTGGCTAAAATATAGTATGTAAAAGTAGGAAAGCTTTTCATAACTAAATCAAAAGTTTAAACCAATCTGAATCGTATGCAAGTTATTATTTTGCATAGTAATTAAGGTGTATACAAAAATTCGATTAAATCCATGCTAGCTATTTCTTTTCAATCTTAGTGAAACGCCAGCATAAGCAAAAATACTCTCAACTGCATGTAGCAACATCGACGCAAAAAACGATCATGAAGTCGGGATGAGTAGTTCTACCCCACACGGCTTGTTCACCGGACTTGACCCCTTCCGATTTTCTTCTTTGAAGGTTAATGCAACATTCTCTCGCAAGAAACAGACTAAATGAACTGGATGGAGTGAAAAGTTTCATGGTAAACTTTATCAACTCGAATAATGAATCACTTTACCAAGCAGGGATTCGAATATTACAGGAAAAATGGCGCAATTTATATAATTTAATAATTCAATATTTTTTCTTAAAAAACGCTTAAAAATGTTGCATACCATTTACATAATAGAACTTATAAAGCTAATTAAATTACTTAATACTTACAGTAAACTTATCAGTAAGATGGAAAATCAGTCAAACCTTACCTAGAACAAAAAATTAACATTAAAACACGAAACTTACAAACATATAGATTCAAATCAAATAATTTACAAGCCAGAATAACAAGTGTTGCTTTAATACAATATTATTAAACCGGTATTAGGTAAAAGTGCAAAAGTGCACAGCTGGCATTCGGATGTAGGTGGAATTCGCTCATTACTCAAATCATTGTCTGCGTTTATCAATAAAGATCTTGAAATGAAGGGATATAAATGATGAAGAGTCTGTTGTTGAAAAAGTTTCATTTAATATTAAACATAGATCCTAGACAATACTTTTCATGATTGATAGATATGATTATAATCCATGAGCTTTCAAAGTAATTAAGATTTTAAGTTGAGCAATTTTTATAACATTAATGTGAATGTAGTCATTTAATCTAATAGAAAAACAATGAATTAAAACAGCGTTAAGCGCCAATTAAATTAATTAGAGTGTAAACTTATCAGCTGAAGGAAACAAGGACGAATCCAATATTTTACAAAATTAAAATATTGTTTTGTTAAATTGAACGTACTCAATTCAATTCACCTTAAAGAATTTCCAAGCGACAAATTATTTTAGGCGAGTATTTTTAAGAAGCAAATACTAGTTACAAACCGATAAACACGTGATGCTACAGTTGCCATATGCGAACTAAATATACGAAAAAATGGCTGGATTGTGAAGCCATTTCGAATGTATAATACGAATGACAAGGGTGAGCAAAAACTGCAAAGATGATATTACCAGAGGATAAACTTGTATCTTACAAGAATAGTTTCGTTAAGAGCGATGTCTCTCTGAAAAGCTTGAAATTTGTGAGCGATTTATTTATGATTAAAAATGGGTGGAAAAGTACACAACAATAATATAAAATTCTAATAAATGATACCGCAGACAAATGGTAACTGTCATTTGACATTAAATTAGTTGGTTTTTGTTTTTATTTTCATAGATAGCTTGATAAGTGATGGGTAAAATACGATTTTTCTTCATTTTGTGACTTATTTATAAAAATAGATATAGCAAGTAATATCTGATTTAAAAGAGAAAAAAAACAGATTTAACTATTCCATAGCCAACTTCGCGACCCATAAGAAAATTTGAAATTAGGGAAAAAATCTCGAAAATGATAGGTGCTAAGAAAAATCTAAAATAATGGTTACATTCCACATTTTCAAAAACCAAAAGAAGGTATAAATAAAATTTTTCTAATGATTCTTCGTATCTCTAACGGTTGTCGAAATCCCCACATTCTTTACTTTGATACAACACCCTGTATAATAAGATTGGTTTTGACTAAGAAACGTGAGCCTTAAAAATGGTCCAGCATTTCAACAAAGGATGTAAAGTGCCCTAATATGGAACAGGTACCTATTATGGAATGCATCAGTTTTATGACAATGAATACGCGATATCTGTTGAAAAGTATATCTACCTATTTGTACATCGATCGCACATTCCCAAATGTAAAATAGTTAAAAAATATTTACTAGATTACATAACAGTTTCAAATATATTTTTGACATGCTACTGAGTTTTTAGGCTAAATCTCTCAGTGCAAAATATTATATGCTAGGGTAAATGATCTAAAATATTTTATTGCATGTTTATTTAGCATGAGCCTTTACATTTCAATTAAATAGACCAAAATTTTGATTGGGGCCATTTCATGTTTTACATATACCGATTTTTGAAATGTCACATTGATACATAGAGGTGCCTTATAATGAATATGATTATGGTCACTTAGTACAGGGATAAGGGTTCAGTGTCAAAAGTGTCAGAAATGGGCACACGAAAAATGTGCAAAATACCCAAAAAAACAATTCTATTGTCCTACCTGTAAAAAATAAATAAATTATCAACATGTTCGAATGACACTTGAATTATAATTTAATAAATAATAAAGTTTTGGTTTGGTTTAAGTAATAATGTAAATCAGAAAGAAATAAAAGATTCATCTATGAGCAGTTGTTTATTGTGATGTATATTTCCTATATAATTCTATATTCCATATTAAGAACCCCTAGTATTCCATATTAGGTTCCCCGGGAGCTTAATATGGAATAGTAGTAACATTTAAAAAAAATAGCTATATAAGAAATATCTACAGTAATATGGTACCAGATTTGTAGTAATGTGTTGCGTATTCATTACAAATTCCTTATACATTTTTTTGAAAAATGTTGTTGAATAAATGTGAATATTGTTCCCGAATACAAAAAAGTATTCCATATTAGGGCACTTTACTCTAATTATAAGAAAGATAAGTGACTTTTAATTAAAGTTACTGATGTTTTTGTTTTTCCTGAAGCCAATATCCCAATATGTAAGCAGTTTTATGCGCCGGATAATATGTAATAAGAAAGTTATTAAACAAAAGAATGTGATATTTTCCGGATCCAAAAAGTTGAGGTAATATAACCAACGTTGCCGTTATGAACGACCTCCTGTAAGTATAAAATATTCCGGCAGTAAAATCTAGAAAACTGAACATGAATAAATTACAGCATTAAAAAGCATAAAACGCTCGACACGTTATTAAATTTTCAAAAGCAGAATCCTTATATACGGACATTTTAATATTTTATATTTTTAAACCACAGAAAGTAGTCGTAAGTTACCAAAAGCTGATTACACTAAGCTTCTTCTGCTGTTTCACGTTGCGCTCGGGAAGTAAAATATGGGTCTTCCAGTTAATCTGTGTTTTTGCGACTCCTGGTAAGAAGAAGGAAGCACGCAATAAAAGGACAAAGAAATTCTAATAAACGCGAATCCGTAATCCTTTAAGACATTAAAGGCAGGTAATACTGAGCATTTAGTTGCATAACTTGTTTAGACAATGCCAGCAAATTTTGATCTTAAAAGAGAGATTAGGCCCCTACGTCTGATATATTTAGACTGAATAGTATTTCATTAAATATACGGGCTTATAAAGCTTCAGGAAATTAAAATTTATTATTTACAAAGCGGTAATTCTGAGACCGAAACCGCAAGAAATAAGTCGCAACCCATGATATTAAGCTAAGCCTCCCTTTACCGAACGCCGTAATTGAGACGGTAGAAGAGATTTTTAGCAATAGATACAAGTAAATAGAGTGATATTACTTTCAGAAACCTAAAATGTTTAATTAAATACGTAATTACATTTTAATAACCTTATAACAAATAGTGATTTGAACAACCGAGGTTGAAAGGTAGTACTTTAGGAGCCAGAACGCTAAATGTTGCATCCCGAAACGTAGTCGGGGCTCCAGAAGCGCGAAAAATGTCGATTACTTTTTATTTTAGTTACACAAACTAGTAATTTGTTTAATGAATGTGCTTCTCTTATAGTGATTATAATATTTCCCTACATTTTGATCAATAATTTTTACATTCTTACCGCTCATATACACAACCGGAAGGTTCTGCTTTCTGGGGTTTTAGCCCCATTCTGGACTTTTGGCAAATATAAATTAAAGGGCTCTTTGTCGAAGATCTTAGCACAATAGTGAAAAATTGGTGTGTACAGGGCGATTGATTGGAACCGTGCATTAGAAATATATTGAGAATAGAAAAAGGCACGGTTTACAGGTTAAAAAGCCTGTAAAAGAATGTGAAATTTTTCGACATAAATTTCCGCTAGATGGCGATAAGTATAAAAACCATTCGTTAGATAGTGATTAGTTTAAGAACCTGTTCTTGCACTAGGTGGGATCTTATTTTGAACAAAATTGATCTAAAAATTCAGTTCAAACATCTTTATATCATCCTATGATTGATTAAATTCGACTTTTGCGAATTTTTGAAGCGGAAGCTTATAGGTAAATCTCGTTGACCATTTCAAAATCTTGTGCACCAACCGGTTCTTAGACTTATCGCCATTTATGGGATAATATATGGAACTAGTTTTGCCGGCCTCAGTCGGTTTTATATGGAAGTTTCCCAACCTGTGTAGTAGACCGCGGAAAAAGGTAATGATCTAACATTTAGGTAATGACATTAGATCATATAAACTACATGGATAACACTACCACAATGCAACTATGTTGTAACTTAGGAGTAACGGATATTAAGAAAAAGATGGAGACGAATCAATTAAGATGACTTGGACATCTATTACGCATGCCAGAAAGTAGATACGCGAAAATAGGATAGAAAATGAAGATGGAGGGAAAAAATATAGAGGAAGACCAGGAATAAAATGGGAAAAAGAAGTGAGGCAGGGACTAGAAGAAAAAGAAGTCAGCTGCAGAGATGTGCCACAATTATACAACGAAGGCAGGAATGGAGAAACATAACACAAAAATAGAAAAGCATACCCTGAAACCGATAGGTACAACAGGAACCGTTTAAGAAGAAGGAAATTGTAAGCTACTGAAATAGATTGCTTATGAAGAAGCTGTGGAAAATCAAGATTGGACCGAGTTAGAAATGAGATCATAAGAGAAACCATGGATATCAATATGACTATAGCAGAGGTAGTGGAAACAAGACAGCTAACATGGTTTGGACACACTAAAAGGATGGAAAAAAGTGAGTAGCCTGAATGGATTCTGAGAGAAAAGAGGAAGAGAAGACCACCAATAAGAAGCTGGAGAGTAGATATAGAAAACGTAATGAAAAAAAAGAGGTTTAGAGGACATTATGTTACTACAGAAAGAAAGGGATACTGGAGACGGAGAGGCCGTAGAAATCCGTGTATAACTATTTATATAAAAATGTTAATTTATGTACGTTTCAGATTAAAATCAAACAAAGACATGTTTAGACTAAGATTAAACGTTATTTTCCACAAAAAAATTACGTTAGCTTCATCATCCTATTTCAGTGAAATCTTGCGCTAAATACATTACACACAAAATATCAGCTTCCATTCTGCATGTATTAATAAAGGCAAAACAAAAGCTTCTGCAGCAAAAGCACTTGTGTAGTTTAAGCTCAAGCTCAGTAGTTTCCAATTCTAAAAGTTACTTCACTTTGCAAGGCTTTTACGCCAACTTCAAAGAATTGGTAACACAAAGTTCTGTTTCATACTTTATATGAACAACAAAAAGAAGCTTCCATAAACAACCAGGAATTTGTATTTACAACTAGCTGCTTCGGAGCGAACTTGGAATGCGAAATCTAAATGTTAAATAAACGCAATCCGAAAATTTCGTGCGACATTAAACAGTGATACACCTCCGTAAGAGGTAGTCGCGGTTGACGTGCGTGTCGTGAAAAGATGGATGATGTCTAGAAAATGACAAACTTCAGATGAGCCCGCTGTAAAATAGGCCGGAGAAGAAAAATCGCAAGCTGGGAAGTCTCGGTTCGTTTTGATAGAATGAAAATTGCGCAGCATCCGTGAAATGATATATCCGACATCCTTCGGATTCAGATAAGAGTCTATTTTCTTTATTTGTACGTATGCGGTGGTAAACGTGACATTTTTCTGCAATGACAATTTCTCGTGAGACTGAAAGCGGTTCGCTCTGGGGAATAACGAAACTGTGTGATGTCAGGAACATTTACGTTTTTTTCCCCGGTAACAATTCAAAATTTCGTGTGCCTTTTCACTTTTATTGTCTTGAAATGAAAACAAATCTTCAAGAAATTTGCTATTCATAAAGAAAAATTGTTTAGTTAAACTTTAACTAAACAATTTAAAAAAAAATTTAATGTCAAATATTGAGGGGCTAAACCCTTTTGTTTTAAATTTTTCCGATTCTTCATTTTGCGTTCTTACAATATTTACTGTTTTTTCGTACATCGCTTTTATTATGTCAATTGTTTCTATTTCTATTCTCTTCTTTCTTAGTCCCATCCATACGTCTTTTCTTTTGATGTTATCGAATGCTTTTTCCAAGTCTATAAAACATAAATGTATTTCCTTGTTTTTTGTTAAGCTCTTTTCTATTGTTTGTCTTAATATAAAGACTGGGTCTTGAGTACTCCTTCCTCTTCTAAAACCATATTGGGATTCTTCTAGAGTGCTTTCTATTTTTTCTTTTAGTCTGCCTTCCATTACTCTTGCCAGTATTTTCCCTGGTACACTCATTAATGTTATTCCTCTATAATTAGAACACTCACTTTTTGTCCCCTTTCTTATATAATGGTAAGATTATTCCAATGTTCCAATCCCTTGGTACTTTCCTTGATTTTATTACTTCGTTCAATAGAGCCCTTAGTGCTTCTTTCCCTAATTCTTTCATGTATTTAATCATTTCTGGTGTAATCCCGTCTTTACCTGCGGCTTTTCCGATCTTTAATTTTGCTATTGATTTTTCTAATTCTTCCATTGAAATCTTCGATATCTCCTGATATCCTCCGTTGCTTCTTAAATTTGTTATTTCGTATGTGTTGTATATTTCACCCGTCTCCGCTAGCTCTTTAAAGTATTGTCTCCATCTTTCCATTATTTCTTCCTCATCCGTAATTATGTTCCCATTTTTTCCTTTTATGTTTTTCATTCCATTAAACAAGTATACCAATTATAATTAAAAAAATATTTCTCAAATTTCAATATTTATTCATTTTCTAATAATGATGAATAGTACGATAAGCTTTAACTTTAAAGTGAAATTATTAAAGAGAACAAGAGCAATCTCGAACTAATTACTTGAATGTTTTAAAATTTCTTTACAGCTCTGAAGAAATCAATAAAAATGATGACTAGTTTATATAATATACTACAAAAAGCTACTACCTATAACTAGATTAATTATATAAATAACAGATGACTGCTTAGGAACAATAAAAGTTAAAATTATCTCAGGAAGAATAATGAAAATGAAGATATTGTCGCCTTGTCCGTAACTGACGATTCCATTAATTCAACCTTCGTTAAAAGTCTTTAGACATTGCTTCCAAAACAATATTCTTACATTCTTCAGTCATCTATCTCAGGTAGGTACTTAAGAATCAAACAAGAAGAAGCACATTCAGAATTAACGAAAATCAAAGCAGGAGTACCACAGGAAAGTGTGTTAGGTCCCGTCATGTACCTTATGTACACTTGTGATATCCATACACTAGAAAAAGATACGATAGCACCTTTTGCTGACGACATTGCTATCCCAGCAGTTAAAAAAACCAATGAAGTAGCCACAGAAAAAAAAACAAGCAGCTGCTTAATCAAGTCAATGACTGGACAAACAAATGGAGAATTAAACTAAAGGAATGAAAACAGTCCATGTAAACTTTACTAATAAAAGTATCCAATATATACCAATTATCAATAAACATACATAGTAACCAAATACTATACGCAAAGTAGCGCTGAAAAGCCAACACTAAAAAGAAAAGAGAATAACTTGGCATTAGATACAGAAAAACGTATTAGACAATTGGAACTAGTTCCCCTCTGCCAATACACAACAAGCTTTTACAATATAAGCAGATACTCAAAACCTAGAGGTACCCTACTCAAACCTATTTGAACATACTGCAATGGGGTTGTATGAAACAGGGCAATGTCGACATAATCCAAAGTAATAAAAAACATCGTCGATGTACCCTGGTATGTCAGTAATGGTGACCTCTATCGGAACCTGGAAATGTAAAGTGTAGAGAAAGAAATGTAAAAAAATCGCGAAGAGTCACGAAGAAACACTCCACCAACATGTTAACGTAGAGGTGACAGCTCCTCAACAACACGGGGATAGTGCGAAGAATTAAAAGGGTTAAACCATATGAGTTAGGAAGGATAAGTGACCATGAAAAGCAGATATAGAACCGTGTACGCGTTAAAGATTGTGTAAATAATATATTAAATCAAAGGAATGCTGTTGGTTAAACAGTTTAGTGTTTGTTCGGATAGAGCATTTTCTGCTGCAACATTATTTTGCAACAAAATTCAATGACGACTGAGATCTTTATGTTGCGAACGCAAATGTGAATCCGCCTGTATGTGTTTTCATATATTTTCCAGCGAATAAAAAATTTAAAATCGGTCGCTTTCATTGGTTTTATTACACTCTTGGTTGATTGGAATTGCAAAATTAATTATACCCCGGAAATTCCTGTTGCTTTCCCTCCATATAACATAACAAACGACAAATTAATTAGGTTTTATATTAAGGTGTAGCCACCTTTTTATTGCTTTTTCACAAACTGGTCGGTGTTAATGTGTTTATAAACATCAATCGCCAAAAATACTCATATTCGTAGATATATTTGTGAGAGTGGTTTACTGCGCCAGCAAATGTAGCAAACATTTCTTCTGTAACGTATTATCGTCACCGTTTACGTTTCCTAATGCTTCCTCCATTACCCGAGTAACTTTTGCTTGGGAGAGCCTTGTTTTTATCAGGATGTTGCAGGACATTCCACCTAATAGCTTTGTTGGTAATTTCTTGGCAATTTGTGTAGTCTCAGTGGCTATTCATACGAAATTTCTGAAAAGTAGTGTGGGAAGGCAATGTGCAGAACCTTTCCACACGATAAACTGCGATGTACGAGGCGAGAAGGTAATCTTTCCACGTGTCGTAGAAGTGCTAATATACGACACAACTGGGAATTTGCACCAACATGTGATAAAGTATGGTACTAAAAAACTGTTAGAGTGTCTGATGAACTGACAGACTAAATTCTAAAACTTTTTTAAGAAATAAATTTCGGGCAGCAAGAACGCGGATGTAGGTAAGAATGAAAAATAATATTAATTTCGCACATACGTTTCGTGTTTTTGCCCATTTTACGTATTTATTAGTGAAAAATTGGTTGGCAAGTCTATCGTTAACATGCATAGGGGTTGCAAATTACCGGACGTCTTCAAAAACCGGTAATTTGCTAAAATTGGTGCTTAATTTTGCTTTACTAGTAGTAAAAAAGACAGTTGAATACAACTGATGAATAACGATTAGCTACTTTTAGTGCAGTTCATCATATAAAAAGAAATAATATGCTTAGGAAAACATCATTATCTACAAAATGCAGATCATAAATTTGGATTATTATATATATCAGGGGTGGCCAAGCTCCTTGATAGTCCGAGCCATTTTTCAAAATTTGAAATTTTTCGCGAGCCGCAATTAAATACGTATATAAAACGTATGCAAAAAAGGTATTAAAAAAAAATTATTGTCAGTAATTGAAAAGACATTTTGAAACACATGCGGAACGATAATAATTTTTAAAATATAAAATATAATAGCACAAAAATGAAAAGGGAACTCGGGTACATTTATCGAGAGCCACAAATAATCCTTCAAAGAGCCGCATGTGGCTCGCGAGCCGCAGGTTGGCCACCCCTGATATATATTAACAAAACGCTTCTTAAGCAATACGTAGATATCTTAACATCATACATCTCTAACAGACTCTACAGAATAAAACAAGAAGATGAATATTCCGACTTAAAGAAGATAAAAGCAGGCGTACCACAGGGTAGCGTCCTTGGTCCTGTCCTTTTTGTTATACACTAGTGATATACCAGTACTAAAAGAAGTTACTGTAGCCACATTTGCAGACGACACTGTACTACTTACAGTAGGCAAAGATCAGGAAACATCCACTAGAGATTTGCAAACAGCCAGTAACGTAATGCTCAACTGGACCAAACAATGGAAAATTAAGCTTAACCAGCCATGTCAATTTTACAAATGAAAGGATAACGGATCCACTGCTACTAAATATAAATGGGACTATAGTGCCTTATGAAAATCAAGCGAAATATCTTGGCATGACCCTTGACGCAAAATTGCGATGGAAAGAACATGTTAAAAAGAAAAAAAATGAACTTAATCTAAAATACAGACAGTACTTCTGGCTTCGTGGAAGATATTTCAAATTATCAATGTATAATAAGATCCTAATATACAAACAGGTCCTGAAACCGGTGTGGCTTTATGGTATTCAACTTTGGGGTTGCACCAAAGACAGCAATCTTACATCTATCCAGATTTCCCAAAACAAAGTGCTACGTATTATGGTAAACGCTCCATGGTACGTCCGCAACAGTGATCTTCATCGAGATCTTGGTATACCAATGGTTAAGGAAGAAATTAAAAGGTTTGCTGGTAAACACGAAGCCAGACTCCACCATCATGAGAATGCTGGACAACCAACATCTTGTCCGAAAATTGAAGAGGACCAAGCCCTTTAAACTCGTGTAGTGTGTTTTGTGTAAAAAGCAGAGCATAGTGCGCGAGTGAAAGTGCATACAATATATGATAGTAAGAACAATCTAGAAAACATCAATGGATGGACTCTAGTTCTTAAGTATTTAGTTTTAAAATTTATTAGAAAAAACAAACACCATAGGTATAATAACTAAATAAATTTGTATTGCCCATGAAGAGTGAGCTACACTGTGAACGCATGTTATAATTTAGACTGAAAAATCATAAATTATTGGGAAATGTAATAAATATCCTAAATTATTTAAACTATTTATGTTTATTTATGTGATGTTTTGTTTTGTTTTTCAAAAACCACTTTGATTAAACTTAATAAATACAATAATATTGTAATAACTTACTTATTTTTAAAGATAAACCCATACACAAATGGAACGAGAAAAAATCTCTTTTTAATTATGTCACAGCCAACTACAACCCGTATTTAAAATTGTTTGTTGATGGTAAAAAAAAAATCAAACGAATATGGGTAAAAACTATTAACAAATTTTAATTCTACCCAAAAAGTGTCCTGATAATGGCAAGAAATATATTTTGATAATGATTTGTTGTAAGTTGAAATCGAAAACTATTAATTGTTTTCGTATAATAGTTGCTGTTAAATCGTAGATTATTTTGACTCATTTAACCAACTCTGTATCTCTTACCGTTTAAGAGATCCCAATGCTGTTCACTATAACTTAGACTCTGCATGACAAAATAATTTTAAAAAAAATTTAAAATTGTGACTTTAGGGTAATTTCATTAAATAAACGTTTTAGTTTGATTTTTGGTTACCTACTAAGTCACAATTTCTCGATTTTTGTGATTAAAAGCATCATTTGCGTCGTGACCGTATTACGAAAAGTATGTACGTGACACAATAGATAAGTTCAGCTAATCCAAAGTGTATGTCGTACGGAAAGAAAGAAAATAAAACAATGCAGTATTCTCGAATGCAGTATTCTCGCTTAGTGCATCTCGACGAAGACACTGCTTAATATATCTACGTGAGCTGCTCTTACATTATTGGGATTTTCATTTTGTTGGATGACAGTGGATGGCTGGGATTTGCCACGGACGTTCCTTTAATTTATGATAAAAATAATTTCTTTTTCGTGCACGTTTAAGGAATATTTTTTCCACATTATGAGCCCAGAGGGGTTTCACCTGTCACGAAAGGAGGTAGTTATTTTTGTGTTTGAAAGAATTATTGCTTGAATACTTCTTTTTCAAATCCCGTCCTGTGATATCGCCACCAACTTGGTCCATGCGCGCAAAAGCACTTGCCATTTCTTACATTTATTACGAATTATTAAACTAAAATTAAAAGACAGGTACAATAATTCTGATTATGAATTAATGTAAAGATAACGCTAACCTAAAACAAATTTATTAAGAGGAGAGGAATGTGCTATGAAAACTATCACCTTAGGATATTTATCGAAAAAATATAATGTAACAACTTCTATTTCAAAATTTGAATACTCTAAAATATAGCTTTAAGATATATTTTCCAACTTCTGATTCCAATAATATGTGGATTAAAAATGATTTTAGTAAATATGTAAAAATTATAAAAGGCTTAATATCTAAAGAGGGAGACGACTTAGTGGAGTTTTCTTGTGACAGTTCGTTAAAATTATCGTTTAACACATGGGCGTTTATTTTGAACGTGATATTAGCAACTATTTTTTATTTTAAGATAATAAATGTTTCAACATTTTAATGTGCATGAAGACATCTATGTCAATTTCACTTGTCAACTCAGTTACTTACACAATTTCGCACAGTCGTTAACGAATCTCCATGTTTCATTACTGTAAAATGACTTAAGCCACTTTTAAAATTAATAGCTTATAAACACTACGGACTTACGTTGATTTTTTTCAATGCGTTTTACTGAAGTGATGTTTCATAAAAAGAAATGTAAGAGTAAATTATATGATATAAGTAATTTATATAGTGTATTTCATTATAAGTTAATTCAAGTATTTTTTTCATTATCATACATGTTCTTAAAATACATAAGTAATAAGTAAAGTCATCAGCACATTTTGGAATTTAAGTACCCATAGGTAATTTACATAACGTATTTCATACAAAATGTTATTCATGTATTGAATCATTATCACTGATAGAAGTGATAAAGTCTTTGGACATAACACTATGTTTTTAATTTTTAAATAACTGTGGTAAATTGGGGGCATATAAGAAAGAAATACCTCATAATGCCTTTTTTTTAAATAAAATAAAATACTCATTTCTTTGCCTTCTTGTGGGGAGTATGCCTCACATTGAGAAACACTGGTAGGGTGGTAGGTATATAAACGGGAAGATTATTCAGAATAAAGCATGAAGAGGCTTACTCTTCATTTAAAAAAATCTGAGCCGGTGCCACAGGGAAGCGTTTTAGGCCCAGTCACTTATTTGCTGTATACCTGTGACATTCTGAAGACTAGGGGAGTAACATTGGCAACTTTCTCTGATGATAGAGCTCTACTAGCAACTAGCACTAACAATGAAGAAGCAGCCTATAAACTGCAAACAGCAAGCAATGAACTTAACTCCTGGACTAAAAAGTGGATAATTCAAATAAATGAAACTATATATCAACTTCGCTAACAAAACAAGACCTAACAAGTATGTGTCAATCAGAATAAACAAGGTTATTCCCTATAGCAACACTGCCAAGTACTTAGGTATGAATCTTGACGCAAAACTGAAGCGGAAAGAACATATAGAAAAGAAAAGAACTCAACATTAGGTATAAAAAAATGTACTGGATGCTGGAAAGAAAATCTCAGATGTCCACACAAAACAAATTACTACTGTATAATCAGATACTGAAGCCTGTTTGGACCTATGGGGCTCCGCTTTGGGGTTGCGCACTTTACAAAATAAAGTTCTGCGAGATATCGTGGGAGCACCATGGTACGTGAGGAATGATGAGTTTCATAGAGACTTGAAAATTCCCACTGTTAAGAAAGAAATCAAAAGTCTAGCAAAAATCATCAAACAAGGCTACTTGCTCATAACAAGAGAGTGATACACCAACTTCTGGACGTGAATGTAGTGAGAAGATTGCAAAGAACCAAACCCTTCGAGTTGTGTAGGGTGAACGTGTAAAAGCAGAGCTAAGTGAAGTGAATTGATAACACTTGAAAAAGTGTTATGTGTATAGTCTTAGCCAGAACTAATGGGACTTCTTAGCTAATAATATTTAGGTTGATAAGGTCCAACGAAAACTACAGGTTAGTCGTTACCACTAGATCGGCCATATATTAAAAAAACATATTTGAATAAAGTGTAGCGAGCTATAATGAGACTGTGTCAAAAAAAAAGTACTATATTGTGCTGTTTTTATTCCTAGACCGAAATATACAGGGTGACTTGTGGGAAACGGACGTTTTTTGACTGAACAGAACTCGGTTGATTTTCAAGTTTTTTTTTTTGTTTTTTTTGCAAAGTGAAGAATAACATCTGCCATTTGATATAACATAGTCAAGTATCCCCTTGAACGCATACTGCAAACGCATCCATGGAAGTTGTTAGAAACACGTTCCCTGGCCGCGTCATTTCGCGTTTCGGTGACTTGCCGTGGCCCCCAAGATCACCAGACTTATCTTCCTGCGACTTTTTCTTGTGGGGGCACTTAAAAGAACGCGTTTTTGCCCACAAACCGCGTACACTAAGGGAGTTGAAAGATGCCATTACAGAAGAGACTCATTTAATTGACGCACAGCTGCTAGACCGAGTCATGAACGACTTCAGGCAGAGACTTGAAACTTACATTCAGGAGGGTGGCCGCCATCTGAGATATAATTTTCCATAACTAAATAATTGTGGTAAATCAAATAGCATATGTTGTTTCTCAATTTGTAATAAATAAGTTGGCTTTTTCTTGAAAATCAAACGAGTTCTGTTCTTCATTCATTTGTATACTTAATTAAAAACAAACAAAAAAAAAAACAACTTGTCGTTCAAGAGGACACTTGACTTTGTTATATCAAATGGCAGATGTTATTCTTCATTTTGCAAAAAAAAACAAAAAAAAACTTGAAAATCAACCGAGTTCTGTTCATTCAAAAAACGTCCGTTTCCCACAAGTCACCCTGTATATATCCCATACACGTATTAAAAGTTGCTTATCACAATGAGTCTCCAATTTTGGCAAAAGTATGTCTTAAGCAAACGTTTAAGAATAATCCCATAAATATTGCAATTCCTATTTCACAGCGATATGCAGAAAAATGAAATTTGTGCGCAAAAAGAAAGTTTTAAATTCTTTACCCGTTGTTTTGCAATCACATTAAAGGATCTCGCCTAGGCTTTGTTGCGCAGAACGATACGCCCAGTGCATCTGCACCCAACACCCACCGTTGTATTATAAAGGTAACAAAGCATGGGAAAGTAAAATGTGCCTAAAGAAAGGCTTGCAGGACAAAGTAACCGAGATCTCTTTTTGTTTAGTCTCGTTACGCCTCTCTAGAGTGCTATTACAAGATTTTAAATGCAAATCTTTTATGTACCGACATACCTAAAAAAAAACTTCGTGTGTTAACAAAACAAATTTTGATTTACACTCAAACGAAAACGTACACTTATTGTTAACCGAAAAATTATTACAAACAGTTATTGTTACTTATTATTATTTTACAGGGTGATTTAAATTTGAGGACAACCAAAGAGCTCGCTTGATTTTGTATCATTATTTGATTCGGAATTTGGAAAATGTGCTAATTCTCAGTGATCCTGCTTCATAGCCATAGGCTTTTCTGGTTAACCTTTCCTTTTTCATCCGACAAATGTAATCCAACCATCCCAGCTGTCTTTCTTGTATTTTTGTTATAACTGACTTTATCTTTAATTGTTCTCTATATGTTTCGTTTCTGATTCTATCTTTTTCGGTTTATTCTTGGATTTTTCTTAGAAATCTCATATCTGCTGCATTCACTCGGCTACTATTTTTATTTGTGTCCACGTTTCACTTCCGTATAAAAGTGCCGAAGTTATACCTTTTTGGCCACTTCCACTTTTGTTCGTTTTGGGTCTTCTCTGTTTCCAAAAAATGTTGTTCTTAAATACTGTTAAATATTTGTCCCACATTTCCTGTCCTTTCGCTTATTTCCTTGTCCATTCCTCCATTTTTCTCTATGATCACTCCTAAATATATAAAGCTTTCTAACCGTTCCAACCTAAGCCCATTTAAAGTGATGTTTATGCCCTTCGTTCTCTGTTGTAACGATCATGGTTTTACTTTTTTTGTATTTATTTTCACATTGATTTTTTCCAATTCCTGCTTTAGAATTTCTAGATTATGTTGCAGACTCTTTGCGGTTCCTGCGACTAAGACCATTTCGTCTGTATGAAAAATATAATTTTTCCTTCCTGATGTAAACAGTTTTTCGTAGGCTCCAAAAGTTATCGTAGGCCCTAAAAATTCTCGCAGGCCCTAGGCGCTGTGCCCAAAGTGCCTAATGGATAAGACGGCCCTGCTTGTTGGTGGTGATACCGTAATTTTATGAAATTGGTTAAATTTTGCTCTAGCTATTGTTTTACGGTTGGTCCGGCAAAATCATGAATCCGGTAAGGCTGGAAGCAAGAGTTCCGGTAAATCGGTGTTGTACCTATAATATCATAACGATATCCATAGTAACAACAAAGATGCATTTTTCTTCTAAAGTTAATTATTTATTACTTTTATTTTGATAGTTTTTTGCAACCGGCCTTGGAACTTTCCTGATTTTAAAACTAGGTACTTATATCACTTAACCATATTATTGTGTTTACCTACCTACATAAAAGACAATTGGTCTGTGAATTGTTTGCTATTTGGCTACTAAAATGTATAATTACACTTATAACTATGCAAATTCAAAAAAAAAAACTTTAATTAAAATTCTGCACATTTTTGTTCTTTGAGCTGTGATAACATTCAGTTATAAAATTAAAATTATTTGCATTTTGTATGTATTCCGAAAGATGCATTTCAAAACTTGTTAAACTTCATATTTAATTAAAATACAGAGCTCCTTTCTCTGAAGATGCATAATTAGCGTAACTCCACCATTTCGAAGTTTGCTAATAGGGCTACTAGGTTCATCTTAATTAAAAGTTCTTGTTAAAATCTTACATTAGTGCTTGATTTTCTAGTATGCATAGTAGCAAAGTTGTCATTATAAACGAGTTCATTTACCATCTCTACGCTAATAAATGATAATATTGTATAATGTATTTTAAAATTAGTACAATCATAATCTTAAGATCAAGAGATTTAAACCAAATCCAATCTATTCAAAATCGTTTAAGCCCATAAATCAAGTATAGAAATTATTTACACAACGGATTAAAACCTAGACGTTTCTATAAATTTAAACAATTTTGGAGCGCGTTGTAATCAAACGATGCCAGCTAGAATAATGTTCAAAGATCTTTGACTGGAAACAGTAAAAGCAATCAACGGTGTTTACTTTTACGATGTGAAAACAACGCTAATTCTGTAAACTGTTCAAGATTTGCTTGGTGCAAAACAAGATTAATTACCTTAGTATACTGTTAACAAACAACAATACACCTAAATGTAATTAGAAACCATTAAATGAAGGTATCGTGATTTATAAACGTTCATAAAATGAAAATATGTTTACATACACCACAATGCTCCGGTGTTACGACATATTAGATGCCAGAGCGGAAAATCGTTGGATAGCTAATAATAAGGAAAGAAGTTCCACATTTAGAGCATTTACTCTGCAATTTGCAATTTTCTGCTTTTCGCAATAGTTTTAGTTCGAACTTATGAGCAAATTCTTCGCAAAAATAGTCAAATAAATCAAATTGCGCGCCAAACGGTGGCAGATACGAAGAAAAGTCCAAGAGACACTTTTTGTTTAGAATAAAATGTTCTACCCAAAAACAACTTTGAGTTTAATTTTGAACAGGGCTGTAGGTACTAGTTTTTTATAAAATGTATTGAAACGAAATCCCCACAACTCCGCCACTGGTTGCTTGTGGGGCTTGATATTCTCACCGAATGTGGTAACCTGTAAGGTGGTGCTGTATACCAAATTTGGTTTAAATATATCTACTCGTTGAGAAACGGATAAAAATTATCGATATTTTTTCGAAAATTTCATCACCCTGTATCTTTAAAATGAAGAGTTTATGGACTCATGTTGATATTAAATATTCACATTAAAATAAGTTTTTGTATCGACTGTTAAAAACCTGCTACAAAAAAGGGGACCACCCTGTACAACTCCTTTGGAGTAAAAAATATTTCAAATGTGTAAAAACATGGTCCAAGCAACTTTTTAAGCCTAATTGGATGGTGTTCAGAACTTTTATAGAGGTCGATTCGTTTTTGTTTTATGGCTACCAACTGTTTTTAATGAGCCCAATTTTTGCTATTATAAAGGTAAACAATAAAATAAAACATTAGGTTTTAAGGCCAAAATTGTGCATTACATGCACAAACATTTGCAAACTAAAAGCGAACGATGTAGTAATGATAAACAAACCAGCCCTCTCCAGTGATGCAAATTAAATATCCACATATTGGATTCTGGAATGACTACATTCGTCGGTATTGTCAGGAAATTAATGTTCACGAAATGCTATACACACGAACTATCAAAATTTTAATTACCGGTTCCCAAGACGCAGAAAGCAGTTCCTGTGTCATCATGAATAGTTATGTGTTCATAAAATAGCAAAACTCTTGGTATTATGGCGTTGCCCAAGTACATTAATTTTGATTATACACAAATACATACCAGTACATTGGCAAATAGATTTTTGGCATAATTTTTTAAATTATAAGCTTCAAAACAATTTGTATAAACTGCTGAAATTCGTATTACCATATGGGGATCTTGTTTATTATAGAAGCTAAAACATGGATTTATACCTGGCAAAGTTGATAAACTTTATTGTTAATAATAATCAGGGCATGAAACCGGTTTTTTAAACCGGTTTAAAAAACCGGTTAACCTTTATTTTTTGTCCAAAATTGTGATTTTTAACCGAAACCGAAACCGTTATTTTTAAAGGCAAAAAAACGGTAACCTTTAACCAAAATAATAAAAAACCGGTTTTTTAAACATCTCTTTTTAATAAAAATTATTTTGAAAAAATACAAAATCTGTATTAAATGTGATTAGTTTACCAAAAGTAATTACTGAATGCTTGATTGTACATATATTATAAAATTATAAATAGATAATATCTTTTTATACTTTGCATTCCAAATCTGAATAATGTTAAAAACCGGTTAATTTAACCTTTTATTTACGGAAAAAACCGGTTTTTCAACAAAAACCGTTATAAAAATAAAGTTCTTGAATTCGGTTAACCGTTAACCAAAATTTTTTTCGGTTTCTAGACCTGATAATAATGTGTATACGGTTTTTAAATAACTAAAACTTCAAAAAAGGTAATCAATTGACTTTTTGCTTCTCTTTGTAAATATGTGTTTAATAAGCATAGAATTAAGCAGTTTTTGTTAAACCTATGCTAGATGTCTTATAATTAGCAAGATCTCGATTTTGAGATACGAAGTTCAATAAGTCCATAAGGTATTATAGTACATATGCCAGAAAAATCGAGGGAAAAATTAATGGATCATGTAAGTAATTCGACAAGAACTTAATATTATGAGCATTTTGTCGGTAGAGTATAATAAATAAATATTAATAGAGATGACATAAAACTCAACGGAAATATATTTGTTTGGTTTATTACACTAGCGATGGGTTGCAGAAGTTACCATACGTTTTTAAGAAACTATACCTAAAGCCAGTTTTCAAATTTACTGCTAAGAAACATCTCTTTGATATTATTAGAGCAAGTTTATTTTTGGATTACCAAAAGTAAACATTAATTTAGTAAAGAAGCTTAAGTTAAGATGCAATAGTCCTTAGCAACAAATCGTATGTTATTAACAAAAAACGACATTTATTTTGCTGGAACTGTTCCAATAAAGATAACAATTACCCAGGAGACCAATTTTCTTCGTTGATCTATCAATAAAGCTTAAGAAGACAATTAAAACCATAAAGAACAAATAATACTAAAAGTAGAACATGCAGTAATACACTTCCTTGCTGGGTTTAATAATACGTTTCTCAGGAGAGTGTCATTTTAATTAAACAAGATTGTAAAACAAATAGAATTAGCTAAATATTGCCTAATTTGTACTTCAGTTTGTAGTAAATGTTCTTCAGGCAAACTCAATCATTACATGCTTTTTTGGGGTTTGCTTTTATTTAGTATTTCATAAAAATATGAAAAAAAAGGACGGAAAAAAATAATTGTATTTTATTGTCAGTTAAAAACCAATTTATTAATTAACTTACACCTTAAAAATATCCTGTAGTGCAAGCTACATTTGTAATGCGAGTACAATGTTCATAGTACACAATGCTCAAGTTTTGGAGCAATTAACCTTATTCAAGAGCGTTGTACATACAACATTAAGTCGTATTATATAAAAGCATAATTAAGCAAAGACCGTAAAATCAGAACAACAATACTTACACAAGACATTCAACTAGGTACATTCTAGTCTTCGTAATATTAGCACATTAAGGTAAAGAACATCAAATATCACATTTGCAGTTACAGTTTCTGTAAAAACTGTCAAACCATTTAATTATCTTAGCTAATGTTCGGCGTCTTACGACAAATTTTAGTAGTAATAATAAAAAACTATTTTATCAAAAACTAACACAAGCATTTAAACAAGTTATTTTAGGTTCCATGTGTGTACTTGTCTAACATTTCTTGGCCCTTCCGGGCTGCTTCTTTTTTTCTTTCTTGAATGTTCCTCTTGTAAGAACTGCTCATGATTTTCTTCATTGTTTGGGTCATTAACTGTTGTGAAATCAGCGGGTTTTGTACAGCGGGATTAGATTTTATGTATTATTCTTAGATGTGCTTGATCCGGTAACACTTTTACCTGCCACAAAGCAGTTTTTGATGTAGAGATCAAGTTGACTGACAATTAGTTTGAAAGAAAATAAAGAACCACAGTGTAAACTACCACCAACCGTTAATTGCTCATCCAAACATACTAGTGACCCAAATCCGTAGAAGAATGACTAGTTACCGTAGGCTTAAGCGCTGCACTCCAAGTGACTTACCAACTAGATTTTAATTTACATTTAGTACTAAGTGAAACCCAAGTAGCTAATCACACATGGTTCATATATGTGTTCCGCTTGCGCAGCAGACTGCTATATGGAGATTGATCCCCTCTCAGCCGTTAAAGGTGCAAGGATAGTGGGTAAGGATGTTGCTAGTCAAGGATGAGCAAGGATAGGTGGAAGTACTGCCACAGCATTTGCCTTAACTGTAGAGGAAACCACTTGAAACCTCTACCATAACAGTCGGCCCTGGGATTCGAACCCATGACCTCCCGATTGCAAGTTGTTAACAGGTTAACATAACCAACCACTGAGCTCGGTAGTAGCTAATCATTAACTAGCAATTAAGGAACTATAAGAAGCTCGCCAATGGAAACCTCCTAACTGTCAATGTATCAGTTTCTTCATACAAATTACTGAATATCCATGTGGAATACATGATAATATTCTGGGATTCAAACAAAAAAAGTGTATATTTCGATACCAAAGCAAATTAAAAAGCATAATTTCTACTGCTGAGGAATACAGCCAATCAAAGAACAGTCAAAAAAATGTTAAAAGCTAGTTTAATAATTATTTGAAAAGATCCGCTAGAATATGTAGGCGAAAAAAATAACAAATAAACATAAAAGTTATGGGGTTTACCGATGCAATTATAAAATATATAAAATAACATACAAGTGATGTGGTATGGGCTACTTAAGTCTAACGCTAAAGCAAACAAGGAATTACTAAACAAGTTCTATTATGAAAGCCAGGATGAGAAAAGAGATGGTCAAAAAATTTAGAAAATAGGAATAGAAGACCTTAGAGAGAGAGAGAGAAAATGAGAGAATCGGAAGAAGTTCCATGGAATAATAGAGATAGGTAGAGGAGCCAAACGGCGTCGTAAACAGATAATAAAACCCAATTACTTTAACTTTTTTAAGATCCTGGTTTTAGAGGCCAATAAAGATCACTTTATAATTTAAAAAACTACACTAAAATAAGCTTTAATAATCAAGATACTCTGTATACAAAATAATTTCAATTGCAGTTACTTTGAAAACAGTAATCAAAATATATATTCCAGATTTTTACTGCACATTTACCTAAATTTATTGTTATAAAGCAAAACATGGCCAAATTATAGTGTTTTTAAGCCTTTTAAAATTTTAATACGACTTTGTTCCGAGAAGAAAATAATAAAACGTCTGTTACTTTAAGAATTTGACAAATGAGCTCTGCTGATATTAAAAGGGGACAAAAAAACTATTACTGTATAATTTTACTAAACAGTAGGCTAACTATGCTCATAAATTAGTGAGATAAGCACAATTTTTAGTTTTTGTGATGAAACGTGTTGTGCTTGCCGGTGTAACAACAAAATAATCCACAAAGTAAAACGTTCAAGGGTCCAGCACTGACTTATAATTAATTAGTAACACATCAAGGAAGTGATTTATGTACGAGGATGATAATCAAAGTTATAACACCAGGCCAATGATGACTCGCATAATAATTTGATTTATAACTTTCATAATTAAACCGCTGCCGTTATTAGAAGTAGGCGTTTTGTGTAATCAAAGGCATGACTAATAATAAGACATTGTCTGTACATACAATTAATAATTACGATCGCCTGATAAATCGAAATTTCCGTCTACAAAACCGAGTACTTTTTTTTTAAGTGTGCCTCATTAGCAAAATATATCTCGCATTTAGCATAATTTCCGAGTGCTTTAACGAAACTTTGCTGAAAGCAATAGCATAGACTAACGCAATATACGCAAAGTAAATGATGTATTCAAATGAAAACGCAAATGCAGGCGAAATGTACAGTCGTGTCTGTCTGAAGCCAAAGCGAAGTTCTAGAAACGAAACTTCGAGCAAGCATTTGTAATTAGTTTTACTGTTGAGAACTGACGTCAACCATCAAATGTCAATTAAGCACATTCAAAGCAACAGATGTGTCAGTAACATGGCATCAGTTCCAAACTCAGTATAGAAATTCGCATGTACCACCAACTCGACGATTTTCATGGGCCCGTTTACTAGGTAAACCACAAAGTGAAATATTTATTTCTTCAAGTTCAATGTAAGACTGTACCGAGTAATTTTACAGTACTTTTATGTGAATATTAGCCCAAAAAAAAAAAACGGTAAAATCGTATGTATTATGTGATCGTAGAAAAAGTATGCTACATAACACGAGTTGTAAAGCAATTACGCACTCGTGGAAATACCTTTCCACTCGTGAGTAATAAGCTTCTTACAACTCTTGTTATGTAATATACTATTATGTGTTTGTGTTTATATTAAAATACAACATCCTTAAGCCTCTTTTGGAAAACCCCAGATAATAATGGAAAGCCATTCTACCAGAATAAACATTTTCTAAAATACACTTTAATTCACCAAAATATGAGAACATAATACATAGTCACTTTTGGAACACCCTCTATTCTACCAAGGAGCTGAAAGGATTTTTTGTTATCTTTTTAACAACCTAAGGATATCAAAACTCAAGTTTTTTTTTCAATGTTACCTTTTTAAACGATCAACGCTTGTTTGCTGCAGTGGGCGTGATAAGATAACTGAAACGCTTCATCCACACCAGATGTGAAATGTTTTCGAAGTTATTCACGCCAAAGGTGGCACCGGTTGATACTTTTTTTTTTGTTTTATCAGTCTAAAAAGTCAATTTACATAATTATTATAGTTAGCTTAGATTTCCTGTAATTTATACTAATACTTGTTAGGTATTTTGTTGTAGCAACATTATAATTAAGAAATTTATCTAAATTTGTAGTATTTAAATTTGATTTTTATTGAAATCCAGTGATGTTCCAAATCGAATCTTAACTACTGTGTTTGAGGTGCGGTGAATAAATTATTCAAATAATCGAATTAATATTTATGATTCAATTTACAGGTGACTATCAGATGCCAATACAACGATTTTATTTTTTAAAGACGTCTCTGGGTTAATCTTGTTTTTGGGTTCTTCGTCACGAAAGAAAATGATTTTTTTTTATGCCCGAAAAAGTTTAATTTTTAAAGTTTTTTTTAAGGTATATAAAATCTGGGATTTTTATTATTTATTTGAAATGTTGTGAATTAAAATTGCAAATAGTGTTTAAGATTTATCGATAGTTTTCTCGAGTCTTGAGAATGCTTATATAATATACAGTGTGTCCAAAAGGAATGGAATATGCTACATATCTCAGTAAATATCTACTATAGGGAAAATGTTTTGAATAAAAGTTGTTTGGTACTTAGTTTTCCATCATTTTTTTTTTTCACACCTGCTGGTGTTGTAGATTACAACTAATCTAATGTAAGATTAACGAGCAACTAATAGTATCTTAAGCTAAAGTGTTTACTGAGTTTACCCATTGGTCTTCTCAGGTTGTTCTGGTTTGGTACACATACACAAAACGCACAATGCTCTGCTATGGGTCCACTAAACTAATTTCACTAAACTAATTCAAAAGGTTTGGTCCTTTTGAGTCTTCTAACAATCCCGCGCTGGTCGAGCAGTTGGATTGCTTCAATGTTAACATGATTGTGAAGCCTCTCCTCATACTTCTGTGCAAATCTTTTAGCTTCGTCAGCAACCATTTCCATACCTAGGTCTCTGTGAAGGTCACAATTCCTTATGTACCAAGGAGCATTTACAATACTCCTCAGAACTTTATTTTGGAACCTTTGTATGATGTCAACATTACTCTTACTGGCACACCCCCACAATTGTATCGCGTATAACCATACAGGTTTTAGAATCTGTTTATATAACATAAGTTTATTATGTGTTGACAGTTCGGAATGTCTACCAAGAAGCCAATACATATTTTTGTATTTAACATTTAGTTCCACTCTTTTTTTTTTATGTGCTCCTTCCATCGCAGCTTAGCATCTAGGTTCATACCTAGATACTTCGCTGTGTTAGCGTAAGGTATAATTTGATTATCTAGGATAATTGGAAGCTGTTCCGTTTGTCTGGTTGTAAAATTGACGTGAGTTGATTTATTTTGATTAAGTTTTATACGCCAGCGTTTTGTCCACCCGCTAATTTTATCTAAAGATTTTTGCAGTTTTTCATTCGCTTCTCGTTCGTTGTTTCCGACTGCCAAAACACTTGTATCGTCTGCAAACGTAGCAATCATAGTTTGTTCCGTTTCCGGTATATCATATGTGTATAATAAATACAGCAATGGACCTAATACACTGCCCTGTGGTACACCAGCTCTTATTGTTCTCAGTTCTGAGTATTGATCATCACGTTTGACTCTAAACAACCTCTCATTGATGTAGGATTTCAACAATAGGCTGTAGTGTTTTGATAGAAGTTGTTCTAGTTTGAATTCTAATCCCTCGTGCCAGACTTTATCAAAAGCTTGGGCAACGTCCAGAAATACAGTCGAACATATTTTTTTTTCTTCTAATGTTTTCTCCAAGAGATCAGTAATCCTATGTACCTGGTCTATGGTTGCATGATTGTTCCTAAATCCAAACTGATGCACTGGAATTATACACTTTTCTTCTATTATAGGTTTGAGTCTTTTTAAAAGGAGTTTTTCATACAGTTTGGATAGCACAGGTAGCAGTGATATCGGTCTGTACGATGATACTTCATTGATCAGTTTACCAGGTTTAGGAATCATGATAACTTGTGCTATCTTCCAGCACCTAGGAACGTATTGTAGTCTAATGGAAGCATTGATTAGGTTAGTCACTTTGACCATTCCTTTTCGGGGCAGTTGCTTCAGGATTTCTCCAGTTATGAGATCGTATCCTGGTGCTTTCTTTGCATTAATGTTTGTTTTGATTTCTAGTTTAACTTTCCATCGTAAAACAAATTTTTTTTTTCGAACTTTATTAAATTTTAGCATGCCTGCACAATATTATTATGATGCTAATGGTAACCAAAACTGACTAAAAAAGTAAATTATATTGTTTGTCTCTGATCGGAACGAATCAAAAGTTTCATTTTCGTGCTTTAATTGAAAACTCGTTCTGTAATAATTATATTATACTCTGGCTTGTTATTATAGAGGGCAGCAAAAATTCCTAATTTGTGAATTCCAGATTTGAGCTTTCCAGCGATGAACGATTCCCGTGTTACATGGTTTCATCGTTGCATAATTCCTGCGTTGAGTGATTCCAGCGTATAACGATTCAAGATTTGAATGATTCTGCCGGTGCATTTTCCAGATTTGAACGTTTCATATTTAAATGTTTCAGAATGGCTTACCGGTAAAAACACTCCAATGAAATAAATATCTTGCTACGCCTTTATACAAATAAAAGGTATGCGATAGTGTCATTTTGTTAAAATTCCGAGGAAAATAAATTCAATTTAAGAATACTCCCATTGTTTTTAATTTTGTCTTTTGAAACAACCCGCATCTGCGGTTGGTGTCATTATATATTTTTTGTTTGGAAATTATATGAAACGGTATCCCCTTATTTCTTGTTCCGGCTTTATTAAATTTCGCTCCTGTAGGTTTGGCATTGTATTTAAATGCAATCAACGGCAGTTCCGTGCCGTCTCTTGGACCCATAGTAGGCAGCGCCAATGATACCAAAACTCTAACGACCTGATACATTATTCATATCGGCCCTTTTTATCTAAATCCACTCCGTGTATAAAGTATTCTTGAATGTATACCATTTAAAGTATATTTTAACATTCCTTTTCTTTTTATGTTCGTAATAAACCAAACATCTTATAATTGGGACGCTTCCGTCTTTTAAACCGACTTGGAAAAAAGTAGTTTGTTTGGAAGCCACCAGTCCCATTGGGATTCGCTCAGGTTTGCATTAAATTGAATTTCTGCTTTCAGTTCATCAAATGGAAATTAATTATAAAGCGTGACCGGTCCAGGTCCACTCTATTAATTAGTCGTCTAGGTTGTAATTCAAAGTTATATGCAAACTGAGATTCCAGAACTTTGGTATTAATACTATACTGCAAAACTGCCGTCATTAGATAAAACTCAAGAGAATTCAACCATATCGAGTCAAAAAATATGGTTGGTCTCAAGTTAATTAATATATTTTATTTATTAACTAATATTTGCCATGTCGCGTAGCATACATAGGTACATGCGGTACACAAATAAGCCATTTTTTAAAGCCCTGATTGATTAAACTAGGTGGGGTACTTCTATACAGGGTTCTCGTTTTTCGAGGGCCACTATGGGGATCTTGTAAACGGTAAGAGTTACGACTTCGGTTAAATTAGGGCAAAGTTGTATATTCAGGTGCTTGATAATTCGATGCAAACAGAACTTATCTAGCTCTTTTAGTTTTAGAGATATAGGGGAAAAAGTAAAAAAGTGGATTTTTGTTTTTTGCCCGTAACTTTTTCATTTGATGTCGAATTTAATTTCTGTAAAAACTTTTTTATGGCCACTTTTTGCAAGGAGTCAGAATCCCCAATTTTATTTTCTGTGCGGCGTTTCGCTTTTTTAAAACGATCATCAGGTCAATTTTTTCTTATGGACGCTATAACTGATTTTAACGCCAATTTGTCGAGCATTTTTTTCTGAATTCGACAATGTATATCACTTGGGACTTTTTTGAAACAATTGTTGTTAAAAATGGTAAAAACAAATATTTTATTTAAAAAAAATCCTAATCGGCATGGTAAATAATTGTCTTTGTCCCTTTTTCCTTGAAAGCACGTAAGTAATCCGCATGAAATTACTATTAAAGGGATTTAATTTAAAAAAATAGGTAATAATAAATATGTTAGGAATGCATTAACATTGTTCACTTATTAGCAAATATTTTTAGAATATTTTCTTTGGTTAAGTAATAAATTTCTGTAAAATGTGTATTTAATTCTTGTTTGGCATACAATTATTTGTAACAAAAAATAACCAGTTATGACTTTTATCTGCGTTAATGACTTTTAATAAGCAAAAAGCGTAAACAGATTTCTGGACGTTTTTTGTTAACTATCAACACTTATATTATTTGATTACGTAATTTTTGCTATAAATAATTGTATGCCAAATGATTAAATACACATTTTAGAGAAATTTATTACTTAACCGAAGAAAATATTCTAAAAATATTTGCTAATAAGTGAACAATGTTAATGCATTCCTAACATATTTATTATTACCTATTTTTTTAAATTAAATCCCTTTAATAGTAATTTCATGCGGATTACTTACGTGCTTTCAAGGAAAAAAGGACAAAGACAATTATTTACCAGGCCGATTAGGATTTGTTTTAAATAAAATATTTGTTTTTACCATTTTTAACAACAATTGTTTCAAAAAAGTCCCAAGTGTTATACATTGTCAAATTCAGAAAAAAATGTTCCACATATTGGCGTTAAAATCAGATATAGCGTCCATAAGAAAAAATTGACCTGATGATGGTTTTTAAAAAACCAAACGTCGCACGTAAAATATAATTGGGGATTCTGATTCCTTGCAAAAAGTGGCCATGAAAAAGTTTTAACAGAAATTAAATTCGACATCAAATGAAAAAGTTACGGGCAAAAAACCAAAATCCACTTTTTTACTTTTTTCCCTATATCTCAAAAACTAAGCCCCATAGTGGCTCTCCAAAAACGAGAACCCTGTATAACAGGGTATGGTTTCATGCGCCCTCCAAATTTCTAATAGCGGCAATGGGATTATATGAAATTTCTTTTAATAATTCAATTTTAAAACGAAATTTGAAGGTAAAAACTCAATTGGCATGCGGAAATAGATGCAATATAGTTTCATTACAACTATAATAATTAAGTACATGATTTAACCCATGACAATTTTTATCTCTTTGATGCACAAGCAAATTACAGTTTACAGCTAACTTGATTTTACAGGAGGCATAAAAGTTTAAGAACATGATTACTTCTAGTAATACCTATACAAAAATAAATAACTTTTACAGTAAATAGATTTTCTGTAATAATTTGTGAAATTGGTGTTTTTCATTCTTAATTGCAAACTTTTTTGCATCAAAGAATGGAAAATAAAAACAAATACTTAACGGAATTTAAGCTAATTTGGTGAGAAACGACTGAAAATGCTTTCAGAATTTTAAGCTGGGCTGTACAATTCGTATTAATTCCGCATAAAGAAGCAAAGTTTGCCTAAACTTTCTCGTTGCCAAACGCGACGTTGGTGTAATATTTTCTGTTGACGTTTCATCTTTTGTTTAATTTCGGAGTGTAGAGCTACCGCTTTAAATATTTTCCTGTGATAATAAAAAAAAAGTCTTTTTTACCAAGGAAATGAGTTACAACGCAAAAGTTTTTAACAGTAAGTACTTTTAAAAAATACGCATTCGTGGAATTTACAAGAAAAGAAGCAAATAAATTGCTGATTAAACGAGGATTACCGTGCTAAATCGAGATTCAGATAAAACAGAGTATTTGAATAAGAAATTGTGCCCAGATGAAATATTCAAATTAAGTTTTAGCACATTCTTTCCTTAACATTTACACCCAATGTAATGTTTATTGAACCTTGTTGCAGTACTCTTTTCCAATTATATTCCAAGACTACATACCAGAAGTTTCGACACTTTCTCGATTCACAGCTTGCTAAGTTACTAGTAATTTTATTAAGACAGAAAAGTATTTAAGAGTTTCGCTTATTGTCGTCTAGGCAACTTGATTTTTACCTTAGCAACGAACGTATGGCTTGAAAAACAAAACAAAACATTAGAAAAATATAAACGTCGTACTCCCCAGACCTCGCGCTCTCTGATTATCACCTGTGGAATGGTGAAATTGCCGGATCGCTGAAAGGATGTAACAAATAACTGATTGATCCTAATTATATATTGTAGAATATTTTAAAGAAATATAAATTTGGCAAAAACGGTACGAACTTATTAACACAAAATCATTAAAAAATAATGCACATATTTACAAGAAACATTTTATTTAATTTTTACGAATGTTTTTTGTAAGCACTTCTGTCAAGACTTGAAGTTTAGATGACACTCAAATTTACTTCTCAAATTTAAAATATCTGCAGCGCCAATGTTAGTTTCATTTTCGTAGTTGTTTAAATATGTACAAGTTGCACTTTGTGAAAGTGTTGTTAAAACTAATGGAGCAAATATTTTTGTTAATTTTACTTTAAAAAGCACGATACTACAGCAAAATTACTTATGCTATTTTTTAGAAGGTATAAAAATGGTTTATTAAAATAGACTGATGGCTGATTTAAAATTAGTCCAGTGTGTAGTGAATTTATGGGTCACATCTGTTAAGGATTGGCCAGGTATTCAACAAACCTTAATGAGATACTCCTAAATCAGCAGCGACGATTTACACTGCTTGGGTGGTGAGATGGGCGGCACAATCAACTTAAAACCGTTAATTAATTCCTCCCATTTTTCCAATTTGCAATTCCCATAAGCTCACAACTTCGCACTTATCGCCTTGACAGAAATGATGAGATTCGCGCTAATGACCTACGATTTACACATTTAGACTGCGAAACAGAAACCTCTTCATGTTAGAGTTTCAAGTTATTCGAACATCAAATCGTTTGGTGGACGAGGGTCCTCTGTATGGATTTTATGTACTATATCACATATTTATTAGTTTTAATACTTGGTAGTCTCTACGGGAGAACAATTAAAAATAAAATTGGAAGAAACTTTGATGCAGACGAAGAACAATATGAATTCTGACAAGGACGCTCTTGTATGGACAATATTTTTTGTTTAAAACAAGTTATTGAAAAAAGACTACCTTATAATTTAGAAAAACTTGTGGTTTTTGTGGATTTGCAGAGGGCCTATGATACGGCGCCCCTGGTTGGGCTATGGGAAGTTCTGCATATCTTCAGCAGTTGTTGGGGGGTCCTAACACACCTGCTGTTTTGTGTCCCCACAAAAAAAATCTATAGGGGTAACATCAGGTGACCTAGGTGGCCAGAAGATAGGCACACCTCGCCCTATCCATCTATTAGGATATTCGGTGTTCAGCAACTGCATTATTTGATGTGTATAATGTGGCGGAGCTACATCGTATTGAATCCACATATTACGTATAGTTTCTAAAGGTACATTACCTAACAAATCCGGTAAATGTCAAACTACACGATCTGAATTAATTAATAAACGGTTTGAAAAAAGCAATTTTTGTCACATATTTAATAGTTTAAGTCCAACTGACATTGGTAACTTCAACAATCATCTTTTGTTGAAAAATTCTTTTGTTTAAAAATTCTTTGAAACATTACGGTTTACCTCCATGGCCGACTTTAAAATATTTCAATTGCCTTAGTAATTCTAATAAAAATTTAGATAGCTCGAAAAATATCAACTTTGGGTATAGGACATGCTTAATAATTTCGAAAGACAATTAAATTATATACAAGAAAATGTAAAAATATACAGGGTGTTGTATTTAAGAAAAATTACTGATCGATGTTTTAAGTTTCACAAGTTTGACCAAGCGTTAAAAACACCCTGTATAATATTTTTAAAATGTAGCTACGGCAAAGTGTTAATTAATCTATTATCAATCTAATTTTTAAACCAAAATTTTCTGGTTTTTTAAATAACGTAAATGTAAAAAAAAGAAATAGAATTGAATTGCTCAAAAATATAAATTTTACGAAAACGGTTTACTTTAGACACTTTTTTAGGTAAATTTTAAGAGGAATCCAAAAATGTTAAAATATACAGTGTTCTATTTAAAAAAATCACATTTTCATATGTTCCGCTCAAACAAAACACCGTGTACACTTGAAAATAATTTTAGGTTATGTAGAAAATGGGAAAATGGGTTCGCACAATATTTGTATTAAATATTTTTTAATATTTTTATTAATAAAGGGGCTATCGAAGAATCTCAGGGTCGTGGTGCACCCTGTATATACAATTGTCACAATTTAAAAAAAAATTAAAAACCGTGGTTCAAAATATCAAAAATTAAGGGAGAATAATAATTTTTTGTAGGTTCTATTGTTGCAAAACTATATGTATATGGCTACATAAAAATTCCTAACAAAATTACGAGCGCTGTATATTGCTATAGACTTTGGTACAAAAAGTACAACAAATGAAATATTAATTGTAATTCCACATTGCGGCGCAATAATTTTATTCAACTGTGTTTAAAAACAACCAATCGCGAACGTATTTAAAACTAGAGCATTGTTATTAAAACAAAAGCAACGAAATACAACAGAATAAACCAACCACGTTTATTTCAAATCGTTTCTTCGTGAAATTTTTACTCATGAAGCATAGTAAATGCAGTAAAGTAGGTACCGAACACACCGACAACACTAGCTTGTTACTGAAGTACTTAGCTACTTATAACGTTACATAATATCTTGGAAATAAAACGCTGAAATGCATTAAATTGCATATTTAGCGAATGCAGCGTAGATTTTTAACTACACAAATTGCAGCATGAATGCAGAGTTAAAAACATCTGCAACTATTCAAGTTGCTTTAGAATTTCGAATCCGCATTACTGAAATTTATTGTTAGAACGAAAATAATTTGCTTTATTATAAATGCGGAGGTATTTTGATGAAACTAAGTAGCTCTCTCTGCTATTTCATTATTGCATCCATTCAAGTCTAAAGTATTTACATGAAATAAATTAAATACGGTAATTTTTTGGTCGGCCATCATGAAAAACTCTACCGGGTGATTCGGTTTAACCGTCGCGCCCTTATAACATTGCTGTTTTAAAAGCAAGCCCCTATGAACATATTTTTGTAAATCACAGATAATTTTCTTAAAAATGATGTTAAAATATTTTTTCACGATAAAATAAATTTTTTCTGCAATAGTAAATTTTTTTTTGAAATTGCATAATTTTTTAAAATATTTATTTCCAAATTCGATTATGTACTTTTAGGCGAGTTGGCCAAGCAGGCTCATGGCTTTGTAACAGATTTTCCTGAATTCTTTTGTGTTTTATGTCAGTTTTTCAATTTTTTAATTCCTAGTACTCCAGCTCCTTTTCCACCGCCCTTAAACATTTTGTCTTCCCCTCGACCACCTTATTCGTAGTGTATTCACTATACAGGATGGTCCACATAGAAGGGACACTATTGGGATCTCGTAAACGGTAAGAGCTACAAAGAAGTTTAAATTAGACAAATTATTCCCCTTTCTGATATCTTACTCAGCAATGCTTTAATGTTTTAAACGAAGAGTTCCATGGCAGGCCAGATAATTAACAAAAATTTAATCGTTTATAACTCGGTTAAACTTGATGATACAAAATAATTTTTGGTAAAACGTTGTACATTTTTTTACTTACTATAAAATCATAACACTTATTTGTTTCAATATTGTTTAAATTCATGGTAATCTATAACTTCATAGGGGGTGTTTGATTAACTTTATTTGTTTTGAGCCTATATATCAAAATAAGTACATTAATCCTTAATTGAAAACAGCGAAAAATTCTTTTTTATGAGGTCATAGTCAACTATGTTTAAAAAACGAGTTTGTAATTTATTTAAGAATTTATACAACATTCACACAAATCAATGTTTTTATATTACAGTGGGTAAAAAATCTACACATTTTCCCCCCAAAAATATTCTTGTACCATCAAGTAAAACCGAGTTATTAATGATTTTTTTTTAAATCCCATTTTGGTTTTTGTTTATTATCTAGCGTGCCATGGAACTTGAAGCATCACTGAATAGGCTCCAGAAGGGGAAACAATTTGTCTAATTTAAACTTCTTTGTAGCTCTTACTGTTAACGAGATCCCAATATAGATCCTTCTATGTGGATCACCCTGTATATAAACTAATGTCAAAAATCCAAGTGTATAAACACCAAGATAATAATATGGAGGATATACTTATCAAGATTAAATTGCTTATATTGAAGATGACGGTAATTCTTAATGTAATTTGTTTTTCATTGCGTATTACCAGAAGTTAAACTTTTATTTAGAATAGAGTCACAAACATTATCCTGTGCTACCATGGCATTTGTGACATTTTCACGTAAAAATTCAATACTTTAATCAATATTTTTTAGTTTTTTTCATCGTTTTTCTGTAATAGATCCACTACTAACCAGGCAAAGTCACGATATGTTGTCGCTAGAATCTGATCAAGGCTGTGTTTGTTGCATCAAGAACATCAAAACTAAATATTTTGCAGAGTTATATGTGCCACTGGCCATTTCCTTCGGAAAAATAGGAGAAAAACTGGAAATTTAAATAATAAAGGTAATTTTTGTGATCGCGTTGGCCATAAAACCGTCAGAGATAAAATCGAAACTCTTCTATTTACCAATGCGCGCATCCTTTGCAAGTAAAATGGTGCAAATTGTTTGAAAAAATCTTTAACGGTTCCGGAGAAAACCGCGAAAAACGAGCCCCTCTATTTTCCTATTTTGTTCTTAGTCTTTTTTTTTTCTCAAACTTCGTTTTCCATTCCATTTTTGCGTACTTGCTTTCAAGCATGCAAAGTAGTCTTTTACTCCTAGGTTTTTTTCTGATTTTATTGTTGCTAATCCTATCAGTCTGCATCCTTTTATCCTTTTTAAAAATATCATCTCCTGAGTCTATATTGTTCTTTTTGCTCTCTTACTAGTGTCCAAGTTTTAAGTAAGAATTGATACGTATTCGCGACTTAGTTTCTTGTGAGTTCTCCTTTTTACTTATCAAGCATTTATCAGTGTAAAATCAGTAGTAAAATTAAGTGGTTGCAGTTATCAGTTTTTCAGCTCTTCCATTAATTTACCAATCTCTGCAATTATCGTTCCTAAATATTTAAAATTTGATACCTGCTCTATCCTTTGATGGTCTAGCATGATTGGAACAGTTGCATGATTCTTCGTTTTAACCATTATCTTTGTCTTTTTTATATTGATAGTATTATTTGTATATGTGCATCGACATTATATTTGTTCAACGATGTTTGTTGATACAAATCCTGAATATTCAGCGTTTGCAATTCTACCGGTGAAATTATTTCAGTAATTGCTGTTAAAACAGTGGCCTATTACAAATATGCCATAACTACATATTATTAACGGTATATAATCGGATCATTGTCACAGAAACATGCTCTGCGTTTCTATATATATATACCGCATAAAGTATTAAAATGGATAGAAACGGCAGTTGGTAGTACCCAGACAAATCCAGCTTTACACATTTTATAGGAGAAACACATGTGTATGTCGTAACTTAGAGCAGGGATTTAGCTATCGTCTTGCACATAAATCTATCCGACAATACCAGGCGTCGTGAAAACCGTTACAGCTAGCAATAGTAAATTTTCGGAACACAAAAAGTTGCCTATCTCGACATACTCCTAACTGTTTTTTACACTGATACGCCATGCATTTCATACTGTTGATTTTCTTTTGCAACATACTAGCTGATATAAAATATTGAAATACAACTTGAGTCAACATTCAATTTTATGCACATATTTTAGATTTATGTTGTGTGCTAGAATTTCGATGTTGCTTTTGTTTGTGGGAATTTGGGTTCGAATGTAAAGATTGTTGCATACTTTTAATAAACATACTGGATGCTAATCACATTTTAACGGGGATTCGTTAAATTCCTTCCTGTGGAACTCATTTCAATCTACCCGGGAGATAAAGTAGGATTTCTATTTTGTATGGTAAGGAATATAAATAAACTGGGTTATGTTAGTAAAGACCAGCAAAAAGTGTATAAATTAAAAAAGTTCAGTTAAACAAACAACAAATATACATATACACCATGAAAAGGCGCCATATGTACTTAAAGCTAGCATTCTTCATTAAAAAAAAGCTTGGTGTCTGGTAGGATTGAAAAGCACCTACACATTTTAAACTTATGCCACCTGGTCAAATTATTAGTGCTGACTAGGGGTGGGCGATATCCAAATTTCGATATCGAATATCGATATCGAATATTTATCGATATATCGATATATCGCCCACCCCTAGTGCTGACCTATATTGTGAACTATTGGTAGATACTATTGACAAGATTAGATGCAGATATCCAAAAAAATGCTTGTTTTAGCTAATCGAAAAGTTCCCCCAGATATAGAGCTTACAACTCAACAAAACGTGAAGCAATTTACCACTTATTTTTCAGACAAATCCATATAACTATCACTAGTTTCTGTCCCTGCAAAAAAAAATTACATAGAAGAAAATACAAAACAAAATAATGTCTCTTAACAGTGTTTTTATTCTTTCTTCAGACAGAAGATTTTTTTTTTTGCTGCAGAAATCAATAATCTACTCAGTTCAAAATATTTTAAGCCAGTTCTTCTACTTATAGTGCTATGTATTTTATAAAAACAAATGTAATTACGATATAAGATTTTAACAGTTGAATGCAAGTGGTTCGCATTTGCCAAATGAAGCTTTTATCGTTGGTAAAGTACACTTAACGTTACTAACACGAGTTTATTCTTTGGGAGCTTGTTTACTTAAGCCGATTAGTGTTTTACTAGCTTCAAATCGCCTACAGACACTGCATGGTAAATCCGAATGGAAGACTCCTTGTTATAACAACAAACTGATTTGGATTTGTCGGTCAAGTTTTAAACAAACTGTCATATCCATTGTTACAGAAACTCAACAATGAGATTGCCTGGGTTTAGTGTTTGTATCGTTCTATTGAATAAACATTCAAAGCAAACACAAAGTAAAGTGTAAAAAAAAATAGTGAACTAACAATAGAAACAGAAGCTCAAAATTCTATTATTTCGATTTACATCGATATTTACAGTCGGTGATTCACTTTCATACATTTTATCTTCATTAAATATCTTTTCCTTATACCTTGGAACTACGTTATTGTATTCATTAATTTAATGAGTAATAATTTGATTGACTGTACTTTTCTTGTCTTACTGTACCGTCCAAAACTTCTGGTCTGCAATTATTTATATTTATCCGTTCCTCTTCTACCATACAGTGTAGAGGATAAATTGCAATTAAATAGCAAAAACTGTAATACTTGGCAGGTCGATTAATTGGTAAAAATTATACCTACTTACCAGGGAAGGTCACGATATGTTTCCGCTAAAATCTGATCAAGGCTGTGTTTATTGTATAAAGAACATCAAAAATAAATGTTTTGCAGAGTTATACGTGCCTCTGGCCATTTCCTTCGGAAAAATAGGGCAAAAACTGAAAAGTTGAATAATAAAAGTAATTTTTGCGATCGCCAACGCGATGAAACCGTCAGAGATAAAATCGACATTCTTGTTTATCAATGCGCGCATCCTTGGCAAGTGAAATAGACCAAAGTTTTTGAAAATATCTCAGACTGTTCCGGAGAAAAACGTCAAAAACGAAACCCCTGCAAAAGCGCTGTGATTTGAGAAGTTGGATAACTAAATCTATGCGACTTGCATAGGCGTTTAAAATAGGGAAAACCGTTTTTACAAGGGCCTCGTTTTTCGCGTTTTTCTCCGGCACCGTTTAGAATTTTATCAAAAACTTTGCACCATTTTACTTGCAAAGGATGCGCGCATTGGTAAACAGAAGAATTTCGATTTTATCTGCGACGGTTTCATGGCCAACGCGATCGTAAAAATTATCTTTTTATACCAATTTTTCAGTTTTTCGCCTATTTTTCAAAATAAAATGGCCAGTGGCACGTATTACTCTATAAAACATTTAGTTTTGATGTCCTTGATGCAATAAACACAGCCTTGATCAGATTCTAGTGACAACATATCGTGACCCGCCCTTGTAAGATAATAAGACGATTCTGGGACTTTGTCCTAACCCTGTATATTAAAATTAAGTTTTAGAACGTTGCGAAGGTCATTTCAACGATACCATCCGTAATCATTCTTCATTATGAAAGTAATAAAGTTGTAAAACCGAAACAACATTAACTTCGCGCAAAAGCTACAAGATTAATATCGTGTCATGTGTTCATATACCTTATAAATCTTACACATGGTGTACTGCTTTTAAATTCCAAGCAAGATAGAAAAAAAAAACTATAAATTTTAATCTCGTTAACGTACACCGACATCGTTTATTAATACCCGCACTTAATAATACTTGAAAGCGTACTGACTAAATTAGCGCATAAAAAATATAACACATAGGCTATAAACGAGACCGTGAACAAGTTAAAAGATTGAAAAGTACCATATTTATTACTCCTTCAAAGAGCCCAACATAAATCTCTCACAAATATGACATAAAATACTGCGAGCAGATTTATTGCTTTCTAATGGACAACCAATGTATATCTCTTTTACCTTAAAAGTTCAATTCCCAGGGGTTACTTTGCTTTTGCAGTTTAAAGTTTCATAGAAAGATGAAAAATAGACTGAACAAAGATTTCAAAAGATACGAATAATAACAAACACTCTGCAATAAGGTCTTTTATATGCGACATTCCACTTCAACACAATATAAAATTGATATATAAATATACATTATTGAGAACTAATGCCTCATGATTATCAGAAAATCGATTTCTAATCGAATGTTCAGGTTTCATTATGAGTAAAATAACCAATTGATACTTGACGAAGTACGCAGTGTGAATTAATATCAGATGTTAATTTTTAAACGTTTTACAAAATTGCAATGAAGCAAATAAGAGAAGAATGGAAGCCCAAAAAGACGTACTCACAAGGAAGGGTCACGATATGTTGTCGCTGGAATCCGATCAAGGCTGTGTTTATTGCATCAAGAACATCAAAACTAAATGTTTTCCAGAGTTATACGTGCAACTGGCCATTCCCTTCGGAAAAATAGGGGAAAAGTTGAATAATAAAAGTAATTATTGGGATCGTGTTGGCCATGAAACCGTCAAAGATAAAATCGAAATTCTTCTATTTACCAATGCGCGCAACCTTTGCAAGTAAAATGGTGCAAAGTTTTTGAAAAAATATTTAACAGTTCCAGAGAAAAACGCAAAAAAACGAGGCCCTTGTAAAAACGGTTTCCCCTATGTTAAACGCCTATGCAAGTCGCATAGATTTAGTTATACAACTTCTCAATCTCAAAGAAATTAAAGCCGGAGTGCCACAGGGTAGTGTCTTGGGTCCAGTCCTTTACCTACTGTTTACCTGTGATCTTCCAGTACCAGAAAACAACACAATAGCTACTTTTGCTGACGATACTGCCATCCTAGCTGTCGGCAAAAGCAACGAAAAAACAGCAAACAAGGTGCAAACAGCCATCAATAAATTTCAAAGCTGGACAAAAAGGTGGAGGATAAAACTTAACGAAACCAAGTCAGTCCATATTGATTTCACCAACAAACGAATATAACACGCTCCTGTAACCATAAATGGTCAGGTAATACCATATGCCAACACAGCCAAATATATCGGCTTAACACTTGACACTAAACTTCGGTGGAAAGTTCATGTTAGAAAAAAAAGAGAGGAGTTGGGTATTAGATATCGAAAAATGTACTGGCTCTTAGAAAGACACTCCGCTGTCAGTACATAATAAGCTTCTACTATACAAGCAGATACTAAAAACCAGTGTGGACATACGGTATACAGCTCTGGGGTTGTACCAAAAAAAGCAACATCAAAGTAATACAAACCTTTCAAAATAAAGTACATCGTAGATGCACACTGCTACATTAGAAATGATAATCTTCATAGGGACCTTGGAGTAGAGTTTGTAGACAGAGAAATTCAGAAGTTTCGAGAAGCCACGAGGAAAGACTACTGCAGCACGTGAATATCGAAGCTATCCAGCTTCTCGATAACACAAATATAGTCAGGAGACTCAAAAGGAAAAAACCCTTTGAGCTAGTATAATGTGACACTATTAGTGCTTTAAAAGAAGTGCTAACAAGTGTTTTTTTTTTTTAAAGCAGAGTCAGTGTTTGTGTTAGTGCACAAGATAAGAGTGCCAAATGCTAGAACAGATAAGAGACGCCAATGGGTGACTTACATCTTAACTTTTTTATGGTATATTAGGAATAGAACTAAGTTACTTATTAGTCTAAGACTAGATGGTAATATTATTTAAACTTAAAAAAAATAATACAATTTCTCAAATCATAGCGCTTTTGCAGGGGTTTCGTTTTTGACGTTTTTCTTCGGAACACGTTAAGATTTTTTCAAAAACTTTGCACCATTTTACTTGCAAAGGATGCGCGCATTAGTAAATAGAAGAATTTCGATTTCATCTCTTACGGTTTCATGGCCAACGCGATCGCAAAAATTACCTTTATCGTTCAACTTTTCAGTTTTACCCCTATTTTTCCGAAGGAAAGGCTGTTGGCTCATATAACTCGGCAAAACATTTAGTTTTGATGTTCTTGAAATATAACTAAATATACCTATTATTATAAATATTATGAAATCGTAAAATTTTTTCAATATTACAAAAAGTACCTACCCCATAATAGGCGACTTTGCTCTCTATACTATAGAGTATCTATAGGGATGCGACAGTCAAACTGAATCAGCCTGTATATTACATATAAAAAATAAAACTTTAGCTGTAATTATCAATTAAACAAATTAATTACTCCAAAGTTTAAGTAATATTTGTTTTCGCTTTTAAATAAATGCCTTCCTGCGGAAATTTTAAAGAGGCCGATATCAACTGATTAGATCGACCCAAACAATATGTATGGAGATTTCGATTGAAACCAAATTAAGGAAATAGGCAATATCGTTTATGTAGCAAGTGAACCGTATCATAATAACTACGGTTTAATCAACAATGATTACCATCAGCGTATTTACAAACCGATAGTCTAATAAAGTTTGTCATGTTATAAATGACTTTGGCAGGATTTCAAATAAATCAAAAGATTATATCAGAACTCGGAGTGGCATGAATATTAGAATTCAAATAAACGTCGTAAAGCAAACGATATCGGTTGACTGTTATTTCTTCTTCAGCTTCAAATAACAATTAATTCGCGAAAATCTTTTCGAACGAGTTTCCGGTGCTCTGGGGATTATCACGGTCGCTGCAGACTCCGCTACGTCCCACGTCTGATTTACGCTGCATTCGCCTTACTAAGTACTTAGGAAAGTGTTGAGCTCCTAAGAGGAATTAGCGCTTAAAACGTATTTTAAATTATTCTTTAAACACTAGTTAGTAACGACAGTTCCAAAGAAAAATTGCGCCTTTTTAAGAGTACGATCAACAGAAAAAAAACCTGCCCGATAAAGCGCTTTAAATTTATCAGGAGGAATTTAAATTAAAACGGTGCAAGGTAAACATTTATTTTATTTCCAAGGAACTGAGGGATATAAATGCCCTAATCGTGCGATTGCAACAAAGGCGGTTTTCAACGGGAAATTATTCTGTCTGCTTAATAGAAATGCACGTATAGTACGTATGTGATTGCTAAATATTCAATAAGAGTAATAAAATATATTTTACGAGCCGCCATTGCCACTAAACATTTATGTTATTAGCTGTAATAACGACTTCGATTAAAGGAGGAAAATGGATAACAGTCGTGTCGTTGTAAAGCCAACTATTAAAATTAATGTTCAGTAAAACTTATGTTCCATTAGTGCACACGTATTAGTGCGACAAGTGAATAAATCAGCATAATAAAACAAACATTACTTTGACTAATCGTTAAAAGCAAATTAACACGTACGATTTTTGGTTTTAAAAATAGCATCAATTAAAAAAATTGTTGAAAATCAGTGACAACGTCGTTTACAAAAAATTCATTTGACATTATCCTGAGCCTGAACTAATTTGTTCCCTGTATTACTTATAAATGATAATATTGATAAATGATATCCTTTAATAAGCCCCCTCTTTATTAATAAATATAAAAGAACGCCTTACCCTTGCAATAAAGCAATAATTGTGTATATTACTACACCCTATTTTTTACTAAATATACCAGTGCTCATGGATTATAAAAAAATTGTTGACGCACTGTGGTCAAAGCAAGTTTCGTGCATTTACGTCAATAATTTTTTGATGGTCAAAATTTTTAAAGCAGTTTTGGTGAAGTTTACTTTCTATTGAAGTGTTCCTCAAACTTTTTGCTGTGAGGACCCCTTTCAAAACAAAATACTTACAGGGGATCCCCCATGAATTGTTTTGGATACAATATTTTTGTTTTCTTCTGGCCTGGAAACTAAATTTGGATGATATTTGAACCTTATGAAAAGGTTCAGAGAACCCTTCAGAAGGATCCAGGGACCCCCAGGGGTCCGCGGACCACACTTTGAGAAACACTGTTCTATTGTTTTTGAATCATTTAAATTCACAGAGCACAAAATTTACATGATTGAAGCCTATTTTCGAACTGGTGTGTTAGTTAATGGATTTTGGAAATAGTCTGCATTTATGTTTGAACGATTTTCGGGAGCACTTTCCACACTTAGCAGTAATACCAAAAGATTTTTACGCATGCGTTGGTGTGTTTCCCGAAACTGGTCCTACGACTCATAAAAAGGTGCTGGTAGGTCAACTAACCGTTCGTGCAGAAGAAGTTATTAATGACGTTCGTCAACGTATGCAACAAGAGCTTACAAAACCTTTGAAACGTCTCTCTCAAGAAGTTGGACGTTATTATGGTACATATCCAACGATTGTAAAGAAGGACTTGGACATGCATCCATATAAGATGCAATTATATCAAGCCCTTTTGCCATCAGACCACCCCAGACTTCTAGCTAGACCGACCCTGCTTCTAGCGTATTGCCCCAAAGGTTTGTCAAAAATGTAATGCATGACGACCTGCTAAACTACAGTTTTTTCTGGCGAAGCATGATTTCATCTTTCGGGGTACGTCAATTCCCAAAATATGCAGATGTGGAGCACTGATACAACAAGAATATGCGGATATTTTTGTTAAATCTCCACTTCGCGCTCAGAAAATTGATGTCTGTATGGTAGTTTCCTGCAGAAGACTAATTTAGGCCATTTTTTTGCTGACCGGCTTATATAATAAGTTTGAATACACAAGTTGAGTTTCCTCCGAGGTACCCTTGTTTGACCATTATGGACTATTTAATGTTTCCTTACTTAAAAAATAGGACTGTATTGTATCAGGCGGAGGACAATTTCAACATTTCTTTCTTTTGGCTATTTTTCTGTTAATAAAAAAGTAAATAGTTTTTCATTTTAATTTTCAAACTTGTGGTTTATCATTATTTTATAGAATTAACAACATATTTGCACATTATTGCAGATGATGTCAGTATGGGACATAACTTGAAAAACTTTGACAAAATTATTACAAAAGCACGATATAAGTTAAGACGGAAGTTTTCCACTCCATGGCTACCTTTGACCAAGATGATTGTTGATACCACGGTACATTGAGATACATTGCGCCTGACAAAGGGTTAGGAAGTTTACAAATAAGGGATATTTTTTGACCTTAGCACATTACTGTCGGTTTTTATAACTTGCGCAGTGGAAATAAAATTATTTTTATACATTCATGTTTTACCATTTCAATATGCCGCTATAAGTAAAGCCAACTAGCATATAACTCTAAATTATGGCATTGTCCAACCCTTAACATGTCTGTCTGCTCATATTTTATGTAATAAAATTGTGCTCTAAAGACACACAACAATTTTAGTACCGTTATTTCATTAAAAAAATGTATTTCGTTCGCAGTTTCATACGCATGTATGCATATTAACCCCTCATTTGAAAATACCATGAAAAAGTGAAAAGCAAGCCTGCTAACCCGTCACCGCTGGTGTGATTAATGGCTTAAAGTCATGGAGTACAGCCTTTATCAGCAACTTGCTCCATATTTACGGCGTGTTTAATACATCACACACAAATACACGACTAGCGCATGTACTCGACTGCTATTTATATGTACATAACTTTTTATAGTTGGTAATAACCTACTGCGACATCCACTCCTATGGATTGTGTTCGGTACGTACGACTCGCTGACAAAAACTTGTGGCGCGATGAAAAGGATAATGAATTGTGAATATTTTACTATGCGTCGAAATCAATCTTACTCGGATGGTCGTTTGCTCGTGGGAAAGGGCACGCGGTCGAACAACGTTTGCTATTAAAAAAATTGCATTTTATCTCATTTGGCGCGTACAGGAAGTTTCAACAAGGGGTCTTGCTTACGTTAAGAAGTGCAACAATTTGGCTCTGTATGAGAATTTGGAAATAACCGGGGCCATCGTTATACTAGCGGGCCGACTCATTGGCTTTTTGAGTGGTGGGGATAAAGGCCGATGGCGAACATAAATTGCTATAATACTATATGCCTGGCTATAGAATATAACGTAAATTATTACGTTAACAATGAAATATTACTGTTTTTTTATTATATTTTATTTATAATTTATAGAAACAAGTTTTATAAATATTTTAATATATAATAATTAAACGATGGTGTGTGGGTACTTCTTTGCAATTACTTTTACATCCACAAACGCAACATTTAATTAGCATTTTTGTCATGTAATTATTAAGCATTCTTAAACAACAATGTAAATTTAGAAACATGAATGAAATTTAAAATTATGTTATCATCTTTTAAAGTTGCATCTATTAGAACTTTTTTTTTTTACAAATCATTACCTTTTTTATGCCTTATCTTCTAAAAATCGTAGTTACATATAAAACAAGCAATAAGCTTGTATAAAATGCAACTGCATATTAAATATTTATCCCAATTGCAGGACTTACTATTATTGTAACCACTTTATTCAAATATTTTTAATCAATTCCGATATGTCATGACACATAGCAATCATGATTTAAAGCAAGTCCACCAGTTTACATACTATAATATCACATACATGCAATACTGTAATTTTCCTAGGGCTTGTTGAAGTAAAGTGTATAATAAATGCTTGGGAAAATACAACGGTTTTTATGTGGTTTATGTTTTAAATTGACTTTTACGTGCGCACTCAAAAACTTTGACTTTTAAAATAAATACTCCACCGACAAAACTAATATGAACTATGTGTAGTTAAAAAGTACCTCTTTTAGAATATTCTTTAACCGTTTTTGCTTGTATGATGTGACGCTGGTTGATAGCGAGAAATTGCGGGTAGGCGAAATTTTGCTGTAGGTAATTATTAATAAATGTTTTGATTTCGTTGTTTATTTCGTGTGGTATTATTAGCAAATATGCATAGTAATAACCAGAGTGTCCCAAAAGTAGCAATCTATTCTGGTACAATGGTTTGTCCATTATTATACAAATAAAAACAGTCCAGCAGTTGTAGGACAATTATACAGGGTGTTTCAAATTCGAGTAAATGCATGGGGATCTGCGGATCTCGCTTATCTTAAGAGCTACGAGGTCGGTTAAATTCGGGCAAAGTTGCGAAATTAGATGCTCATCAAATGTCCGCAAAGAAAATTTTCATAGCTGTCTTAGTTCAAAAGTTATTCAAGAAAAACTGAAAAAATATTTTCGTTATTTTGCCTTATTTCCTACATTTTTTAAAGAGATATCTACAATCTGGAAGCACTTCTCCATGGCAACTTCTTACGCTTTTTGAGATAACATAAAATTTCCAACCACGTTTCGTCTCTTCAAAAACATCATCAACTTAATTTTTTGAAATACGACGAAAAATGTTTAATCTTGAATAACTTTTGAACTAAGACAGCTATGAAAATTTTCTTTGCAGATATTTGATGAGCATCTAATTTCTCAACTTTGCCCTAATTTAACCGACCTCGTAGCTCTTAAGATAAGCGAGATCCCCATGCATTTACTCGAATTTGGGACACCCTGTATAACTGAAATTTTGTCTATTTTTAAACCGTCATCAAAACTATGTTTTAATACAGGTCACAAGTTTTTTAAAATTAAAAGTGACACCAAATAATCTATAAAACAATTAACTTACACCACAGAATTTACGTATTTAAACGAATATGACTGCAAAGAAAAACATTTTATAAAGCTCTTTTGGCAAACTTTAACTTTAAGAAAAATGCTAATTTTAGTTAATAATAAATTTTAAAGAAATACGAAGTTTATAATTCCATTTTACTAAATTAACCTAGAAGAGCAATAGATTTGGATATAACGAAAAAGTTTAGCGTAGGCAGACACAAATTGCTTGTTAAAAACTGCCTGCACACAATAATTTACATTTAAATATAAAATTAAAAGTCAAGACAAAGTTATAATAGCAATTTAAAGGTAATATAGCTCGCTTTAGGTGGTCTCAACTTAACCCATACATTAAAAATATTTCGGCTTTAAAAGAGAAATTAAGTTGGTTTTAAACTTATCGAAACTTTATCGCACATCCCTCAAAATATTAAACCCTCAAAATTCAAACTATTTATTTTTTTTATAAATCTTTAAACGCGGTACAAATTTTAAGTATAAGTACTGCATAATATATTAACTTTTTTACGTTTTATTTGGGTATAAATAAAAAAATTGCAGCAGTAGGTGACTTTACCAGTGATTAAATTAGTTGGACTAAAATGAAGAATAAACACACTTTCAACAACAAAAGACATTTGTCCACAACTCACTTTTGTTGTACAACAAGGACAAATTGTGCGTCGAAGATTTATTACAAAAATTTGTATCATCACCCACGATTTAATGAATTAACTATAACGTCGACAATCGATAATAAAACGAAGGAAAATGTTCTTTCTTAATTACCACCGATACTTTATCAAGAGACAGACCAGTTACACTGTCAACGATATAATCATATAAATCTTCCACCCTACCAGTTCAGGACAAAGAAACAAGAAAACCCTCTACAGCGTTCAACTTGTGCATAACACCAAATCGTTTTATACTTTTACGAGACGAAAAATCAATTCGATAAAAGTTAGTTTGAGATAAACTAAAATACGCAAAAACTATCACTAAAACAGTTCTTAAAAAACAACATTTTTAACATAAAAAAAACAAGAATTGTCCATACAAAGAAGGACATTACCAGCACCACAAATTGCTAGAGTATATTATTCCACTAACTCGGTTAGAGTTGATGAGGCAGTTGTCAGCAAGATTTTGGTGGAATTCGGTTAGAAGATTAAATTGACCTCGGATTGTTACAATTACCATGCATCACCGAAATGTCTTGTTCCTATCAGCGCCATCATTGCCTTTGAGCAATGTATCTCAAGGGTGCAACGTTATTTTCTCCTCCTATCGTCCCTTTCCGTGCATGTACCCTTAAATTACTCGAAGTGTAGGGAAATATCCGACGTGTGGGGATAGGTGTGCCCGGAATATAACACTGCCCTTCGTATATAAATCCTTTATAAGATTCCTTTTGTCACGACATTTCTTTCGAACGTAACAAGATTTTCTTTTATGTTTGTTTGTCAAAAAATAATAATACTTCATCGCCTTATTGCCATTTTTTATTTAACTCATGAATTTTATATACTGTTGAATCAAAAACTGAGAGACCTTACATAGAACCATCCAGACTATGAAAGTGGTGTGTCCATTTTTGGAAAAATAAAAAGAACTAAAAATTACTCACATTCGAAAATAAATTAACAGTTTTCAAAATATTGAGCTTTTAGTTTTTATTGAAATTATTTATAAAACATGAATAATGGGCTGAGCACGTAGCCCATTAATATTCTCAGTAGTTATAGATGGGACAAGTAAAAAAGTATAACAAAAAATGAGACTGTTTCACATAGGCAACTGGAAAATGGAAAAAATAAACATAACGGAGCTAATGTTCGCAGACGACATGGTCATAGTCGCGGAATCCGAAAATAGTCTACAACATAACCTAAAGACTCTTAACCAGGAATTGAAAAATTCACGATGAAAATTAATATAGACAAAACAAAACCTATGATCGTTACAACAGAGAACGAAGGGCATAACATACTTTAAATGGGCTTGAGGCTTGAGGAATGGACAAGGAAATAAGCGAAAGAACAGGAAATGTAAAGAATATTTAACAGTTTAAGAACAACATGTTTTGGAAACAGAGAAATCCCAAAACGAACAAAAGCTGAAGTGGTCAAAAAAGGTAGCAGCACAAGTGAAACGTGGACACTTACAAATAAAAATAGTAGCCGAGTGAATGCAGCTGAAAAGAGGTTTCTAATGCCGAATTTACATTGGTATAGTAGCTAATGCAAGTAACTAAATCAAGTAACTAAATTTAGCTACTTGCAACGTGTAGACACTTTAGTTTAGTACTTGCGCAAGTAAACAATTTAGTGATTAGTAATTTCTATTTACTTGAGCAAGTAACCTAACCTGCCCACACCACTTTTTAGCCGTCAATGTCAAGTATTCTACTACATTTTCATTGGCAAGCTCTTTTAACTACATTTATACGAAACCCCATGTGTTTTCCTTCTTAATAACCATATCTTAATCCACACACGCTTTTTTCCTTACCACATATTCTGTCAGTTTACTAAACAATTTCACTAAATTGTGTGTAGACGCATAATTTAGCTACTTGATTTAGTAACTTGCTTTAGCTACTTGATTTAGTAACTTGCATTAGCTACTATACCAATGTAAATTCGGCATAAGGAAACCCCAGAAAAGATAGAATCAGAAATGAAAAATATAGAGAACGATTAAAAATAAAATCAGTTAAAACAAAAAAAAAAAAGACAGCTAGGATGGTTGGGACACATTATAGGAATTAAATAATAAATGTTAACCAGAAAAGCCTATGAAGGAAGCAAGGCCACAAACAAAATGGGTAGACCGAGAAAAACCTGGCAAGAAGAAGTTAAAAAAGCGGTAAAGGATGGAAAAATTGAAATTGGAAGAGATAAAAACGCTAGCACAAGACAAAAAGTCGTGAAAATAAATAAAAACTAAACAGCAATACACCTGACGGTAGAGAGACTTACGACTAAATAATACTCTCCGTCTGAAAATAAGAGTTCCATTTCACACAAAAATTTATCCGAAAATAAGAGTCCCATTTTAATTTAACAGTGTTTTTCGAGACAAAGGATCAATGCTAAGGATTAAAGGACATTAAAAACGAAAAAAAAAAACAAAATAAAAGTTTTACTGACCATTGCAAAAAAACAAAACACCATTATTTACAAAATTACTTAAATTAATCATGTTGACGGAATATTGTCATTGTTTCTTGTGAACATTTTAAAGATATTGGCAGTTTGGATTCTCTTCTTAATTTTTCCTTTTTAAAATGAGGTATTTTATAACTATCAGCCCCATTTTCCCGTACAACACAATCCATACAACTTTGCAACGTTAGAAAAATATTGTCCAATTTGGTATATCCATAATCCTCAAATACTTTTTAAACACTTTAAATGAACTCAATTGTATTTGGTGCATGCTGATGCTGCAAAGATTGTATGGATGCAAATAATCTCAAATGTAAAACATTTAAGTCAGGACTGTACGATCAGTTTTTTATATTTTTCTACTAGTAAATAAAAAAACCAAATTTTTCAAATGGGACTCTTATTTTCTGACAGAGGAGTAATTAAAATTAAAATTCGATGCTACTACAATTATTACAAAGTGATAAATGTTTTACCGATTTTCGTTTATGCTTTACCTTTTAATATTTTATAATACTTATCCTTGATTCGATTAATTTATATTGGAATTTGGTGGTCACATCAAATATTCTAAATTAGACTAACAGTCATTATGTTGGATAAATCAGAAACAATTAAGCTACCTTTATTATATGAGAAACCCCTTTCTGCTTCTGCAGAGTAACTCCATAGCTTGTGTTGGAATGTGTAATTACATCAGGTTGAATTTGTGAAAACTTATATTTTTTCTTTGTGGAATTCATTCTTGGTGTAATTTTGCTCTGTATAATTTATTTATATATAATTAAATATTTTGGTCTTGATAATTTTTTGACGTAGCGCTACTTAAATATAGATTAAACCACACCCCTGGTGCACCACTCTGACAGTACCTACTAGTAAAATTTGACATACATTTAATTTGACAGCTAGGTTAGGTGAAGGAAATTTTCTGACAAAATATAACTCATGCATTGCAAATAATCTATAATTTTTAACAAATCTTCTTTCATGCAAGTTGAATAAATATCTAAATTAAACAACATTTTAATTTGACAGATAGGTTAGGTGAAGGAAATTTTCTGACAAAATATAACTCGTGCATTGCAAATAAGCTATAATTTTTGACAAATCTTCACTCATGCAAGTTGAAGCAGAAAAAATCACGAGTGATTTTTTCAGCTCAACTGCATTCGGGCATATTTACCAAAAATTATCGATAATTTTCAATGCACTTGTTATATTACTACTGATAATTTTATTCTTAAAGTACTTGATATTTGTTGCTTGTGTGTAAAATCCCTTGTAATTGTAAATTACAAATTACAAATTGTAATACTAAATTTATCGTGGTCCTCGCTGGTGTTTTTGTTATTTTAATTTGTCTTATGATATTACTAAGCAAGAGATTTGTAATTAATAATAATTTTGTCGATAAACTCACAAACATTTAATATATTACTACTGATAATAATCCGGGATATCTTTTTGTTTAATTTTATTACAATGGCATACATTTTCTTATCATCCATCGACAATTTTTCAACGAAAGCAAAATAATTAAATGCACCAATCTGATTACAATCGTTTTTCTGCCGCGTTGCCGCAGGAGGCTTCATTAATAAATTGAATTCTCAATAAAGTCTCCCGATAGCCGATAAATAATTGCAATAGTATTGGCGCAATTGATGTCCCTTTTGCAAGTAAATTAAACAGACGATAAAATTGTTCCATGTCGTTCGTAAACGATACTAAATATAGATTTTTGCTGAGAGCTCGAGGTATAAAAATGAATTAAAACTTTTTTACTGCGAATTTATTGCTGATATAAACAAGAGGTTAAAAAGTGCTATCAAGCTATTAAAATAAACAGCCATTAATTATGATGTAACATAAATACATTTGAATTTAATTATACTTAGGGAATAGTGGTCATCACAAGTGACAGGTTTATTGTTGACACTATATGATATTATAAATTTGTTACGGCTACATCAACACTGCTTCGTGTTTCAAGAATACCGACGTTTATATCAGGGACCACTACTAGCACATATTTGTCTTGCTGGAATTCATACATTTAAAATAATATTATTTACACACGAAATTAATTTGACAAAAAAATTAGTTAGTGGTTTAAAATTAAAAATTAAGGTTGTGTATTGCCCAGTGAGTTAGAGACTATATTTTTGTAAAATTATGGCAGTCAATTTGTCAGTATTAAAACATTAAAACTGCAGGAAATGGCACACCTTTTTTGACTGTAATCTAGGATTTATTTATGCAGAAGCTAGCGTACCGTAGAATGGTAGAATACCGGGTTGCGGTTCGTTATCCTGCACCATTCTAAAACCGCGATTACCAATTTAACCACGTATATCACGACAAAGTAGGACTGGTAGGGGTTGCGGTCCATACAGATTCCGTACCAATATAATACGGTAATTAAAAACGTGTTCAGGCCATTAGATTAACGAATTTATAGAGATTGTTAAGCCAATTAGGAAATAATATTTGAGTAAGTGATAACCAAAAATATGTACGAATATAAAGGTATAACAAAGATTCAACTCATCATAAATCTTCGATAACGGTGATAATTGAAAAAGATTTATTAATCTTTTAAGTTACACACTTTCTTTCTGTTAAACAATAAATTCACTGACACAGACCAACAACTGCAGCTAAATTTCATTAAAGGAAGAGATCAGATCACCTAAATAATTTTTATTACTTTTAAAACATGTCATAGTTCAAATTATTTTTCATATTTTACCCTATAAAGACGTGCTTTTATTTAAAAATTTCAAAAACTTTACGCGTCTTAACTTATGGGTTTTACCTAGCGATATGTAAATCTGAAAATGTAACTCATACGGCAAAGACATATTGCACGGCTGATAAAACTCTAAGAATGCAATTTGTATTCTTATTGTGTGATACGAGATAACGAGATAAACGGCCAAATTTTTATCGAGTGGCGTTGTAACGCGAAGAAATGAATGTCCCGAAGAAAATAAGTAGCAATAACAAACAAAACACTCACATGTAAAAATGACCGGGAATTAGATGGTGTCACGATAAGGCAAGATGGATTTCATATGTGGTACACAAAGAACCGATGCTGTGCGGCACCTTGAGGCATCAGAACTCGGCTCTTGTGCAGCATTCCATTTTGAATATAGCTTCATTTCTCACCGTCAGACGAGTTTAGTGCCTGCTAGTTTTTTTTCCCCGTAAATATTCGTCCGTTTATATATTTTTAGCATGCAATATAAAAGCTAAATAACGGTGTAATAACATAAAACACGGTTGTCTCACTCATAAATAATTTTGGGCATGGTTATGACTAATACCACGGGTCATTTACATTACCACCAAAGCACCAATCAACTCGGGATTATCTAGTTTAGGAAAGCTACCTCAAATCAATCAAGAAATAATCTACAAAAGATGAGACTCAAAAAGTTTTCAAAAAAAAATTCTTCTTAATAAAGAAAATAATGACATTTAAATTGAAGTAAAATATATTCATGTTAAAAATATCTAATAAGATAAGTATAGGAACATTTTAAACTGGCTTTTCGCAAAATCTGAACACGATTTACAAAAAACTTGAAGATAAAGAAGAGAAGACTAAGGTAATGGTAATATCAAGAGAAAAGAAAAATATTAACATGATATTGAACGACCAAATGATAGAACATGTAAAGGATTTTAAGTATCTGGGAAATGTGTTTGAAGCAAAAGGAAGGCAGGATATAGAAATTAACAAAAGGATAAAAGCGGCAACAAAAATATACGGAAGTCTAAACCATAGTTTTATAAGAAGCAAGAAATATCAAAAGGGACAAAAATCAATTAAATCAATTAAAGCGGTATACAGGCCTGTACTTACCTTTGGTTCCGAAACATGGGTTCTAACAAAGAAACAATAAAGCAGAATGCGGGCTATGGAAATGAAATACTTGAGGCGAGTAAAGGAGGTAACCAGAGGAGACAAAATCAGGAACCAAGATATAAGAGAGGAATTAGAAGTTGAACCAGTGTTAAAAGTAATAAAGCAAACCCAATTAAAATTTTTCGGACCCGTAAGTAGGACGTCAGAAAATAGATAAGGTAAAGGCGGTTTGGGAGGCAAGGACGATACTGAAGAGAGGAAAAGGAAGACCTAAGACAAAATGAAGAGAACAAAGGGCTAACTATACAAACCGCAAAAACAAGCGCACAAAACAAGAAGGTATGGCGAAACATAGCCTATTGCAATAACACTGTATAAATTACTTGAATCATACAATGAACAAGTAATACTTAACCTACACCGCTATGGTATAAGGGTTGTATTTTCATAATATACAGGGTGTTTTTTAAATATTGCGAAAAAATTGGGACGTGATTTCTTATCGAAAATTAATGGGGGTCTTTCATGCAAAATTTTTTCCTTTTACTTCTCTTTTCGGAGCTACACCCCTCTAATGGGGAACGGTAAAATTAGGTTTTATTTTATTTCTCAAAATTGGATAAATGCAGGAGAGTGATATTTGGCAGAGTATTATACTTAAAAAGGTTTCACATAGTAATATTTTTAATTATCTCCCACCTTGACAGGGGGCTGAAAAGTGCGACCCTTGTTTTTTTATCAGAACTTTTAGGTAGATTACAATTTAAAATTAAATTTTTTTTTGAAAGCTTGATTTATTTATAAAACTTTTTTATTCCTTAGTTTTTCACGTAAAACGTTCCATTTTTGAGTAAAAAATTAAATGTGTGAACATGAACCATTAAATATTCCAATATAAAACGATTCACTTTGGTGGTTACCATGGTTTGTTTATGTTCACATTGGGTAGAATTGACGGGCGTGGACGCGTTGTCGCCGCGTAAACGTCAAAATGAATTATACCCGTCAATTCTACAAATTGTTTTAGGTTATCACTCTTTTAAGGCTTTTTAGCAGCAGGTTGTTTGATGGTTTTATCATAAGGGGGGGGGGGGTAATAAACGGCAAAAAGATCTGAAGATCTTTTTTTACTAACAACATTTACCGTTCTCAAGCTCTACGACTTATTGCGAACTTACAGGGTGGTTCTGACCCCCTTAACCCCTCCGCATACGCCACTGCACTATTTACAGTGACAGTTTGTAAAAAAAAAACAAGGTGTTCCATAAAAAAAAATGAGTTGGGGTCATTTCCTGCTATACCGGAAAACAGTTAAGATATTATCACCAGATTCTTTGTTTTTGACCATCTACTCAAGCTGAATTAAGAAAAAAAGGTTGAAATAACTAAGATAATTAATCGTTCCGGGACTTTTCTAACCCTGTATTTGACGTTCTTAAAAACATAGACTGTCATTTAAACGAAAAAATAAATTTAAAAACTAAATTAAATAATTGAATATTCAAAAAAACAGCTAAATGTATGTATATAAAATCTAATGCCATATTTAAATACAATTTTTAAAGCTCCAAATATTTTTTAATAATAACCTAAGCGCTATACCTTAAAAGAGGCTGACGATTTTTAACTAAAACACTATGTTAACTCACATTTTATTGCTAATTTTTTAACAATACCTCTCAGTTTAAGCTCGTATTGGATTACTAACAAAGCAGTTTTTTGGTAGACTGCAAGTCATAATTTAAAACAAGCAATAAATTCACTCGTTCACTATTTTGCGAATGTTGTGCAAATTGAAAAGTATTGTTTCTATGTACGTGATATATGGTACAAATTCTGAATACGGAACACACTTTAGAATTTATGACGATTGGTAATAACGACCTCGTACTGCGCTCAAAAATAGATTTTCAGGTACCGCCGAGAGAAGCGCACAAAAGTTTATCATTACAATTATTCGATTTGTCGTTTATCCCGTCTGACAAAATTTGTCGAGAGTGCGATATTGCTTCGCTCGTGCAATGCGCTACATGAAACACAAAAATAAGCGCATTACATACGTCACTGAGGTATGGATATTGCAAAACGAGTACCTACGTCATGACGAATTTAGTGAAAGGATGCAGATGAACAACGTTATTTGTTAATAAGTTCAAAAATATTGCAAAGGAGCAAGTAGTATTCAGATCAAAACAAAAAAGGTTGTAACAAGACGCGCTTTTCTTTTGTCTGATGAGAACCGCTTCTTAAAAATAATCTATACCAGTTTCGACTTTCTCGTCCCTTTGTCAGTAAAATATTTCCTTATTTAATTATTTATTTATTTACATGCGGCTGTCGTTACAACGATGGTCATAGATATTGACATTGATCTAGATCTGTAATGATTTACTTAAATGAAATTACTTTATTAAAACAAATGTTTTCAATTTCTGTCTTAAATATTGTAACGAGCACGCCTACAGAGTAGGCAATCAATCCTGCAGACGTGGCGGTATATATGGTGGCCAGCAGCAAAGTTCTAGATCTAGAAGATGTTATAGGGGAAAGTACCCATGAATGGGACAGTCCTTGGATGGGACATTCTTAATAAACTATAGTTAAACACAAATCTTTATGTACGTGCATAGATGGTAAATCGCGTACCTAATGTATGTAATACAATCGTGTTGTATACAACATGAGAACTTCGAAATGTGGTTGTACATTAGGTACGCGATTTACCATCTATGCACGTACATAAAGATTTGTGTTTAACTATAGTTTATTAAGAATGTCCCATCCAAGGACTGTCCCATTCATGGGTACTTTCCCCTACTTAAAGCGGCTCTTCGATACGCGCCTAGAGTGTTCGAAGAGTGGATGGTTCGCGAACGGACAGGGTCAGTCAGAGGAGTAGATGAATTGTAGCTTTAGTCTAGGGCTGCCATACGTCCCGGTTTACCGGGACATGTCCCGGTTTGAGGAATTTTGTCCCACTGTCCCGGTGAACAAATCAATTGTCCCGGTTTGTTGGCAATTTTTATTATTAGCTGTAATAACAACGAGTCAAATAAATATGTATATGACACACTGAAAAAAGATGGGCTATACCTATCCGACTCAAATAGAACTATTTGATGAAGAAGTTATAGATTTCTTCACCACTGCAATGAATTATCTGGAAAAGTGGATTGCGCCACTGTCAAAATATAAAGTTTTTTGCATGATTTTCCTCAATGGGAAAAAGTGGAAGAAACAATTTCATTTTTGCAGGAAAAAGGCATTGAAATAAAAGATACGTGCTTTGAGGAAGTGATATATTTGCAGTCATTTATGGAGAATCAATTCAGGCGATGAGTGGAAAGAAAAAGAAATGCACGATAAATGTCTAGATTAAAAAAACAAAACAGAAACAAAAAACTTACTAAAAATATGTTAATTTCTATACGTAATTCCAGGTCACAATGCTTACGTTGCACGCGTTTTTTTTTTTTTTTTTTTTTTTGGATATTTTTGCAGTGGACCAAAGAGCAAAACTACCTTTTTATTAGCACGGTTAAGAGCACAACTCAGTGCATTTACAATTATTATTATAGTACGACTATATTAATGGAGAAAAAGAAGTGCTTCAAAATGTTAAAAGTTCAGAAAAGTATGAATGGTTAAAGAAGGACTCGTAAATATAATAGTTTTTTTTTTTTAAATTTAAAGTGATTGTGTAAACGCCATCTTTTGTGCGCTCAAGTCGACTTGCTGTGAAAACACCTCTTGCGTAAAGCTCACCAAGGTACATTTTATGCAATTTTCATTAATTTTAATAGGAAAAAAAATTCGGACTTCAATAAATTCAGATTTCGAACGGCCTCATGAAAGGAATTAAATTCGAAGGATGAGACATCACTGTATTTTTGTTAACATTTGTTCGCACAAGACACAAGAGCAAATTTTATCATTCTTCATAAATGTTTACCGAGCCCCCCCCCCCCGCTCCTTCGGCCCTAATGTCCCGGTCGGGGTAACGATATTTATGGCAGCGCTACTTTAGTCGGAAGTCTGAGGATTTACCAATTAGCGCTTCTTTTACAAGTAAAATGGTGCAAAGTTTTTGAAAAAATCTTAAACGTTTCCGGAAAAAAACGCCAAAAACGAAACTCCTGCAAATGCGCTATGATTTGAGAAGTTGTGGTTTATCTATGCGACTTGCATAGGTGTTTAACATACAACAAACTATTTTTACAAGGGCCTCGTTTTTCGCGTTTTTCTCCGGAACCGTTTAAATTTTTTTCAAAAACTTTGCCCCATTTTAATTTCAACGGACGCTCGCATTGGTAAATAGAAGACTTCGATTTCATCTCTTACGGTTTAATGGCCAACGTGATCGCAAAAATTACCTTTATTATTTAACTTTGCAGTTTTTCTCCTTTTTTTTTTTTTTTTTTTTTGAAGAAAATGGCCAGTGGCACGTATAACTCTGCAAAACATTTAGTTTTGATGTTCTTGATGCAATAAACACAGCCTTGATCAGATTCTAGCGACAATTATCGTGAGCCTCCCTTGTTAGACATAAGTGACTTTTTAATTAAACTCTTGTAAGCATATTTATTGGTAAACGTTCATAAGAATAAAACAGTTATGTACCAAAGATCGTCTTGCCAGTATTAAGGTTCACGACCTTTCTAAGATGCAAGTAATTGTATGAAACGAAGACCAACAACCGTTGTTAGTCTCTTGTTGCTCATTAGTTGTGTCGCAATCAGTTTGTGGTTGTGTCGGTACGGCATGTCTCATTTGAAATAATGTATTTCATTACGTCGTGGTTAAATGACAACTGCAACTGCAGGGTCGAAATCGATTTTATTATTTCGTAGCAAATCGACTAATATTGGAATAACTTGTGTTGTTAAGCGAAAGCTCGTTTACCGTACATCAAAATACGTAAGAAAAGCTGCACGATTTAATGGAAATAAAAAAATCAAAAGGGACACTTAACCACAAATATCAATATAACATCTACAAAACATACTTTACTTCCTGTAATATATCGTTAGGAAATGATCAATGAAAAATTTCTTCACACATAAATTTGGAGAGGAAATTCAATATTTTGGTCTTGATAATTTTTTGGCGAATTTCGGCGACCAGTAGCGTTACTTTAATATAGATTAAACCACACCCCTGACGCAACACTCTGACAGTACTTGTAAAATTTGACATAACCTACATTTAATTTAACAGGCAGGTTAGGTGAAGGAAATTTTCTAACAAAATATAACTCGTGCATTGCAAATAATCTATAATTTTTGACAAATCTTCACTCATGCAAGTTGAATCAAAAAAAATCACTCGAGCACTTGGTGCACTCGTGTTTCTTTTTTCAGCTCAACTTGCATGAGTGAAGATTTGTCAAATATTATGGATAATTTTCAATGCACTTGTTATATTACTTCTGATAATTTTAACGATAAATACGCTGTATATTATAAAAGATGTAAGTACATTTTCTTAAGAATGGAACGCATTAAAATCTTATGAAGTCGGTTTGGGTTAAGAACGAGTCTATAGATGAAAAATCCCAAAACGTATCACTACAGTGTAATTATTTAAACATACAATTACTAATAAATCGCATAATTACTTTACCTAATATCCGGAGGTCAAAATAAAACATCCGATTGAAGCTCTTTCAACGAACATACCTGAAACAAACACCAATATTAATTCAAAACAGTCGTTATTTAATACGAAACAAAAAATTGAAGCAAAATACAGAATATGGTAAAAAAAAGGGGTTGCAAATATGTAAAAATTTGTAGCTATATAGTAACTTGCAATCAATAATTTGCAACATCAGGTTTGTTCCAACAAGCGATTTAAAACCAATTCATGGATGAGTATATGAACTGGTTTATTCGCATGCGTGAACTATGTACTAATAGATGTATTGGCCAGTATTAATCGTTGATGAAACGCTTTTACGACTGTAAATTATATTTGTGTCTATTGGGTACATAGAAATGTGCGCAGCGCAAGAGTAAACACCTTAAGAATTCAGTACCAAATAAAATTGGGAGGGCGATGCATAGTTACCAAAGCTCACGTTAGTTATAAACAGCGCATGCGTGTAAAAATCCAAGCGCTAGTACATGCCTCCATTTACGAACTGTTTCGATTGTACACTGGCTGGTTTATCTCCTTCCCTATTTAAATTCATAATTACACATTGCACATAAAATATATACAGGGTGCTTCACATAGAAGAGCCACTATTATGATCTCGTAAACGGTAAGAGCTACGAAGAAGTTTAAACTAACCAAATTGTTCCCTTTGTGAGATCTATTCAGTGATGCTTTAATGTTTTAAAAAAGTTCCATGGCACGCTAAATAATAAACAAAAATCAAAATGGGGATTTTGATAAATCGTTAATGACTCGGTTATACTTGATGGTATAAAAATATTTTTGGAAAAAGTTGTAGATTTTTTTACGCACTGTAAAATAAAAACATTCATTTGTTTCAATATTGTTTAAATTTGTGGTACTCCATGCCTTCATAAAGATTCTTTGATGAATTTTATTTTTTTTGTGCCTAAATATCAAAATAAATACATTAAACTTTATAGTGTTGAAAAGAGGGGAAAAACGCTTTTTTATGAGTTCATAGCCAACTATGGTTTCCATTAGGAAAAAAAATGCTAGTTTGTAATTTATCTAAAGAATAAATATGTAGCAGTTCCAAATCATACACTACTTGCAGCGCTGTATGTTTATTGCTATAGTTATTATTTTGTTGCTGTACACACTCACTGCTGTTTATATATCGAATATATTCATGTAGAAATAAATTTACTCGATTATACGTCCTATCTATTTCATAATACGTACACGCTACTGACAGAAGGGTCAGGGTGACAAAGTGTGCATAAAGACCCCGATTTGTTTGGCATTCAGACGGGGTTTGTCGCTGGTGTGAGTGACATGAAGCCTGTTCACACCTACAGACCACTTAATACGGCTACAATACACGTTGAATGCTCGCTGTGTTGTTGAATATCCTCCCTTCTCATAACCCGTTAGCAATACATGACCAACACTACACTGCACAACATGAGGGTAGAGTAGTGTTTCATATTATTTTCGTCGGTAACCTAGTACAAAATAAGTAATTGATACGAAAAATATACACTCTACGTTCTTTTAAATAATCACATGAATGAAGCATTGTATGAAAAATTCAACTCCAGAGCAATGACGATCTGTAATTATTCTACCAGAATAAAACACCCGTTGAAAATTCAGGGAATCAAAGTTAACACATTTGCAATTACGTAGAACCGCTAAAAGTTATTTACACTAAAAGTAATTTGAATGGTTGCTTTTGTTCTAAGAAATTGTATAATCTGCGACTTGCACAAAAATATCAAATATTTTGCACTTATACTATACAGGGTGATTGATTGAGACCGGGACTTAAAAATATATGAAGAATGAAAAAGGGTGTGGATCTGAAATTCATGAAGAATGTCACAAGATTATTAAAAAAACTTGCCGTGTGTTCAGTGAGAGGTATCCTCATTTGACTGTAATGATCAGACTGAAATTTCAATGAATAGAATTTTTTTTTTTACAATTTAGAAAAGTGAAATCTGCTAGTAGGTATTCGACCTAAGCGTGTGAGAAATAATGAAACTAACGAAGTTAACATCCTGGGATGTTTTAATGACCATCCTCAGCGGTCAATTCGATTGGCACCGCAAGACTGGGGTTTAATATACTATGCTGTACAAGCTACATTAAAAATGCACAACTATTCGTTCGCACTTTCATTAATCTTCTGATATGGTCCATGAATGTAAAATAAATTCAAAATATCCGTGTTTGAATACTCTTGATTTTCCATTTTCATAGATACTTCAGCCAAACACGATAAAAGTGGTTGACAGTTGTTGTTATTTCCAAGGCTTACTATTTAAAAATGTTGCAATTTCTCTTAACTTTATCAAAAGTTCTTAATAACTCGAAAATTGCTGCAGATAGGTATAGGAAACGTTAATACAGATTGATGCAGAATGTAATTTTGCATAAGAAAATTTAAAAAAAATATTTTGACATTTTATTGGAAAAAAACGAGTTTTAGTGGTCTAAAGTGGTATTTAAAAAAAATTAAATTTTGGACACCCTGAAGTAATGCATCGATTGCAAAATTTCCAGAATGTACTCCTAGGTTTCTTCTAGGCATGGTCTAACTTTAAGCGTTTTTTCTTCAAAAATGGCGGGGTTAGATAATATTAAGCATCAAGATGAAAATTTAAAAAATCCAAAAAAGTCCAAAAATCTAAAAAACGACTGCACGAATGATATCAAAAGTCCCTCTAAAATAACATGTTAAATCCAAAAATGCAATAAAAATTAGACTATAGTATTTGAAATAAGAAAGTAGACGTCAACTTCCGGTATATCCAGAAGTGTCGCCATATTGAAAATATTTTCAATAAACAGCAGATGCCATTATGGTCATAACCAAAATTTCAGATCCATAACCTTTTTCATTCTTCATATATTTTTAAGTCCCGGTCTCAATCAATCACCCTGCATAGCTAAATTCATTCACTTGCAATACAACCTATACATGTACCTTTTTGTAATTTAAGCAACATTTCTCTTAATAATTTCGTATAATTGAGGTAGCATTTGCAGCTTAAATCGGTCTAATCTCCTTTCTTTGTTTCATTGACGAAGATTCTAAATTGTATTTGGATTTCCTTTTTATGAGGGTAAATATTTAAATCGCATTTAAAGAGTCCCTTTTTATTTCACGATTCATTAATTTACTTAAATACTTCTTAGTTGACAGTTTTGAAAAATGATCCCGCAAAGATGTATGAAGAGCAAAGGTCAATTTTCATGCAAATCCTCACTGTCAAGACCTCCATTTGTCCTAAGGCTAGGCTTATGCGATGGCTCAGTTAGAGTTTTATCTTATTTTACGCCCTGTCGACTGCAGTGCCTCTGCCTGAGTGTATATTAATCAATACCGATGAAGACCAAACTATAAAGCGATAGTTTGAGGTTCTTGCAGTGATTTATTGTTGTAAGTCACGCTCCCAAACCGTTTTAATGTTTAATGTTTCCTTGTACGGCTACTTTACCTAAGCTACTCTTAATTCTGAATGAGGTAAAACTTTATTACATCCTAGACTGCAGTATTCTGATTTATAAAACATTTATGTGCTTGTCTATCTCATTGTCCGCGCTAGAGAAAGGCCGATTATGTTTCAAATAAAAGCCTATTTTACTGGACTTTATTATATTTTAAGTCTTTTTTGCATTTTTTTTTAAATCATTAAAAATTTTACTTAAGAAGACAGCTAAAATTATATTTACCTTGATCGCCAATTAATTATCACTGACTTTTAATTTTGTATGGAGTTCAATTATCAATAATAACCATTGACTCTTATAACCTCGTTTGTTTATTATAATAACTTTAAGTCTCCTTCCATCATTTATTTCCGCTTTTTATAGCTATACTTACAAACTTTATACTCTGCTATAAAAAAGTTATAAGCAATGTTAGAAGCTGTCTGACAATATTAAATGTTGTCTGTAATCTTTTTGCTGTAAATTACCAACTTCAATACATTTATTGTTGTTTTAGAACAATATTTCCTCATGCTTTAGGTTGTATAATAATGTAAACCGTATATCGTAGTTATTACTTAATATGTAACAATATTAAGAGCAATTTTCTGTAAATGGTACATCTATGCAATATGATGTATGATATTTTTGTAGTTACATTCCTAAGAAGTACTAATTACTTGAAATAAATATAAATTTAGTCCAAATTAGAATAATACATTTTGTTTACACGATCATTTTTTTGCCTGTTTCTTGCAATGAGTAGTGACGAATTTTCCAGTGTGTTTTTTTTTAAGCAAAAATTTTCTTCAGCAATGTTTATAGATGTATCTCAAGCGTTCGATCCCGTCTGGCATGAGGGCCTAATCTTCAAGCTGAGCCAACTTCTGCCGGGAAATTACTGTCGTCAGACAGAATCGTACCTGTCTGAACGAACCTTCCGCGTGGCACATGAAGAAGCAATATCCAGCTTCCGTCAAATCTTAGCAGAGGTACCACAGGGTAGTGTCCTTGGACCTATCCTGTAGTTACTCTATACTGCTAATCAACCAGTCTCTCTCTAATTTTTCAAAGCTTGTTGTTGGTCCTGGCTGCCTCCGTTATTTTCTTCCACTGTTTCCTATCTTTGCATTTCGATTTCCAGTCAATTGTTCTCAATGCTTTATATCTTCCTCCAGGCGTCTCTCTATAATTTCCTTGGTCTTGCCTTGTTCCTGGGCCAAATAGCGATCCGTTGTGTTATCCTCCTGATCGTTTCGGTTGAATTTCTTCTCATGATGTGTTCTGCCCATCGTAGTCGTTGTGGTTTTATGTGTCGAATGATATTTCCTCCTCCAAGTTCCTCCTCTATTTCTTTGTTCCTTCTCAGTCTTACTTCTCCATCTCTAGTTACTTTAGGTCCTGGTATTGCTCTCATTACTTTTCTCTCCACTATTTGTAAGTCTTCCTCTTCTTCATTATGTATTGTTATTGCTTCCATGGTATATGTTATGTCGGGTCTTATCAGGGTTTTGTATATTTAATTTTTGTTGTTTTACTTAGTGTTTTATTCTTGCCGTATACCTGATTTCCTTTCAGAATTCTCTCCTTCGCTCTGCTCTTTCCAGCTTGTCTCACTGTCATGCCCAAGTATCTGAAAGTATTGACTTCTTCGAAGGTGTGTTCTTTTGTTTCGAAATCGTTCTGTGTGTGCCTATTTTCTCTTCCTATCTTCATATATTTTGTTTTTTCTTCATTTATTTTCAGGCCCAGTTTTTTGTGTTTTTGCTAAGATAGGATTTAAAAAAATAAAAGCAAAAACAGAGGGAAATTAAATTTTCAACTCCAATTAATATACAGCCATAAAACTACAGTTTATGTAAAACAAACTTTTTGGTAAATAATCTATAAATTATGCTGCAGGTGTAACGCAGATGTGCTTATGCGGCATCGTAAAAATGTAGTAGCTCACGGCTTATACTACATTTGCATATAGTTTATTGTCCAATACAAATCTAGGGAAATGAGACGCCAACTATAAAGCCCCGCCGCATGAATAAAGAACGTTTAAAAAGCATAATTGTAATAATTTTTAGAACGACGTATTCGGACGGTGACTGCGAGTGTCGTCTGATTATGGAAACAGTTCAGGTGCCCTTAGTTTAACTTCACCGAGCGACTGGCTTACGGCGTGGCGGTTAAAATGTGTTAAAACTCAAATAAAAGCGGCGCGTGCTTCACCGGCGTTCTGAATTATTCAATCAGAGCCCAAATGCAGCCGTGCTTTTATTATTTTATTAGTCTCGCCATTTAAATTGCAAAAGATTTGCACAAGTTCGCTCTTTCTTCCGTAACTAATTTCCAACTTACTGAAAACTTTCATCGTTGACGAGAAGTGTTAATTATTTGCATGTTTCTTAAACAGAAATGGAATATTAAAATATACGTCACAGATTTCTTCGCTTCAATTCTACGGAGATATTCACATTTGAATTTTAACTACAGCTGTCGCTAATTTGATTATTTTCGCTACGCGCTAGGCTAGCGGGAGAGAATTAATGCAAAATTATTTTGATAAAATTTGGAGTGTAAAAAACTCCGTCTTCATCAAAATAAACAATTTTATTGTAACAATATTTCAGTAATTTTTTTTGCAATAACATATTTATCTCGTATTGAACAACATTTAGAAGGATAATAATGTAAACACATATCTAAATAAAATTTAATTATTTTCATAACTTACAAGGGAGGGTCACGATACGTTGACGCTAGAATTTGATTAAGGTAGAGTTTATTGCATCAAGGACATCAAAACAATGTTTTGCAGAGTTATACGTGCCACTGGCCATTTCCTTCGGAAAAATAGGGAAAAGACTAAAAAACTTGTTTAAAAAAGTAATTTTTGCGATCGCGTTGACGATGAAACCGTCAGAGATAAAATCGAAATTCTTCTATTTACCCGCATCCTTTGTAAGTTAAATGGTCCAGAGTTTTTGAAAAAATCTTGAACGGTTCCGGAAAAAAACGTCAAAAACGAAACCCCTGCATAAGCGCTATGATTGGTGTGGCTTCGTTAAAGTGGTTTTAATGGTGCAAGTTTGGTTTTTAGCGAGGAGCCAATTTTTTAAAATAAAAAACGATAGTGGCCCACAGGTATGGGGAGTCGGCAGAAAAATTAACGACATCCGACTGTAGAGTCGATATTTTTAAAACCGACTACGACTCCCGACCAGGACCCGTTTTTCTTTAGACGAGTCTGGGCAATTGCACAGGGGCGCCAGGTTTTCTCATAAAAAGCGAAAAATTCATATGATATATGACAAATGTATTAACGTTATTTAATTTAAAACAATTAAATCTTTTATATATTTATAAATAAGCGCGTGATTTATTAAAATTGCGGAAACCTTCGGGTGGTAATTTTTTACATATCGAATATTAAATGGACTTGTTTATAACATGTTTTCCAAAAACGTCTTTTTTTTGGGAATTACACCCCCAAATCATATCCCACCTTAACAAGGGGCTAAAAAGTGCAACCCCTGTTGGTTTTTTATCGGAACTTTTTGGAGGGTTAAAATTTTGCAATTTAAAAAAATTTGAAACCTTGATTTATTTAGAAACTCATTTTATTCCTTAAGGTTTGCGCAGTCTCCAGTTTTTAAGTGAAAAATAAAATAAGTCAACATGCACCAGAAAATAAACACCAAAACACCTGTCAGATTCACTCAATATGTACAAACCATGGTAACCACCAAAATGAATCATTTTATTTTAGAATATTTGATGGTGCACTTATTTTATTTTTTGCAGGGAAAATAAAAAATTTTGAAAGGTTTTAAATGGATTAGGCTTGCAAAAAACATTTTTTAATTGCAAAATTTCTACCCTCCAAAAAGTTCTGATAAAAAATCCAGCCCCTTGTGAAGGTGGGAGATCATTGAAAATATTACTGTGAAAAACCTTTAAATAAGTAAAAAGCATCTACCAAAAGTAAGTTTCCTACATTTTTACAAATTTGAGAAATAAAATGAAAATCTACTCTCGCCGTTTGTCTTTATGGTGGTGTAATTCCGAAAGAAGACGTTTCAGGAAATACATTTACATAAAAGCCCTCCTTAATTTTTGATAAGGAATTACCTACCAAAGTTTTTCGCAATATTTATGAAACCCCTGTATAAAGACAGATACGCACATTCAGACAACATATGGGGGCACCCAAATTTTCTTTGCTTTGGGGCACCAGATACCCTTGCGCCGGCCCTGAGTTTCCCTAAGAGATTTACAGATTCAATACACCGGATAACCTTAAGAAAACCGGCTAAAATGTTAAAACAGAGTCTCGAATATCTGATTCGTCATTTTTTTTGCTGTTTTCGTAACAGATTCGTAAATTTAAAAAAAAAGAGCCCGTACCTGTTGATAAAAATAATATGAAAGTGTTTATTATTCCAAGGCTTTCGCCTTACTTGCTAGTTATGCAACTCGCATACATTTGCTGCACGCCAGATTAGTTATTCTAATACCAGTGACAATACTCGCAAACTACAGTCAGTGCAGGTAAATCCCTAATTAAATACGTCTTACACAAATACATTTGTCTTTGTGGCAATAACTTCGCTATTTGTCGAACTGGCAAGACGAAACTATAAGGAAAGTTGCCATTATGCAATGGCAACGTTAACGAGCTTCCTTTAATTTACACGTAGTTAGGAGTGCAGCGTGTAGGCATTTAAAGTCGTAATAAAGCTCGCTTTGTTCGCACTTACATAGCGTCGTAACGACTACTTAAAGTACAGTTCACTCTACAGTCGAGTAGAATTTTCCCTGCACGTCAGGATGAATGGTCACCGTGATATACGTGAAAATTTTGCTTGAGTGGCTCGTTCGTATTGTACAGCGTGTCTCAAGGTAATTGCAAATATGTCGTCAAAAAATGGCATAGAGTTAATCTCCTGATTTTTTTAAAGTAATTGCTTTTTTATTCAAATAAGAATTACATGTTGTAGGCTTCCGCGGCCGATGTCCAATGTATATGAGTTGTTTCCGGGTTGGAACCACGAAAAAGGTTTCTTCATAACCGACGTTTCATCCTCCTTTATCGGGGACATCTTCAGGGTTGGTTAAACAGCAACTGGCGAGTCATTTGTGTCTGCAGTATTTGGCTGTGGTCGATGATGCGTGACTGGCGCTGGAGCATGCAATCTACTGGTTATCAGCCTCTTCCAGGAATTGTGGAGGGGGTAGCTGTTGTCTCGGTTGATGTTGTTTGGGTTTTTGTGTATCTCTATGGCTTCCCTAATTTTGCGGGGGTAGTATCGTGATGTTCTCGATAGCACTTCTGTTTCGGCGAATTTTATGTTGTGGCCGGTATCATGTTTGTGTTCAGCTAATGCTGATTGAGTGATGTGTTTCGTTCTGGTGTCCCTTTCGTGCTCACTGATTCGCGTGTTGATTGTTCTTCGTCTACCCGATGTAGACCCTGCCGCATGTGCAGAGTATTTTATAAACCCCCTTGGTTTAAAGTGGGAGACTATCCTTGACGCTAGGTAGGCACTCTGATAATTTTCGATGGGTGTTGAACGATGTTCGAATGTCATGTTTTCGGAGAATTTTGCTAATTCCGTGTTACATTCTTGATATAATGGTAAATAGGCGGTGGTTGTTGATGCAGTGGTCGTGTTTTTAGTTGGTCTAATCTTGTCGGGTTCCCAGAATCGGGTGATCGTTCGTTGGATGTCCTGTTTGTTGTAGCCATTGTTGGTTAGAGCATCCGTTACTTTAACGAGCAGATCGCAGGAGCAGCTACGGGCTCCTCTCCTCTATCACCAGTCGTAGCCAACATATTTATGGAAGCATTTGAAGGAGTATTGGATTCGGTCCCATTAAAACATATAAGCAATTTTTATTGAAACAAACGCCTTGTATATCTATGCATATTGGTTGGAGCCAAAATTTGTAGCGTTTTTAATCAGCACAGAATTTAGCAACTTTGCCAAATGCAAACCCATACTCTAGCTGTTATAATCAGCGAGTTTCTCATGTTTAAACAAGAATTTTAATTACCCTGTATACAGGGTGAGTCACGACGGACGCGTCGGAGTTTTATGGCGAAACGGTTTATATTTTCCAATTTCTGTCGCTGTTAGATTATGTAAGTCAATAAGGGCTACATTTTAAAAATATTTTCAAATATACAGGGTGCTCCAAAAAAGAGTGCCATATCAAAGTTATACTTTTTCTTATGGAACACCCTGTATATTTTTACATTTTTGGATTCCTCTTTTAATTTACTTCAAAAAATGTAAAAGGTTATATTGGTCTAAAGTCAACCGTTCTCGTGAAAATTGCATTTTCATGGAAATACAGTATTTTCAAAAATTTTCAACATTTGAAAACTTTGAAAAGTCTGAAGAAATTTGCTTGGAGATAAGACTGACAATAGATTATGTAACACTTTGCACCACCTACATTTTTAAAATATTATACAGGGCGTTTTTTACGCTTGGTCAAACTTGTGAAACTTTAAACATCGATAACTCGTTTTTTTTTAATACAACACCCTATATTTTTTTACCCCGTCTTATAGAAAATTTAATTCTCTTTCGAAAACATTAATATTGTTTTATACCTAAAATTGATATATTCCGAGATATCGCGATTTTATTGTTAATTATTAGGGCAAAGTAATATTTTCGAGTAGGCTATGAAGGTAGACAGCGGTAATTTGAAACAATTGAAAGAAAAAACAAGAAACTTATAATTTTGTCGTTTGCCTACACATTTTTGACATTTTTTTATAAGAAAGTTGTAGATTTACCATTTTTACGTTTAAATATAAGTTTCTCATCAGGGCCACAATATTTTTCATATAATTGAGTTTGATCGTTTGCCAAGTCCTAAAAAACGATTGATAATGTATTAGGTACGAGAACGGAACGCTGATTTAAAAAAAAAAGTAATACTAACTTGTCTAATTTTACAAAAAAAAAAAAACATGGTTGGTACTGTTTTCGGTAGAGTGTCGTAGTGTCGTATCGTAAACAGACAAAAAATGGTTTATAGGATTTAGTAATTATCTTATAACACTGGTTCAATAAATAAATGCATAAATAATTTAAAAAAATCTCTATTTAAACGTATGTATGGTAAAATTACAACTTTCCTATAAAAATATGTCAAAAGTGTGTAGTCAAACGATAAAATTATAAGTTTCTTGTTTTTTCTTTCAATTGTTTCAAATTACCGCTGTCTACCTTCATAGCCTACTCGAAAATATTACTTTGCCCTAATAATTAACAATAAAATCGCGATATCTCGGAAAATATCAATTTTAGGTATAAAACAATATTAATGTTTTCGAAAGAGAATTAAATTTTCTATAAGACGGGGTAAAAAAATATAGGGTGTTGTATTTAAAAAAAACGAGTTATCGATGTTTAAAGTTTCACAAGTTTGACCAAGCGTAAAAAACGCCCTGTATAATATTTTAAAAATGTAGGTGGTGCAAAGTGTTACATAATCTATTGTCAGTCTTATCTCCAAGCAAATTTCTTCAGACTTATCAAAGTTTTCAAATGTTGAAAATTTTTGAAAATACTGTATTTTCATGAAAATGCAATTTTCACGAGAACGGTTGACTTTAGACCCATATAACCTTTTACATTTTTTGAAGTAAATTAAAAGGGGAATCCAAAAATGTAAAAATATACAGGGTGTTCCATAAGAAAAAGTATAACTTTGATATGGCACTCTTTTTTGGAGCACCCTGTATATTTGAAAATATTTTTAAAATGTAGCCCTTATTGACTTACATAATCTAACAGCGACAGAAATTGGAAAATATAAACCGTTTCGCCATAAAACTCCGACGCGTCCGTCGTGACTCACCCTGTACATATCGTATTTTTACTTATTCTACTAAGGATAATATTGTGGTGTTAAAAATAGAAAGGTTTTGTTCTTTTTATTTTTTCCTGTTGTAGTTGAAAGTATATTTTTTAATGAATGTGTTATCCTGACCATCATGAAAAACGCTACCTTACTTAGCGAAATTTTACACCGTGACAATTTACATAAACTTTATCATACACATCGACCACTGGGAGCAGCAAACTTCGTTATAAACACTTCTGTTGTCATATTGTATTTCAATATAAATAACTCAGTTTGGAAAAATTATTATCTCCTGGGAATGTAACAGAATATTTACATGCGGTGCAAACCTAGGTTAGCCGCTGCCTCTACCGTTGCTACTCAGGTGTCGCGTTTCACTTCGAAAATCGATTTTCCTCAACCAGTAGCGTGTGAAATCGAGTTTCAGGTAACAAATTCTTTGTCGATAAAATGACTTTTTTTTTCATCGATAGCAGAAATGATATTATACATTTTATGGGTTGTGGTTTATTATAATTCCTTAATTAAATTTACGATAAGCAAAATTGTGATTTTTATCAAGTTAAACACTTGTTTGTTGATTTAATCACACTTTTATTTTTAACGCTATACAAGTTCTTCATTTTCTTCATATAAGCTCTCCAGCGGGGGCGCTGGATTAGAAATTACGGCAATGTTACGAAATTCAGTGTGTCTTGATCTAATCTTAAAAGAGTTTTTCCGCATCCGTCCAAAAAATCAGTAATCAATTTTTAGGCTGGAAAATACATCTTTACCGGTCTAGCCCAGAAAGTAACTGGTTGTAATGGTAATGAGTTGTCTTTACCGGCCTAGGTCGGAAAGTATTGGTTGCCATTGTGATGAGTTTTGTTGATTTGTACTGTCAAATAAGCGTCATTGTACCAGCAAGCGAGTTTTCACCTGTAGTTTATTAAGTTATTGTTTAATTGTGGATGGTGACGTAGTGATTTTGGTGTCAGTGGCGGACTCAGGAAAAATATTATACGTAACATACCCGTGAAGTGTCTTTGCTGGACTCGTATACTTTCAGGACTCGCCTACGGCTCGTCCCAAAACTGCCTACTCGTCCAGTAATGTACCACTTTCTGATCTTGTTACGTAAATTGAGAATTCCTCAGGTGTCATCTTGACTTTCAATTAATTAAGTACGTTGTCGTAACTTGAAGATCTGTAGTTGAGTGATAATAATACTTTATAACTCTAATTTTGTAGGAAAAAAATGTGAACACAACAATGGAATGTGATTCTTGCAATCAACATTCTTGCAAAATTCATGTCAAAACCACACATATATTTTTCAGGCATGTGGTGTTGAAGAATGTAATTTAGATAAATTAAGAAAATTTACAAATATTATTTAGATTTGTGTGTTGAACTATTAAGATATTTTTAAATATACAATTTATGTTGTTAAGTTGTATTTGTAAAAGGTAAAACATATTTTTCAAAATAAACCAATAATACTATTAAACAAAAACGTTATTTCTTGTTAAAGAGGCTATGAACAATGTACTAAACAAATAGAATGATATAATAACTTACTTATATTTAAAGGTAAATATACCAACCCCTACATTAGAAAATCGAAAATAAATCTCTTTTTAATGGTGTCAGAGCTAACTAAGACCCGTATTTAAAATAAGAAAGTTGATGTTAAAATAACAAAATAAAGATATTTCAAATTTATTAACATATTTCAGTTTTACACAAAAAAGTGTTTAATGTCGAATAATATTTTGAGTGTGATTTCAAATAAGCAAGTTAGAAGGTACTTTTTTTATGAATAGCGCAAAAACGATGAATTTTGTTAAAGAACATTTTCATGGAATCTTAAATCATAGATTATTTCGACTCATTTAACCAACTCTGTATCTCTTACCGTTTACTAGATTCCCATGCTGTTCACTATAACCGGTACACCCTGTATAGGTGTAAGTAAAAGTAGTGACTAAATGTCAAAATAATCTAATTCAGTGTTAAATTCGTTTGTTAAATTAATGAATAGTTTACTAATGTTTTTTTCGTACTGCAAAATTCTTAAATTTTACATTTAAAATCTTGGTTGTTAAAAAATTCGTTTGTAAAGTCTTTAAAATAAGGTTCGATGTTTTAATAAAAAAGGCTATCATAAATAATCAACTTTCACTACCAACTAAATTCTTCAATTGCACATAATTCTGTTTCAGTTATTCTTGGTATTCAGCTCCGACGGTAAAGTTGAGACTCAAAACTTTAAATTAGAATCTAGAACATGTTTACATGTTCAACTTCCGTTGATCAAACTTTTGTTTTCAATTTTAGTCTTATTCCATCTGTCTTCATAAACGTCACGCGAGTTTAAGATTCCAAATTTCTGCTGAGATTTCGTCGCGTTGTCGTACATTACGTGTTCGTTCTGCCATGAATATATCACAGACTGTCGTTCACATCAACATATAGGAATGGCTACAGAAACAATTCACTAAATTTGAATTCTTTTTGCCGTCTAATAATCTGCAATTTATTTTTTTTGTCTAGCGTTTCAAATAACAGAAAACGTTCGCTTTATCTGAAAGCAAACCAATAGGTTCTTGTGTATGCTTAACATTTAATTTATAGTTTACTCTAATTTTAATATTATAAACATTAAAATCTACAACTTTATTTATTTCTATTTGATAACTGCCTTTAACTTTAATGCCTTTAAATGTTTTGCTTTTCAAAAAATATTATCCTGAACGTACCTATACCATAGTTCGAAGATCATGTGTCTATAGTTTTTTTTTTTTAACGGTAAATATCCTGAAATTGTTACATTTAACTTATTCATTTCAGCTTATACCGTTGAATTTATTTTTTTAAAGCCACAAAAATTTCGACTCAATGCTGAAATACAAATTCAGGAAACTCATTGAGGGAAACGCGTTGTTCATTTTTCGTTAATTAGCTCCAATTCATCCCAATATCTGTATTACGATGAATTTAAACGACCAATAAAAGAAAAGTGAGGTAAGACAAGTCCTGTAAAACAACCAATTCGCTTTATACCTTTTTTAAGGATGCAAAGGCAATTTTATTATGTGTTATTCCATAAACAGCGAATATATTTATTTTTGGAGAAGAAGTTTATTTGGTCGTGTTTTTATTTCCATTCGTATAAAAAGTATGTTTTTAATTTGACTGCCAATTAACGTTGAAGCAAATCACTTTGAGCTTTTATTAAAAACTGAGTTTTACAGCCGAGTATACAAATAATTTTAAAAAAGACATACCTTTTATGAGTCTTGCTCTCTTGCACCATAATTATTTAACACAAATATACCATCTTGCACATGGTAATGTTTGTTTCAAAAGATGATAATATGTAAAAGGCCTGAGTTTTGTGCATTTTTTAAATTAATTTGACGCCAAGGCGCTCAGTATGTAAGAGGTCATAGGTGTTTACCTTTGTATTACAAAAAAATTAAAGTGTTAAGTATCATGTTGATTTAACGACGTAAAAAATGAAGATCCAAGGTCAAATTACCAATAAAATTATTGTCCATAAGTTTACAATACACAGATTCCTGAGAAAAGCAGCAAATTTAAAAAAATGGCCGTGCTGTTTGTTATTTAATAGAAGCAAATGTACTTTTTAAAGCCATCGACAAAACTTATTATAGTACCTACTCGGTGACTAAGACCCAACTTTCATTTTCCTATCTGCCCACCATTATGAACTTATGAATCTTGCCACAAAGAAATAGGATCTTTAAACGGCAAAGTCTTTTTGTAGGCGTTATTGTGTCGTTTTCAATAAATCAGTGTTACCCGTTTACTTAAAAATTCACATAAATCAGTTACCTATACCTAACGAGAATCAAATTCGTCTGTTACATACTGAATTCAGCGTTTGTGACCATAGAAATGACCTTTCCAAATTAATTTATTATTTAAATGTTTATGTTTCATTTTTATTCACGAAAGAAAATCTATTTTATACAAATGTGGAACACCGAATGTTAAAACAAAATGTAGGATGGATTTATAAGATGGTGGCCCCCATCAAGGAGTCATTATGTGGATTTAAGTCTGACGACAACAGACACTAAAACAAAGCAAAATTGGCTAGAACTTTAGATTCAGACATAGGCGTCCACAGGGGAGGGCAAACGAGGCACTTGCCCCTCCCTGTAATCGAGTACCTACTCCATTAAAGATCAAATGAAAGAGGGTCAAGTTAAAGGTTCGTAATATTTTAATGCATTCCTGATGGATCAGTTGTGGGAAATTTGGTCTGCAAGTTCTGCCTCCCCCTGGATAATTTTCTGCGGACGCCTATGCATTCAGATATCTTTGGTGCTAGCATAAAAGAAGTTAGTAGAAAGATGGGACAAGTCGACAAGTGTAGAATTTTAACCCTAGAAGCCCAATCTACGTCATTTTGACGTACACTCCAACACATATTCGCGATCTCTTTCGCATGCTTGCTTAGATCGCCGTGACCATCCGAGCCAACTAGGTACATGCCCAGAGCTAACAGGAGACAGCAGTCTCGCTTTGATAAGTGCCGCCATTTTGTTGTTATCGCAATGTTCACGTCGTTATGACGTATGTTTGGGCTTTGTTAACTTTTGCACTTTTCGAATTTTCTGAATTATATTTGACTTAAGTGATTTATGTTTGATAAGAGTTGATTAGTTTTTCATAAAAAAATATAAATAGTTGATTTTTGTAAACAATTTGTAGTATATAAGAAAAAATTACAAGGATCTCAGTTTTCGTGCCATTTTTTGTATGTTCAATTAAAGTGAACATTTCAGAGTTTAAATAAACAACATTTTTTCTAAATTTCTGTTTTTTTATTTACATAGAAAGTATTTCACATAAACCATACAAAAAACTAGTATTTGCAGTGAAGTTTATTTAGATAGAGCTCTTTTATAATTGTACGTCGTTTTGACGTATGATTGGGCTTTATAGCCTCAAAAATATGATTGGGCTTCTAGGGTTAAAGGGAATTGTCGAAAAATAGGTAAATTGGTAAATTCTTTGAATACACCGTTTTAAAATTATGTGTTTGTTTCTTTACTTATTGAATCGCCCTCGTATGTAAAATTTAGTTGTCTCAGGTACATGAATTTATCTAATTATATTACAACAATTGTGAAAATGTAAAAATTGATAGAATTCTAAAAACAAAATAATTTTTGTAAGTAATTTCCATTTCCAGTTATTGTTTACTTGCACATAATGGGGTATTGTTGTATAATTATTATTTAATAAATGCGGTTTTGATTTTCATATATCGTTTATTATTACATGTACATGTTAATGCTATAATTAACTAAACATGCAGAATAACCAGGTGGGCTGGATTTTGTATTATTTAATACTGTTTATTGTATATATTGAAATGTATAAATACAGCAAATACATAATTTTGCACTTCTATTAATTATTTGTAGCTGTACTTGCTAAAACGCTTGTTGTTTTTGTGTGTATTTGTTGTAATGTTTTAACAGTTAATATATGCATTTACAAAATTATAGAGTTATGTTCAATATTTTAAAATCTTATTACTTATTATTTGAACTTAGGTATCGACAGATAATATTTAAAAAACTAGTAAATAGGTAGTGTTAATTAGTTCATTGTCAATCGAAATTTTAAAGTAATTTCTACTCCCTTTTTAAAGTTTTTGAATGTTGAACTTTATCAAAGCGCTGTATCGCAAAAAAAAATTTAAAATATGTAAATTTCACGAAAACGGTTGACTTAAGGCCCAAATAACCTCATACATCTTTTTAAATAAATTTAAAAATACAATCATATACAGGTTCCGGTTCCGGTTGAACCGGAAGTCGTATACCAACCTTAATATTTTCATCAAACCCGGGACACACGTTGACGTCAGATAATATATTTTACTATATCTTTAATAGTGTTCTAGATATATTGCTGGTTCCATACTTTTGCGCAGCACTGTATGTACAAATGTGTAAACACTGCTTTTGAGTTTCACTTTAACAATCCAGAGAAAAATTGTAAATATCTCAAGGTACCCGAGAAAATACTGGAAAACTTGATCTTTGAAAATTCAGCAATGAATTCAGGGAAAAAATTATTTTTGATTATGTAACTAGCAAAAATTGCGACCATAAGAAAAATTACAGTTTATTATCATAAAACAAAAACGAATCGACCTAGGAAAAATGAGTGATAACCATCCGATTCAGTTTAAAAAGTTGCTTCGGCAATGTTTTTACACATATAAAATATTTTACACTCCAAAGAAGTTATAGTCGATTTTCAAAAGTAGTGTTTTCTTAATTTTTTTGAATACCAATAAAGATTTTCCAAATTCTCTTTATATTATTAATGAGCACAAAATTTAGCAACTCTGCCAAATTTAAACATATACTCTAGCTATTGTAATAAGCAAGATCCTCATGCTTAAACTCGAATTTCAATCACCATATACTTTGTTACTAAAAACAGGTTTTGGAAAAACTAAGAAGGTTGATTTAATCACATACATGCTAAACATGCGCAGATCACATAGAAACGTTGACAAATGTCGCTTTATAAATCGTCAAACCGAATGTAAAATTTTCAGTATGCTTTTAGTACGAGGTAAATCGTTATTATATTCGTTTCTGCATAGAGCTGCAGGTGATGTGTAAGTAATAAACGATACAAGGAAATTGTGCGTTAAGAAAGGAAATGGGATAAAATCGGCATAGAGTGAAATAAAATTAAAGGGAAAATATATTGCTGGGGTTCTAAAAGGATAAACGAATAGTTCTTATGTTCAGCGGTTTGTAAAGCTTTATAGTTCTTCGTTGGTGTAAATTCCCGCGTTTTCTTTACTGTGCGTTTTTATTATATGGCGCGAATTTATTTAATATATTAATGGTGGACGAATAAGCTTCTAGAAGTGTCTGGTTGCCACATTTTAAAGCGTACAGTGGGACATTTAGACCGTGTTTTCACGATATAACTTCATTGCATACTGCATTTACTATATTTTAATTTGTTTTTACTTAATAATCATGAAAATACTATCAATACTTGCCTACTAAATAAATGTGAGTGAAAACCTTTACTGTATTTGTAGCTGGTTTTTATACTTTAATGTGAAGACAACCAGCAAGTTGAGTTTTTCGTAAAAATTAACATTTACAACAATTCCTTATTCCAATCAATCAAATGAAAAATAAGGGGGGAATTACTTTTAATACAACAACCTCGTATGTGTGGTTCACATATGTGTGTTATGCTTGCGCGGCAGACTGCTATAGGGGGATTGGCCCCCTCTTCAGCCGTTTAGAGGTACAAGGATAATGGGTAAGGATAGGTGGAAGTACTGCCACAGCATTCCTTAACTGTACAGGAAACCACCTGAAACCTCTATAATGACAATCGGCCCTGGGATTCGAACCCATGACCTACCGATTGCAAGTTAGGTTGTTAACACAACCAGCCATTGGACAGTCCAATTCTTTAAAAATTTACCGATCTAAAAAAAGACTCGCACTGTTGGAAAATGTGCTTATCTTTCTTTTATTTATTTTTTTTAAATTATGGCTCGTGATCGTTTTTATAAGGTGGTTGGACCCTCAAACGTAATTTTGTGCTGAACACAGGTGTAGTGCAATTATCATACAGTAAAATACAAAAGCTTTAACAACAAATCCTTTTACCATTCAACTGGCTGTACGTTTCTCGGTGGTTGGTTTTTAACTACCTAAGTGTAAGATTTTGGTCCATATGACCTCCTTTAGTAAATGTATTTGTATCCTTGTCATTTTTTTTCTGTAAGCACATGTACGAATCGTGTATCCCAGTTATAATGCAGAAATCGCACAAGCACATGTAGAAAAAGAATCGTTTATCGATAGACAAACCCAAACACTAACGTGGTGCATCCCAAGTGATTATATTTTAACGATAGTTTCATTTTGCTTAAGTAGAAATCCTCATTAATTTGTCTTTTTGGGGCGTTCAAAGTTTAAGTAAAAGATGCGTAAGTGTTTGTGCCATGTTATAATAAAATGGTAAATGAAATAACATTGAAGTAATATAAAGATAAGTGATGCCAGGAGCCAGGCACAAAAAATCATTGAAAAATAAAGGTTTTGAGGTTTTGTTATACAAACAAAAAACAAATGGTAGCTAATACTAAGTTGTAACTTTTTAAAAATCTATCTAGGACCAACGATATCCTACATTTTTTTATGACTTAGTCGCTATAATTCTTTAGAGTTTTGTAAATTCGTCCGTATAGCTTTAACTAGAACAGGATGTTTAACAATAGAAAACCCTGGTTTTGTAAAGGAACGCGTTGCTTTAAGTAGGCCGGGTAACAAATGAGAGTTGCCACAGGGGTTGCCCACTGTTAATCCATATTGTGGGATCTGGCTGCAACACAAGTCACACCTCGGACCTCGCGTGACTTCCGGAAAATTTGTCAATTTCCGGTACCTGCGCCAGGAATAACGTTTTTATGTAACACATCTGTCTTATACGGAAAACCGTGAATAAACGAACGTGTTATTAAAAGATAAATTGGCACCGTATTTTACAAAACGAATAGATATACATCACTCTAGGTGGTTTCTTCTTATTTATATTATAAGAAGAAGCTGCTCCTACATTTGAGCAAGAGAGAAGGCTTTTCTGTATATAATGTGTTTGAAGGTAACACTTGTAAAACATGTAATCTGTCGGATATGAAGCAGTTCTATCCATGAGTGCAATACACACAATAGCCAGGAGGTAAGAAGCGCTAAAATAGAAGACAATGTTCTACCCAAAAACAAGTTTGAGTTTAATTTTAAACAGGGCCGTACCAGTTTTTTATAAAATTTATTAAAACTGAACCCCCACAACTCCGCCACTGGTTGCTTGTGGGGTTTAACATTCTCGCAATATACAGCACCATCTGTAAGGTGGTGCTGTATACCAAATTTGGTTTCAATATATCTACTGGTTGGGAAACGGTTACAAAGTATCAATATTTTTCAAAAATTTCAACACCCTGTATCTTTAAAATGAAGCGTTTATGAACCCATGTTGATATGGAGTATTCGTTTTAAAATAACTTTTTGTACGACTGTTAAAGTCCTGGTACAAAAAAGTGGAACACCCTGTAGATGTGATTAGCTAGGCGCAGTGTGGGCGCATAATACTAAAACATACAAGAGATAGGCAGTGTGTAATGTACAAAACTTTTAAAATGCGAGGTAAAAATGCATATCTGCAAAAATCAAGACCTCATCTAGTGGGAACTGCATTTAACGACAAAGAGCAGAACTCAGTATTCCATCATTGAACTGGTACTCGAGCTCTTTGTGTGAATTTTCAACCCTTTTAGAGACGGTAATAGAAAATTTAGTTTAACAAGTGTGTCTGACACTACATCTACATAAAAGTGTTCACACCAATAGATTTTCACCCGATTTAACGTTCTAAATGATTCGTCTCGGCGCGAGATTTACTAATCAGTTTTAGGGCTGAATAGTTCTTAAATAAAACACTGTCATTTGCAAAGCACATATTTAACCAGGTGTAGTTAAATTTTCTGGTATTTTTGTCTACTGTTTTCCAACAAAATTTATTTGTTAATAGGTTCTTAACCTGACTGCAACAATTTTTCTCTTATTATTTTTAAATTATTCACGTCTCTTTAGCAGGTTTTGTTTTCTATGTGATTCTAGAAATATACCTGCTGCGTATTCTTTTACAACCGCTTAATTACTCCAAAAAATCCAAGAGCGCAAAATTCAACAGCACAGCTAAATTAATAAAACCGCTTTACATTAAAAATTTACTTGTATGACGTTTGATGCTATTAATACTAAAGATATTGACCGACTGTCGATTAAGGCCAAATGTTGCAAATTAATCAACTTAACAACAAACACTGTGTTACGTGCATACAAGACGGTTATCACAAGAGATTGATACATAGCAATAACTGATTATCTAATTACTGACAGAAGGATACATGCGATGATTCGGAATTGGATTATTTATTGATAACATTAATTTCTCCATTCTTGCAGACATTTTATGATTTAAAATTATTAAAAAGGTGTTTAAAGGCATGTGGGGGTTTGATAACTATTTTAGTTAATTAAAATTATACAATGATTACCACGATTTTAATCTATTTAAAGTTAAACAAGTTAACAAAATGAACAAGGTGCAGATCTTAAATTCGTATTGCCCATGCACAGGGCTACACTTTTAACACATGTTATAATTTAGATTTAATATTAACAGTAAATAAAAAAACATAAATTATTGGGAAATGTAATAAATATCCTAAATTATTTAAGTTTTAAATTTTTTGTGTTTAATTAAGGCAAGCTAGTTTATTTATGTGATCATTTGTTTTTTTTTCAATGGTCGCTTAGATTAAACTTAATAAATACAATAATACTGCTATAATTTGCTTATATTTAAAGATAAACCTAACAACCTATACATCAATGAAACGAGAAATAAATGTTTTATTTAATGAACCCATGGAAAACTATGGTTGCCTGCCATATAAAAAAAGTAAAGTTTGGCTTATATCTCAAAAATCAAGTGTGCTATGACTTTTTAGATATTTTTTCCTATTCTACGTAAAAATATCTACAGGAGTCATTTCACATTATGATTTTCACATAGGTGGCTATGGAATTATTTACCAATAAAAAAATCGTCTGTTTTGAATCATACATAAAAGTTTGTGCATAATTTTTTTGACTTTAAAATGGTTTTTTGACCTAACCGATAATAATTTTTTCTGCTCATATATATGAAAGTTGTCATTTTGTCATTGGCCACCCTACATAAAAGTTTTACTTTCGTCTCTAGAGGCGAAAATTAATTTTCGCCACTAGTGGCGAAAATAATGTCAATGTCAAAATCAAATTGTAAAATTTACGATTTTCTTTAGCTTTAACTCATAATAAACTAAATATGCGTCAATATTCTTATCAAATAATTTAATTTTAATGTAGCATTTTATATAAAAGCCTAAGAATGGTACAAAAATTAATATTAAATATATTTCGTTTGCAGGTTATAATTTTATTTATGTCAATGTCAGTGTGGTGGTGTCGCTATGGAAATGAAATGATTAATTAAAACTTTATACATAATAATTGTCATTTGGTTCGTTTACATTAACGTTCGTTCTATAATATAATTTTAATTTCGTAGAAAAAACAGCATTTACGACTCGAGATGAAATCAATTTTTTTCGTTCGTGAGATTTTCTCACCTCTCACCTCACGAAAAAAACTGGACTTTGATCACTAGTAAAATATACTATTACAAAATGGTTTTGTAAACTCATTCAGCGCACAATATTTTACAAAATATTAATATATAATAACTTTGCACTACATCCTGAAGGCAAGCTTATTCTTATTCGAAATGTTCTAAAATGTTATGCTTCATGTCATACCGCCGTAAGACACACGTGTCGCCAGCAGCTTCTGCATTTGTTTATCCAAGATATATTTCGAGTCACACATGGATAAGCCCCAACGATACCTGCGAATAAAAAGTCGGAGCAAATGCTTTCGTGTCTTGAGAATGTTTTTCCTTTGGATTTTACACAAACTGCGTGCGTTTTCAACTGAAACGATAAGAGGGTCCAGTGGGGTCTGACGTACTTCAGCAAATGCGGGAAAAAGTTGTTCGCAAACAAATTTCAATAGAAGACTTGTGCACCGAAAGAAAACACTTAAAAGATATTTGAATACATTTCGTGAATAAACCTGTTGCGTTGTCAATATTAAACCTCATGCATATTTATTAAAGTTTATGGCACAATATGGTGAATTAATGTGTATGTACATTGCCAAAAAACTTGATAGAAACTTGATAGAATTTTAGAAATACAAAACCTGTCAATAATAAGTATTTCTATTGGTAAGGGATTTATGTGATGTGTTTTTTTTTGCGAAATTAAATACACAAATTGAATGACAATTTTAATAGGAAATGGCTATATTGTCACCGGGTAGGGGCAACGAATGTTGTTCTTTGGTTTTTGAATTGTTCGAAGACTATTAACACTAATTTAAAACTATTTCTAATACAATTTAAATAAAATAAAAAAATGACAATGATACTTCGTATAAAAGTGTATATTTTCTAACTCACTGCCTGACTTGATCGTGCAATTTGTCCTCTATTTATACCCTGTGGGTGTCAGAGCGTCGCACGCTATTGGTCGAATAGTGGAGACAATAGCGCTGACGGTAACAATATGTCCACCAGCGAAATAGCTTATATAGACTTAGAAGTAGATTTTATGTTATATAGGCCCTTTCAGCAGTTGAAGTTGTATTATGCGCACGCGCGGCGGCTTCAAGGGTATTTTCTAGTTACATTCCGCCGCACGGCGGAATTCCTTCTATGATCTGTAAAGTCCGCCGTGAAAATAACCAACATTTTAGAAATACAAATTTGAGATCTACCGGGACCATCGTCATACTAGCGGGCCGACTCCTTACTGCAAAATGCAAGAAAAGTGGTGGGGATAAAGGCCGACCGTTCATTATTTGCTTATTTTTGCTGCACACTTCATAAGATTAAATTTTGGTTCAAAAATTATTCGGGGTCATAAAAAATAACCAAAATAGTGCAGTTGTATCCAAAATCGCTTCCTCTTTCTAAAAATGTAAAAATATACAGGGTGTTTCATGTAAACCGGATGTGAACCAATTGTGTGCATGTGCTTAAAAAACCAGGTTCTTTGCACATATAATATATCGAAAATTTCATTAATCTAAAATCAAAACTAAACAAAAAAATTGGGTGTACCACACTTTATTTACACCCGGTGTACTTTTTAACATAAAAAAAATATTGCCTCTTACACTTTAACAATATTAAAAGGTAACATTTACTCAAACAGACAAGATAATAATTTAATCCGCTGTCCAACCGACATAAAAAATGTTATTAACCAGATTTTCCGCAACAGCAGATATATGTGGATGAAACGCGAATTTCTTGATCTTTAGCAAACGATTTTAGGGCGGATTACCAACTCTGGATCTGGGTTAATTACAGGGTTTATATGATAACTTTATTCGGGATGAAACTAACACGGCCGCGTTCCGAAACCATAGGATCCAAAAAAATGACAAATTGTCGGAAGGTAAATTATACTTATCTTACAGCTACAGTCGGAATAAAAAGGGTAACTTTCATGTATGAAAGATGGACACGATTAAGTGTAATGCTCCCTTATCTTGAACTACTTTTCACTCCAGAAAATTTGTCGAGTCAGCTTCCAACAAAGAACACGCCATGCTTTTAGATGGATCCGCACTTAACCGGACCCTACCATTAGAAGCAGTTAAGTCTTGGATCCACTTTCTGTCTCACTCGTTCAACCAATTACCAAATAATTTACACTAACGTTGCTCTTCGAGATCCTAGCTGTACTGTAAAGGAAGCAACCCGCTTCTATATTCTATATAATTGCCAGCAATTCCTTTGATGTATTAACAATTTACGGAGGAAATGCAGTCAACGTTAAAACAATTCAAAAAGCTAATTAAAACGTTCGAAATGCACTAAATAAGAGAAATTGGGACGATAAAACGTTAAAGACAATAAAAATCGCTCTTTTAACGACTCAATAAGAGAAGATAAAATACTTATCGAAGTATACATTGAACTCTTAAGACATAAACTATTTACTTGGTATTTTATTATTAGTATTTCATTTATAATTACAACTTTACAATGAAAACATTTCGTAAACAAAATCAAAATTAACTGGTGTGGCCACCAAAAGAACTTTCGCCCAGCATTGTGCATGTGTGCATTTGTGTATACCGGGTGTAAATGAAGTGTGGTACACCCGCTTTTTTTTCTTTTGTTTTGATTTTAGATGAATAAAATTTTGGAGCACATGCACACCTTTGTTTCACTTCCGGTTTCGCCGAAAATTACCCCAACTTTGTTATTTTAAATGGAACACCCTGTATATTTTTACATCTTTGGAAAGTGGAAGCGATTTTGGATACAACTGCACTATATTTTGGTTAATTTTGATAATCTCAAAAATTTTTTGAAACAAAATTTAGTTTTTTATTAAGGGTGCCGTGACCTGCATAAATTGATAGTACAGGGTGGTACTCATTAACAAGAGCCTACTGCCAATCTTAATTCAAAAATTCTGGACATGCTGTATAAGTAGAAGTAGATATTACTTATTTGTTCTTTACATACACAATGTAACGTTCATTCGGTGACATTTCCACGGTAAAGATTATCAAGGGTGGTGTTGAAATGATTGAGAACTAACCTGCAACAAAAAAACAAAAATTAGACAACAAATCAAACTATTCTTACGATTTATAATACAACAATATTAAGTTTGGTTTCTCGGACATACGCAGCGCGCATAGATCTAGGTAAATTAGACAAGTGCCTCGAATCACTGTAGTTCTGTTTTAAGGCACACCCAATGAAACCCACAGTGATTTTTAAGCAATATGAAATTTTCAGATGACTAAACTCACGAAGAACTAAAATATTTTGTATCAAACAAAATTGTGAATAAGTATTTGATGACTTGTAACCTAGTAATGTATGTAGGTATCTCAAAATTATATTTCAAAAATAGATTTATTACGTTGTCTTCTTTCTGGGTAACGATTAAAATATGTTTAACTTGCAGTTTCAGAATTATTATTACTTTTAGTAGAACATTCTAACATATCATACTTTTCGTAATATTCGTAAGCCATTTCGTGTTTTTAAGGTACAAAAATATAAACACTCAACAATGAAACGTGATTATTTCTGTCAAATTATCGTTAAAACAACAGAATGACAGTTTGTTTTACCAGTTATATTCTTAATGACTACTAGAAAAAAATAAAATAAGAAAAATTACCTAATTTTTGCTATAATGTAAGGAAAATGAATAAATACACCCCACATGATATAATTATATTATTGGAATGGAGAAAAAATCCCCTTTCTCGTAATGCCACAGCCAACTATGGGTTCTATTTACTTGTCACAAGCTGAATGTAAATAATCAGTTAACACAAACATTATTAACTAATGGAGAGGCAATAGTCTCGAAACAGGTACAAATTTTCTTAAAAGCGATTCTTTTAAGAAACAAAATAAATAGCTAATTGACTTAACGCACATGTATTTATACATATTAACAACTAAACATATTTCCAAGTTGACTATTTAATTTCCAGTGAACAACTGATCATTAAAAACGTTATTTAATTTACGAAAATTAAACGGAATGATATTTTATGATTATGATTAGTAAAATAACGTTTGAAAACCAATTACCGCTAATCTTGCAGATGATGCCATACATCAAAGGTACGAACGGGTTGAAATACAAACAGCTGATGTTATGATTACATGAAAAAGTTTTTCTAGAGCAGCGGTGGCCCAAAGCCGACAAAAACAAACACTACGGCAGGGCAATTGAATTACACTGGTCAGCGATATGTCATTTGCATTTAAGCAGTTAATTTCACAGGGGAAAAAGACCCGATTAGATCAAATTTACGGTTTAAATAATATCGCTTCAAATGAAATTGCGGAATATACAAAAATATTTTTAAATACAACGAAGTATATTCATTTTTAACAAGAAGACCACTATAAATTTGAATTTGAATTACAAACTATAAACCAATAAATATTGAATTTTTCAATGAAAACCAAGGTTTTTAAAAATATATGCTTTATTACACTTTTTTTAATATTGATTACAGATGTAATTATAGCAAATACTAAAATTTATGCTGCCTACAAAATAATATATTACATAACAATAGTTGTTTGAATTATATAACGCAAAAAACATTGCGTACGGAACCGCGTAGCGGCGAATGCGTATTTCCACGAGTGCGTTATTGCTTTGCGACTCGTGTTATGTACCAAACTTTTTCTACGATCACATAATACATACGATTTTATTGGTTTTTTGGTTAAAGGTAACCACACTTGCGTAAAGACTTACTTACTATGCATGCAGGATGGATTTGACTTGAGCCTACTTTGATCATTTCTAAAACAAACTGTGGTTATTGCTTACCGTGCGTAAGGTCTCACTTACTATGCACGCAGGATGGGTTTGAAGTGAGCCTACTTTGATCATTTCTAAAATAAACTGTGGTTTTTGCTTACCGTGCGTAAAGGCCCACTTACTATGCATGCACGCTGTACAGTAATAATCATTGACAATAGTGGTAGTAGAAAAATTAATAAAACAAAACTACTTATTAATTACAAATCCAATCTACCATGATATTTTGCAGCCATGTTGTATGATATTATTTTATATTATTCGGACTTCATCGTAATTGGTCATTGTATCGTGTAAAGCGCGCAAATGAGCTGTTCGGTGGGAGGTGATTTATTAATTTTAACGATTTCAAATTTCCATTAAGTTAAAAGTTGAAGCATAAATATTGTATTGAATTTAATCGCTAATGATTTCTTGAACTGGCGATTACTCTTCCGTTTCGAATAACGTCACCTGAAATGGAATTTCAGCACCGCGTGAATTATTTATCATTCTATTTCAAAGATAATTTCAAACGAATGCCATAAATATTGCTTGGAACTAGAGCCGAGAATTTTCATTCAAAAAATTTGAAAAACTCGTTAAATAAACATGGTACTTAAATGTTGTATAAATTATAATGATAATAAGAATACGATGTAATGAAAAATCATTAAAAGATTTGCCATGGTTAGTTTATAGTTTTAAAATTCGTGACCGTAACGAAAAAAAAACCTTAAAAGATCTAAAGCCGTCAAAACTACAACATTTTCTATGCGATTATCATTTTGCTTTGCCTATTACTATCCATGCCAATTCAAAGGCGACTACAGACAATTGTTTCCAATTTTAAGAACGACTGTCCTTTTGAAAGCGTTTTATAAAATATAAATAATAATCCGAGCAGTCTTAAATTCATGTCTTACTTATTTCTACGAGATTTCGCAATCTGACATAGAGAAGTTGTATTTGTAGCAAAAACTCAAGTGTTCCAGTGCACGTAAGCGGATGAATCTGACAGTCACGGCAGAGCGGGTGAGTTACTGAATGGCCCAACATTTCCACGGAACATTTCCGCAGATATGCTGCAAACCGGATGACTCGTACCACTGATATCCGATAGATACCCACGTGGTCTTGTTACATAAGTCAGATGTACATCATTCAGCTCTGCGTTTAAATGACTCTTTGTTCCGAACCACTTAAGTACACCTTTTACAGTACAGGGTGGACCAAATTCGAATGTTTTACGGGGTATCTCGGTTACCGTAATAGATAGCGAAAATCTGATTTCGGTCTCTTGGGCAATTTTTTTGAGAAAATAACGCCTATGCAATCAGATTTTTTCTATCGGATGCCATTTTGGCACTACAGGCGAAAAATGAAATTTCATCATTTTTGAAAATTTGCTATAACTTCTTTATTTATTAAACTAGAACAAAATGTTATTAAGGTTTTTTACACAGATTTTTATGCTTAATTCAAAAACAAAACAAAAATTTTCATAGCTACCTTGACTTTTGAGATATGGAGTAAACTTACATTTTTTTAAATGGAAACCCTAGTTGGCCATGACTTTATGTGAAAGAGTATTTTTTTAGCTTTTCAAAAATATATAGGTTTATATATTTATTTCAAAAAATGACCAAGATATGACCAATTTTGTAAAAATTCGATCATCAAAGTTTGCCATGGATATAAAAAAGAGGTAAAAACAATAGAGGACTGCTCGCTTTTATTGTTACAGTTACTAAGTTACTTAATTTAAATTAGCAAATACTTTTAGTTTTATTTACAATAAATGTTCAAACTGCTGGCCTTCCATTTCTAGACATCTTTGGCATCTTTTTTCTATCGCCGACAAAGTATTTTGTAGGTGAATTGGTGATATATTTTGAAAGGCCTCTGCAACGTTATCCCTCAGTTCCTCTAAGGTGTTATTTTGGGACTGATAAACGCGGTTTTTTATAAAACCTCAGAGAAAAAAATCTAGTGGCGTTAAGTCCGGTGATCGTGGAGGCCAATGGACAGGACCTCTGTTACCGATCCATTTATTATAAAAATTTTCGTTTAAGAAATCAATAACGGAAAGTGCGTTATGCGCTGGTGCCCCGTCTAATTGAAACACGTTTCACGTTCATTTAAAGGTATATCTTCTAAAAAGTTATATAAATGTTCATTTAATAAATGTTTTTGAATTAAGCATAAAAATCTGTGTAAAAAACCTTAATAACATTTTGTTCTAGTTTAATAAATAAAGAAGTTACAGCAAATTTTCAAAAATGATGAAATTTCATTTTTCGCCTGTAGTGCCAAAATGGCATCCGATAGAAAAAATCTGATTGCATAGGCGTTATTTTCTCAAAAAAATAGCCCAAGAGACCGAAATCAGATTTTCGCTATCTATTACGGTAACCGAGATACCCCGTAAAACATTCGAATTTGGTCCACCCTGTACATATGGACCGGTTACTATATTTTCCACCGACTTCCAGCCAGTAAATGAGAACCATTTAGCGATAGTTCAAAAAACAAAAAGCACACATCAACCGAAAGGTTTTCATAGCACGATTGAATCGGAGGGAAATCTATTCCTTTTATGTCAGTTACAATAAAACAGGCCCCACAAGCGAGCTAACCCCGTTTATCAAAGAGTAACCAATCGCCGAAAAAAGCACATACCCTTACAATTATATGTTAGTCAAACTTTGCGTGAACCTTGTAAGTGGGTCAGTACTTTTTCCGTTTTTAATAACCTTTCCGTTTTAAATTTTCACGACGATGCATTCTGTAATATAATCCTGAGAGTTAAAAATAACCGTCTTTAATTATTCAAGCATCGAGGATACAGACATCGCTGTAAAGTGGGGCAAATGCGTTTCAGTTTAGGAAATACGTTAAGACAAACCTAATGTTGGATTTGCATAAATTTGGGTATTATACTTTAAATCCGGAATATATCTGGAATAAAACGTACAGTGGAAAACATATAGGGCATGTGCAGCACAGAGCAAATTGTCAGTATTTACAGATCAAGTCGATTTTCCAGCTCTGTACACATTTATTTATTTTTGACAATAGCGTTTATCATGATAATTTACAAAAATGCTTGGTAGTAGAAATTTAAACTTAGAGTTTTTGATTTAATTTCTGGACCTATTTAAAATTATAAAAATAGTATTTTCCAAATTCGATGGGATTACATGGGTAGCTCGCTTAATGGTCAAGATAGAGAAACGGTTAAGTTACCGAAAATGTGCAGTTTTTTGAGACGAACTCAGAACCGTTTTCAAAAATATTCTATCGTGTCCGGTTTTTGAGTTATTGGTAAAAAAGTGTTTTTTTTTTGTCATATTAATAATGTGTCATATCTCCGTTATTGTTGTAAATATCGTTAAGACGTATGGAGATTTTTTAAGATATTTTTAGGTAAAATTCGATAATACTACAAAAAATATTTTACGCTCGCCGTTAAAAAGTTGTGACACAAACTTACCTTTTTTTAAATGTAAGCTATAATTGGCTATGGCCTAATTTGGTTCCTTTTTTTTCCATTCCAAATATGTGAAGTTATTCTCAATAAAACGCAAGTTACGAAGGTTTTTTAGTTTTCTTTTGTAAAGAAAACATAGCTGTGAAAACAATAATATGACCAAAAAAAACACTTTTTTCTAATAACCCAAAAACCGGAAACGATAGAATATTTTTTAAAACTGTTCTGACTTTGTGTCAAAAAACTGCACATAACCGTTTCTCTATCTTGAATTTATTTTTACGTTTTTATTAATCAATACACAATATTTTGAGCTTGGTAAAACAAAATAAAAACAGTTTGGCGTGCTTATCAGACTTAATTTGCATTTTATTTCAAATATTTGAGTTCCACCATAGACTAAAAAACGACAATCTAAAACAATTATTAAAAATACAATAACCGTTACCAATATCAACAACACATCAAAAAATCTTTCTGAACTGAACTGAAACTAATTAGCTAGTGATTTTATTTATAAAAACTTAATTCAAACATTACATTACATTAATTCAAGCTACAACGAATCTGCAGAATTCTTGCATTTATTTTAACTAATTGGCCGACTACAAAATTCGTTTCGAATTTTAAAAATTTATTGGTGAACCGATCATTACTAACTCACATATGCATATGAATACATAATACAGATACGAACATGTTCGCGGTATTAGTACATAAAAATATGAATTAATTACATACATAAATATAAAAAGAACATTAATGTTCCTATAACGAATTACAAGCAACTCTAGTAGATCATATTTACATCGTATAATTTTCGAATAAATTACAAGATGGGATCCTACATATATAAGCTTTTTTTATCTGGTTTTAACAAAAGAAACGGGTTTATCGAGTTCGAACTATTATATCCATTGTGTTGGTACATCCTTGTAGTTTTAACTGAAGTTAAACTCTCACATTTTGTAATTATCTAATGCTATTGTTGAACTCACAGCTTGAAGTACTAATTAAGGTGTGCGATATTAAATATTATTAATATAGATGATGGTTATTAACCGATTTAATATTTGATATACTTTTCATTACGTTCTTATATCTTATATGCATAATCAAACTCTTCTCAGACGATTACAAGTGTACTATTTCGCTTAAATTTTTTTTGTGGGTTGTTTGGCATTTGCCACTAGTCCATCAGCCACAGATATTTTGAATTACCGACAATTTTAAATATTTAGATTAGTGAGTCGAGTAAAATTGACAAGAACGTCGCAAATGTCCCTTGATATTACACCCAAGAGCGAAACTATGTTAAACAGGGAGGTGCACCCCCTATCGCCTCAAAATTATTCCTGTAAAGCATTGCTTTTTTATTTCTTAGCATAAAGTCTAACACAAAATGCCCATTCCGTATCCTTAATCTACAGGGCGAGTCATTAGTGGCGGATCGGTCGATTGTAGCTAAACGGTTTGAGATAAAAAGTTGATTCAAACGGTATTCCATACAGTTTTTTCTTCCAAACACGATAAAAATATTTTCAAATATACAGGGTGAGTCACCTCTCTGGAACCAATAGCAACTTTTATATTTCAAATACAACACCCCATTTTTTATTTAATATTCTTGACCGCCTTCATTTTAGCTTTACATCGATATAAAATAGTACAGGTTTTTATGCGGTCTTGTCACTAAAAAAAAATAATTTTCAAAACTTTTCAAGATATTAAGTCTTTATTTAAAAAATTCTCCTGAAGTCATTTTTCGAAGCACAGAGTTGTAATTTGGTAAGGACATGCAAAAACTATTGCTCTATTAGCTCGATACGAAAAAGTTTGAATCACGCATACAGGGTGTTCATAAATAGGTGGCAATTTTCTTGATTTTCAAAAGCTTGTTATTCAATTTTTTCAAATGCAAACCCCTGTATTTTCTTATGTCATCGAATTCGTCTTTAAGAGAGCTTCATTTTTTATTAAGTATGTCCTATACCCAAAACTCATACTTTTCAAGATATTCGACATTTTTTCTTCTAATCATTATTAAAGCAAATAGGATGCCGTGGAAATCGAAAAACTGACTGTTCACTTCACTAACGTCAAAAACTTGTCATTTATTTCTTGAATTATAGCATTTCCATAATTAATTTCACTTTACAAAAGCAAATTGACATGGTTTATTCACCGTTTCGTGTATTTAATTACTAATAGTAGGTAGATACTTAGTCTTGTGGATTCGCTTATAAGCAATAAATAAATTGGCAACCAAATCAATTTTATCATTGTTATGAACTTTACTGGTGTTTCTAAACCTTAAAGGAAGCGCGAAGAAAAACAGAAAATGAAAGACAAATTATTTGTTGAAACCACAAAGAAAACATTAAATAAATTCTGTAAATAAAATAATAGAACATAAAAAAATCATTGCTATATGAAATTGAATAAACTAGTTAGCCTATAAGTGCATGTTAATCAAAATGTGCGTAAATCCTTGCCGCCAGCAAAGGATTTCTTTCGCCTTCTCTCAAGCAATAAGCCATCTCAATTTGCTCTTGTAAAGTTAAATTAATTGTGGAAATGCTATAAATACAAGAAATAAATGACAAGTTTTTGACGTTAGTGAAGTAAACAGTCAGCTATTTCGATTTCCACGGCATCCTATTTGCTTTAATAACGATTAGAAAAAAAAAGTCGAATATCTCGAAAAGTATGAGTTTTGGGTATAGGACATACTTAACAATAAATGAAGCTCTCTTAAAGACGAATTCGATGACATAAGAAAATACAGGGGTTTGCATTTGAAAAAATTGAATTACGAGCTTTTGAAAATCAGGAAAGTTGGCAGCTATTTATGAACACCCTGTATGCGTGATTCAAACTTTTTCGTATCGTGCTAATAGAGCAATGTTTTCTGCATGTCCTTACCAAATTACAACTCTGTGCTTCGAAAAATGACTTCAAGAGAATTTTTTAAATAAAGACTTAAAATCTTGAAAAATTTTGAAAATTATTTTTTTCAGTGACAAAGCCGCATAAAAACGTGTACTATTTTATATCGATGTAAGGCTAAAATGAAGGCGGTCAAGAATATTAAATAAAAAATGGGGTGTTGTATTTGAAATATAAAAGTTGCTATTGGTTCCAGAGAGGTGACTCACCCTGTATATTTAAAAATATTTTTATCGTGTTCGGAAGAAAAAACTGTATGGAATTCCGTTAGAATCAACTTTTTACCTCAAATCGTTTAGCCACAATCGCCTGATCCGCCACTAATGACTCACCCTGTATATCCTCTAGCAGTCACATACATTTGATCAGCGTATAGGTTTTAAAGATCAAGTATACTGTTTAAAAATACTTTCCGAATGTTATTAAAACTTTATTACAACTTCACATAAAATTCTCCTTTTATGGCTAATATCTACTTGGGTCAGAGTACTAAAAAGTAAAGTTTTAAGCTTTATAATAAAATCGTAAAACAGCCAATTATTTACTACAAAGTATATCATCAACAGAAGCACAAGACGACATCCTGAGAATTTTGCTTTTAATGCTCTATTTAGTAACATCAAATACCATCTAACGCATCCCCCGAATTCAACATTAACTAAAATCGCTAAAGTTAATTGAGTGAAAACAAAGATCAGACTTTACGAGCATAAATCTCGTTACTTTTATAAGAGTTGTGAGCAAGATACGAAGGAACTCGTAATAAGTAAACTAAATCTAGCTCCGGGCTCTAGTCCGCTCTAATATCACACTGAAAGATGCATCTTACAGTTTTACGACCCACAAAATATGAGATTATACGGGATTTTGGTGGAGTCAAATCTGGCCTCGAGATGGAATCACGACGCTAGTGAAATAAAACGACCGGGACATGACTGAGACCTAAGATATGAGCTAATTTTTAAAAATTATAGAATGTTTTAGGGAGCAGTAATATGCAGTATATTTCCGATGTTGACTCCGCAGAAGATTACAAGAAATTTCAGCAGTAAAAATATAGTTTCTCTAAAAAAAACTGTATAACAAGCAGCATAATAAAGTGCAACTATCAAAGCAAATCTTTATAAGACCTGTTTAAGGATGCTTTAATGTTTTAAAAAAGTTTCATGGCACGCTAGATAATAAACAATAATCAAAATGAGCTTTTTTTAAATCGTTAATAACTGTAAAACAAAAACATTCATTTGTGTTTTGTAATATTTAAGAAACACCCTGCATAAAATTTATAATTTGTATTTTCTTTACTAATGATTCTCTTTAAAATTTTATTATTTAATATAATTTTTTAACCGTCCGTCGAGACTTTTGTAGCGAACTTTAAATGATTAGGCAATTGTCCTGTAAGAGTTCAATTATGGTCAAATGGTACGTTTTTTTTTTTTTAAATTTGTTTTTTTTTAAGTTTTTAGAGTGATTTTAAACGTGGGTTGGTGACGTAAACGTTTGGGAATAGAGTACCCTGTAAATTTTACACATGTAAGGAAAATTCTTTATAAGGCGTTATAAGGTTTGCATATTAATAGTAACTAAAAAAGTTGAAAGATGAATTACATGTCCATTAAACATATAACGATAATTACAGGTGATATTGAATTAAATATGAGAAAAAACAGCGCCGCCGACCTTCCCAACTTAATTAAATTCAGGTTTTGTCCCACTTCGTCCACAAAAAATTACATTTTAAGACGATTTAATTGAATTATATTTCTAGACGACATTGTCTAATCCAAAAAGCTTCATTTGCGCGTTAATTTGTTTCTCATTTAACATACTTTTAATGAATATTAAATTGCAACATGGTAGAAAAAAACTTGAAATTAGTTAGGTTCTTTAATTGAACTAAAGATATACTTGTGTTAAAAAATGAGAGCGAGGAATAATTTTTCGTTAAATGTATTTAATTGTTTTTCTACCAAGTACAAAAATTTAATTTCGTTTTGTAAACCAAGAAAATTCAATTACAAAAAAATTAATATATTTTACATTTCAATCATGCTATGAAAGCGATTTGTAAAAAGTCAATGCAAATAATGATTCAGTGATTCAGTCTGACTTGCGCAAAACTATGTTTGTTATATTAAAAGGAAGCCCCTATAAACCTTATATTTTTGCGAATTGCAAGTTATTGCTTAATAAAATGATGTAAAACGTTTTTTTTTACAAATAAATATATCAGATTGGCGATTTAATAGTTATTTACGTAACAAGACCAGAAATTGGTACTTTACTGGACGAGTAGGCAGTTGTTGGACGAGCCGTAGGCGAGTCCTGAGAGCATACGAGTCCAGTAAAGACACTTTACGGGTATCTTACGTACAATATTTTTTCTGCGTCCGCCACTGACACCAAAATCACTATCGGTGATCCATAATTAAACAATAACTCAACAAACTACAGGTGAAAACTCGCTTGGTGGTATAATGACGCTTGTTTGAAAGCGCAAATCAACAGAACAACTCATAACCATGGCAATCAGTTACTTTCTGGCCTAGGCCAGTAAAGATGTATTTTCCAGCCTAAAAATTGATCGGAAAATACTGATTTTTTGGACGGACGCGGAAAAAAATATTTTTTTGTGCATTCATTTTCAAAAATGTACATACGTATTTATCTGAACTGTTTTCTGCTCATTTTTATAGGCATTACACGCTCTTAAATCTCTCGATTCAGTTTTTAAAATCGCGTATACGCTTTTTGTTCAAAATATACGGCAAGACCTGTTTATTTACTAAGTTCCTATGACAACAGTCCAATTGGCTAACCGGAAAAGAGAACGATCTGCTTTAATAAGATCCCTGACTCATTAAAGCCCAATTCTAACATTCAAAGGACACGATGCGATACGCTACGTTGAAAAGCGTCACGGATACTTGGCGCTTGATTTTATGAACCTTCCACGACAATTCCGAAGCAAAATGTTTTGCAATGATCATCACAGTTGTCAAGATTACAAATAAATAAAGGGGAATAAAAAACGGAGCGAAACGAGAAACAAGATTAATTAAAATTAAAGTTTCTAGAATTTTGTTTTAGCTTCACGATAAACAACAAATCCCTGACGCTTTTCTACACAAAAAAAGAGAATTTGTTCTGTTATTTAATATAAAATTAAATGCTAGGTTGAGTCATAAGTCCTGTCATGGAAAGGTAACCAAAATTTTTTAAGTAAACTATTTTAATAATCTTGTATAATATAATTTTTATCCTTTTGTATGACAGTAGCTCATGGTCCTACCAATTTTTTGAATCTTGTTTAAAAAAGTGTACAGGTATAAATCTACTTTGTTCTAGATTCGGAAAGTGTTTTTAATAACAATAACATTTTGCAAAGAAGGAAACAAATGGTAGTCTGAAGGGGCAAGGTCTGGTGAATACGGGGGATGTAGTAAAACTTCTCAATTCAGGTCAGAATTTTTTTTTGAGTTACAAAAGCTTTGTAGATTTCAAACTCTTAAAAACATCCGTTAACTTTGAAGTATCTACAAAGCAAGCTGTATATTTTTCATTTATTAAAGTATCATCATGGTTTTAATCAGCTCTCTGTTATATAATTTATTATTATTATTTTAGCTATTCTTTTTAATTTTATAACATCTAGATATTAACACAGCTAGAGAATGGTAAAATATTTTTCCTTATCTAAGCTACTATTTTCAATATTACCAAGTAAAACAGTAAAAGCAAGTATTTCAACATTACTTACACTCAAACTCAAACGATGTTGTATTGTCTCAAATAAATCGGGCGCAGACTGGCTCTGAAGCTGTTATTTTATAAACATTGATTCAAATCGAATATCTTTCAAACGTATATCTTCTAAAGTCGCAGTATGTAACAAATGTCCTGAGTCAACTTCGTTAGACTTTATATAATGTGTTTGTTATAAAATGTGTGCTTGTTTTGCTGTGCTTAATACTAATATAAAGTTATTGCGATTACTCTATAAATTTTTATTAAACTTGTTTATGACCTATACTTATTTTGTAAATGTTTTAGTATACATAGTTTTGATCACAGCAATTTTATGTACTTATACGAATAAACAGCTTGGAAATGTTTGTAATATTTATTGCTCATCTTTAATTTGATATAATTAATCTCAATTAAAAACTGAAACACCGAGCTCCGTGGCTGGTTGGTACGCAACCTTCCGAGTTAATCGGGAGGTCGTGGGTTCGAATCCCAGACGGCCGTCTGTCATCGTAGAGGTTTCAGGTGGTTTCCTCTACCTACTATAGGCAAATGCTGTGACAGTACTTCCACCTACCCTTACCTTACCCAACCTTTCCTTGTTCCCCGCCCCCTCCTCCCGGACGCTAATGGCCATAGCAGTCGAAGCGTCCTTAAACACTCAATTAAAAAAAAAAAAAAAAAAAAAAACTGAAACACATGGATTTAGATCAACGTTGTTGAAAATGATAAACACTCTTTTATTTTTTAATCGGGTATTTTTGTTCCGTTCGGTGTCAAAGTATAATTTCCTAGTGTTTAATTATGTTTTCCCACCCTGTCATTGGCTAACTATGGCATCTCTCCAGCTGACTCCTTTTTCTTCTAGTCTATGTCCTTTTTCCATTTTGGTCTTGCTCTACTGCTTCTTCTATTAAACTTTGTTTTTGATACCATTTTTGCGTAGGTACCTGCTTTCTGCAGTAGATGTCCCACTCATCTTAAATGGTTTGTCTCCATTCTTTTTTTTTTGTAGGTTAAACTTCTAGGCTTTTTCCAGGGTTGGGCAAAATTAGATTTTTTTTTTAAATCAAAAATCGTTAACTAAAATTTAAAAAATCACCAATTTTTGATTTTTTGGTCCCACAATATCTCGCAGCACTTTATTTTGGAAAGTTTGAATTTCTTTTATGCTGGTTTTACTTGCGCAACCCCAAAGCTGAGTCCCATAGGTCCAAAAAGCTTCGGTATCTGATTATACAGTAGTAATTTGTTTTGTGTGGACATTTGAGACTTTTTCCCAGCATCCAGTACATTTTTTTAGTACCTAATTTTGAGTTCTTCCCTTTTTTTAAATGTTCTTTCCACTTCAGTTTTGCGTCATGATTTATATCCAAGTACTTGGCAGTGTTGCTATAGGGAATAACCTTATTGTCTATTTTCGATTCATTATAACCATAGTCTTTTGTATGTTGATGAAGTTATTTATAAAATTTAAATATACAAGAATTACAATAAGAGTATAATAACTAAAAATTCTCCTTTACATTAAAAATAGTGCAACTATTCTTATCCTTTCCGGAAGATGTAGCTTTCGCAAATCCTTTTTTTTTTAATGCAATCTTTAACTGAGACGTAATTATGAAATATTAAACAGAAAGATGAATTCCACTAAAGAAAGACACTGAAAATGGGCAACTGTTTAAATATCGGATAAAAAAAAACACACACAATAAAGTTAAGTGTTTCCTTTGAACACATAGACGTACTAATTTTATTGTTTATAAGATTTGTCTTATGCACAATACAAACGATTTTATTAGTGCAAGTTGGCGCTTTATTAGGTCGGCGAAGTCGTCCCAAGTTACTCTTAATTGTTCACACAAAATATCGTCCTACATAAATAAACACGGCTCAACGACTTTTCGGGTGTTAAAGAGTAGCTACAACGCCCACAAATGTCTCGGGAACTAGTGTTGACAAGATTTATAGCTCCGGTTAATTATTTATATCCAGCTATTTCAAGATACACTTAATATCAAACTTACAACGCGCAAACTAAGCTTGCAACTACCAACTTTATCAAATAATCATGTTTCATAAATATGACCTGCATGCTTAATATTAACCGAGTTTATGAAAAATGTACCACTGAAAATGCGTTTCCAGGACAATTAATCTTCAGACTGCTTGCTTATTTAGTACTACACCTTAAAGAAATTCAATAATGCAGATTCCACACACTTTTGCGAGTGTGTTAAGTGTGCCTAATTTTGTAATAACACAAACTAAACTTGTGAGCAAACTGATTTGATAGCGATAATTGGTTCTTTCTGGATATTTTTTTAAACAGAAATTTCTATTGAAACAAATGAACTGATTTTTCTCGAAAATTTTCTTATGTATGCATGCTTTTTTAATACATGGTCGGATTCAGAATTAAATTCTCTATCCGAATCAACAACAAAATGTATACTACGTAATTTAAAAAAAAAAGTTGCCTATCGTGGATTTGACATACGAGGTAGAGATAACAAATTAATGTACATCACTAAATAGAGAATTTGTCACCGTTTCCAAAAATATGAGGTTTGTTAGGGTTATTTTCAATAATTAAAAAGTTATAGGGGTGCGACAGTCAAACTGAATCACCCGGTATACTCGATTAAGAAATAAAAAAATTTATATAACACGAAAATTTTCTCTTTAAAATTTTTAAAATAATTGACCAATTATGGGTACCCCAAATATAAAAGACTTATGCATTTTTCAACGTAATAAACAAAACAATAAAAATTCTTCTTACCTATTTAAACAACATATTTAACATATTCTTTACACGATATCGCAAAAATTCATGCATCTCCGTATAATAAACAAATGAACAGTATATTATCTCACCATGGGGTACTATAAAAACAAAAATTAAACATATGCAAATTGCGATCGCCGTATTCATTTGCATTTCAGAGGACGGCATTAGTGCTAATATTTTTTAGTAACTACAAAAACGCAATCGTAAAATATAACTCAACTGGGTCAGGCTAGGTTTAAATGAAAAAGTATTCGCGGTAAATCAAACAGAAGAGAATATTATAGAATGTTAACTGTTGCATCCAATCAAATTAATCGCAGGCAACTAAATACAACAACGGGATGAAGTTAAAATGTTGAAACAAGAAATTAATTTACTGGAATCCAAAAACAAATTCACAATACTTCGTGAAATTGAAATGGAGAAGCTGGGTTGAAATATTTAATAACGGATACAGTTACAGTCGTAGAATTCCGAGCAAATACTACAAATATTTTAATATTTAGTCAAGTACCAATCGTAATACCAAAATAGTTTATTTTATCTCATTGAGTAAGAATCTCTAGATATAAAAGTTAATGATCATTGCGTTTCCAATATACTATATTAAATGTACCGTGCTCACAGCAGCAGTAGAAATACTACGGCTAACTTCTGCAGAATTCAAAGAGAAGGTTGCATTACATTATAAATGTAATCGATACGATGATTCGCTGCCTCGATTATGTTAATAGCTTCACGGAAAAGATATGTATTTATTCCCAAATGCAACTGCAATGGCAAAATATGCCACAAACATGTAAACAGGGTGGTCCACTTTTTTGTAGCAGGACTTTAACAGTCGATACAAAAACTCATTTTAAAGCGAATATTCCATATCAACTAGGGTCCATAAACGCTTCATTTTAGAGATACAGGGTGTTTAAATTTTCGAAAAAATATGGATAATTTCTAACCGTTTCCCAACCAGTAGATGTATTAAAACCAAATTTGGTATACAGCACCAACAGGTTACCACATTCGGTGAGAATGTCAAGCCCCACAAGAAAGTGGCGGAGTTGTGGTGGTTCAGTTTCAATAAATTTTATAAAAAACTTGTAAGGACCTGTTCAAAATCAAACTTGAACTTGTTTAGGGGTAGAACATTTTATTTTAAACAAAAAGTGTCTCTTGTCTTTTCTTCGTATCTAACACCCTTTGGCGCGAAATTTGATTTATTTTATTATTTTCGCGAAAAATTAGCTCATAAGTTCGATCTAAAAATATCGCGAAAGCAGAAAATTGCAAATTGCAAATTGCAGAGTAAATCATTAATCGTTAATTTAGCGGAACTTCTTTCCTCATTATTAGCATGTTCTGTTATTAAAAACTGCAAGGGCTATAGTTATACAAACATGTAGAAGATCAATATTACGAGATGGATAGATAAAGCATTAAGTTTCTTTGAAAACAAGAATGATATTTCGAATATATTAGAGTTCGGTGAATAATATTTTGGCATCGATAAATCGATTTTGAGGCTTCGAACTGACTATGGCCACATTATTCTAATTTTATGGTGGAACGGGATTTAGCGTCACGTGCCTGCGTAACAAAAACGAATACTTACTGAGCACTACCAATAATTTCTGATTAGTATTGGAACACTATGAGTTACACTTTCCGTAGAAGATTTATGGCGGATTGTGCTTCCAAACGAAGATTTTCTACGCCCAAATGCTTACGAACTCTGCAATGTTTATTTGAATAAAAAAGTACTTCAATGGTTTTTCGTCCCCTTATTGGAATTAAATAATCGATATCTCCTACGGCACGCAGCAAGAAATCCAAGTATTCGGTATTTTTTGAGGAACCACAAAAGCAGTACAGTAGGTATAGTGTAAGGTGGTGCACGTTGTAACACAAAATTTGTTTATTGACATAATTTTTTTAGTTTTCATTAAAACAAAACAAAAAGTACATACAGGTAAAAGATGGCACTTAATAATGTATCTAATAAGCAGTTGAATTAGTTCTTGTTAGAAAACCAAATTTAAGAAGTAAGCAGTTATTTTGTAACTAAAACCAAATGTTTCAAAGTGCCCCAGTTAGTTTTTTAAAACGAAACGCATCGCACATCTCAACATTGGTGTAACTCATTTTGACGTTTACGCGGCGACAACACGAAAACGCCCGTCAATTCTACCCAATATGAACATAAACAAACCATAGTAACCTTCAATTGGAACATTTAATGGTGCATGTTTACTTATTTTACTTTTTACTTAAAAACTGTAGGTTTTTCAGGAGAAACTGTAGAATAAAAAAAGTTTCTTAATAAATCAAGCTTTTAAAAAAAATATGTTTGATTGGAAAATTAACCCACCAAAAAGTTTTGATTAAAAATAAAAAATGAGTCGCACTTTTCAGCCCCCTGTGAAGGTGGGAGATGATTGAAAATATTGCTATGGGAAACCTTTCAATAAACATAAAACATCTACCAAATATCATTCTCCTACATACATCCAGATTTGAAAAAGAAAATAAAACCTAATTTTACCGCTCCCCTTTAGGGTGATGTAACTCCGAAAGGAGACGTCTAAGGAAAAAATTTTATATGAAAGACCCCCATTAATTTTCGATAAGGAATCACCTCCCAATTTTTTTCGCAATGGTTAAGACACACCCTGTATATTGAAACCCCGGATCATCTAAATAAAATTCTAGCTACTCTTATATTTTGCTGTTCGACATGTCAAAGCTGTTAATTCATATATTTCAGATATACCTACTTGCCTTAGGTTTCTTAGACTACATAAGGAAAAATTTCCTTCACGATGTTGTATTAGTACGTGAATTAGTTTAAAATGCACTGCTGCAAAAATCTATTCGTAGCATTTAAGTGAGCTCAAATGATCAACTGCTATACAGGGTGTCCCAAATTCGAGTAAATGCATGGGGATCTCGCTTATCTTAAGAGCTACGAGGTCGGTTAAATTAGGCCAAAGTTGCGAAATTAGATGCTCATTAATAATCCAAAGATAAATTGGAAATATCTCAAACGGTATCCGAGAAAATTAGAAAAAACTGGAAAATACGATTTTTGAAAATCGTCTATAACTCCTTTGGAGTTTGAAATATTTTAAATGTGTAAAGACATTGCCCAAGCAACTTTTCAAGCCGAATCGAATAGTGGTCACAATGTTTTTCTAGATTGATTCGTTTTTGTTTTATGACAACCAACTTTATTTTTTCTTATGGGCGCAATTTTTGCTATTTACATAATCAAATAGCATTTATTTTTCTGAATCCATTGATGTATCACACATGGTATTTTACTTTTTCTTTCATTGTCAAATTTCAAAAAATACGTTTTAAACAATAACCAGTATAAATCAGGTTGGCCGGTCATTGTAGTTTATGTTGTTTCCATAACAACCGATCAACAAACTAAAAGTTTTGAAAGCCTGTTAGTCGTAAAAATGAACTTTAATAACGAAGAAAAACGCGATATGCTGCCCATAAGAAAAAACAAAGTTGGTTGTCTAAAACAAAAACGAATCGATCTAGGAAAAATTTGTGACCACCATCCGATTCGACTTAAAAAGTTGCTTGGGCAATGTCTTTACACATTTAAAATATTTCAAACTCCAAAGCAGGGACTAAAAACGAAAAAAATTCCGTTCGTTTCTGTTCGGAACGAAAACGAAATATATCGTTTTCGTTCTTTTCGTTCTAACCGAAAAAATTCTTTTTTCGTTTTCGTGAACCGAAATAATAACGGTTAAAACCGGTTTTACAATATTTTTTTGTCGTCAAAAAATCAATTTTTCTTCTAGTCACCACAACCCTCTATAAATACGATAACAATATTTGCGTCTCAACTAAAATATAAACGATGACGATGGGGTTTGATGCTCACGGACAGCATATTTTAGACTGGCGAACCATCGCCATATTAAATTTACCAAATCGTTAAACACATTAACATTTAACCATTTTATTAAGTTTAACACCCGTAAGGTGCAAAAACACAACGTGATTAGGTTAAATTAGACACACGATCTTTATCTAAAAATATGAAAATATAGCAAGTGCTGTTTTAAATTGGTTTTAGTACTAAAAATCTATGCATTTGAATTAAATAAGATCCTGCTGTAATTATTTTAAGAGACAATAGAATGAATTTAAGTGCATAATTTACTAAATGTTATAAATAAAAAAGTTATTTAAAAAAAACTTATATTAACTTGAAATATACTTTAACTTTATAGTTTGTACATACCATACAATATACATTTTCACATTCTGTTAAATCTTACTAGCAACAGAACTTCCAATAAATCTTCTTTTACATTAGTCCTTTTCGAAGTAAGAATAAATGTTACTATTATTATGTCTAAACGCAAATAAAACATACATATACATTGATAATATATATCCAATCAAGTGTATATTCTATATTGATGATCTAAAAAACAAATTAGAAATAGAGAATATCTGTACCGTTAATTGTGTTACACGAAATTGCAAGTATAAACAATAAAGTTGTTAATACATATTCACGTAAATATATGGAGAAAAGTGAAGCTCACTTATTTCAAGTGAGATTTTTTACTGCCTCGTGGAGTCTCCCCAGCACAGAAGGTAAATTCGCGTTTGTGTTTAACAAATAAAATTGAAATAGAGACAAAACCGATTAAAACCGGTTAAAACCGATTTTGGAAAATATTTATTTCGTTTTCGTTCTTAAACAAAAAATAATAATTTCGTTTTCGGTTTCGTTTTCGTTCTTAAAAAAATTTCGGTTAATTTCGTTTAACGTTTTCGTTTTCGTTCCGTTCTCAGTCCCTGCTCCAAAGGAGTTATAAACGATTTTCAAAAATCGTATTTTCCAGTTTTTCCTAATTTTCTCGGATACCGTTTGAGATATTTCCAATTTCTCTTTAGATTATTAATAAGCATCGAATTTAGCAACTTTGCCCTAATTTAACCGACCTCGTAGCTCTTAAGATAAGCGAGATCCACATGCATTTACTCGAATTTGGGACACCCTGTATAAGGGGATGGAATTTATATTGCAAAAACTGCAATTGATTAATATTTATAGTTATTACACGTTCTTCTGTGGTTTAAAAGCGTGCCAGCTCGCTATATGGAAGGCATATGCGTTAATTATTCGAATATTTCAGTGTAACACCTTGTGGTAGGTTTATGTTATAGCAGCAGGAAATCGCATGCTGTTTTCGTCTGCGAGTTAATAATATTTCAGAATATTGCAAAGCTGAGAAATACCTGAAGCCGTACAAACAACACCGTAGAACGAAGTTAATTAAGAAGAAGAGCGTTGGCGAGGCGTAATAACATCAATCTTCCGTTGCTAATTACCGTGAGCCGGCAGCGACCTGGCAACATGGCGGCAGACGACGTGCCCTATTACTATAGAGACGTGCTTGCCTATTTATTAGACTTACGTAGAGTTATTAGACCAAAGTTAGTTTTCTCTACGTGGTCGCTTATAATATTATTAGAAACTTAAGGTGGCTCTTGCTAATTCGTTTAAGCAGATCGGCGATTGTCAGCGGTTACGCTTCAAACTAAATTTTCGCTTCAAAACCAGTTCCGTTATTAAAACTATAACTTGGGGCTTAAGCGTAAATTAAAAAGTAAAATGACATTCCTTGAGCGGCTTTTGCATAAAAGAGTTATATTTTAAGGCGATGGGCTTCTTTCATTTACAAAACTTACAAAGCATGGCATTTAAAATTATGAACAAGCAGTTGTTCAACGCGAAAATACTCCTTTCAAATAGTATTCGAATCGAAATTCAATATCTTACTTACAAAGAGATAATTCTCTGAACGAAACTAAAGAAAATAATCCGGAAATTGTGAATTATTTCTCTGGTGATTATCTGGAAGATTATCCAGGGGATTATCAGGAATAGATGACTTAACTATCAAGTAAAGAAAGAGGATTATTGGATAATAAAAATAGCTTTTGTAAATAATCTAACGTTTTTTATTCTTGAGGCTTTCGCGGCCGTTATCCATAATACAATCTTGGTTTCCGGGTTTGGAACCGCGTCTTCTATATTTAGAAGAAGTTGACGTTTCGACCATTGTGTCTTGGTCTTTTTCAAAACGACTAATTTGTGAGGGATGTTGCTGGGTTTATATATCCAGCTTGTGGAGGCGTGGCGTTCCGCTTGATGGATTTGTTCTGCCTCAGTGATTTTGTAATGACTGGTTTCCAGATGTTTGGGAGTTGTATGCCTGTGTCTCTGTTGTAGTTGTTTGGGTTCTTGATGATTTCCAATGATTCTCGATATAATCTTGGCCAGAAATGGTTTGCGCGGGCCAGTAGTTTTGTTTCTCTGAAGAGGATGTTGTGTCCTGTACCCTGGGCGTGTTCTGCTACCGCTGATTTATCGACTTGTTTTCTTGTTGTCTACGTATCGGAACCAGTGTTTCGGTTTCAATTTGCCTTTGAAGCTCTCGAATAAATTAAGAAGAACACACGACACAGGACTACACCACGCGGGAATATATAGCATACCTTGCTCCTGTGGAAAAGTATACATAGGACAAACTGGCAGGAGTATACAAACGCGTCTCAAAGAACACGAAGGACAAACAACAAGAAAACAAGTCGATAGATCAGCGGTAGCAGAACACGCCCAGGGTACAGGACACAACATCCTTTTCAGAGAAACAAAACTACTGGCCCGCGCAAACCATTTCTGGCCAAGATTATATCGAGAATCATTGGAAATCATCAAGAACCCAAACAACTACAACAGAGACACAGGCATACAACTCCCAAACATCTGGAAACCACATCACAAAATCACTGAGGCAGAACAAATCCATCAAGCGGAACGCCACGCCTCCACAAGCTGGATATATAAACCCAGCAACATCCCTCACAAATTAGTCGTTTTGAAAAAGACCAAGACACAATGGTCGAAACGTCAACTACTTCTAAATATAGAAGACGCGGTTCCAAACCCGGAAACCAAGATTGTATTAAATCTAACGTTTGCTGGCTCATGTTAAAAGAAAACGACTGGTTTTACTTTATCTAATTTTTAAATGAATTGAAGCAAAGCAAATAAAGTTCGGACACAAAATATGACCTTTGGATGGTATACTGCAAGAGGAATTAAGAAGACATAGATCTGAAATTTATTTTTTACTACCTGATCTCTTCCTTTTACAAAAATTACATCCCATCAGAAAATAATTCTTTAACAAGTCTGTGAAATCTTTCTCCACGGTGGCTTCACCTTCTTCATTGGATTCATTTTTTTTTAGATTTGGAAATAAATAGAACTCGCAAGGTGGTATAAAAAAACCTAAGAAGGATACCTTTGCTCAACAAAACCAGAATCCAGGACAATTCTTTGAAATTTATGAGCCTCATGCAAAAATTTTCCCGTAAAAGAAATTAAGACTTCTCTCTTGTAAAACGGTTTTCAAGTTTTGAACAGTTTTATAATCAATTTCTCCAGTAATTGTATCTTCTGTATATATTCAAGGAATATTTTTTAATAATTAAGTAATTAAAACATAACCGACGCCCCATTTCATACAAAAAAAAAATCTACAGGCCTAAAATCTTCTACAGAATAATATCCTTAACTAAACATGTCACCAACGGTACCTGTAACCACTTCAAGCCAAAAAAAGTTTAATACTTTAGCACATACGCTTATTTCATAAATGTTAAGAAAATAAAGACGAAAGTGCAATACTTCTTAATAAATTTACAATTTTGTTCGTAACTCTGAGACTGCACATGTTCATGCAAAACTTTTACAATAAGTCACTGTTGTAGTGTGCCACAAATATATGTCTGCGGACAACCAGGTACTACAGACATTTACTTACAACTGCAAACAAACTAAGCCACCCTGCTGCAGCGAAGTGGCCACTGACAAAGACATACAATACTAATTTAAAACAGAACTGCAGGAGTTTACACCAACAGAATAACTCATTTGAATAAAAAGTTGCAAATTGTTGACCATAGTTAACAAACGACTGTTTGTTTTATATTTTTAAATAACAAGCAGCCACAGAATGCCAACAACACACGCTTAAAACTTCCTGATTTAATTGGGGGCCACCGTGGGTAACTCTTTTATATTAAGCGCGATTCCATCATATAGGTCCGAATTAGCGCACCATGTACAAATCTAAAATATTCAATAAACCTTACTATATATTTCTCGTTGCGAACATTCAACCACCTATGTAATCTTCGTACAAAATCCAGTATCGGCTAATTTGCTACCTCGAAATAACTCGGGCTTTTCAAGTTGTGCACTCGTCTTGAATTACTCCGACATTTGCGGTCATTAGTAAGTAATCGGAGACGCCGAGTCCAGTTAATAAGAGACAATGCCTGACGCACATAAAGTCTCTGTGATTACCTCGGTTATTTTATAACTCAGTCCGCAGCCACACACAAAAAGGGCAGCGTTTTCAAATGACACACGTACTTGTTGCTTTTTATAAACACTTCAAACAGAAACACGTAGGTACATCATATAATTTAAATCAAAAGAGTACAATACAATAATATACCTAGTGTTTCGCAGATTAATAACACCTCGATTACCTCATTTGTTTCTACATATAATTTTTTTTTTTTTAAGGTGCAAACAAATGAAATGTTCGCATATGAAAAACAAATGCTATGTTATCATAATATTTCATGGTTTTTCAAAATACTTGAATAAACTTTTGGTCGAAAGTAATCATATTGCTTATGTTTTGTTTTAGTTAGTGACGCTTAATAAAATTCATCTTTATCTCTATTGTTCTCCATGATATCCGGCATCCGACTGCTTTTATAAATATTTTATTCGTTCTCTTTCCGACCACAAGAATGGGTTTCCTAAAATAACATTATCTGCGATACAGCTATTTGTGCGTGTTAGAAGCATCAAGAATCGGATAAAGGGGATTTATTTTAAACCATAATAAATTCAAAATCAACAACATCATAATCCGGGCGCAGTGTATAGTGAGCGAAACCGTCGTAAACATACAAAAGAGAGAAGAACTTGTGAATTCGGTTGTTTTCAGTTGACGCAAAAACGGCGTCTCTTTGTTTGTAACGCCAAATGTAAAACTCAGTTTCGCTGTCATACTTTGCTTTATAATTAAATGAACTTAGCAGAGCAGAACAATTTTATTTTTCCGTACAAAAGAAACGATGGGGTGGCCACATACATTTTTGACGGGTTTTTCAGGGCGTAGAACACATTGTTTAGGTTTCCTTTTATATTGTTTTAATAAAGCTAAAGGTATATGGAACGGTTATTATAAAAGCGATGTAAGTCCATTGTTCCTTGTTTCGAGATATTTAAGGGTTTGCATTTCAGTCGATTTGAAAATACTGATAAAGTCCATAAAGATTGTCCACTTACATAAGTCCCGTTTCACAATGAACGTAGTAGATAGTAGTTAGTAGATAGTAGTTAGTAGATAGTAGATATTAGTTAGTAGATAGTAGTTAGTAGATAGTAGTTAGTAGATAGTAGTTAGTAGATAGTAGATAGTAGTTAGTAGATAGTAGTTAGTAGATAGTAGTTAGTAGATAGTAGTTAGTAGATAGTAGTTAGTAGATAGTAGTTAGTAGATAGTAGTTAGTAGATAGTAGTTAGTAGATAGTAGTTAGTAGATAGTAGTTAGTAGATAGTAGTTAGTAGATAGTAGTTAGTAGATAGTAGTTAGTAGATAGTAGTTAGTAGATAGTAGTTAGTAGATAGTAGTTAGTAGATAGTAGTTAGTAGATAGTAGTTAGTAGATAGTAGTTAGTAGATAGTAGTTAGTAGATAGTAGTTAGTAGATAGTAGTTAGTACAGGGGTGGCCAACCGAAATGATCTTGCAAGCCACTTTGGAAATGCATCATAACTCCGCGGGCCACATATAAAATTATATATCCCCATAATATTAGATTTAGATACACTATAGACATTTTTTTGGAGTGAAAAATTGAAACATAATGAGTTATTAATATTGTGTTTACTATTATTCTTACATGTAAACATAGATAATATAATAATAATGATACTAAACGTACATTGTAAAGAAATATATAACACTAAAAATTAAATATAAAAAATATATAAATATGTATAAATGAAATTAAAAAAATGAAATAATTAAAAAATATTTATTTTACTAGGGCGATATTTGTTTCTCCAATCTTTCAATTAGCTTTTGCAAATCGATCTCAATTTGTGTATTTGCACATCGTAATTGGTGTTGCAGGCTAGCGTCTGTTAAGTTTGAGCGTGTTTTGTGTTTGGTCAATTTCATTTTCGAAAAAAAAACGATTCGCAGGTGTATGTTGAACCAAAAGCGCTAAAAACCTTTTGTGCCAAATTTCTCAAATTGGAAAATTTCTCTTTTGTGACGTAAGTGATATAAAATTCTATTTTTGATTCTGATGTTTCAAAAATGTGTTTTAATTCAATATTGCACTGTAAGTCAATCAGTTCCATTTGGAGATATTCTGGGGCCGACTCGATTTCAACATGAAAGGGTGATGAATATATTTCAAAAATTTTGTTGTATTTGTCTAACTCTTAATTACTGAATCGGCTTTTAAAAGCAGCTGTAAGTTTTCTTATTTCTTTTGCATATTTGATGTAATTGTTACATTTTGATTTCTTAAATTCTTTCAACAATGGAAAGTGGTGAGCGTTATTACTTTTCAATTGCGATTCAAACAACAACAATTTCTTAATTTTTGAATATATGGATGCACAAATAATGTATTTTTTTAATAGGTACATTGGTTTTCACTAATTGGGCCATTATAAAATAAATATATTTTGTAAAAGTGTGATGAATCTCGCGGGCCGGAAAAATGTTCAAGGCGGGCCGCATGCGGCCCGCGGGCCGCGGTTTGGCCACCCCTGAGTTAGTAGATAGTAGTTAGTAGATAGTAGTTGGTAGATAGTAGTTGGTAGATAGTAGTTAGTAGATAGTAATTAGTATTTAGTAGTAAGTAAGTAGTAAGTAAGTAATACGTAAAAAGTACGTAATGAAATGTTTACTTGGATACAGGTAACAACCGACTTGTTTGTAGCATAGCACATAACCTCAATTTAAACGCGGAAGGTTGTTTAACAAATTGACACTTCTTGTATTCTACGTATTTCATTCTACATGAATATTTGTGGAAGATTATAACGGTAATAAGTAGATCAACATTGTAATTTTAATTAATTTGAAACATTCAAAACATAGATACTTCACTTTGTTTTTGTTTTTGCAATAAATCAGACTTCCATAATTACTATGTAAATATTACGTTCATTGTGAACACTTGCATTTTATTCTATATATTTCAACTTTAGCTACTAACTACTAAGTACTATCTACTATTAACTACGTTCATTGTGAACGCGGACCAAATAAGAATAAGAAACAAAATACTGTTGTTTAATCTCAATATGTATACAGGGTAATTAATTGATTGGAAGCGTGCATTAAAAATATAAGGAGGAGAATAAAAAAAGTTAAATATCTGAAATTTTGGTTGGGGCCATAATGACATACGAGCTGTTTAAAATAACAGCACTTCTGGAAATACCGGAAGTTAAAATGTACTTCCTTATTTCAAATACAATCATCAATTTTTTTACAACATTTTTGGATTTAACACGTTATTTTAGAGGGACTTTTGATCGCATTTCTTACACCTAAGTGCAGTCGATTTTTAGATTTTTGGACTTTTTTAATTTACATTGTGATACTTAATATTTTCTTCCGCCGCCATATTTAAAGCAAAGACGCTCAAATTGAGACTACGCATAGAAGAAACCTTGGAGTTCATACTGCAATTTTTGCAATCGACACATTACTTACAGGGTGTCCAAAATTTGTTTTTTTTTTAATACGAGGCCCTTTTTTTATAATACTTATATATTTTCTGATGCTAAATTAAATTCTGTATCAATCCGTATTAGCATTTCCCATACCTATCTGCAATAATTTTTGGATTATTAAAGATTTTTGATAAAGTTAAGGAAAAGTTGTAACATTTTTAAATAGCAAGCCTTGGATATGATAACAAAAGCCAATATTAATAACTGTCAACCACTTTTATAGCGTTTGTCTGTAGTCGTCATGTAAATTGAAAATCAAGAGTCTGCCGACATACCAAATCCTGTAATATATTTTTTCTACGATCGCTATTGTTAATGACTATTACTGTACAGCCTGCATACAGAGTAAGTGGGTCTTTACGCACGGTAAGCAACAAGCACATTTTTTGAAATGATCAAAGTAGGCTCGCATCAAACCCATTCTGCATGCATAGTAAGCAAAACGCACACTTGTCTAGAAATGTCAAAGTCAAAAACGTACAAGCATGTTTACTATTAGCCAAAAAATCGATAACATCGTATGTATTATGTGATCGTAGAAAAAGTTTGCCACATAACACGAGTTGTAAAGCAATAACGCACTCGTGGAGCTAATATGCTTCCTACAACTTGTTATGTGATACTATTAATGATAGCCTACTCCTAAAATTTGCATGGTATTAGCGTATTAATACATCAGTTTATTGATTTTTAAACTAGTTAAAATTGACGGTAAATACAACGTCAAAACGTGTTTTAAACCTCAAAGATATAGCTCTATGTTCATCATAAAATTATTCCAACGGAACTAATGTAGTTTATTTCGCTACAGGCAAAGCAATCTCCAATTCGGTTTAATAAACATATTAACGTTAATAGATCGATGAGATGATATTTACTTATGCTTAGACACGATTGAAATCATCTGGAATTTATTGTACACTCAATATAGGGAGGTATAGGTATGAAAAACATTTCCAGACTGTTCAGGAACACGATTGTGTAACAAAAGTTGAAAAATTCGCAGAAAAAATTTAATATTGCGGGTACGTCAATCAAAATTCACTGTTCGTTTCTTGCGTGTAGAATTGGAAACGTGAAAACGTGGAGAATTCTAAAACCAAACATGCTAAGATGTCGTCGCTGGAAACGAATGTCGAACAAAATACAAACAGTTTTTTGTTACAGAGTTGTAAATCGACCGGTGGTTATTGCCTTGGAGTACTCGGACAATATAATTTTATCTTAAATTTCGTATTAATTTCATACTTCAAAAGAGCCAAGTTATGAGGATTTTAACTTTTGTAAAACACATTAACGTTAAAATATTACGGTCATAACTTGAGTCCTTCAACGCCAGCATTTGAGTTTCGTCAATCAACAAACTATTTGTTGATAAAGTTGTACATCATAAGTAGAACAAACTACCTACTCGCACAAATGTGTGTTTATAGGAAAGAATGACAAAGATGCAACTACAATAAAAAAGGGATAGCAACAGGGAACCTATAATCTGGGGACAGTCGCACTGGGGTAGTTAAGAACCAACCACCGAGAAATGTCAAGCCGGTCGAAAAATAAAGGAGTTTGTTGTTAAAATTGTTGTGTTTTATTTGTTTCTTACTGTGTACTAATAGCTCTAGACCTGTGTTCTACGTAAAACAACGTTTGAGGGTCCAACCACATTACAAAGACGATCACGAGCCATAATTAACAACAATAAATATAAGAGTAATAGGTAGGTACTCTTCCCCAACAGTGCGGCCTATGTACAGTACGGTCCGTAAGGCCGTTTTCACACACGACGGCAAAACCGCTGCCGTCGGCGTCAGCGCTGCCGACTTCAATGTAATCAAATGGGTGCTTTCACACACAGGCGCGGGACGGCAAATTGCCGTCGCCGTCGACGGCAGCGGTTTGTGCAGCCGTCGGTGATCTCGACAATTTTGGATGCCGCCGGTTTTGTTCTTCAGAGTTTCCATATAAAAACTGTTTTTTTCAAATTAAAACTAATCTAGGGGGTTATACGTTTTAAATGACAAATATAAAAAATAGATAAAAATAATTTGTTTACGTAAAATTGTAGTCTCACATATTTTTTATATAATATACAGGGTGTGTAAAAATTGGCGGAAGGGCTACACGGAGCGATGTTCTTCGTAAAATTCTAAGTCGAAAATCTTAATACGAAAATGTTGTACCATGCTTCCTATGGCCTCAGGAACCATTTAAAGAAAAAAAAAATTGGCAACATTGCATACATTCATTTGCGTTTGTACATTTTTTTATCAACAATAATTTTTACTTAGGTATTTACAATTTTTGTTCGAACTGAAAGCCTTCAGTTCGTAAACATAGCTGCAAACGTTTGGGTATCGTAAAACACAAACAAGAAATAATTACGAGAAAAACAGAGATGACAGCTAAGGACAATGTTGCCATATGTATTACTGTCATTCAAATCAGTGATTTACATATTTTCAACACCAATTTTTGAAAGGAAGAACACAATATCTAGGAAAAAATACTATTCGAAATCTATTTTTAATCCAAATTGCCGCTTTTTCATTTGCAAGTATTAAATAATAACGCCTATTAAAGGACTAAATGTCAAAGCTTTGAGGACCTCTTGCAGACACAGCAAGCGTGGTACAACATTTTCGTATTAAGATTTTCGACTTAGAATTTTACGAAGAACATCGCCCCGTGTAGCCCTTCCGCCAATTTTTACACACCCTGTATAAGTACAGGGTGGCCTATTTTCGATGCCCATACAGGGTATCTCGGTTATTATCAGAGATAGAAAAAAACTAAGTACGTAGTCTCGATTTCTTTTTTCGAAAGAAATTCATTGCCGTAAACAGATTTTTGATATCTTTTTTAATTTTCGAAATATAGCCAAAAAACGATTTTCGACAATTTTCAAAAATGTTAAATATCTCGCTTAAACGAAAAGATAGAGAAAAACTTTAAAGACATTTTTTGCATGGTTTTTTGTCCTTAATAAGTTAGCGATATTCAATTTTTTTTTACTCATACAAATATTGATTTATTACACCTAACTTTCTTATTTTAAATGGCAACCATAGTTGGCTTTGACATAAATCGAAAGCTTATTTTTTGCACTTTTCAAAAATATATAATTTGCTTATGTTTGCCATTTAAAATAAGAAAGTTAGGTGTAATATATCAATATATCCTATGAGTAAAAAAAAAATTAACGTCGCTATATTATTAAGGACAAAAAATCATGCCAAAAATGCCCTTAAAGTTTTTCTCTATCTTTTTGTTTAAGCGAGATATTTAACATTTTTGAAAATTTTCGAAAATCGGTTTTTGGCTATATTTCAAAAATTAAAAAAGATCAGAAATATCTGTTTACGGCAATGAATGTACTTCCTCCTAAGGTAAAGTAGCCCAAGGAGATAACGTCTGTTGACAGCGGCATACATCTTTCTATCGTCTCAACTAAAAACAAACTATTCAGCGGCAGCGGTAATGCCGTCGTGTGTGAAAGACTCGAACTTCCGATGCCGCTACCGCTGGCGGCAACGGCAGCGGCATTGCCGTCGTGTGTGAAAACGGCCTAACACTATAAATCTATAATTAAATTCTATAGATTTGTTTGTTAAGCAACATGAGTAGGTACTTCTACGAATCTTAGGTTTGCAGAATAAACTAAAACAAATGAAATGCGCTTGTTGCAGTAGTGTTTAACTTTTAAACTCAAATCTATGTGCTTCAGACGCCGAAATTTACTTCTCTGCAGAGCAGCTTCAATATATCTTAATTTGCTCTCAATTTGCCGTGTCTTTTGCTTCATTTTTATTACTGGTTTCACCTCGCCTGCCCTCATAAAAAATAAAAGAATTTAATTTCATAATCCAGCACCACAAGATTAAATAAACCACGGCTATGAATAACACGCAGACCTGTAACCGCACTGTTATTATTTCCCGGATGAATAAAAGAGAGATAAGCGCCTGAAGCGCAGAGGGCCGTGGAAAAATGAATAAAAAGAAAACGCAAAGACAAATCTTGCTAACAAGGTTCGCAATTTTGCAAGCTTTGATAACAAAATTTGTTCATCGTCGTCCTTTGGAAAATACAGCTGTTCCCAGCCGCCTTGCATGAGCAGGCAAAAAAACAAAAAATAAGTTGCGCGTTAAGGGATTATTTGTATTTAACTTGGACTTTGAAAATATAATTGACAAAATAAATACGAATATTATGCAAATGCACTGTAGTACAAAGGATAAGAGCTGTAATTGCTTATGCTTCCCAAGACTAAATTTACTTCTCATGTAAATTTCTTCAAAGGGGGAAATGTGAAAATAATTGTTAAAATGCAAATTTTCTTGCACTTACTTTGGCCAGCGTGTCTTTCTAGTTAACATAACATCATTTTAATATAAATATACAACTACAAGTACACTTAAACTCTCCCTCGCACACTGATTAAACAATGTGACACACATTTTTACCGTAACTATAATACTTTTTTCTTAATCTGTATCCCGCACATTTTAAATTAAAATGTGTCGTTTATGACAATTTTGTATAAGGAATAAAAATTAGTTAGTAGTGTTTCTTGTTCCTGGCCCAATGGTCTTAAATTTAAACATAAATATGTCAATTTTTTAAATGGACAACCTCACATATTTTTACATTTTCTGATCGATCATTCATTAATTTTTAAAAGCTATTGTCTGAAATTAATATTTCTTAACACGTTCACTGCCACTGACTCGAGGTTTGAGTCATGGCGGTCGTTCATTAGGAGCCAATGACTAGACCAGTGGTTCTCAAACTGGGTGCCGCGGCACCCTAGGGTGCCGTTAGTGCGCCACAAGGGTGCCGCGAAATTCAACATGAAGACAAACCAGAATTTTGTAAATTATTACAACATGGTTTTTGGTGTTTCAAATTAGCTCATTTAACAGACATATTTGATCACCTGAACAAGTTGCACCCCAGTATTCAAGGAAAAAATGAAAATATTTTGACTTCTGCAGATAATATTTATGCCTTTAAAGATAAAATAAACATGTGGAAGATAAAAGTAAACACAAATAATGTAGAAATGTTTCTTAAAGTTGCCGAATTGAAATATAATAATAAAGATTTGCATAAGCTTATTTATAGTCATTTAACATCTTTAGAAGAACAAATTAACCATTATTTCCCAAATATATGAGTTAATTTGTACTGGGATTTTCTGCACTCGTAAATATTAAAACAAAGAAGAGAGAGTCTAAAATCCCTTAAAAATGAGATGAGAGTATGTCTCTCAAAAAGTAAACCTAATATCAGAGAAATATGCAAACATAATTAAGCACATATTTCACCTTGTTCACATTTTAACACCAAACACTTTTCTAATAACTTTTTTTTTCAAATACGTCTTATGCTTCATATCCTAACTAACTGTAAAAGCAAAAAAAAAATGTTTTAAAATTACAATAATAATAAGGGTGCCGTGAATTTGGTTTAATTATTTTAGTGTGCCGCCAGACAAAAAAAGTTTGAGAACCACTGGACTAGACATTTGAGTCACGGACATATCTGTACTAAATGTTCCAGTATTTTGTTGGCCGTTGTGAGCCTACTTTACGATTTTACTGGCTTGTAGGGAAAGGTGAACCTCAACTTTTCCTGGTGTCGGTTTTTAAAATTTGTTTTGGTAAGCAGTTACAGTTTTAATAAAATATACTAAACATTAAATATTTCAATAAAACGCGTTGGCCTCTGAGGGTCGGCACAAAATTTTGGTTGGCAGTGAACGTGTTAAGTTATTGCGGTTTTCAGCATAATATACGGGCACAGACACAATATTTAATAAAATTAAACTAGTACGCTTTGAAAATACCTCGGAAATTTGCTATAAATGTTCAAATCTAGTAGGCAGAATTGTAAATTGGGAAATTTAATAACACCGTAAACCGAAAATTCCCTTTCGTTCTTTTGTTTACTCCATATAAGTCAGGTGCTTTTACAAAGCATCCTATTTTATTTGTATAATTAGTGTTTGCATAATGTTCATCTGTCCGGAGCAAGTAAATTTATGTTTGAGTTTAACAGAATACGGTCTGCGTAGTGGTATACTGTACACCCAAATTAAACCAAATATCTAGTTCGCACAAACAAAATTAAAGCCGTAATTATTTGAAACAACACAGACTCGCTAGTTTTACGTTTCGCCGAGTGAGCTAGAAAATTAAATTAAACGAACTGGCAGTATTTCACCGGCTGTCATAGAAGAATTCTGTTGCATTTTAATATAAATAGTTTGCAATATTCGCACACACTGATTATTGTTACTATTTAATGAATTTCGCTAAACAATTTCAATTAACAAATGTTGAATTATTTACATTGTTGCGACTGGAAGCGTTGAGATTTTAATTTCGAAATATGTTGGATGGACCACGAGTTATTTACGGTCAAGCTGACGAGCGAATCAAAAGAATTCAAAGTGTTAAATAATTATAATTTTAGGTAAATAGTTGTTTACGTAACAACACCGGAAAGTGGTACTTTACTGGACGAGTCGACAGTTTTGGGACGAGCCGTGGCGAGTCTTGAAAGCATACGAGTCCAGTAAAGACACTTTAGGGCTATGTTACCCACAATATTTTGCTGCGTCCGCCACTGAAACCAAAATCACTATCGTCACCATCCATAATTAAACAATAACTTAACAAACTACATTTGAAAACTCTCTTGGTGATAATGGCGCTTGTTTGACAGCGCAAATCAACAAAACAACTCATCACCATGGCAACCAATCACTTTCCGGCCTAGGCTGGTAAAGACAACTAATCACCATTAGGCTGGAAAATACTGGCCTAGGCCAGAAAGTAACTGGTTGCCATGGTAATACTTTCTGTCCAGTTTCCGAAAAAGACTTCCATCTCTAATTTTACAATAAATATACGTTTTTATTACCAACCATAAAAATAAAAAATTTGGTAGGTATTCTTATTATTTTGATAAAGGTTGATCCACTACTGCCCAACAGTTTGCAGCCATTCCATAAATATTAATATGTTATGTATACAGGGTGTCCCAGATTACATTTCCAGCATGGGGATCTCGCTTATTATAAGAGATACAGGTTTGTTTAAATTAGATGAATTATTCCTTGGTATGAAAGGAGCCACAATCAATTTTTAAAAGTACAAAATTCGTCGTGCTTCAGATGTTATAGCAAAAAGTATGAAAATGTCGAATTTCTTTTTTTCTTTCATAACTTTTTTGTCTTAATCGTTAGAGCAATTTTATTTGTACTTTCTGAAGGTACTTTTTCATGGAGAATGTAACTGTCATTTTAGATTTTTTTTAACACCTACCATTTTCGAGATATTACCCCCAATTCCATTTTTTCTTATGGGCCGCGAAGTTGGCTATGGAATAGTTGAATGTGCTTTTTTTTACTCGTTTAAATGAGATATTACTTGTTATACCTATTTTTATAAACAAGTCACAAAATGAAAAAAATCGTATTTTACCTATGACTTATCAAGCTATCTATGAAAATAAAAACAAAAAACAACTAATTAAATGTCAAATGACAGTTGCCATTTGTCTGCGGTATCATTTATTAGAATTTCATATTATTGTTGTGTAATTCGATAGTCTTTGTAGTAATTATTGTTATAATGATGGCTACATTTAAAAATAGCGAAAAATTTGACATGTTGAGATGCTACATTCTTTACCATAAAAACTGTGGAAGCTGACCGAATATACTTGAGCTATATCTTGAGAAAAGGCAACGAAGAGTGTGTAATTACAGAAATTTGGAAATAAATTTAAAAGAATATGGTTTCTTCGAAAAACCAACCAAAAATCCAAAACAAATCCATAAAGAATTACAAATATCTATTTTGCACAGTTTCTGTTGTATAGAATTTAGCATTTCAACATTAAAAATTTTTAATTAGTTGTAAATGTGCCCATAATTATATGAAAACAAATTTGCTACAAAAACTATCGAATTACACAACAATACATTCTAATAAATGATGTCGCATACAAATGGTAACTGTCATTTGACATTTAATTAGTTGTTTTTTGTTTTTATTTTCATAGATAGCTTGATAAGTCATAGGTAAAATACGATTTTTTTTCATTTTGTGACTTGTTTATAAAAATAGGTATAGCAAGTAATATCTCATTTAAACGAGTAAAAAAAAGCACATTCAACTATTCCATAGCCAACTTCGCGGCCCATAAGAAAAAATGGAATTGGGGGTAATATCTCGAAAATGGTAGGTGTTAAAAAAAATCTAAAATGACAGTTACATTCTCCATTAAAAAGTACCTTTAGAAAGTACAAATAAAATTGCTCTAACGATTAAGACAAAAAAGTTATGAAAGAAAAAAGAAATTCGACATTTTCATATTTTTTGCTATAACATCTGAAGCACGACGAATTTTGTACTTTTAAAAATTGATTGTGGCTCCTTTCATACCAAGGAATAATTCATCTAATTTAAACAAACCTGTATCTCTTATAATAAGCGAGATCCCCATGCTGGAAATGTAATCTGGGACACCCTGTATATTTTGCGGTGATTTTACAATACTGGATACTACTTCCATTGCATGTAGGTAAAACTGAGCTACATTTAGATCATATATTTGTATACTGTAATATTGGAGTATTTTATTAGGTTCTAATTCCATCTTTGTCACTGAGTTTCATGCCAGAATTTTTCCGCCACGACTGTGTCAGCTAACATTGTGACCACAGGATAGTGGGGTGGAGCAAACGGAACACTACGCTGTTATGCCTGTGTGTATGCCTTCCAAAAAAGCACCCACCAAAAGAAGCAAAACTTAGTTCCCCAAATCGTTCCATAACTCCATCATGTAGTTAGTAACAGAAACTTATAAAAAAGATAAATATCTATATTGTCATGATTATTCTGGGGAAGGATGGATTAATTAGCTGTTCCTCTTGCCTAAAATGGGCTCACAACTTTTGTGCGGTAGTTAAAAGTGATGAAGACGATGCTGTACGCATTTGTGTTCATAGTCAAAAATGATTTTTGATTAAAGAACAAGCTACATTTTTTCCCATTATTAAATTTCTTTTAATTACTTTTATTACATTACTAAAGGAGAAAAGTACCTCATCTTTCACGGCCTATGGGGAAAAAAATTGTTCTAAAAATTTTACCTTGCCCTCTCAGATTGGTCGAAAATATAAATTTGGAGAGGGAATTAAATATTTTCGTTTTGATAATTTTTTGACGAATTTCGGCGACCAGTAGCGTTACTTTAATATAGATTAAACCACGCCCCTTACGCACCACTCTGACAGTACTTGTAACATTTGACATAACCTACATTTAATTTGACAGGTAGGTTAGGCAAAGGAAATTTTCTGGCAAAATATAACTCGTATATTGCAAATAATCTATAATTTTTGACAAATCTTCACTCATGCAAGTTGAATCAGAAAAAAATCACTCGTGTTTTTTTCAGCATACTTACCAATAACTATCGATAATTTTCAATGCTCTTGTTATATTATGAAACGAGTTTAATGCATTTAAGTTTCACTGTAACATAATAAGTCCGTGAGAAGTGATTTTCCAATTTATTTGAAGAATTAACCAGTAATCCCAGTTTAGTGCAAAATTGCTTTAACCATAATCAATTACACACAACGTGCATTGGCTATACATTGCCACTATTCGATTATAATGACGCTGCATGCAAACTATTTTATGCTTACCGCAAATTAAGTATAATTAAATATTGAGGTCATATAAAACTCAATCAAAAGCTTTGATAAATTCACAGATGTAATAGTCAATTATTTTTAGGAACGTACTTCAGGAAGCATCGATTTTCATTTATTTTAATGATTCATTACCGCGAAACAATGAACATGACGGCTCGAGATAATGAATTTTAATTATTGTTCAGGATTGCAATCACCAAGAAATTTAATTGCTTATTTAAGTCACACAAATGCTGCTGAATACGACGTAATTACACGATTAGTTATGGCAATGACTGCCATGTCAAGCGGCGACGGTACTCGGTAAATGCATGTTCGTAGCATTTTTAAAAGTTGCAAGGGACCTGCATAACAAGCGATGTTATTACAACACAATTTGCTTTGCAAATAACTACATACACGAACGATAACTCGGGACGTGCACAATACAAATTCGCTACCAATCAAATTGCACCACCAATACTCCTCGAGCAATTCCTTTCAGAGTGTTACACTGTATGGAATACGCGTTGATAAAATGTGATGTTGCTTCAACAAACGATACTCCTCAAAAATTCTTTCAAAGGTTGCAAAATAATACAAATAATGCAAGGTATTGTTGTAGCATTTTCTTTTATGTTCATAGCGTACACAAAATGTTATATTTTAAATAAATTAAAATACTTTAACACAACATGTTTCTTGCATTTTGTGATAATTTTTAAACAAAACATCGCATTTTCTTACAAACAAATATTATGTTATTAATACACTACTAAGTTATTACTCTGCAACAAAAATGTATACCTACAGGGTGGACCAAATTCGAATGTTTTACAGGGTATCTCGGTTACCGTAATAGTTAGCGAAAATCTGATATCGGTCTCTAGAGCTATTTTTTTGAGAAAAGAACGCATATGTAATCAGATATTTTATATCGCTTTCCATTTTGGCACTACAAACGATAGAAGAAATTTCATCATTAAAAAAAATTTAAAACTTCTTTATTTATTAAACAGAACAATATGTTATAAAGGTTTCTTATACAGATTTATATGCTTAATTTAAAAAACATTTTTTTTACCGACCTACACCTTCAAGATATGAGGTAAACCTATATTTTTTAACGTAAAGTCTAGTTGGCCATAAATTTATATGAAAGAGCGTAAATTTTCTTATCAAAGTTTGCCCTGATTTCGTAAACATGTGATGTTTGCAAATTATTAAACAACTAAACGTCATGATTTAACTTTAACAGTTTCTCTATCTTAAATATTAACCGAGATACTCGTGTAATCTCCTCCAATTTGGACCACCATGTAGGCACATGAAGTATTTTTGTGCCTATATATAAAGGGGTACCCATAAGTATTGTCGTTTTGCTTTAGATTGAAAAACCATTGCAGAAATTGAAGCTGACCCCAGGCAAACCATCCATGAATTAGCGACAGCTTAAAACATTGTGGTCAACAGTGCAACGGTCCTTGAAACAACTAAACAAGGTGCAAAAGAAGGAATGTGAGTACCCTATCAGCTTTCAGTTTAAAACAAAATGCAGCGTTTAACCATCTGCAGTGCACTTTTGTCCAGGTTTGACAGAGATCCATATCTAAAACAATTTATTACTGGAGATGAGAAGTGGGTTCTATGCAGCAATCCACATAAAAATCAATTATTAACACCAGGACAAACACCGTTAACCACGCCAAAAGCAGCCTTCACCCCAAAAAAAAGTGTTAAACGTCAGTATGGTGAGATTCAAAGGAAATTATCCACTATGAGCTTTTGAATCTCAATGAAATCGTAACTGCTGAGTATTACTATACATAGTTTGACAGACTAAACGTACCTTTACTTCAAAAACGTCCTGGATTGATTAATGGGAAGAGTGTCATTCTCCAGAATGATAACGCAAGACCTCATAGCGCCAGAATCACTCAAGAAGAAATCAAAGAGTTGGACAGGAAACCCCTCACCCCCCATATTCTCCAGATGCTACCCCGTCAGACTACTATTCCTTCAAACCGATGGCGCATTTTCTTCGTGGGAAAGACTTTACTACCACAACCATAAAAACAGCACGCGATGAGTATTTTACCACAAAACCATCCCCATTTTACAAGATAGGAATTGAAAGCATACCAGAGAGATAGAAGAAGATTGCCAGTCATAATTAGAAAGAAGTATTTGTAGATTGATTTGAAATAAAATCAAATTTTCTATTTGTATAAAAAAAAAATTACATTACTTATAGGTACCCCTTATAAATTGTTTTTCTATTATAATTTCTAGAATCGGATTCAAATACATGGACCATACTTTCAGTAAAATTGATTTCTTGAAAGGGATAAAAATATAAATGTAAAAAAGGCAGTAAATAAATTTGCAAAATCCAGCATTGTGCAAATACATACAAAAATCTTTAAATTCATGATTTTGGGTATCGAAATATTTCCACTAACTTTCAAAATAAATCAACTTTATTACCACCAACAGGCTTTGTTTTAGTATTAACTTTTGATCAACAACCATACTACAATGTTTTATTTTTGCTACATTTTTATTACCCACCAAATTTACTACCAAGATCTTTCGAGTAATTAAATTAAGATATCAAACAATGTCATTAAACATACACCGACATTATATTTTAACGACACCGTACAACATAATCAAACGTTTAGAAAGATCAATTATTAACAAAACTAACGTCATAAATTAGTATTTTAAATTAAGTACAAGACGCAGGCACCTTGTACGGCAAAGCAGGTGTTCACAGCAGAAAGTTATACACATAATGTTCCATACGTAATGCTAATAAACGAGTAAGCATACGACAGGCATCGTTTCAACAAAGTTGTAAAACTCGTATCATAACCCTATCGTATAAATATTAGTATTTCATAACCTATCAAAACTTCGCATATACAACCCAAGTTTATTACCTACTAAATAAAACAAAGGACTGCTTATTGATCACTATTATAGAATTCAAAGACATCGTAAACAAAACTAATATATAAGCAAGACGGAATGAGAGACGTTGTTAGAAATAACTTGCGATGTTCGACTGTTTACACTTATTAATATAAAGATTTATAATGTGTACAAATATGGCGAGCTATGAGTTCTTTTGAAAGAATGTTAATAGCAATGAATATTTTTATAAAATTATATATGTCTATATGTGAATTTGTAACGCAAATTCTTAATATAGTAACATTGTAAAATCTTGATTAAGCGAACTAATTGGGAAGAGGGAGCTTCTTTTAGCTCATCCGTCCAATAAAAAAATATTAAAGAAAAACTTTTTTATCACAATCTCCTTTTGCCTTTTTTAGCGTCAGAGGGGGGTTTCTTGTCCAGTACCCTATTCGCCCAGGTCGTTTGTCTCTTGCTAGTGTTATCATTTGTATGATATGTTATACAGAGAGGAAAAAAAAGTATAATTTTATCGTACGCTAAAAATTTTCGATTATGCTTTATAATCCAGAAATAGCAATACTTTTTGCAATTTATTATTACCATTATTTCCGCGAAGGTGGTCCCCTTTCGGGTTCCTGTACTGAGACCTGTTGCTATATTGTACCCTCTGGTGATAATAATTGTGTTAGAACAAAATTACACGTACAAAATTTAATAGACGATTATGTCGATAACTACGAGAAACTTTTTTTAGTTTAGTGTGTAAAAGTGGAGAAAGCCATGCAACAGATTTATCGAATGACTGATTTTTGTAACTTAGTTCGTAATCTTTAGGAAAATAAAACTTACGTCATGAATGTTTGGGACTTTTAATTTTCTCTGGAGACTTTTGTTTAAAGAACTGGTACCGCCATTACTGCTCGAAATAATTTAAACCAAATTAATACTTGAAAGCTTTATTCGTAGGCCTTAAATTAGCGTGTTTTATGACACTATTTTAGTGCAAAAATATTCTACATAATAACACACGTATGATAATTTTGCCGCTCCCCATACGAATGCTAAAATCACGCTGTGATATTAGCCTGGTTCTGAATTGCTTGAATGTACCAGTCGCGCATCTTTATGTTAAAGTTCTCAAGGTTTCAGCGTTTCTTAGCACCTTTACTTTATTACTACACTTTGCACCTGTTAAATATTTTCGAATGCAAATAGGTGAAGAAAAATGCGCAAAAAGTTTATTTTTAAATTACAACCATTACAAATATTTTAGTGTAAAATACAGGCTGTTAATTATTATTACACTTCTAAACAAAGTAGCATTTACTAAATCGCGTGACAATTTTTATTTCTATTTAGTAAACGGATCTTAATATAAAGAGTGTCCGAAATTTAAGACAAACTCTAAATCGTAGGAGATACAAGGTCGGTTAAATGGGACAACGTTTATAATTTATAGGGCAACTAAGTGATGTTTTATTTGGCGCACTCTAGTTTATCAGGTGCATCCCCTGAAATCTTAAATATGTGTTAAATAAGCAAAGTGCAAGTATTTTGGGTGGAACATGGAATATGTAAATAGCAGGTCCTAAAGATTATGCAGTCATGGGTACGTCGGAACTGCAAGCCATCTGGACCGCAGGTATATTGGTTACTGGGGCAAAGTTGCAAACTATAGTAAAATATTTCCCGTTATAGATAATTTCGGGGGTTTGCCCGTTTATAACTCAAAATATTTATTTAATCGAACGTGATAAATTGAATAATAAAGCTAATTAAAATTAAGATAATTTCAATGAATTATAATTAAAACTATTTAAAACTATTAAATATACTCCTGTCATTGTTTTAAGGTGGGGATAAAAAGGGTTACTATATTTTAACTAAATTTAAGTAGAGGAAATGTTAACGAATCACGAACAAATAAATCTACCATGCTGCATACGTCATAATTTGCTTTGAGTTAGAAACAAATACGAAAGAAAAATTATTAAAACAAAAGCCTATTCGATGCGGGGTGATGCACAGATTTTCTAAAATGAAGGGAGGATTTTGGAGAAGTGTATAAAAGATGTAATTCGCGAAAGTAAAAAGGACTTGACTCTTCGATTTTTATCCGAACCAGGACTGCAAGTCTTCCTTGCGTCCGTCCCGAGGAGCTGGACTTGTTTTCCTACACATACTAATTTTACTTGTCATTTTCTTGAGGATTTTTCCCGGCGTTTTGCGCTGGGAGCTGAATCCCAAGAAATTTCATTGACACGCTGGTCTACTTGACGAGTAATCGCCGACAGCTGGACTGTGCGTTCTTTTTTATCAAAATTTTCGGTACTAGTTCTTCCCGGCGAATCTCTCGCTGGGAGCTGAACGTTTCACGAATCAAAATTATTGACTGTACTTGAACGATTATTGTTAAAGCAACGGAGCCATTACACTCCGTTCAATAACTACAATAAAACCAACTATCGAGGTTGTAGAGATTTGAGAATGCTTGCAAATAACTGCAATAAATAAACGATTAAAAATCTTTAGTGTTTTATTTATTGCTGCTTTAAACCCATCTAGTGACTGGTGAACTAAGAGCCAACAACGTCAAGGGCCCAACCACAGCAACAGACGATCACGAGCTTAAGAAAAAAAGAGTTAAATAAAACAAAAAAAAAAGAAAGGAACCAAAAAATAAATAAAGTACAAAGTTACAATATACATTTCTATAAATCTACAATTAAAGCAAATATTGATATATTTTTTTTTGTGCTACATTTTTATATTTTTTTAATACACAATTATATCCGAAACAATTACTAATAGTCGCAACGTGATAAGGAATTTTGTGGGTCAATTACGCAACAGTCGACCCTGCCGTAAAGCAACTGCGAATTATCTTGACATGAAAATCTTTACAGTGGTGCAAACATCAAGCTCCTCTTATTAAGTCATATATCTCCATGGCAAACAAAGCGTTTTAAAAAATATGTGAAATCTCAAGGGAAAAAGGTCAGATCGTGCATATTAAACTGTGCACCCCTTAATCGTGCCGTATCTGCAATGCAGAATTATTTTATCTTGCTCCGCTGGGTCATTAAAGAACTCTTCAAAATTTCGTACGTGTTACAAATTCAGAATTAATTAGCTCTGGAAGAAGCGAATAACATTTGTATACTAATAATTATTACATGTGTACTTCGCTCGATAACGTTATTCAACATCTAGTCCAGGGGTTGTGAACCTATGACACGCGTACCAAGGGTGAGGAATTTTGTTGGCACGCAAACAATTTGTAACAACAAAAAAATACACCAGACTAACAAAATATTCATTGTTGTTTTGGTTTTAAAACCTTTCACTTGCAGAATGTAGTAAAAAAATACGCTTCTAAGATACACCAGATGGCTAGATGGACCGCAAGAAATGGAAACCAGGCAGCGAAAAACGACGATTGTTTTAACAAATGTTTACAGCGTCATGGTTACACTAAAGGAAGTAGATCTCATGCAAAACATAAAGCCTTATACATGAAATATTTTCAACACAACTCTTTAAATCTGTTAATAACCGATTGAATACTAAACGCAAGTAGCATGCTTCACGTAAATACGAAATTTATTTTTTACTCGCATTTTCACTTTTTAATTCTGTGTACTCGACGCAGCTTTAACTACGCTACAGACTGGGCATTTTTATTATCTGATTTACGGCCATCCTCATACTGGACGAACAAACCTGTACAATACTCGCTTTATGGGATTTCGTTCCAGATTACTGTTACAAGTTTTAAAACAAAAGCGGATGAAATATATCCGTCCGTTGTTATGGCGTGTATAGCAATAATACACTCGTAATTGTATGAATAAATTTGACTTTTACACAAAATGTAATTACATAGCTGCGTATTTAAGGTGTTTCGTTAAGTTTTTACTTAAAAATGCTGTCTATTAATTTTTTTTATCTAAATATGGTTTTTTTATCTCAAAAATATTCTGAAAAACGCTGCTTTAGCAAGAGCTGATGGTAATGCTGCAAATATTAGAGAAAACCCCAGAGTTTTAGAGCGGAATTGCTAATCATTATACCGGATAACACATGCATCCATTCAAGAAAAAGGTGGCCATTTAGAACGCATATTTGCAAGGATTGTTCTAAAAAGACTAAGTGCTTAATAGCATGTAAACAACATAAGCAGTCAGTAAAATAAAGTCCTTATTGTACTTCAATGTAATCCCCCCGTACTCTCAACAATGGTTCCAGCGCTTAATCCCTTTTTGGTACACTCTGATAAATCATTTCTGTGGTCCTGTTTAATATACTCATTACAGTATTATATAATTCCCGATCAAACTCAAAATGCCGTCTCCAAAGATTTTTCTTCAATTCTGGATATAGAAAGAAGTCAAAGGGGCTCAAATCCGGTTAATACGGTGAATAGGGGAGCACTTCAACTTTCAAATCTTGTGAAACTGGCTGCGTCGAGTCAGCTCGATGAGCAGGTACATCGTCTTGATGCAGAATCCAAGTGTTCGTACCATATTCTGGTCTCTTGGGAACAATCTTCGGCATAAGCCGGTTTTGATAACATCAGGATAATATTCTGCTTTGACAGTTATTGCTTCAACAACACAGTGATCGTAAATAATCTGTTTTTTGTCGAAAAAGATTAGGTGCGTCACTTATCCTGCACTTCCGCCAATTTTTTGGTTTAGGGCTTCCTTAGTGTTTACATTGTGAGCTTTCTGACTTTAATTCTGGGTCATAATGATAAAACCACGATTCATCACACGTTACAACCAGGTCTAAGAAGTTTGGTTCCCGTTTTAAACGATTTTGCCATTGCTCACAAATTTAAATCAGTTGTTGTTTTGGTTCATCTAAGAGCAAACGAGGAACCCAATTTGCTACCACTTTTCAGAACCCCAAAACGTTATAAATTACGTCATAACCTCCTCCGACACCAATATCTAACGTCAATGCAATTTCTCTGATTGTTAAGAGACGATTAGCTTAAATCATTTGATCAGTTTGGTCATGATATGCCTCGGTGTTGGACGTCGAAGGTCTTCCAGAACGAGGCTTAATTTCCACGCTGTTGCGGCCATTTTAACCTTTTTAACCCGTTAAACACACACACGAGACACAGTTTCGTCCATATAGGTATGCAGTTTTTATCATATCATAATAAAAAAAAAACCGTTGCTGATTTGTTAAGTTTTGCACAAAATTCTTCAGCACGCCTTGGCTGAGTTTTATATCCATGTTGGATACTGCACACAACCTGATCTTAAATGTTTTATTATTCACAACTCAAATATGCAAAGTCCTAAAACTTGCTGGGAAAGTTAACAATAGGTTTTGTTTGTTTGTTCCAGCAAGGCTATGTACCATCCAACGTACTACCAGGATTCTGCGCAGTATCAATATCGCGTTCCAGCACAGTCCCTGATAGTTCACCGAACTATTAGTCGGCTGTTCTAACTGTTATAAAATTAATACATGAACTAGTCAGTGCAACGTCAAAACAGTACGCGAATGAAGGCATGTTCTAGCGCTTGGATTTTTACACGCATGCACTGTTCATAACTAACGTGAGCTCTGCTAGCTATGCATCGCCCTCCAATCCCGTTTGGTACTGAATTCTTAGGTGTTTACCATTGCGATGCGCACATTCCTATGAACTCAATAGACACAAATGTCATTTACAGTTAGGCCAGTCGTAAAAGCGTTCCAACAACGGCTAATACTGGCCAATACATTTATTACTACATAGTTCACGCATACGAATAAACCAGTCCATGCACTAATCCATGGATTGCTTTTAAATCGCTTGTTGGAACAAACCTATTATAACGAACTATCATTAAAAAAAGTTACACACGTTAATAAGAGCTCTATGTAATAATTTATAACGAAATACCTTTGAAATTTAACAATCTACTTTTGCTACGATTTAGATTTACGAATTACTGTCGTTGGTTTAAAAAACGGACGTACATACTCGATAAAAATTTGTTCCTAATGTAATAAACCAGAGCTAAAATATCTTATGTAATCAATTTTCGCCTCTAAAACGAAATTAACAACAGCATAAATAGCAAACCAATTTTATTAAAACTTTTCGTTACATGATCCTCACTAATTTCGCACAAGCAACTTGGATTAAAACTTAAAAGTTCGCAGCGATGAAGGAGTAGTGGCTACAATAACGTACGGTACTCCCTCCAAAGTTTTACTCATCGATATTCTTGGTAGAACTTTGTTCTATTCACTACCGGATCCGCCTACTCCATCTAATCACAGGATTCGGAACGTCACAAAAAAGATCCTAACAGGAATGAACGCGGAAACGCAAAATTTTAACGAATTATTATGTGTATTGTACTTTCTCCAATAAAATTAACTGCAAACCACACAGGTTAATTAACTTAACTGATTATTTTTTATTTCCGTAGCGGTGCCGATAATTATAATGACAATGAAGTTTTAGATAGCAAATAACACTATGCAAATGTGCAAACCAAAGCATGTAAAAAAGTACACTGCTCAAAGCACTTAAAAGATATTTTTTGTGCGATCGTATTAGAAACAGTTGTTTGACGGACGCGTTAGCAACCATAAAGTAGGTACTGCATTTCCGGCCCTATCCTTAGCAACGGCCGAAAAAGTTTTTTCGGCCGCTACAGCGTACGAAAAAGATCATTTGCATTAACGGAAAGCGCATGTGCGTGTCTGAATATAAATTTTCTGAGATTATGGCTTTCTCGCTAAGGGTAGTGACGTAGAGGTCTTTAGGTATATTTTCGTATTGATACTGTCACTGAATACTGAATAAAAGAATATTGTTGATTTACGTATGTTCTAAGTTATGTAATTAATAATTAATCAATGTTTAAATTTATGAATAAAACATTACAATCGCACAAAAAATGTTATTTTAATTATGTACAGAATTATGCAAGTACGTTTCCACCGCTAACAGCATACGCCGTCATCTGTCAAAGACAGAATGTCACGTAGTTTCTAACCTATATTTTTGAAAAATACTAAAAATTTAAATTTTTTTATCGCACAAAAAATTTAATATGCACCTCGGCCAAAACGTACTTTTCCGGCCGCGTCTGGTTTGCTGGCTGAGACGTTTTGGCCTTGATACATAAATAACTATTACATACTAATTGCATACTTTAAAGATTTGAGCAGTATAGTTAATAAATCTTGGTATTCAAATTAACTAACCACTTAAATAAACAAAATTCTAGAATCAAGTTGAGAATGTATTTAAAAGTGTGTAAATTATACATTACCATTACAAGCAAAACCACATGACAAGTCCATATCGTACCTAAAACAAAAAAATATGCTTAGTTTTTATAAAACTGTTTCCAAAATTAATTTTCTATACCGGGTGTAAATGAAGTGTGGTACACCCCTTTTTCTCTTTAGTTTTGATTTTAGATAAATGAAATTTTAGACATATAATATGTGCAAAAAACCTGATTTTTTGAGCACATGCATACAATTATTTCACTTCCGGTTTCACCGGTAATGACCCGAACTTTGTTATTTTAATTGAAACACGCCGTATATTTTTACATTTTTGGAAAGAGAACGCGACTTTGGATACAACTGCACTATTTTCGTTAATTTTTATAACCTCAAATAATTTTGAAAACAAAATTTAATTTTTTATTAAGTGTGCCATGACCTGCATAAATTGATTTTGTTATTTCAAAAATTGTCCAAAATCCGTTTTTGTAAATTTTGATTGACATTTAGGTTACTTTAATCGACTTTAAAGGTTGCGGAATCGGTTTTTTGACAAAAAAAACAATTTTTTTAAATGGAACTTTGGTGGTACAAGAGGTTATTTAAATGGAGCATCTTCTAACGAATCCATCGATACCAATAACTTGTATTTTTATTCAGAATCTGCTTTAAAAACTTCAAATTATTGTTTAGATTTATAAAGAGATCCTGTTAATCGCAGTAGACTGTGCATAACTGCAACAAATCATTCAAAACAAAACCAAAGGGGCTACGGAAGATCGCTGTGGAAACAAACAAATGCTTGTTTACGTGTTTGTGCGTCATTGCGGTGAAAGAAAAATAATTACACATTCATTAAAAAATTGCAACTTAATAAAAAATTTAATTTTGGTTCAAAAATTATTTGAGGTTTCAAAAATTAACCAAAATAGTGCAGTTGTATCCAAAATCTCTTCCTCTTTCCAAAAATGTAAAAATATACAGGGTGTTGTTCCATTTAAAATAACAAAGTTGCGGTAATTTCCGGCGAAACCTGAAGTGACACAATTGTGTGCATGTACTAAAAATATTCGGTTTTTTGCATAGGTATATCATATGTCTAAAATTTCATTTATCTAAAATCAAAACTTAAATAAGATTGTAAATGTCAGATCTGTATTGTTTTAACGTCATTTTCTTTTTGATGACAAACAATAACTTGGTTGTTTTATATGTACGTCATATTTAGTAATAAATCTACCTTTTAGGGTTGTTGTTAACGGGCAGAAATAAGCCATAAAAATGGATTTAATAAATAAAATAGGGCTCGCGTTTAAATTTTGCATAATACCTGTCAAATTTCCAGACTAGTCCTGCACAAAATAAAATAAAAATGTCCATTCACACAACGTACTATTAAATAAGCTAAGTAAAAATAAACAGCCCTATTCAAACTGCATTAGTAAGTAATAAGTAAGATTTTGAATATATACATATCTGTACACTATAGAGGAGTGCATAGTCATGGCACAGTTCAATTCGGTGATGGACTTCTCTAAAGGCAATCACTAAGTAATTAGTTTGTAGGTCCACGACTGATGGAAATCTCGTTTTCGCAATTTATACCCAGTCTTCTGAAGATGAAATTCTCCCGCATATAGATATACAATGGGTCTTAAATACACACCAAAGATCAAAGCAAATATTTGTAAAATGTTACTTTACAACGGGCACATGATTTCACGAGCAAATATAATCATTAACCTGAAAACGATAGCCAAACTTAAAGGAAATGCACAAAATATTGTATTTTCCAATACATCTCATTTATAAGCTTTGTATGATTCAAGCTCAAATATTTTCTTACATAACATTTCATCCATTAAATTACATTCGTGTTTATATAGTCAAATTTAATCTGTATAAATAATTACTACAGCTATATGTTGATAGTATATTACATAACAAGAGTTGTAAGAAGCATATTACGGACGAGTGGAAAAGTTGCGCGCGAAGCCGCGTAGCGACGTGCGTAATTGCTTTACAACTCGTGTTATGTAGCTTACTTTTTCTACGATCACATAATACCTACGATTTTAACGGCTTTTTGGCTAATATACACATCTAATTACGTTGTCTTGTCCATTTTGACGTAAGCCTACTTTGTCATTTCTAGATAAGTGTGCGTTTTGCTTACCGTGCGTTATAACTCTCTTACTGGGCATGCAGGAAGTGTTTGACGTGAGTCTACTTTGATAATTTCTTTAAAAAACTGTGCTTTCTGCTTACTATGCATGCATGCTGTGCGGTAAGAGTCATTTACATTAATGGTCGTAGAAAGATAATATTTAAAATATTTGGTTTTCAAGAAATTTAAATAAATATGTAATCTTAGTAAAATATTCACTTAAAAACATCCCCAAGGACCACGTAGGTAGAAACAAAAAGACATAATATCGGTTATTCCTGGTTGATTCATCTCAAAGAGCTTTGAGAAGAAATATCAAAAGTATTTCTCTAATTTATCATCGTAAATATAGCTTATTTACTAGATACTAATATAATATTCTGGCATAAAACTCGACTTGTTTAGGTTAAAAATGTACTTTAATAGTGTTTGTAAAGCCAAAACTAGAAAAAATAAAAGACCTTAACGAAACCCCTGCAAAGACGCTATGATTTGAGAAGTTGTGGTATATCTGTATAACTAAATCTATGCTACTTGCAACCGATTTTACAAGAGCCTCGTTTTTCGCGTTTTTCTCCGGAACCGTTTAGATTTTTTTCAAAATATTTGCACCATTTTACTTGCAAAAGATGCGCGCATTGGTAAATAGAAGAATTTAGATTTTGTCTCTGACGGTTTCATGGTTAACGCGATCGCAAAAACTACCTTTATTATTTAACTTTTCAATTTTTCCCCTATTTTTCCAAAGGAAATGGTCAGTGGCACGTATAACTTTGCAAAACATTTAGTTTTGATGTTCTTGTACAATAAACACAGCCTTGATCAGATTCCTTGGAAAATGCTGGTTTAGATGTATATTTTCAAACAATAGGTAGAATTTATATCTTAACGTCATGTTGGTATTTTTTCTAATTTTATGATACAACAAAAATAAATAAATGTTAAGATTTCGTAGCGATGTAGAATAGACAGCTTCAATTCTCCAAGCAATAGCTGTAGAAATACTTATTTTATAGGTGGAAGTAAAGAAATAACTATGTTAGCAAGCTTTTATTTAGATTGTTTTATCCATTCTTTTGCTCCAGATTCTGTTATTTGGTCATGAAATTCTCTTAACATATCGCAAAATGTGTGCTATATCCGGGCTTATCGCATTAACATCTTCAGTGAAAACAATTTTAACAAGCAAGAAAGTAGTTTAAGGTCAATAACATACTATCAAAGTATATTCATATAATTTTTGCTTCATTTTAAAAATAGCGCTAGTCACATTTATGTAATTTTGAGATATTAAATCTTTTGCATTTTAATGTATATAAAAATATTTATGCCAACTGTAGAGAAATTGACTTGTATTTGTTATCTGGATTACTAACATTTTTCTTTGTATACATAATCTCTCACAGACGTTGACGAATCGCCATTTTTTATTACTCTAAAGTGACTTACACTTTCAAAATTAATAGTTTATAAAAACTACGGACTTATGTTGATTTTGTACGATGTGTTTTACTGCAGTGATGTTTGATAAGACTGTTGTTTAAGAGTACATTATAAGTAATTTATATAATATATTTTAATCTAACCAGGAAGGGTTACGATTTGTTGTCGCTAGAATCTGATCAAAGCTGTGTTTATTGCATCCAGAACATCAAAATTAAATGTTTTGCAAATTTAAACGTGCCCCTGTCCATTTCCTTTGGAAAAATAGGGAAAAAACTGAAAACTTGAATAATATAGGTCATTTTTGCGATCGAGTTGGTCATGAAACCGTCAGAGATAAAATCAAAATTCTTCTATTTACCAATTCACGCATTCTTTGCAAGTAAAATGGTGCGAAGTTTTTAAAAAAATCTTTAACGGTTCCGCAGAAAAAAATTAAACACGAAACCCCTGCAAAATTAGTTTAAATGTTCTTGATGCAATAAACACAGCCTTGATCAGATTCTAGCGACAACATACCGTGACCCTCCCTTGTAAGTTTATTTAAGTATTTTTACTTTATCATTAATATTCATAAAATTTACTATAACGTACTTGTTTATTCATTAAAATAGAACAACATGTTATCGTAAATATAACCAGTTTATTTCATAGAAGTGCATTCCTATGACTGAAAACAACAAAAAAAGCACTTCGAAATGAAAATATTTCTCGGGTAGAAATTGTCAATAAAATCAGCAATTCCTCACTACAATACATCCTTAAAAATGTAGCGAAGAAAATAACGATTTCGTCTCCATACAATTTTGTTTGTATATTTCCGAATTCGACGTTTAATTGGGCGAGAAAGCAACATATTGTTCACGATTCAGAACAGAAGATTCAATCGTTGCCGTGAATTTATTGAATTTTTTTTAGACAAGACTAATTCCGTCGCAAAGAAAACAACAATAAATTTAATTTCCGGCGACTGCATCCCAAGCTGTTTTTAGGATACAAAGAAATAGGGGGCGTAATAATCCGCTCTAGAAAGGAGCAGAATGAACCAGACTGTCTAGGGCAGGCGTGATTACATTCGAGAAAAAAAAATAGGACAGTAGGTAGTTTATATTAACCTTTTCCATACAAATGCAACTTCCTGATTTATGTACTACTATTAACAAAGTTATCTTGGCCATATTACTCACATAAATTGAGCCAAATATGAAGCATTTGTAGGGTATCCTGATAACTACAATAGTTGGCAAAAATCTAGGTGACTTAAAATTAAATACTCCTAGGTTACGTTACACATGTTGGATTTTTGCATTAGGTGAACATTAAAAATACAATTATACAGGATGTCCAACTAGTGTGTATTTTCATCACATCTGGTTTATTATAGGTAAGATTAAAAATATTGGAGACAAAATTTGTTGGACTACATAATCTAAAATTATTTTCAGCTATGTTTTGTTATGCACTGTGCACCGATATGTAACTTTTTACTTTAAATACATTTTTAATTTTTTAGATTTCAAATTAAGTTTCCTTTCCAAGATGTATGAGGTTTTTTCGTACATAAAATCAATATTTTTTGAGTTATTTGTTTTTTTTATATTGTCGGATGCAGATCTTCAATAAAATATTCATATTTAGCGATTTAAAATTGTCAGTAGTAATATGAGGGATATGAAAATTATCGATAATTTTTGGTAAATATACCCGAATGCGTTGAGCTGAAAAAAACACGAGTGCACGAAGTGAACGAGTGATTTTTTCTGATTCAACTTGCATGAGTGAAGATTTGTCAAAAATTATAGATTATTTGCAAATGCACGAGTTATATTTTCTCAGAAAATTTCCTTCACCTAACCCAACTGTCAAATTAAATGTGTGTTATGTCAAATTTTACAAGTACTGCCAGAGTGGGTCAGGGGTGTGGTTTAATCTATATCAAAGTTACGCTACTGGACGCCGAAATTCGTCAAAAAATTATCAAGACCAAAATATTTGATTCCCTCTCTAAATTTATATTTTCGACCAATCACAAACTCAGATTTCTTAGAAACGACCAATTTGTGTTTAATGTCTAAGGCTAATTTATCTCAAGTTATTGCTGTTTTAATGACAATTTGTTAGTAAATGTGCAAAATTTGGTAGATTTAAAACGATAGGCTGTAAAAAAATACCAAAAAAATATTTAAAGTAATACGTTTAATTTCAATATAAATCTTAAGCTGTACATTTTCATTACATTACGTTACATTGCGAACAGTACATTTATTTCTCATCCAAGTACTAATGGGAATGGGTCCATAGAGCAATTTTTTAGATTTCCGAAATTTCTAACGTTTTTAGGATTTTGGAACAGAAAAGTGTAAAAAATTTCTAAAACGGGCGGAAAACACTATCATAACCCAACATACTGACCACCTCGTCTTAAACTTCTATCTATTTTATATTTACATTTTTTTAAATTTAAACTTCGCCATAATTTTTGCCTTAATTAAATTGCTCTTAAAATCTCACTTTGAGCCTCATATTTGGGACACCTTGTATATATAATAAACTTATCGATGGTTAAAACTCTCTAGCAAAATTGGTTTAATCAATTTTCATATGGTAAAAATGTTCGTCTTTTAAAAGATTATAACCAAGAACTACGCTATAGGAAGAAAGACGAATGGATGCGGCTTCTAGAATGTTCGAGATGCAATTAAACCAGGTGGTTACGTTTTACTGTCGCATCCCCATAACGTTGTTATATTAAAAATAAACTATTGAAAACCTTATATTTTTGTAGGTCCCAAGTAGTTCTCTATAAAATAACGTCCAAATGTTTTTAATAATAAAATGAAATCAAAATGTTCTAATATAATAAAATATATCAGACCTCTTCTTATTTAATATGACAGAAAATTAAATCTACATACCATAATACACAAAAAACAAATTGAGGAAAAAAATGGAGAAAAATGAATATTAAAATTATTTATTATTTTTCATGCATTTTTTACCACATTTGGGTAAACACTGGTGCGAAAAAACGAAGAGCAATGTAAAGCAAAAAAATGTTTATTTAATAAATAAGTATACAGGTTGATTCAGTACGAATTTCGCACCCCTACAACTTCGTTATTTTAAGAGCCAACACCCATGACCTCAAATTTTTGTATATCGTGAAATTCTTTATCGAATGATGTTCAAATGTTTTTTCTACGATCCAATATGTTGGACTGATGATAGTCAATTTTTTTTAACTTACATGGAATACTTTTTTTTATTGATTCAAATAGAGAATGATATCCTAAATCCGATAGCGCATTAAAAAAATAAGCATACCTACATGGAAATTTTTTTGTGAAAAACGAGTTTAAAAATTATTTTTTATTTTCCACAAAATCGTATTTGACTAAACAAAAAACGATCGATGTAGTAATTGACATTTTATAACTTGTCTAAAAAAAGTTATAAGGGTGCGACAGTCAAACTAAAAAAGCCTGTATAGGAAAGAGGATAATCACAAATGTATATAAATAGTTTGTTGAGGACAGAATAATACCTTTACTATATTCATTATAATCGAATGTTTTTAGAAAGTCCAATAATAATAGGTAGTTAATAAACACGTTTACTTGGTTCAGTATTATTTAATTTTATAGAAATTGAATAATGAGCTTCATGACAAGACATTTCGTGTTATGAAACTGCAGGAAAGATCCCCGAATAATTATTACCATATTACTGTCTTACTGAACATTTTGTTAAAATGCATTGCCATAGCTGTACGGCCCTCTGCACTTATTGAGGTTGCGTGGCAGGAGTTTCGTCGTAATTTTGGGCCATAAATTTTAAAAATGGCAATTCTGGAGTGCCGTAACACTAATTTATAGGATCAATCAATAATAAGCAGTGATGTGAAATGACGGTCATTTATGATTGTGACGTCATGACCGTCATGACCGGTCATATGACCGTCATTTATTATTGTTTTTATAACAATGGTATAAAATTAATATATGTAATAGGAATAATAAATAAAAAGCAGAATTATTAGTATCAGTATCTCTATCTGGGTATTGTATTCCTTCAGAGAAGGCTCTAGAAGTCGAGGGAGTTGAAGGTGATTTTGGACTACTTATGCTGAGAGCTAAACATTTTTTAATAAAATTTTTATTTGAGTTTAAACTTTAATTTTACATGCTCTGGGCATTTCTTGCATGTTGTAATTAAATGTTCTGCCATTCTAGTGGCATGTAATCCGTATCTCTCTACAAAATTGGCAACCATAAGTAGCTACCTTTTGCTGCGAACTTGCAGGATAACGTACAAAAAAGTAAAATACCTTCCCTTTTCTCCGCATTGTGTTTAACAACTTTCAGAATACTTTATATAGTGGTATTTACATTTTTATTAACGATATTGCAATTAAGATTAACACAAATCAAGTGACAACCACCATGTAAACTTAAAACTGTAATTTTTGGAGGTTAGAATAACTGTCATTTGGAATTTTGGAGGTTAGAATGGTCACGGTCATTAAAAATCATTGTGACGTGACGTCATGACCGTCATGACAAACTGTCATGACGCGGTCATATGACACACTCACATCACTGATAATAAGTGTTCCTGATTGTCCAAATAGATAGCAACTAGGGATAGATTTACGCGCCAGCGTATCCGATACGCATGCGATTTATTAAGCACGAAATGTAGAATCGTTGAATCTAAAATTGAAATTCTTGAAAATGTTTGCAACGAAGAAAATGGTATTTACGGGTTGATAAGTGTTAAACGATTTATTTTAAATATAAATAAACTTACTTTTAATTAAAAATGTCTTGCCTTATTTTTACGAAGAATTGCTTTTTAAGCAATATTTACAAATTTCGAGACTTCTGTCTCTTCATCAGTTAAAAAAAAATCAAAACTGTACAGATTTTCATTAAAAAGCGATTAAAAATGCAATTTCTTTGATGATTAAGGGCAGGGTTGATAAAAATCATGATTTTTTTTAAAAAAATCAAAAAAATCGATTTATTTGATTTAAATCAGATTTTTTTGATTTAAATCAGATTTTTTTAAAATTAAATCCAATGTTCATATTTGCATGCTATTTCTGTTTTGTGCTAATATATTTAATAACCAATATATTTAATTCATTGGAGAATTTTGTTAAAATAAAAAATTAAATATAATGAATAAAAATTTCGAAAAAAATCAGTGCTAAATAGTGATGTTATATATAATTAAGTCTTTGTCTTAACAAGCAATAAACAGTATGATTAATATATTTATATTTCAAAGTGTAGTATATGATCTACAAAACCATGCTTGCTATTCATCATCAACTATATGTGACCTGTGATCGAATTATATGCCTGAAAATACTTGTCTAAACATGCAAATGCAGTTTTGTATGTAAGGTTATCCCAGATTCTGTTATTCAGTTCATTTTAGTTAGCAAACGTGTACACATCACATAAATAAACGCAACATAATGTCAGGAAGGAAAAGGGATAGTGTTTGGCAACATTTTATAGAAAAATCAAACAAATTGAAAGGGAAAGCTGGGAGCAGAGCAGTTTGTAAATATTGCAAAGAAGAAATACAAGGTCTGGTACAAAGATTAAAAGCACACCGTGAAAAATGTCAGAAGAAACAAATGCATATGAATGAAGTTACTGAATGTAATACAGAAGATACTGACACAGATTCTAATCCTACCACCATAGAAACAAGTCAACCGAAAGAGTTTTTTGATCCACAACCTAGTACGTCTAGAATGGATACAAATACAAATATAAGCTCACCACCTGCTAAAAAAAAAAAAAAGAAATGACTGAAAATTTATTAATGAAATCATTTGTAGTGCGTACTTCTAACGAGTTAAAGAAAAATCTTGATAGACAAATCGCAAAAGCTATTTATGCGACAAATAGTAGTTTCAGATGTATCGAACAACCGGAAGTGATAAAAGCAATCGAAATGTTACGGCCAGGTTATTCACCACCTTCTAGGTTCGCTGTATCTTCAACATTATTAAATGAAGTGTACATGGAAGAAAAAGAAAAATGTCTTGCAAAATTAACAAATAGTTCGGTTTGCCTTTCCTTAGATGGTTGGTCAAATGTACATAACGAACCGATAATTTTCGCTACTGTAACAACAGATTATGGATCAACCTTCCTCCTTGAAAGTATAGATACATCAGGACATGCACATACAGCCGATTATTTAACAAGTATAGCAATCAGTTTAATAAATAAGTGCAAAACTCAATATAATTGTGCAGTTTCAAGTTTCGTTACAGATAATGCAGCTAATATGAGCAAAATGAGAGAAAACATTAAAAATGAAGTAACCGATGTAAATGTGATAACCTATGGATGTTCAGCACACATTCTAAATTTACTTTCCAAGGACTTGCAGATACGCGATATTAAAGAAAATGTTGTGCATGTTGTTAAGTATTTCCGTAATAATCATTTGGCAAGTGCTAAATATAAAGCTGCCGGAGGTAAGGCGTTAATATTGCCTCAAGACGTAAGATGGAATACTCTTGCAGATTGCTTGGAAATATTTACACAAGAATGGCAGAAATTGTTACAAATTTGTGAAGAGAACAAAGACCAAATTGATTCTTTAATATTCCAAAAGGTGTCTAACATTAAACTGAAACGATCGGCAGAAGATTTTTTTAAAATAATAAAACCAATTTCCGTAACTTTAGACAAATTACAAAGAACAGATGTATTTTTAGCTGATGCTGTAGAAGCATGGAAAGAACTTGAGGCTGTTTTTGATGATACTATTACATTAAATATTAAACAAATGGCTGCATTTCAAAAACGATATGCTCAAGCTTTGACACCGTACCATTTTTTGGCTTATTTATTAGACCCTAGAAAAACAAAATTTCCTTTAAAATATAATGAAAAAGACGCAGCTTTAAAAGTAGCAGCAGAAAGTTACCCACACAGTGGTTTATTACCCATAATAATAAAATTTGAAGCTAAATCTGATCCATTTCAATCTGTTATGTTTAGTGAGGAAATTATTAATAATGTTACTCCAATACAGTGGTGGAAATCACAAAAAGATGTTTCCGATATTAATAAAGTGTTGCCAATATTAACACAACTAATGTGCAGTGAAACTTCTTCGGCCTCAGTTGAAAAAATTTTTTCAACATTTGGATTGGTCCATTCGACAATAAGAAATAAACTGGGAACTGAAAAGGCTGCAAAACTGGTATTTTTATTCCAACATTACAATACCAAAAATTTATAAATGTATATTATTATATATTATTTTAAATGAATTACGTTTCGTTACGTTACGTATAAGTATGTATTTAATACGTATATACATATAAGAACTGTTGTTTTTTTTTAAATACTTATATACATAAATACCATATACCTAATGTTTTTTTTATTTGAGAAAATAAAATTTTGTTTTGTTATTAATGTTTTATTACCTACTCATATAATAAGTGATTTAAATTGATGTTTTTTTTTTCACTTGATTTAAATCGTGATTTAAATCAATGATTTTTTTTTAAAAATCACTTGATTTAAATCTGCTCAACCCTGAAAGGGTCTTCTACTAGAGCAGGGCTGTCCCAGTTCTGTATGCGTACGCGCCATTTATTTTTCTCTAAAGTTTTAGCGGGCCACAACTGAGTGTAAAGTCTAGAAGGTAAATCAGCTGGTTATGTATAAATATAAAGGTTAGGTTGAATGATTTTTTGTTAGATGTTTGGGGGCTACAAAAGTTCTTTTGCGGGCCGGATGTAGCCAGCGCAGCGGGCCGCCAGTTGGACAGCCCTGTACAGAGGTGTCAAGGCTATGGCGATGGCTCCTCTTCCTGTCTGTCATTCTCTTTCTGGTTTGGTTCCATGGCAGTCCTTTTTTTTCTTAGTATGTTTGCTGTCTCAATATTCCACGTTTTTCTGGATCGTCCGCGTCTTTTTCTTTTTGCTTCTTCCATCTCCTACATCACTTTCACAGATTTGTACCTTTCCTTCGTATTAGATACATGCCCGAACCTCCTTAGTTGGTGAGTCAGTTTTTTCCAATACAGTTTTTATTTTGAGTTTATTTCTTATCCTTTCACTTCTTATTTTGTCGATTTTTGACACACCTTTAACGTTTCTTAGTATTTTAATTTCACACTCTTTTAATGCGTCTGTTTAGACCTATGATTCGCAGCCATACATAAGCACTGGTACTAGGACATTTTCAATTATTCTGGTTTTAGTAGTTTCTTCACTTCTCTTTTACTGATTTTAAAGGTTTGTAATAAATACCATACAGTGACATTACTCTGCTGGTTTTGTTAACCATTTCTGGTTCAATTTTGCCAGATTCGTCCAGCAATGCCCCTAAATATTTCAACTGTTTTTTTTTACTTGTAATTTTTCATCCTGCACTATTTCTACATTTTCTGTATTCTTTGCTATCATGATAATTTTTGCTTTTTCTTAATTCATTTTCAAACCAAATGTTTTTAAATTATCTGTCCAATTTTCAAATCTGTATTGCAATTTTTCCTTTCTCTTTGCAAGCAGGATTGCACACATGAGTTCATACATTCTAATTGGCACTAGTTTTCCATAACCTAGGTGTGCTTCCATTGTTGTATGGTTTAATTTTTTTTGAGATGTCATCCATCATCGTTATGAACAGTACTGGATCAGAATGCTTCCTTGTTTAACTCCCTTTGTTGCATTGCCTTTTATTCTCAGCACATATTCGGTTTTGTGATACATACTTTGCACTACCTTGGTCATATTGTCACAAACTTTATTATCTTTATCGTCTTCCAGATTTCTTCCCTTTGTGTCCTACCAAAGGCTTTCTCCAAGTCTATTTCACATACCAAAAGTTTGTTATTGGTGTATTTTTTCGGTTATTTGTCCCATCTAGAGACCCAACCTTGGGTTGATCTTCGTGTTTTGAATTCTGCTTGATTATCTCCCATAGCTGTTTCTACTATGGCTCTGAGTCTTTCTCCAAATTTCGCTGTACATTGCAGTGACAGTCCTCTAAGGTAAACAATAAGAAACACACTCGCACGAGATAAAACTGTATCCATACATGCAATTTTATTATATCGTAACATAAGTTTTCCACAAAATTGTACACAAACCTTTGCCCGATTTTTATATCCTGGGTTGCAAGCAACTCGATCTTAAATATTTCATTAATCAACATTTTGTGAAACTTGCTGGGAAAGCTAACAATATAACAAACTGTTTTTGAAACTATTCCACATTATTTTACACAATCCCCACATATTAACACATTGGTTTAAGTTTGTACCGGTAGGAATATGTTATTCTCAAGTAAATATTAAAATAATTTAAAGCAAAAGCTGCATCATGAACGCCATGTACAAAGCAGATCTGCTAATATAAAACGAAATTAAAATTTTAGAATTTCATAACACCCCAACAATATAATTTTCAACAAATTAAAAGTCGTCTTGTGAACGCTGTATTATTCTCAAACTTAAGACTAAAAATGTAATTCAGAGCTCGGTCGATATTGTCAAAGCCTTTAGTTAGCTGAAATTCAAAGGTGAGTTTTCGATAACAGATTGACATTTCAATTTACGGAGAACAAATGTTAGCAAAGTTCAGAGCTGACCGCCGCGCCGACCCGTTCGGATTTAACATGTATATGAACAAAATACATCATTTGCCAAAGCATTTCTCGGTGGTTCGATTTTCAAAGGTCTGCATGAACAATCAAACAAGCTACGTTACTCCGAACCGGCACGGTATTAATCGTTATTTAACTAAATCAGAAGCGGGTCGTAGTTAACGTACGCGAATTCTTTGAATTTCTATATCAACCGAAGCGCATTAATTACGCACCACCTCTAGACTGTCTGCTAAATTGATTTTTACGGCGTTCTTTTTGCGCGGGCGAAGGAACAGAACCGATGCTAAAAAAGGCGAACAAAAACAACAGCTTAAGTTAAATACTGGTGCCTGTTGTAACTTTTTAGGTGACAAAAGGGCGGCTCGGATCAGAAGAATACGGCAGTCTGCAAGAAAAACTAATTGCGATGTGAAACGTGACACGTGTAATGCAGACGACAATTTAAATCTGCAGAAAAAACCTGGTTGAATAAAACATTTCGTCATTAAACTAAAAATGGTCCAACCGCACATCACAGCTGCATGAATGATTGAATAATTATACTATTCGTTATGCAAACAAGCTCCAATTTTACACGTAATGCATGTAATTATTTCTAATTATATCACTGCAATGTGTAGTGTTTGCCAATGTCATAATTTAATTGCGTAATATTGAGCTATGAAAAAAAACACCAAAAAAGCAATAATCAAAAACGAAATGGATTAAAAAAACAGACCGTACGCCTAAAAAACGAAGACGAAATGGCTGCACTTGTGCTATCGTAAGAATTTATTAATAATGGTTGTGTAATTAAGTAACTAGTGTAATTAGGGGATTTGGTGAAAGCGGCATATGCAACATTAGAAGCAGAGGAACAAAGTGATTTTCGTGCAGGCCGATCATGTATGGACAACTTATTCTGTCTAAAACAATTAATAGAGATGAAAATAAGTACAGGAAGAGATCTACATTTACTTTTCATAGATCTCACAAAAGCCTACGATAGCGTGCTTGTCCTGGAATTGTGGAAAGCATTAGAAAATAAAAAACGTAAGTAGTAGAGTAACTAAAGCCATCCAAGAACTATACAGAGACACTAAAATTAAAATGAAAATTGGAAGATCGACATCGAAAGGACTAAAACAAGGGTTGCTTGTCCCCGACACTATTAAAAATATACATTGAACACTCCTTGAGAATATGGGGAAAAAATGCAAGACATGGGGATAAATATAGGAGAAAGCAATATATACACTCTCCAATTTGGACGACCAGGTTGCTTACAGCCCAAGATAAACATGACCTCCAATACATGACATGGAAAGTTAAAGATGAATACGAAAAAACGGGGATTTTAATGAATATGAAGAAAACTAAATAACTTTGTATTGGGGGAAAATCCGATGACCTAGAATGACAAAGAGGAGACAAAATATCTCAATGCAATGGCTACCAATACCTGGTTGTCAAAATTCAAGATGATGGAAAGGATGAAAAAGAAATTCGACAACGAATAGGACAAGGAAGAAGAAGCATGAAAAGGCTAAATGGAATATGGTGGAGTAAAGAAATAACAAAGAAGAGAAAATTAATACAACACATACAACACAGTTATTAAAAGTATAGTATTGTATTGAGCAGAAGCATGGTGGTAAACAAAAGCAGATAAAAGAAGGCTGGAAGCTCTGGAAATGGATGACCTAAGAAGATCGTGTAGAATGTCTAGACTAGATAGAGTACCGAACACAACAATTAAACAACTTATCGAACTGAGGAAAACTATAATACAAGAGGCAGAAAGACGACAATTAATTTGGTACGGACATGTAAGAAGGATGGCAGATCATCGACTGCCAAAAGTAACGCTGAATTGGATTCCTCCTGAAAGGATAAAACGAGGCAGACCTAGGAAGAGAAACTCCCCAATCAACGAAGGTGTAAATCTACCACAAAGTCTTTAATCCCATACTCATCTATGAATTTAAATCATAAACCACAATCAAAAAACTACAAAACCGTATCAGAAGTTTGGAAATGAGGTTAAAAATGAGGTTTTTAATGAAAACTGCACATAAAACGCGTAGGGACAAAATTAGAAACGATACCCATAAAGAAAATCTAGAAGCACAACCAATGGAAAAAAACATCCAGAAGGCACAACTAAAATTGCAAGGCCATTTGCATAGAATTGAAGAAGATATGATGTCCAAGGCAGCATATGAAACGCGAAGTGAAGAAAAAACCCGAAAAGAAAGACCAAGGAAGGACCTGGGAATGAGGAGAAAAAGCAACAGAAGGAGCGAGTGGAGTAAGGTTAGAGAGCCAGCTAAACACTGAAAAGATTGAGAAAAGCATACAAAAAAAGTCCAAATCCATAAAAAAAAAAGCCGCACCCCAACGGTAACAATAGGAGAAGACGTAAAAGCTTTCGATAAAGTGCTATGATAGAAAGAACCCCATCACAAGTCATCCAATTAATAATATCCATATACCAAGATACAAGCTATTACTCCTAAGACTTAAAAAAATTTAGTGTGATATGCAAATTATAAACACGGTGGGCCTCAGAAAAGCAGCCCGCCTCTAATGCTGATGCCACGCTCTTTGGAGGAGGCAGTAGCCTCTTGTTCTCTGTCTGGCAACGTGGTGTCGCCCCGTGTGCAGTGTTCCAGCTTTTTTTTTAAATATGACAAACATTTAGTTTAGACACTTTTATTCAAATAATTGTCTTCTGCGTGTGTTTTTAATACACATCAGAATTTATTTAGAAAGGGTTAAAACAAATTGAAGACCTTAGTGCAAGAAGGGGATATGTGCAAAAATGTAAAAAAAAAAACTTGTACAGAAATGGGTTTTAAAATAAGCGCTTTTCATATGGTGAAAATGTGGATAAGTAGGGCTTATAAAAATTATTTTTCTAAACCCTACTTATCCCACATTTGCACCATATGAAAAGCGCAAATTTTAAAATCCATTTCTGTACAAGTCTTATTTTTTTACTTTTTTGCACATATCCCTTTCTTGCACCAAGGTCTTCAATTGTTGGCGCTACATAGTTTAAAGTACGGCCCTAATTTAAATTCCAAAATAATACAGAACTGAAACTGAAGAAGCCGACTTTAAAATAGTATTATTTGGTCGAAAGAATAGTCAGATATTATTTGCCTTACGCATCACTTTCATAGCACAAATAATTTTGTAAATTCCTTCTCATTTGTAATTTAACTTTCTTATGCCAATGGAAAGGACTAAAATATGAACGAACACAATAAGTAGAAGTTTTTTTGCAGTTAATAATTCATGTCATTAGTCAATGTAAAAAACTATTTTACATTTTGACAATTCGGTATTAGTTTATTTTAATTTCTTGCGAAATTTATGCGCTAATCACGGTGTCAGACTATGACAGTGTTACCAACAGCCTAATCAACATGTGCGTGAAGAAACACCGTGCAATAAATCAGCTTAAATGAACGTATTATCCCAAATTAAACCTGTTGATTTTAAGATTCGTGTTTCTTATATAGACCTTGGCATGCGATAGGAAACAATAAAGGCAATGAACCTTTCATATACATTGGTCGATCCAAGGTCAGCCATAGCTGCTATCAATATTATGTTTAGTATCCTCTAGCTTTGATGTCTTCATCAAGACAGCCGCGGACGTACTCTGTAATTTGACGGCGATCGTTTTAACCGTGATGACTGTAGCTAGTCAAACCGCTGCGCAAATTTATGTTCTCTCGCGTCGTAACTACAACTTATGATTGAGTTAACAATTGAACACTGTATAAGTCGATAGTTACATCGTGCAAGACATTAGTTTTACTTAAATTGCTTTTTACCAGCGGTTCTCCACGTTTCATTGGTTTGGAACTGTTTTTGAAATGTGTTTAGCATTTTTTTTTTGGTGCTATGATTCTACGAAAATAAAATTAAAAAAGTTGGTATCAGGACGTGAAAAAAAAATAAAAGCATATTTTGCTTTAAAAAAGGTAAAACCACAACGATTTGAGAGGTTTACAAAAAAAAATCACTAAAACATTAAAAAAGTTCACTAAAAGTGTTTAGGTTATTGACATAAGGGTCCCTATTGTTACGATCTAGCGCAGTGTAATTACGATCACAAGTTAAACACTTTTATACACTTACTCGTACGTTATGTACGACGGTAAATAATCGACGAACGTTTCGACACTTAAGTACGCTTGTTCGTCTTCTTTAAATGTGGGCTCGACGTCTGCGCTTGGAGTTGGAACTCACTAATAATGGAAAGTCGCCTTTGATTGTCTAATATAATTTATTTACAAATGTTTACAGTGTAATAATGTTGAATAAGATTTTGAAATGGAATTAACGCTTGTATTCGAATAACATCTTGAAATAGGATTTGAATGTTTGTATTCGAATCAACGTTTGAACTAGAATTGGATGCTTGTATTCGATTAAATGGTTGAACTAAGAATGTCTATTTACAACGTAACTTACTACCTAGATGTTACATAAATGTTATCCCTTTGCTGCGATTGGTCATCTCAGCAAAGGGATTTGTCCCTGAAAACATGTGTTAAAAAAGATATTGAAAACTAAAGAACGGACGCTCAAGTAACCGGCACCATGGAGTTTCTAAGCAAAAATGTAACACTTGACTTAAAGTAACATTTAACAAAATTTATGACTATTTCTTAAAATTAGAAAACACATTTAAGTACAATTTACAGAAAATAACAAACTAAAATTTAAGAACGGCGGATCATAACACTATGCTGGAAATGTAATCTGGGACACCCTGTATAAAGTATAATTATTTTTAAAAATATTTACAGTATGAATAATTCACAAATCAAATAAACGTTAATATAGTTGTAGCAATTATGTTTCAAACTAAGCATAAAAGATTTAGCGAAATCTATTGGTAGTCCAGGAGGAACACTTCCAAGAGATTGATGAGATGAGGTCAACACAACAGGCGAGCAACACGTTCGAAAAATATTTTACAGCAGCTGCAAGTGACCGATAGTAAATTATGGAAAAATGATTAAATGTATTGCACCGACAGAGGGTACGAGTGAAGAAATCACATCAAGTCAATTTCATAAACCAAAGTGCACTAGCACTATAATGGGAGGGGAATTGCATTGTCGCGTTCTTATTCTATTACGTGGTTCACTGGGGTCTGGGGTGGCGCAAGAGCATATTGAATTATTTCCAGTAGGTGCCGTTCGTCTGAGTTATGTACTAGTTATTTATTTGTGTTCCCCATTTATACAGACCCACACAATGAGCACTTCATTTTCAAGTTTATATAAACATATTGTACACTTATTTGTTGCAGCTTCCTGTTTTTGTTCGTAATGGTTACACAGCAGAGCGAAGTTAATATTTTAAAGGGTTTTCCGACAGTTGTAAACGCTGTAAAAATTAAATGGATATAACAAAGCAAATTTATTACATCAGAGATTGTTTCATATGTCGTACGCGAACTGTAGTACGGGGGTGCCAAACAAGCGGTTTAATATACCATTTTTAAAATTGTACATTCGGAATTACATTATTCCTGCTGACAATTGTCAAACAAAATACGATTAGCAATTCGTTTACAACTGTTAAATAAGCAATAACAGGTTGTTTGATATTCGATTCCTAACTTTGCGATCTCGCTTATTATAAGAGCTAGAACGTAGGTTTGAGTTTGACAAAAGTGCAAGATTTTAAGCTGAATAATAATATCCAAACTTTTGTATCTTCAACATCTATCATCATCATCATCATCGTTGTCCTCTTGTACCCGTAGGTGTCGAGGTTAGTTCCTTCACTTTTTTCCTTCGACAAAGCTACGCCACCCCTTTCGGTCCCTGGCCAATACTTTTGCTTCTTCCCATGTTTTTCCTCTACGTTTTATTGCCTCCACTACGCTGCTGTTCCATGTTGTTCTGGGTCGTCCCCTTCTGTTTTTGCCTATTTTTCTGGCTTCCCATACTTTCTTGACTTGCCTTGTGCTGTCCATTCGTATTAAGTGGCCTGTCCACTTTAATTTCTTTTCCTCTATTTTACTTGTCAGTGATTTCATTTTAAGTTTTTCGTATGTATGTATTCGTTTCTTATTTTATCTGTTCTTTTTACCCCTTCCACCTTTCGTAGGTACCGCATTTCTGCAGCCTGTAGTCTATTCTCTTGTCCTTTATTCAGTACCCAATTCTCAGCACCATATATTAAAATTGGTATGTAGATTGTGTTGTATACTGTTATTTTTGTTTCACTTGATATCTCCTTTTTATTCAAAAAATTCTTATATATGGCGTTGTATGTTCTTGTTGCTGTTTTTATCCTGTTTCCTATTTCATTTTCTTGTGTTCCTTTACTGTTTATAATTATTCCAAGATACTTGAATTCCTCTACTTGTTCTAACATTTCTTCTCCGAGTCTGATGTTGATTTTCTTTTCTTTATTTGAGATAGCCATTACTTTTGTTTTTTTCTTATTCACTAATAAGTTATAGTTTTTCATTATCTGGGCCCACACATTAATATTATTCTCAAGTTCTTTTTCGTTTTTAGCGACCAGCACAACATCATCTGCGAATACACAAGCTTGTACTTGGACTTGTTTTAGATTGTGAAAACCTATTGTGTATTTCGTCGTTTGGTTCCAGGTTTGTTTTATAACTTCATCAATTAGGCTTATAAATAGTAGCGGGCTTAGTACTCCTCCTTGCCGTACTCCATATTTATTTACAAAATGTCCCGAGGTTTGGTTACATGTTCGTACTTTGTTACGTGTTGTTCTGTATAGACTTTTGACTGTCTCTAGTATATCAGTATTTACTCCTTTGTTCTTCAAGGCGTTCCATATTTCTTCTCTGTTCACCATATCGAAAGCCTTTTCCATATCTATGAATCCTAGGTACACATTTTCTCCCTTCCTTAGTGTTTTTTCTATGATCTGCTGAATTGTGAATATGTGGTCATGTACACTATGAGCTGGTCTAAAGCCGCTTTGTTCATCTGCTAATTGTGTTTCTACTATGTTTCTTACTTTGTTTTCAATAATGCTTTCATAAACCTTTAGTGCAGTGCATAATAGTGATATTCCCCGATAATTGCTGCAGTCTTTTGGGTCTCCTCTTTTGTATATCGGGTGTATAATAGACATGTTCCATTCGTTAGGTATGCTTTTTGTTCTCCAGGCCAAGTTTAGTATTTCAAGGAATTTTTCCTTTCCAGTAGGTCCTAGGTATTTTAGCAGTTCGGAGTCTATTTCATCTTCTCCGGCAGCTTTTCCTATTTTCAATTTGTCGAGTGCCTTCTGTAATTCAGTTTCTGTTATAATTTCACTTGTTTCTTGTATTGGGGTTAAGTTCATATTTTCTTCGTTTCTTATATCCTCCTTTTGCTCATGCCTTTCATTGTTGGGTAATTCGTAAAAGTATTCTTCCCACCTATCCATAATGCATTTTCCGTTAGTTATTAATTGTCCATTTCGATCCTTTATAGATTTCGCTTTTACTTCTGGTTTATTTCTCATATTTATAAGCGCTTTGTAAAAAAGTTTTTGATTTTCTTTGCTATTCTCTTCAAGCTTCTGCCCAAACTCATTCCAAGATTTTTGTTTAGCTTCTTTTACCAGGTTCTTAACTTTATTTCTTTGTTTTGTATATACCTCGTATTGTTGCTGGGTTTTACTCTGTATGTATATTTTCCATAGTTTTTTCTTTTGTTTTACCTCTTTCTTAATATCTGCACTCCACCAGCTCGTCTTTTTTCTGTTGTCTCCTTTCTTTATCACACCACAAATTTCTATTGCTACTTTTGTGATTATTTGTTTAAACTTTTCCCATAGATAATTCACATTTTTATTTTGCCCTGTTACACAGGCATTCTATGTTTTTATCAACTTCCCTTGAATATTTTTCTTTTAGTTCATTATTTCTTAATTTGCAACTTCTAGTTTTACTCTTCGTGTCAATACTTATTGGGTTTTGGCTTGTTTCTTTATTTTTGGCTTGTCTGAATTTAGCTTCTAGTAAGTAGTGGTCACTGCCGATTTCGTATCCTCTTTTGACTCTCACGTCTTTTAGATCCCTCTTATTTTCTCTTGCTATTACTACGTAATCTATAATTGACTTTTCGTTTCTTTGCGGTACTTCTCTTGTAATTTTGTGTATTTCTTTGTGGTTATAATATGTGTTCATTATCATTAAGTTGTTATCATTACAAAACCCTAAAAATCTTTTTCCGTTATTATTCATGATTTGTTCTCCGTATTGTCCTATTACCCCCTCCCACTTTTTGTGCTGATTTCCAACTCGCGAGTTAAAATCCCCTAATATAATTAATTTTCCTGTGTAATCCTGTATCGTTTCTTAACATCTATAATCATACTAAGTGTTCTTCACTGAGAACATCGTTCAATAGTAACAATCGATAGGTATTTAGAAGCTAAAATTTCACACCTAAGGCGACTTTATTATTCAGAAACTGCACCTGCTTTAAGCAAGCTAGTCTTAAGTCCCATAAGAATTCAACGACAAAATGTATTACTTTGTGTTAAATTGTTTGTCGAAAAGAACATTACTGCTTTGAAAATGTTCCAAAATGATTTAAAAATGAATGCTTTGGGTACAATCACATTTATGCAATTCATTTCTAATTGGTGGAAAATTGTAAATTGCAAAATTGTATATGAATGGCAACGTCTTCGTGATCAATACGCAGAACCAATAACAAACTTGCAACATGAAAACTTGGCATTTTTGAAAAATTTTGTGGAATGGGTTAAGAAATGAGATGAGTTAGAAATTAATAATATTGCTAACCGAAACGGAAAGTTGACAAACCATTTTCTTCATTAACACATACTTGCAATACGTTACTATTATTGATAAAATATTTATTTGAGCAACATAAAATACAACTTGTATTGTTAAAAAATTTCAAACAGATCCATTGGAAGAGAGATTTGGTCAATATAAACAAATGAGTGGTGCTTCTTATAATATAAGTGTCGGAAAAGTTTTAGAATCTGAAAGAAAATTAAAAACCATTAATCTGTTTTAGTTAAAATCAGCGATTTACAAAAACTTTTTACATTTAACTTATATTAAGAATTAGAAAAATTATTTGAGGACATAGACGTATTGACGTTATAGAAATATCAAGCAATTAATTTATGGTTTTGATTTATATTGGCAGATATACCTACCTATAATAAATAAGTTGCAAAATAAAATAAAATGTAAAATTTGTCTTAATTATCTAACTGAGGATAAAATTCTACCAAATTATGAAAAATGTGAATGTTTATTATATATATAAATTACTTAGATAGTGGTGGCCTAAAAATCCCAAAAGACTTCATTGTTAAAATTTTGTGTGCTATGTATAAAGTTTTTCAGGTGTTAATAAGCGAAATACATGAAGACATTTTTTTGAAAGCAAAAAATCAAAAAGATATATTATTAAAATTAAGTGTACATTATGTACAAGAAATTAATTAAGTAGAAACACAAATTGTAAATGTGACATTAGTGAATTAATTGTAAATAAATGTATTCAATATTTTCCAATATATTATTAACCCTTTAGGTATTAGTGGTTCCACCATGGAACCACATATTTCTAATCTTATTCTGAGAGCCCTAGTAATCGAGCGCTGAAACCACTGTCAAGAATGAGTCTTGTATTGATGTTTCGCGCGTTTTAAACTGAAACGGTCAAATCAGCGTTTTTTTAAATTTGTTTTGGTGAATATTTCGTTGGTGCATTTCTAACGTGCTTCGTGTCTTGCTGTATCGTTTTTTGTTATAAAAAACTGAACAACATTATCAACTAAGTAATATAATATTTTTCATATATGTTCCTGTCTTTAAAGTATCCAGTAATAGATCATCAAATTTTACATCATAGGTCAGATTTTTTTTAAACGTTTTTATTTGGTGGTTCCCTATGGAACCGCTAGGATTTTGTACCTTTATTTTTATTTTTTTCGCTTTTTTTTTTCTTTAGACCGCCATGTCAAAAGAAACTTTAAATCTAGAAAAGTTAACTAGCGACGATTTATACGAACTCCTCTAACACTAAAAGAGTTTCGATTAGCAGTAGCAAATGGGCTAATCGGTGCTAACACAGAAATAAGTCCAAGAGGACGAAAAAGTGTTTCTGTACCTTCAAATAGGTATAAAGTACAAATACCTTTGGAGAGGAGAACTAACCAAGCTGCGCATCTTCCCGTCCATGGTACAAAAATCAGATGTGCTAGCTGCAGCACAAAAAATAAACCGCGACGTACCAGATGGCACTGCAAATGTTGCAATGTAAGATTGTTTGTCGAAAAATGAAATTGTTTTTTGAAATTTCACAATAAATAGTATACTTTTTTATTATTAATGTTACTTTTCTGCATATTACCTATTTGTGATTACTACATTGTAACAATATTTTCTCTTTATATTTTACAAATAAATTTATACTTTAAAATTTTTGTCATTCATAAGTAGTTCCTACTGGTACTTCATTGGAACCACCATTTTTTTTGGTAAAATTATTTAATTTTTTTTTTAAAAATTGTTCGTGTTAAATAGATTAATTTTATCCCAAAAAGCATCAAAAACACCAGATTTTCTAAGCAAACAATATATCCGTACTCAAAGGGTTAAATAATTATCGAAAACTAATAACTGATCAATGTGGAGAAAAAGTAAACAAAAACTTGAGAAAATTAGAAACGTATAACAGGAATTAGAAAATGTACATTTATAATTAAATACATTTATAAAACTTGTTTCTGTATAAATTATAAATAATAAATAGTAATGAAAGATAGTAATATTTAATTATTAACGTAATAATTTACGTTATATTCTATAGCCAGGCATAAAGTATCATAGCGAAGTATGTTTAGCATCGGCGTTTATCCCCACCACTCAAAAATTCAATGAGTGGGCCCGCTAGTATAACGAAGGCCCCGGTTCTGCCGAACCCACTGCTGTATAGTAAACTGTGATGTTTCCCTTTTATTTTCACTTTCATTTTAGCACGAAATAATTTTTGTTCGTATTTAAAAGGTTTATATTTTTCTGCTTGTAATCATACTTTCAGCTGTTTTTTTTTTTTAACAAATGCCATTGAACAAATCTAGGATAAGAAAGTCTGTATACGGTTTTGGATTTTGCAACGAAGCCCTAAACACATTCTTTTTAGTTTATAATGAATGTTATGTACAGCATTTTTCTCTAAATCAATTTGCATGTAGTTAAAATATGTCTAACCTGTATTTTGCGAATTGTAAACTAAAGCGCTATTTTAGGAATAGACGGTTCATATTATAAATCAATGTATCGGCCTTAATAATGTTAACGATTTTTAGTACAAATTGTGTGGCAGAATGAATATATTTCGAGCATATTTCAGTCGACATTCCCACTTAGTAGCAGAGAGATTAAACCTAAAAATGTGTGTAATATATTTTTATGGCATGCCACACAAATTGAGTATTATAGACCGTAAGCTTTCAAATAAAACCAAATTGAGATATAATCCTGTTCAATTAATGTTAGTAACATTAATTATCTGGATTAGTGGCTAGGTCTTGGGTGTGTCAAATTGGTGTTAATCCGATTAAGTCAAAACCTGCATACGCCAAAGGCACAAAATTCTAGTCCTGCAGCTTTCTGCAAAGCGCATTATCTGGTTTCGCAATTACCTTGAGTAACGTACTCATTTTATTGAAGGTAGATTAAAAAAGTATCTCGTGATCTCTATACAGTTTACTACTTACAGTATTTAAGATAAGATTATCTTGCAATTTATGATAATGTTATTGGAAATTTATGCGATAAAAGACAAAAGGAACTTCACTTAAACCAGTTGATACAAAAATTCACTTTAACATATTATAGTTTAATAATCAACCATAATTATCTCTCTATACAGGGTGTCCCAAAGTCGAGTAAATGCATGAGGATCGCGCTTATCTTAAGAGCTACGAGGTCGGTTATATTAGGGAAAATTTGCGAAATTAGATGCTCATCAAATATTTGCAAAGATAATTTTCATAGCTGTCTTAGTTCAAAAGTTATTCAAGAAAAATTGAAAAAGTTGATTTTAGTTTTTTTGCACTATTTCCTACATTTTTTAAGATATCGACAATCTGGTAGCACTTCTCCATGGCAACTTCTTACGCTTTATATTTTGAGATAACATAAAATTTCCAACAACGTTTCGTCTCTTCAGACTTTCAAGTCGTGATTAAATATTTTAGATTTCTTACGTAACGCAATATATCTGCTTGTAACATTATCCCTTGATTACTTACACGTTTGTAATATAATACAGAAATAAAAATCACTAGTTTAATTAAAAAAGAGATTGTTAGGCGCCATTTAAGATAATTTATAACAAACGGCTTTCAATTCCAAAAGTTTCATGTTACACTAGCGTGTGTAGTTCTTGACGGACCTCGAATTTCAAACATATTTGAAGATTTCTTCTTTTATTGTATGATATTTGTACTTTGCCTGGAATTAAAACACTTTCATTGTGCGTTAACTGAAGTCGAATGAACAATTTAAAAGCAATCTACAACGAACGATGAAATCAATTACGTTTCTTCATTTTAATTTTAACCAGTAATTACATACATGTTTGTGTATTTGCAAAACAATTTTGCAATATAGTCGGTGAATTGAGCTGTTGTGACTACGGTTTTAAATAAGCTATAGCTAGCGAATATTTGCCAGCATTTATGCAAACTTGTAGAACATTAGTGGTAGGTAAAAATATGCAAATGATGTAACAGCTTTAATTCCCTCTAGCGTTTCACATGCAAGCAAGCTCTTTAATGTGCACAATGAGAACCATGTGCGCAAGTTGTCACATCCCAGTTTGTTCGTGTTACAGTGCATACGCTTGTGATAAGCTTTTCCAGCTTATTGAAATTGGTGTTGTACGTTTTATACCCAAATTAGCGATACTGGCAGCGAATAACCAATATACCAAAGGGCAATATTCCCATTTGTGCGAAAAAAACATAGTTTTGGTCATCAATCATCATACGATTCCATAATAATAGGTATTAAATAATGATTACAAAAGCATTCTGGCTCTGGTAATACTGTAATGTGATACAGCCATACATCAAACCTATGTTGGTAATTCGTTGCTTTTTATTTATAAATTATTGTCCCCGCTGTCGCCGGTAAAAAAAATTATGCATTCGGGCTGTACGCTGTGGCGTTGTTTGTAAAATAAATTGTTGATCTAACTCATCAGCGCGGAAAATCGTTATTTTGCACGATTGCCACACGGAGCGGTGATAAAAATGCCTATTTAATAACAATTTATTCTAAACTAATAATTATTTATTGTGCAATTTGAAAGCGGTCGTAGAATTGTACAAAAATGTAAAAATATATGCTTATTGTAACTTTGCAATACATTTATATGTTTTGGGACGATAATTTATTCACCACTACTAATTATTTATTCACACAACAATCACATTTACTTAATTATTTATCTGCACTGTTTGTTCGCTTGTCTGTCACTTATTCAGTGCAGTGACTGACTTGGTTAACCAATTGATCCAAAATTGACCATGGCTCACGTTTTTATATCAATATGCCGCGTTCTGGAACGTTGTTTTCAAGTATTCCGTTTTAAAAACGCTTTTAGGCGCCTGGCCCCACTGGCCTTCCTAGAATGCCGCGCCGACTTACCGGAACGTTGTTCTTTAAAGCCGTTGCAATACTTCGCACACAAATGTTAGATTTCAGATCACCTTTGTGACAAGAGTCGCCTTTTTTCACTTATAGATGTTCGTACTGCACTGCAATTGTCATGTACGGGGATAAATGACGTTAATTATCGTGTTTGTAAGTGAACTGATGACAGCGACACCTGGTGGAGCCAAAGCGAGCAATGGCGTCATATAGTAATTCTTTTACTTCCTTTTTGAAATTGACTAAGCATTATAATTACGCAACTTTACACAAATTTGTAGCCCTCATTAACACGATGCTTTTATCTTCCACTGCACAATAGTTAAGACAAAATATAAAACGAAGTGTTCTATAATTATATTATACTTTGGCTGTTGTAATATAGAGGGCAGCAAAAATTCTTAATTTCTGGATTCCAGATTACAGCTTTCCATCGATGAAAGATTTCCGTGTTGCATGATTCCTGCGTTGAGTGATTTCAGCGTTGAACGATTCGAGATTTGAATGATTCTACCGGTGCTTTTTCCAGATTTGAACATTCTAACTTTTCATGCGGCTCTAACCGTTCCAGGAATTTGTCCTAACTCTGTAGAATCGAATTAATGTTCTTAAAAACGTGTCATACAAAGACAGCCTTAAAAAATCGCTGATGTTTGACGCATAAGTCCGTAAAGTATGAAGAATTTCACTATGCTCACAAAATAATCGTGTTTATAATTTTTTAAAGGTTTTTTTCATCGTAAAACTTTCCCAATCGACGCGCCAAATTGAAATCCAGGATTACTTGCATACCTTAAAAATATTTGTTCTTCGGCTCAGAAATTTATGCTCCACTAAGTCTTTCTTAATTTCCTTTACGAGACAAGATATAAAATACGTCGCAGATTTTGTTCAATATAAATTTCCATAATCGTCAGTTGTTGACATTTATCTGATATCGTGTTTTTCTTCCAGAAAATGTTGATGAAGGTAAAGAAAATAAGCGAATGGTTATATTTTTATAAAAAATCTGAAGTTGTTTACATACTTTGAACGAGATTCCCCCAATAATCTTTGCGTTGAACTGCGAATTGCGTCAAAAATTATTTTACGAGCGGTCTTATCATTCCGATCGAGTTGCGAAGCTTGTTTAAGTTTTTTTTTAATCCAGCAAAATGTCATTAACTAAACCGGCGATGTTTGATAACTTATTTTTGTTCTTCAAAGAGATGATTTTCCTTGCCTACCAAATTTATTTGGGGCGGTAAATAAAGTATTGCTTTTTTTCTCTCACTAATTGTAAGAATTATAAGGATAAAGAATTTAAATAAATTTTAAATAGAATCTTATCAAAAATTTCCTTCACCTGTCAAATTTGCGGTTTCAACCAATCACTAATATTAAATCTTCTAGAGATTACCAATACGAGCATTATTACACGGTAATAATTTTACATTCCCCTGTCAGATGTTGATCCCCCTGTCAAATTTTCGTTTTAGGCTAATAACAAACTCAGATTTCCTAGAAACGACCAATAAACGTAATCACACACTGATAATATCCTTTTCGCAAATAACAGATTTTCATGCGTTTAGGTATTGGTCGTTTCTAAGAAATCTGAGTTTAGGATTGGTCGAAAATATAAATTTGGAGAGGAAATTAAATATTTTGGTCTTCATAATTTTTTGACGAACTTCGGCGACCAGTAGCGTTACATTACCATAGATTAAACTACACCCCTAACGCACCACCCTGACAGTACATACATTTAATTTGACAGGTAGGTTAGGTGAAGGAAATTTCCTGACAAAATATAACTCGTGCATTGTAAATAATCTATAATTTTTGACAAATCTTCACTCATGCAAGTTGAAGCAAAAAAAATCACTCGTGCACTTCGTGCACTCGTTTTTTTTGAGCTCAACTTGCATTCGGGCATATTTACCAAAAATTATCGATAATTTTCAATGCACGTTATATTACTACCGATAATTTGTACCCATTGCTTGTTTAAAAATTGCCCCATTCAGTGTATTTTATGTTGTTGTTGTAATATCCTAAAATATAAATATAAACATTTTAATTCCCGTTGAGTTTGGAATGGAGTGAAGATGCGACCCTCACTGTGTACCCTGTTTGGTAATTTTCTAATTTAATATTGAACAAATCCATTCTTCGTATTTTTTATTCATTTATTTGCATTTTTATCGTTTTATTATGAAATTCCTTGAATATTCTTACTCCGCGACATCGGTTTTTGCTTCAACACGTCTGAATTTAATGAATTTTAATTATTAGCTGCTTCTGTCATCCCGCATGAAAATAAAAATTTGCTGTAATATAACCGCTAAACGCAGTGACAACTAAATTATACGTAACTACACACTATAAATTGTGTTTTATGAAGAGTTAACAACTTGACGATTTTAATATCATCACGAAACCTGAAACTATTTCTGAACGTGAAACTTTTTACATTGTTATCTATAAATTGTGCCCGATTTTCCCCTATTATTTTAAACCTTTTTTAATAACCAAAATGAAGGCTAACAAATATAGTACAGGTATAACTAAAGTCTGTTTTATACTACACTATTTTTTCGTTTAAGAAAATCGTATACGATTTTTAATACAAAAATTTCGTTCAAGAATAATTTAGCATGGAAAATATGAACCATTTACATTGTACTATTTTTTGGTACGAAAACTCCAATATATTTTGCTTACTTTTTAGTACCTTTTATCATATTTTGTTGGCATCTTGAGTAACCATGTCAAATGTTCAATTTGATCACAACAGAAAGCGAATTATTTTCAAATTTAACGTAGGTATATTTAACGCTTGTTCCATTCTACATATTTATTCCTACAAAATCAATTGCGAGGGATAACGGTAATAAGTAGTATTTAACATCGTTTGATTGTTTCAGTTAACCTAACCCACAAATGACATGCGGTCAGATACAGTTGCAGTAGAATACGCATGCGCCCATGCTAAAATTGGACGCATTTAGGGCAGGTAGTAATTTCGTACGAATTTTTCGTTCAAGATTTTTAATTTCTGATTGACACCGTACTAGAAAATCGTATACGATTTTCTTTAACGAAAAATTAGTATAGTATAAAACAGACTTAATAAATAATTGCATTATGATTGATACTATAACTTTAATATGTTAACAATCTATTACTGTAATATAGGTATGGACTGTTCATTCTGAAAGTAAATTAAGTCAATTGATGTTTATTTAGAGATATACAAGGGTTTGCATTTAGTAGTTTTAAAAATACTGATCAAGGCTGCTAAATTTACACACGTTTCCATGAATTTAAATATGAGGGGTGTATTTTGAAAGTAACAAAAGTAACTTTCATCCATATTTGTATCGATTGTGCTTCCAAGTTTTAGTATAGCCCCACTAGCCTCAGGCCAAAGTGGGTAGTAGATCTGAAAGTACGCAGAGATAGTAACGCGTTGTCACTCGATCTCTCCTTTATTTTCAATGCTTGTTGCGATACCCACCTTCTTGCAATTTACTAGGGAACTATGCGATTGCAATCTTATCTGCTGTATTCCACGCTTATTTATTGCGAAGAAGGGGAAATGTTGAAAATGTTACTAAATAAGTTTGTAGCTAAAAATACCGAGTTGACGGATAATTAAGTAAGAGCCTCTGGGCGCGTTTTAGAAGTTTCCACGCGATGGCTGTGTTATCCTTTATTTTATCGCGATTTCGAATTGGAATCGCTATAGCGTGATTAACTCGTATATTTGTCCTAATTTCATGATGCCAGTGCCGGTACAAGGGGGTGAAATTAACGAAAAAACTAAAATTCGTTTTAAGGTTACAATGGATTACAAATATAAGTGACATTTCTCTACATTTAGCAAAAACACTTTTATGCACAATAAAATGCAAAACATTTAATATCTTAACAAAAAAACGTGACAGAATCACGAAAAAAATAATAGAAATTGGAAAACCAGCTAAAAAACAAAGAGGGAGACCAAGAAGAAAATGGATTGATCAAATAAGGGAATTGGGGTTAGAAAAAGAAAAATCGCAGAAAGAAATGAAAACACTAGCAAAAGATGGCATGGTGGAAATGAACCCAGAACACGAAATCACCCTCCGACGCCTGAGAAGGCAAAAAGAGTCGAAAAGAGGAATAAAAAACATAAAAAAAGACATATGCCACATTCAAAATTAACGGCCCATAAAGAAAATTAAGGTTGATAGGGGTCTCCTTTTGCAATAAATAAGTTATAAGGGTACGGTGCGACAGACAATCTGAATTACTCCCCAAGTAGCACAATAATATTGGCCTAATATTGGCCAAATATTGTTACGCGGGCCCAATATTGGCAACATTCAGCCAATATAGGCTTTTTCTAGTTTTTTAATGAATCACCAATATCAGACAACTCACTGTTAATATGTTATTGGTCCAATATGTTTATATTGTTTCATGATTATTTCCAATTTATTTTTATTGGCTAGACATAAACAAAATATATTTACCTTATATTGTCTGGCAACATTTAGCCAATATAGGCCTTTTCAAGTTTTTTAATGAACAACCAATATCAGAAAACTCAATGTTAATATATTATTGGTCCAATATGTTTATATTGTTTTGTAGTAGATTATAAGTTTAAAATTTGAATTTGGCGCTCCAGGATGTAGATGGAGTTAGTGTATAGCGTATGTTAGGTTACCGTTGGCGGAATTGTATTGTAATTGGCAGAATGAGAGTGCGAATAAATGTTGTTACTGTTACCACTCGTTTTATGTTTGCCCTCTTAGAAAATTTAGAATAATTTATGTGGATTTATGTGAGCCATCGCCACAGTGTTCAGAAGAAGGATCGGGAACTGATGAAGTGATTACTTTATAGTGTTGGATTAACAGGTTATTTTATAGTATTTAAACATTCGCACTGTAAACGTAAAACACATTTTTGAGGTTAAGTTTTACCACGTGTTTTCAATTTTAAAAATGAGTGAACACGAAAGCATTAGCATGTCGGTTGATGATATAATAGCCAATACAGTGAAAGCTATGATAGTTAGTGAGAATGCTAGTATGAAATTAAAAAAAGTGGCGGCTTTTATACCAAATTTCGATGGAAGTCCTGAGTCGGACATCGATATGTGGTTTAGTCGGATATCAATAGTGAAAAATACTTATCAAGTGAAAGGAAGATATTACCATGCTCCTAGCTGTTGTTGGAAAACTTTCAGATTAGCCTTGAAGTATTACAGTTATAGGATGAAATTGTCGGCCAAATACAGACTTGTAAGAAAGTTATGCTTGGTTTTCTGTAATTGTTTTATATTTTTAGTTTGAATAAACCATTTATACAGCCTTATTGGACTATTATTGGATATTAACATTTTTAAACCATAAAAACATTTAAGGGAGATTTATGCATATATAATATTGTACCAATCAGGGTGAATAATATTGGTTGAATATATTTTTAATTGTGTATAGTATACATTTCACCAATATCGATTCGGTATATTAATCTAATATTATTTAATAATATAGATCCTTTATAAAAAAATGTTATTGGATTAATATTAATTTAAAATATTTCACCAATATTAAAAAATGTTGACATTTCTATATTTTCCCAGTATTGTATGTCAATTTTTAGCCAATGTTGGCCCAATATTTTGTGCTCTTGGGGGATCCGTATAGCTGTTCTAAGAGCAAGACTCATCCCTTTTTTCGTTTTAAACATATATATTTACAAACATTCCTCAAAATATTTACCACTATAAAGTGAGATTGTAACGACAAGTTAATAACACATCAAAAGGGCCGTTAAACACAAATTATATGTATATTGTGTACGGAAGGTGCAAAGAACGCGTAAAAATGCTAAACAAACTGATTTTTTTTACCGGTCGCTTATAAACGCGTCTTTATAGCTATGCTTTGATGGATTTACAACACTTTTACGCTTCGCGGTGTAAATAATAAACATTTTATGCAATATTTTATTGACGCCCGGCAACACTGTAAAGGCCAAAATTCCCTGAAAAGTCAATCAACTTAATGAAACTAATTTAATTTTGTGTAGCACATTAATCGTTTCACGCGAAATTATTTATGGATTCGCTGTTCAACTTCAGCACCAACTAAGTTATGCATAATAAAATTCATCGATTCAAACAAGATTAAAGTTGTAAATAATTTTTTATCGTCAAATAAAAACTGAAAGACACATTTTCTTCTTCTTACCAAATTTATGTACCATCGTTAAATGAGGTTATAATTAATTTAGCCAAAAAAGCGCAATATAATAGTATGATAGTAATAAAAACAGTTTATTATGAAAGTGGAGTAAGTCCATTTTTTTGAATAAAAATGGAGAAGAAAAATAAATTAAGTACATATAATTTTTATTTATAGACAACTATTAATTTAGGTATATTTTAAAATATCCATATGTTTTGATCCAGGGGTTTGGAGCGGAGCTCGGAGCTGTAGCACGGAGCAGTGTTTATTGGTCGTTTCTAAAAAATCTGAGTTTGTGATTGGTTGAAAATACAAATTTTTGGTCTTGATAATTTTTTGACGAATTTCGGCGACCAGTAGCGTTACTTTAATATAGATCAAACCACACCCATGACGCACCACAGTGACAGTACTTGTAAGGTGAAGGAAATTTTCTGACAAAATATAACTCGTGCATTGCAAATAATCTATCATTTTTGACAACTCTTCACTCATGCAAGTTGATTCAGAAAAAACTCATGTTTTTTTCAGCTCAACTTGCATTCAGACATATTTTACAAAAATAATCGATAATTTTTAATGCACTTGTTATATTCATACTGATAATAAATTACCCATAAAAAATTATTGTCACACTGTAAAATACAGCTACATAACAAACGACATACGTCAAAGTAGATGGTTCAAGTAGATTACTTATGTGTTGAGATTTCCCAAGAGCTGCAATAAACTCTGAATAACTAAAACAGTTTTCTGTATCCATTGGATATGCAAGGATTACGCTTATATTTCAGGTATAAAGAATTGGAATAATAAATGAGATAATCTTTGCACAGCTAATGAAGTCGAGACAAAATCGATAGATATCTTCTAGCATAAAAACAGCACAAAGTATTTATACAAATTGAAAGGGTGTTTGAAAAACTATATCTAGGGGTTTGTTTTTCTTACACACACATTAACGACAAAAAACAACCACAAAAGATACGTCCCACACAACACAATTATATAAAATGTCTGTTTGCCATTTCCACCTCTTCTTAGAGTTAGATAGATTCTTTGAACGCTATTATTTGCTCTTATTTCCCGACGGAACACAAAATTTATATTGTATAGGTTCTGTATGCTGGCAAAGCGCTGTAATTCGACCTATATTCGAAGACGCGCCTCGTCATTTTATCACGCAATTTTTGCAAACAACCAATTCCACGCTTTCGTAAAATAACACATCGCAATATTTTAAATCGTTTTATAAGTACATTTGCAAGGACCAAATCTGCATGGTAAAATTGAAGAAAAATTCACGCTTATAACATCAAAAATGACACAAAGCTTTTACATAATTTACTTTTGAACGTGCCCGAGATTTTGGATAGCATGGGAAATATTTGAGAGCTGTTTATTTAAAAAAAAAAAAACTTGGTAATACCATAACCAAATATACAATTAACAAGTTATTCATGTTTCATGGTCTCCAAAAGACTTAGTTAAAAAAGCAAATTAAAAAAATAAATTCTTCGAATAAAAAGGTAAGTCATGATATTTTAAAAAAACATTGTAGGAAACCGTAATTTTAAAGCTAAATTTTACATCTACCGCACCGAACTGCGTCAAACGTTCGCGAACGTTTAGCAGCGAATGTTTGGCACACTGGATGTGGATGCACCTTGAGGTTACTTCACTGCTACACACTTATGGGGTAGAGTGTAGAGCATCATTTCCTGTCGTACAAACTATTCAAAGGTAATTAATTTTGGTACTTCGCAAGCTACCGTAAGAAACAAAATTTATATGTTAAGATTTTATTCAATTTCTCTGCATGATTTAGGTATGGAGGTTGTTTCAGTGTATTTTAGAAATAACAGAACTGTAGTGCGAAGCACATGCAAAGTTAGAACGTACGATTATGTATTCAGAGCTTCTGCCAAGTACTTAAGAATTCGATACATGCTTTTAATCTTCTAATTAGAAACGGCATCACGTTTAGATACGAGAAATGAAATCCCCTATTTCATTCCTACTCATCTACTACATCTACTAATCCTGAAGTTCTCTTATCTAGGGTGAAGTTTCTAGAGTTTACTCCGAGCCTGTTTCTGTAATGAAAGCTAGGATCCTCCATGTTAAAGTGTGAATATTTCTAAGAACAATCATTGGAACGTAATGAGATGAGGTTTTTGTGAATCAGATAGGTTTTATTGAGGCAAATTTGTTGGGTTGCATATGAAGGAATTCTCAAATATGGCTTCTTGGGGACCATATTCACTATGGGTTTTAGTTTGATGGAGGCTAATTTAGACCTGTAGAAGTATGCGCCGACTATGTGCAGACTATGGCGTTTTGGTAGAGATATAAAGCTGCTTAAATTCGTTAAAAATCACCTATGATTTTATTAGAAGCTGGGACTAAATACGAAAAATATTTCGTTCGTTTCTGATCGGAACGAAAACGAAAAACAATGAGAAAAAAAAGCTTACTTGCATGGGCGTCCGCAGAAAATTATCCAGGGGGGCAAAGCATGCAAATGAATATTGGCCCTTCTATGTAATCTTTGATTTCTGTGATTTTTAAATTTAAAAAATTGCGATTTTAGCAGCCAGATACCAAAAATTAAGATAACATTCAAAAATTTAAACTACCTACAGGTTATGCTAGAGAATTTCGAATTCGGTAAAAAAAAGTACCTAACTATCAATTACCGGTAAATCGGTGTTTTACTAGAATTTCCATCTAATATTTCAATATCTTTTATTGGCTTAATTAAATTTAATGATAACCAAAATGCCGATTAGCAATTAATCGGCAATAAAACAATTATCTACTGTATAATCGGTGCATCCCCATTTTTTAATAATCATGTTTTTATTTTAATTCGAATTATTTGATTTAAAACAATAGAATATACCACAGTACACCTAAATATAACATTTCCACTTTCGTCATTTATCATTAATATCGTTAAACTTTCTCTAAGAAACGGGCTATATTTTAAATCATTGATTTATATAGGTATTATCACAGAAAACGAGTTTATTGTTACAGATACTTATGCAAGGATTGGTCCCATTTATTATACCACCAACTATAACCCCACAACACGATGCTGAACAAATCGGAACGATATATTTATAGTACCTAAATAAAGCAAGGAGGTCTTGCAAAACGTAAATAATTTACTGTAATTGATAAATGTTTGGATTACTTAAGTGGTTATTTATATGTAACATAAATAGGATCCGTTAAAAACCACTTATTATCCATGAGGAGACGATAGTCTAGTTCTTTCACAAAATATATTCTTCGTGGATAATATACCACGTGACTTTTAACTGCAGTTATTTGCATATTTACTATTGTATCCGACTTATTCATCACTGTATTCCGTGGCGATAATTCAAAATTATGATAACGACTGTTAGTCATATTTTTCTACGACGATTTCTGTAAGATTGTCTAGAAAACGCAAAGACATTTAGAAAATAGTTCAGTCTAAGAACCACAATGCTACTCAAGGAAAGACATAACCCAGTTTAGTTCTTCATCCAGTTTTATTTCGGATAAAAATAAAACCAGATTGTTTTATTAGCGTTTTAAGGAAACTGCTGCAGTAAAGATTCATCTTAATAACGTTGTAAAAAGTTAAGCGTTTTATCATCTTTAAATATTATTTTTTACACTGATTATAAGTAGCAAACTAATTATCGTATTGTTGAGAGTGAAAAGCGAACGGTATTAGCAATTTTTAAATGAAGATCCTAGAGATTTCCTGAACATTACTTAACAATAAGGTCCCTTCTAAAGACAAAAACTATTTACACGTTCTTGGAACCAAAAAAAACTTAATATACCCAAATTGTGAAGCCGGTTTAGTCAGCACTTTTTAAATAAGCATTCCGAGAATACAAAATGTGTTTAATTTGATGCAAAATTCGATGTTGGAAGCGGTATTTGTTTAAAAACCGCAGCAAATATTACCTTTTGTTATGTTGTATGTTACATCCTACAACTCAAGCTCCATGTGGCGAACACACGTTGTACAGCTTTCATTGACAGAGCACAACAAAAAACAAACTCACTATTTTAATCTAAAGCGTTGGTATAATACACTAATTATTGTTTAATCTATGTAAGAATACTATAACAACAAGACCGCGAACATCTAATAAAAAGTACAAATTTTTCAACACACCGAGCTGAAAAACCGTCTAAAATGTTGTTTATAGCTGCCAAAAAGCACGTTTACAACCATATACTCCAAAAAAAGAGTTAATATTTACAAAACCCACGTTCTGTTTAACAATGTCGCTCACATTATAACTCGAAAAAAACCAGTCTAATTCTAATCACACGTAGATTGTGATAAGTTTTTTTTTGACAACAAATCACACTTTCGATAGGTGCTCGAAATAGTTTTCGACGCGCGGCGAAAGCACGACCATAACACGCTCTGCGTTAAGATAAAACTAAAACCAGATGGCACTAGCAACTGGCACCACGCGATCCGAGGAGTCGCGGTTGCGCGAAGACGACTCCCCCGCTAGGAACTCGTTCGATCTGTACACTCCCGCGCAGAATGCCATCAACGTAAAACCAATTTCAGCGAGTTACGGAGCTTCGGACTGTACTTTCGCGATTCTAAAGTTTATCAACTTCTAGAACTTTTCACCATGGAACAAATATATTGATGGAAACGTTCCATCAAAATCAAACTATTGAAAATTAAAAAGTTTTGTGCTTTGAATCGTTGCGTGCCCGACCTTGCCCTAGGTCAGTTCCTGTTTTATAACACGATACTATATAATCAATGTAACTTCGATAAAAGATATCAAGATTTTTAAAAATAATCTCCAAAAAGCAAATGGAGCACCAATTTTAGCGACAATTATAATTAAAACGATATAAATAAGTTTAGACAAACATCATTTGTATCATTATCTATGTTGAATCTCCTTTGTAAAAAACACTAGACCAGTTTCCGATACCCGATTCTTTAGCTTTCTTAATTACTTATTATTTTACATAAAGCTGTCATAGCAACGAGCATCATTGACAATCTTGTTCAAATAAAAAACTATATTGGTTTAGTTTTTAGTTACAAAAACACACTGTTTCCAAGTTATGAATAAAATGTATTTATTTTTTTTTATGAAACGAATTACTTGTTATTCAACAAATACCTGCAAAAATTACACTCACTGTCAAAAATTATATTTAAAGAAAATAATTTATAATTAAATATAAAGGGCGGCAAAACTCATGTTTGCCCAGAGCGGCGGAAAAGCTAGATCGGGCCCTGGATGACAGGTCCTGTTTTTCAAGCTGCAGTTTAGGTTCAACGAACCACGTGATGACACTAAATATGTCCATCATTAATTAACGTAATCAATTTATTAAAAATTACTTGAACACTAATTGTGAGTGGTATTGACAAGTGTGTCTTAAATAAAAGAAATATAACTGTATCGTAAAATTGATGAGTGAAGTTGCCCATAAAAGGTATTACAAACGCAAAAAAAAAACGTTAGAATCCATTGGTTTCGTTCATTATTTTCATCAAATTTCGGGAATGACTTAACCAGGATCAAATTTAATAATCAAAGTTCTTTAAAGTAAAAAAAAAGTTTTGTAGAAACTTGACGCATAAATCTGGGAGAAATTGGTGAAGTGGAAAATGAATTCTAAGAGACAGAAAAGCGTGGCCACTTTGTTTTGGTCCACGGTGTATTATAAGATATACCTGCTCTACATCTTATTTCGAACTTGAGAAACGTATGCATCTTTTTAAAATCCCTCTGTGGTGCAGATATATCCAATCTCTATAAATCGTTGTAATTCTGCCATTATTTTCCCTCAAAATGCTTTACATCTTGCATTTCTTCCACGTCCCTAGACCACACATCTTTAATAGCGTAGTTGAAACGTTATAAAACGTGGGCTTTATGTTAAGAAATGTTGGTGGACTTTGGAAAAGTGTTGACGTTTAAAAATGTGCATATTGATATTTGTTCAGTGACATTTCTTTAAAGGTGTTTGTGTGTATGATTATTTATGACTATTTGAATGGTTAATGTGATTCGTTTTAAATGTAATGTACACATTGTTAAAAAGTGGCTAATCTTATTATCTATGAAAGATCATTGTCAAGGAGATGTATCTAAAACTATTATAATTTAGTCGAATGAAATTTTATTATTAATAGTATATTTTACAACAAGAGATGAAAGTCCACACACAGTGTGGTGGTGTCGCTATGGAAATGAAATGATTAATTAACACTTTATACATAATAATTGTCAGTTGGTTCATTTACATTAACGTTCGTTCTATAATATAATTTTAATTTCGTAGAAAAAATAGCATTTACGGCTCAAATGATGACTACAATATAGTTTTGTTCAAAGCTTGCGTTTGTTTCGTTCTATTTTCCAAAATCTCCATAAATGAATCATTTTAAAGAGTGAAAGATTTAAGTTATAATAAATTAATGCATGTACTACGTTACTCATTTTAAAGAACATCAAATGACTTTAATTAACACTTAAATTTTAGTAAAGAATTCTAGGCGAGATTCCATAGTACACCCTCAACCATTCACATCCTAAATTAACTTTTTTCAAAGTGAAATTAGCAAAACATTATCGCACTAATGTCGCAAGCAGTTAATCTAAACATTAAATCACACAATGCATTGTATTTTGCAGCTTAGTATTAATCACATTCATTACTGTTATTACAGTCGTGTTAAGCTGTTGACTCTAGGGGTTAAACGATACACTAAGAATATATTTAGGGTCTGCAGCCCGATTCTAACACTGGGCGCTGAGAAAGTAAATAAATACATCGGACTAATAATAGTCCCCAATTAATATTCGCTGTTAAATTCTACAGGAAATACAACATTGAACTTATAAGCAAATATTTGGCCTAGTAGCAATAATATTAGTTTCTGCGCACATATGTTCATCCTATGGCTTTTGGAACGATTTACTCACTCCTATTTTTTAATTTAATAAAGCCTAATATCCGACAAAATATATTCTTCGGTAAATTACCAGCACTAGATAACAGGATAAGTACCGAAAGAACTACCAGAAACAAGCATAAAATACATTACACAGCTTTTCAATCCCATCATTTCAATTGGTCACTTTCCTAGTCAGTGGAAAGTTGCTGACATTATTATGATTCCGAAACCTGGGAAACCACCTAAGGAAGTAAAATCATATAGACCTAGTAGCCTCCTCCCAGTAATATCAAAATTACTTCTGGAAAAGCTTATAACCCACACTGAAAGAAAAACACCTGATAGCTGATCACCAATTTGGCTTTAGGGAAAAACATAGTACTATAGAACAAGTTAAAAATAAGGGAAAGCTGGAAGACAAAAATTACTGCGCCGCGGCATTTCTTGATATCGGCCAAGCGTTCGACAAGGTGTGGCATACAGGCTTGCTGTATAAAATCAGAATTACTTTACCAAATAACATTTATATCATATTTAAACAACCCACATTTCCGAGTCAGACTCCTAGAAGAACACTCACCACTACTGCCGATCAAATCTGGAGTGCCACAAGGATGTGTGCTAGGCCCATATTGTACTCCCAACCAGCAGCAACATCACTACAACTACGTTCGCGGAAGACACGGCAGTCCTAGCTACACACAAAATACCTAGAATGGCTTCAAGCATCTTGCTTAATTCTTAATTTATGGATTCCAGATTTGAGCTTTCCAGCGATGAACGATTCCCGTGTTGCATGATTCCTGCTTTGAGTGATTCCAGCGTTGACGATTCAAGATTTTAATGATTCTATCGGTGCATTTTCCAGATTTGAACATTCCATGTATGAATGTTCCATATATGAATGGCTACCCGGTTTAAGCGTTGCGTTCAAAGTGACTTACCCACTAGATTTTAATCTTAATTTTAGTATTAAATGAAACCCCAGTACCTAGGTAATCATTAACTAGCAGTTGAGCAACTAAAAGGAGCTCGCCAATGGACACCCTCCTACATGTCAATGTATCAGTTTCTTCAAATAAATTACTGATTGTTCATTTGGGACAAATTGTAATATTCTGGAAGTCAAATAAAATAATTTAAACAAAATAATGCTTCTTGAGGGTAGAGGATATTTCTTGTTCAAAGCAAGTGCTATCGCCCTATATGGGGAAAGGGATTCCTTGTCCATTGTAGATTGTAGTACTGTACTTGTACAAGCAATTTTTCGAGGACGCAGTAGATACAACGAGTAACAATACGGCCAGCAGGACGTCGCGACACAACGGCCTGTAGCTGCACCCAGCGACCGGCGAAAAGTACAAACATAAATATGCAACTTCAGTCAACAACAGCCCGCGCAGTTATTTATGGTCGGTCAGCTCGTTTATTTAACGCAAACCGCTGAAACAAAGGCGCCCTGAGATAATTCTGAATACCTCAAACGCGGTATGACCGGCATGCGGCATGGCCCATAAATTGTCTGTTATGTGGTAATTATACAAAACAATGTCTCTCAACAATGCGACCCTGGACACAATAAGTGCACAACCCGCCATTGGTCAAATCCTAAAGTTTTGACTCCGGGTGGATGTTCCTCTCTTGGATCAAGCGGCTTTTAACACACTTTGCATTCTAAGAGAGCAGAATAGTGGTAAAGTTAGCAGTTGCCATCGTACACCGCATAAAGCATACCAATCATGCCCTTGTTGCATATTGTTTCTTTGTACCAGCCACGTTCGGATTTTTATTTTCTCAAAGATGGAATTCATCCTGATTTTAACCGCCTTTGGTCGTTATATATTAACCAAACATTACTTTACGTCACTTTAAGACCAAAATATTGGATCCACTTTCTTTAACTCAAACATAAAAATTGTAAATATATCAACATCTTCAGTTGTTGTCGTTCCATCTTGTTCTTCCTATATTTTTGTTTATATTCATAAATTCTTCCTTTAAGTAAAGTTATGTTCCTCTCTTATTTCTGCATTTCTTTTTCGGTTGTATCGTGTATATCCGGCTACATATCTTAAGGAACACATTTCAGTACCTACTTTGAATTTGTGATGCATTTTGTTCTCTTATTTGTCCAAAACAAATGAATTTATTGACATTAATTTTCACGAAAAACAGACTTATTACATGTTTTGAAAAAAAATATGTCCACAGGCTGTAAAAATCACGTTCTGCAAAGCCACTTATCTTTGATTTTTTTAGTTCCTCGGTAGTCAAAATTTTAAAATTGATTAAATATATTTTCGTCAGCTTACAGACCGATTACTACCAAATATTAATAAATATTTTGCACATCTTTCAAAATTGGTGGACTTTTAAGAGCACCTAGTGCATATACTTCCAATTTAGTAGGGTTCAATCCTTTTTTTAAAGATTGTAATGTACAGGGTGTGCAAATTTCGATGTTTTCATAGGGAATCTCGATAACTATAAGAGTTATGGAATAATGGAACCCCTATCCTTGATCTCTTTTTCCGAGAAAAAGTTAATGGTAAAAACTAAAATTGGTTATCGTTTTGGTTTTCGACTTATCACCGATAAGTCTTTTTATGACTATAATCCCGCTTGTTTATAAAAATAAAGGAAAATAATTTTGACGTGCTACAGGCACTTTTTTGATAATAATGCAGACGTAGACAACTTTAAAAAAAAACGAAATTCGAGCTGTGACATAAACTTGTATTTTCTAAACGGAACCCATAGTTGGCTGTGGTATCACGAAAAAGAAGATTTTTCCCCATTCCGATAACATATATTATGTGGGGTCCATTTATACATTTTCCTTACATTATAGTAAAAATCTACCACGTTCAAAGTAATTTTTAATATTTTATTGTTTTCTTGCTGTAGACTTGCAATTGTGGAATGTTACTTATAATATTTAACCTTATTAACACGAAATGGCCTACGAAAACTACGAAAAGTTTGATATGACACTTTTTCGATAAGAAGACAATTTTTCAAAAACAATTTCCAAACTCGAGTTACTTATAATATAAATTTGTATTTTTTTTTGTATGGAACTCGTAGGCTGTGACATCACGAGAAAAAAGTTGTTTTTACATCGTGGGGTTGATTTATTTATTTCCTATACATTATTGCAAAAAATTAGTAATTTCTTATATTTCTTTGTTTTTTAGTAGTAGCTACCCTGGTGTCACTATAATAATAAATAATAAATAATAACACAAAAAGTCTGATATGTTAGAATATTTTATTCAAAGTAATAATAGTTCTGAAGCTGCAAGTAAAACATATTTTAATTGCTACCCATAAAGAAGAAGAAAAGTCCCACAATTATTAAGATTTTGTTTCAATTTTCCAAAAATAGATTCATTAGGTTGTTTTCTTTATGGGTAACGTTTAAAATATGGTTCACTTGCAGCTTCAGAATTATTATTTTGAATAAAACATTCTAACATATCATACTTTTCGTAATATTCGTAAGCCATTTTGTGTTTTTAAGGTCCAAAAAAATAAATAATCAACAATTTAACGTTATTATTTCTGTCAAACTATCGTTAAAACAACAGAATGACAGTTTGTTTTACCAGGTATGTTCTTATAACATAAGCACACTAGAAAAAAATGAAATATGAAAAATTAAGCAATTTCAAAACTGCATCCTTTTTCCAAAAATGTAGAAAATACAGGGTGCTCTATTTGAATTAACAAACTTAGGCTCACTTCCGTCGAGACCGGAAGTGAAACAATTGTGTGCATGTTCTCCAAAAATCCGGTTTTTGCTCGTATATGGTATGTCTAAAATTTCATTTAATTAAATACAAAACCAAAGAAATAAGGGGGTGTCCAAAACTCAGTTACATGCGAATAGGGTTTTAATGTTGTTATGATTTAGGTCCAATGGATTACAAGCTATACTCAGAGGTTTGGAGCAGAGCACGGAGCTGGAGCACGGAGCAGTGAAGCAATGGATTTTTGCCCGGAGCTGAAACGGATTCCGGAGCAAATAATTTTGATTGCTCCACTGCTCCAGTTTGTTATGCACAACTACAAAAAAAAACGCTTTTTTTTTCTTTTTTCCATTTTTTGAAGATCAATAATTTGTTCTTACAAACATTTATTTAACTTCACTTGTTTAATAGGATCAAATATTGTTTTTGACCAACTTCCACATTATCCGATAAATTTAAAAACTTTTTTGTTTCAACAAATTTTTTATTCAAAGAACTTGTTTTAAAAATGTTAACAATATTTGGAGCATGGAGCGGAGCTGGAGCGGTGCAGGAGCAGGCATTTGGATACCGGAGCGAAGCAGGAGCAGGCATTTGGATGCCGGAGCGGAGCTGGAGCGGAGCAATTAAAAAATTGGACTGCTCCAAACCCCTGCTGATGATCAAAAATTTTTCAAGTAAAATGTGTTTATCAAATATCTTTCTAATTACAGTCGAACTTCCCTGAGTCGAATCACCATAGTTCACTAAAAAAATTCGAGATATAGAAAATTCGAGTTACAGAAATAACTACAAAATGAGTAAAATACGCTTTTATATGAATTTATTGACAGTAAATACATATATGACTACATGAAATCAACAAACTTTATATGGATGTACATATAAACATACGTATATAACACACATAATATAAACAAAAAAAGAAAAAGAAAATTATGCATAACAAACATTATTTTTTTAAAAAGTCAGTGACTTGATTGTTTTAGATTAAAAGATTCGTTATCCACAAAGTTCTCTAAAGTTGTTAACGCGCGATACACTTCGTCTGTAAGATTCTCTTTTGAACACAAATATTCGCTACACGCTTAAAAATTACGCATATTAGCAATTGTTACGCAGAGGTAAGAAGAAACAATGAGTTTAAACTCTAAAATTTCTTTAATTTATAGCCCCATTATTATACCAAACAGGATCTACATATAATGCGATTGACAGTAAATACAGCTAGCGCATAAATACGAGTACATACCTGCGATAATCCGGTCTTTGGCACATTAAGAAGAATAACATACACAATACAATACAAAATTACAAAAATTCGAGTTTAGGAAGTTCACTGTCTTCAAAAATCTCAAATTTTACTTGGAGTTATAGAAAAATTTTACTTAGAGAAATTCGAAATATAGAAACAAAATTGTATGTAAAATGCGAACTTGATGCAAAAATTTGCGAACAAATTCGAGATATAGAAAAGTTTGACTTATAGAAGTTCGAGTTATGGAAGTTCGACTGTATGTATTAAAAACTGGATGGTTCTATTTAAGTTACTTACGGATTAGGCCACTTCCGGTTTAATCACGAAAACCGCTATAACGTCAGTCAATTCCGCATATGCACTTTAGTTATTTTTTTCGCCATCTTTGTCAGACATCGCATTTTTGAATAAAAGTGCTGGTACGGGTGGTCTGTAGCACCCTGTATAATTGTAAAATAATTAACCAAACGCCAAATAAATATCATTACTTTTATTTTTAACTTCCATAAAATCCATAATAAAAGGGACAAATATTTTATTTCTGTAAAACATTTCGTGAGGAAGAACTTTAGTGCATCGTTAAATATTTTCACAGTTAAACGTCGTAAAGATCCTGCGATCAACGTAACGCCGCAATAAATAAACAGGCTGTAAGAAATTTTGTCGAGGATGTTCATTATTTAAATTACAAACCGAGAACAATAAATGCAATTTCTTGTACGCAAGTTGTGAATAACATTCACATCCATAACGCCCAGCAGAATACAAGAATAAATCATGGGGATCTCAGTTCACGGTTGCTCACGCTATCTCCGACTGCAAATACCCGAGCTTGTTGCATTTGTAATGCAAAAATGTACTCTATTTGTTTTTATGCAAATTATGAACAAGCTATCACGGCCAGTATTTATGGCCTACGCCCTCCTCCTAATAATGGTTATGCGACCTCGACCTTAATCAGATTAAAATATTATTCTGCATAGCACAGCGTGCGCAGGCAGTTGCACATAAGTCATTGCCAATATTTAATTAAGTGTTTCTTTATCACTAATTATTAGCAGCAAAGGCAACGCTTGGATAATGAAATTTCATATTTATAGCCGAAGGTTAATGACAAATGAGTAGCGCCATTAAAGAATTTGTGTTTACAGAGAGACTAGGCGCAAGGGCTATTGCATCTTAAAACAAAATAAATGATGATAATTAGGATTATTTATGAATGCAACCGAATACCGTCATTTCGCATTTTTTGTAATTACATTTCTTTCAGTAACTATCAGCTTCCATGGCTTGCGTGATATAACAAAAAAACCGAAATCGATCAAAATTTTTAAATTTAAATATCTCGGCTATTGTTGCGAATACACAAAAACGCCAAAGGAAAAATGTTTTGCAGATTTTGTTTGCTATAAGATGGCGATAGTCAGATTTTCATTTATAAATTACCGTGCGAGATATTTAACAAAATAACTTTATTTTAAATGGCAGTCGTAGTAGGCGACGACTTAGATTTAAAGACCATTTATTTCTCTTTACAATGATATACTATTTTGTATGTCTATTTTCCAAAATAAGCGAAATAACCTAAAAAATTGTAAAATCTTAAGATAAAAATCAAGGTTGCCATGGAAAAAAAAACAATAACCGACTTCATTTGTTTTATTTCGACTCTTAATTTAGGAAAATGAAAAAAAAGTTTGGGCATTGTATTTGAAAAAAACGAGTTTTAGTGGCCTGAAGTTGTATTAAAAAAAAATAAATATTTGGACACCCTGTAAGTAATGCATCGATTGCAAAAATTCCAGGATGTACTCCAAGGTTTCTTCTAGGCATGGTCTAAATTTAAGCGTTTTTTCTTCAAAAATGGCGGTGTTAGATAATATTAAGCTTCACGAGGAAAATTTAAAAAAATTCAAAAACGTCAAAAAAATCCAAAAAAATGACTACACTTAGGTATATAAAATGCTATTAAAAGTCCCTCTAAAATAACGTTTTAAGTCCAAATACGCAATAAAAAATATAGACCATTGTATTTGAAAAAAGAAAGTAGACGTCAACTTCCGGTATTTCCGGAAGTGTCGCCATCTTGAAAATATTTTTAATAAACAGATCAGATGCCATTATGATCATAACCAAAATTTCAGATCCATACCGTTTTTCATTCTTCATATATTTTTAAGTCCCTGTCTCAGTCAATCACCCTGTATAAAACACAAAAAATTACACTCATTTTGCAATCTCAAAATAAAATGTGAGCCATTGCAATTACCCTTTGTGTATTTACATTACGACTGAAAGTAAACTAAATTGCAGTTCATTGTAAGGGGTCTCGCTCTAGTTGTGCAGCATACGAGTTTTTGTCACTACTCCTATACCGACCTGTTACTCTCAGATGTTACCAACCAGAGCCCTTTGATAAATGCATATTACATTGTAATAAAGGCATGATTCATGACAAGGTTGATGGGTGTATTTTAGACTATATTTCATTTACTGTAAACACACTTGTCCACAGCACGTGCTGAAATATTAATTTCCTGGAAATACCTATTAAACATAAAAACATCTTTTTAAATTGTCAAGGAAGACATTGCAATTTTTATTATGAGCTAGACTAGAGATAGCATTTTAGTTGTTGTTGGTTTAAAATACGTTATGAAGATGTAGCGGTGGCAACTGGCTGTTATATTAACCCCTTTAAAAAATATTGATAGTGTAAAAAATCAATCGATAGAAATAATACTCGAAGTAAATTTTCAACCAAAGTACCCTTTGGACAGCACAATAGTTGACCATGAGGACATCATTAGCTCCCTCTTACATGAAGGGCAGTTAATTCTCAATCTAATAAACAAACGAAATCGTAGATAATGTTGTTATGTAGAATACAAACAGAATAGTGAATAAGCAAATCTAATTACATATTGTTTGGAGCCAGGGTTACAAAATCAAATTAACTGTCCACAGCATCAACATTTACGCTCAGATGCACAATTCGAAAATAGAAGATCCAACTACAAGGAAATCAGTAAAAGATTCTCAACAATTGCATCAATAAACTAACTGATTTTTTTCTCTGCTAATGAAAGCTGTGCTCCTATTTACTTGTATAATCCGTCTTTTTTAGAGTGGCATAGGTCATTTTTTGTGAAAAATGGGTTAGAGCTATTTACGACTATAAACATGTATGATATTTTTATCTTTATATATTTTAAGTGCATTTTTTTTTTGGATTTGTCACTAAAAAGAGGAAGACCAAATGGTTATTTTCAAATAGAAATGTATCCTTTATACATACGTGCTGTAGCTACAGCAAAGTATAAAGATATGATGGATACACGCTTCTCTATATACCTCTAATTTGCTAGTTATTTTAAAAACTTAAAACAAAATGCAATGTCCAAAAGCTTCATTGCTTCCTATTAATGACAATAACTAAATACAAACTAGAAAGGTACATATAGGTTTCAATAAGCTAATGCCAGTGTACTTGTCAGAATGTGCCTTTGCTGATGATATGTTGATTTGTGCCCCAACAGAAAAGGCCCTACAAGAAAACTTACTAGTGTGGGAATAAATTAAAGAAAAGGGACTTACTTACAGATTAACACGGACAAAGCAAAGGTTAAGATGATAAGTAAAGAACAAAAACAACTTAACATAGAACTGAACCAGGAAAAAATAGAACAAGTGGAAGAGTATAATTATCTGGGAATTTAAATAGAGAGAGAAGGTTACATAGAAAGTTTGGTTAGTTAGCCAGAGTCCTAAAAAACTGCAAAAAAAACTGAAAAAGGACAAAATTTTCAAAACTAAATATCCCCTTAGCGATGACAGAAAAAGTTGTGAACAGCTCATTGTTAGGTAAGGTATAGAAAGTCGTGAAATGTAATTAAAATTTTCATTGAATGACAAAAATAGTGTACATATATCACAGATAATAAAAAAAAGATTAATATTAATAAATGAAGTCAACTGTTGGAATATTAAAAACAAAATGAAATAACTAAAAATAGTTTTAATAAATATGATAAATTTCTGGTTCTCTTTAATTATAATGTGGAAATGTTCTGCATTTTAGAATTTAAGTGTTTTGTTTAGGTGGTCCCTGAATGTTAAGTTTATTGGGAAGAGACGTATCTACTGACGACATCCAAATAAAAATGTAATAAACACATTTTATGAGTTCGATAATTATATAATCCAGTAACTCATATGTTAGAGTCAATTGTTGACCAATTAGTATGCAATCAGTTGAGAAGGAAAGGCCGATTAGTTGGTAATAGGCAAATTTGCTTTTCGGTGCATGCCTAGTTGATAATAGAAATGTAAACATTTATTCTCAGATTTTTGTGTGTATAGTTGCTTTAATGCTACAGTCAAATCTTGTTTGATTTTACTATTATTACCACCATTATACTGACAAACTGTTACGTTACACATTTTAGGAGTTTGGGAATTCAAATATCGATCAAATTTCTCGTTTCAATTTCCACAGCAACGCAAGAACAGAGCCACACCGCAAGCGTTCTTGTGTCACCGTAAATTGCATCAATGCCAAATTTAATAATTCCTTTCATAGCTCATAAAAGCACAAATTATTGAGCAAATTGCGTACCAAAGTAAATACAACATCCACAAACAAAATTTTACATTAAGCTCTCCCAATATTACCGGAATTTGCAAAAGTATTCGTGATGAATGCGAAAATTTACGGCTTCCATTTTAATACAATTCAATCGCAATATTAGACCGACAAATACGAATTATTAACATTTCCACCTGAACATTTTATGCGGTTTATGGTAATGTGTGACAAATTCATCATTTTTACGGAAATGAAAATATAATTTAAATTGAATAAATCCAAAAGAATGGTTTATCTGAAACTGAAAAGTGAACTTTAAAACATAATTTACCCAGATATTTCAAAGTTTTCCCTACTTTAAACCCATGTTTCACCTCTAATAATAAGGAAGTTCCCGCTGGTCATGCAAAAAAATATTATGTCCCGGACGCCATTTACCCTCGCTACGTCACTGTTTCTAATGTTATTAACCTTTTTGTTACAATTAGTTTTATATTTGTGTTTGGAATAAACCTTTCATTCGACGTTAATTATTAACGTGTGAGGTATCTTATACCAAATCAACCAGCGCCTAACAATTTCATCTATATTTACTGAAGTCAGAGTTTGATTTAATTATACGCACATCACTAGGCTTTGGTAATATTATACGTTTATTAGAACGAACTCGGTAGCGTCTAACTAATCAGAATTAATTAATACTGTTTGGCTTCAGAAGTATCATGTGTTACCGTAACAGATTTGAAGATGCAGTCACTAACTTGATATTAATATGGATTTAGACAAGCATATATTAACATCAATAAGCAGAACAGATGTAATTCTCCAATACACATGATGTGTGGATGCCGAAAAGGAGGGCAACGTATGTTTCTCCTTGATTACAAAGGGAAGTTTGTTAATTAAAAAGAAATTAAATTCTATCAACCAGCTGTAGAATGAAAAACTTACTGTGCTATTGTGATAACATTAATGGCGTTATGAGAGAAATTAGGATGCAGAATGTTATTGAAGATGCAGTTCCTACATTCTTACCTAGACTTCTTAACACAGAACTTGGACGACGCCAGCAAGCAAGTGATAAGCAAGGGGAGAGATTTATCAAGTCATTAAAATCATGGAAGAACGCAACCAGGGAAGATAGGACCCTGCTATGATGGGTGACTGTTGCTGGTTATTGCGGAAAAAAGATACATTGCATTAAAAAATAACTGGGGAAACCGAGTAGTAGTGGGAAGTGTGGACTGGAGATTTCTTTCCCACTTATTATTATGAAAATTTCCTTCACCTATCAAATTTGCGTTTTCAACCAATCACTCATCTTAAATCTTCTAAAGACTACCAATAGAAACATTATTACACGATAATAATTTTACATTCCCCTGTCAAACTCGCGTTTTCGACCAATAACAAACTCAGATTTCCTAGAAACGACCAATAAGCTGATAATATCCTTTTCGCAATTAACAGATTTTCATGCGTTTATTGGTCGTTTCTAAGAAATCTGAGTTTGTGATTGGTCGAAAAATATAAATTTGGAGAGGGAGTTAAATATTTTGTTCTTGATTATTTTTTGACGAATTTCGGCAACCAGTAGCGTTACTTTAATATAGATTAAACCACATCCCTTACGCACCAGCGGCACCACCCTGACAGTACTTGTAAAATTTGACATAACATACATTTAATTGACAGGTAGGTCAGGTGAAGGAAATTTTCTGACAAAATATAACTCGTGCATTGCAAATAATCTATCATTTTTGACAAATCTTCACTCATGCAAGTTGAATCAGAAAAAATCACTTGCATTTGAGATATTAACCAAAAATTATCGATAATTTTTACTGCACTTATTATATAATTATTCTAAATCCAAATTTCCAATGTAGGAACACTGTTAGAAGTTAGAAGTATGAATATAACTGTGGATATGGTATGGCTGAAGCTATTACAGATATACTGTAACATCCCTAGTAATAAATGCGTTTTATAAAAATAATCCGTTGTTAACCATTACATTATTGGTGAATTTACAATAAATTTATCTCTTGGAACTAAGCTCAGGTGTTTCAACGTCTTTGGGCCAAACAACTACTAATCTAATGGTTTCATCTATAAGGAAAGCTGTAACTTACTTGATGAAGTAATTTGTCATAGTTATAAAGTAAGTTGTAAATTCTTTAATCCTGTCAGTTATAGCACATAATAGAGGGCGCTTAATGTTCCATGTCGAACCACAGTCGTATAAGTTGATTGAGATTGTTAATTGCTGGATGGCGGGTTGTTAATGCTCGGTCCTGTGTATGACAGCTTTATATTGATGGTAAAACTCGCACCTATGAAAGCGGCGCTACGTGCGATTTCATAACACAATTTTAACTGCAAACCTTATTTACGAGTTACTATGAACTATTACTATTAAATTAGTTTTCGTATAAGCACTTGGGTATTGGTACTAATAATATGAGGATCGTACAAATGTAACCATGAATACTTCTGCAAATAACAATTTTAATGGCAAATTTGAAATGTAAAGGTTGGCTATGACCCTCGACTACATACAATTATCAAATGTTTAGCAAAAGAAGGCGTAACTCAAAAATGAGCCTGATGATGGACGAGATGCAACTTTAGTTAACCAGAAAAATGAACAAAAAACTGATTTTGGAAAACAGGAGAACAAAGGTTCGTGAAGTTTCTGAAATATTACAAATTAGTTTTGGAGTGTTAAAGAGATATAAAGAACCATAAAAAATATCGTAGAGACCACCACCAGATGGATTTCGCCTTTGTTATCAAAGAACACAAGATTAATCGTTTTTACTTAGCTGGTTCCTTGGTGCAACGATATAAGTAAGGAGGAGCATTTTTGGACATTAATTTTTATTCATTAATCATAAGTTTTCGTCAAAGATTTAAATTTTAATTTAAAACTTCGACAAGGATCCTATTATGAACTGTTTTGTGTCAACCTAGACCGACAATGTTCTAAAGATATCATTTTAAATGTTATCTGGCCAGAAAATTATTGTGGCACTCGTGAATCAAAGTCGACTTCTTGCAATTGCCTATTAATTCACCTTTGACTATCAGATTATTTTGGATTGTGTATAGTTTGTTATAGTGTGCTGTAGGGATGCACCGATAAGTCAATTGGCCTACTACCAATTAATCCGCCTTAGCTAATCGGCCGGTTACCGATTAATTGACTTTCACTTATGATTCATTAGGTTAAATCGTGTTTACCAAAGTGTGGTACCTCCGGAGTTACGCGAACGGGTTGCAGGGGTACACGGCAGAATTTTCCAATTTACTTAAGCTTTTTTTAGCTATAGAATAGTACCCCAAACAAGCTATATCTTCTTCCACCGAAGGAGAGCGCCGGTAAGACGAAACTTTCAAAAGGGGTACGAGATGGTTATAAGTTTGGTAAACCCCGGGTTATATGATTATAGCACTCGTAATGAGTGTTAATTGTAACTCAGTTTAGATTTTGGCTGGTTTCATTAACGGTTAGGGAAACAGTTGCAGGACCGGTTTTCTATATATCGGGGCCCAGGTGCAACAACTTTTTTGGGGACGCTATAAAAAACTGTTTGTAAAATGAAATGTTGTATGCTTTGTGCATGTCACAAAATTTGCAAAATAATTTAAATACATGCCATTATTAACAAAAATGTATTCTTTAATTGTTTTCAAAAGTTTATTTAGAAATATGTTTTGCATAGAAAAAGCAAAATTGTAAAACATTTTAAGAGACATCTTCGAAACTGCTTCATCCATGCATAGTTTTGTGAACGTAAACGATAACTCCATACACCTACAAACGGCAATAAATCGTATACCACAGTCTCTGAAATTATTACCTACGCAGCGATTTTAATCGTACAATTTAAATATTCAAATTCCCTAAACCCAGTAACATATAACACAGATAGAAACTCTCGCGGAGTATGAATGGATTAACACACGCATAACATAAAATAATCATAGCTTATAAAATATCAGCTCATCTAAATGGCTGGATATACATTACCACATGAATTACTGAACAAACAAAAGACGTTTTTGATAAAGACAAAGTGATTCGTTTAAAAATAAAACCTATATATTCGTCTGTCAGATTTTGTGACCTATATGGCAACATGAAAATGTTAATTAAAATTATTGCATAATCAACTGATAAGAAAATAAAAAATTACCCAACCTTGCAGCAGGTATGGGTATTAAAATGTTCTTGCAACTAAAATAATTGGTTTATTATTAAATCCTAGCATAACTAGAAAGTTTAGCAACGATTTTGTTTGTAAATAATTAGTTTGTTGGCATGCAACTGGGGTAGTTACAGCTTAAAGGCGGTTAGCAATAAAACTAGTGGCTTTATTACAGTCGTACGTAATTAGTAGAAGTTTAAATAACGATTTGCAATGAACATTTTCACATAAGTAGCTTAAAACAAGCAAATAGCTCACTGTAATTCTCGTTTGTAATGTAACTCCGTTGAAGAATTACATGCAATGTTACTGTTTAGTTTGATACTGTTTTAACCTCTGTTCTAGTGGCACGTAATGTAATGTAGGTATAGTTTTAGTTTAATCTTTTTGTCGTTATAGCGCGCAGGCATGAAAATTCTGGAAACCCGCCGTCTCTTGCTAATGCATTGGATATAACTAAAACCAACTAATTATATTGCATGAAATAAAATGTATAAGCATAGCTACACCAAGTTCAGCAGAAGCCTCAGATACATGAACAAAGCCATATAAATCGGTATGGCCAATGTAGAAGAAACATTTTTGCATGCAAGTCTGTATGTAAATTGAATAAATCTGATCCACTTATGTGTTTAACGTGTCTGTCTCTAATTTATGGTGCACTGTTGATTTAGTTCAGGGCTTCTTAAACTCGCGACCCCATCTGCCAAAGAAAAGTTTTGCGTAACTCCTCGTTTGGAGGTATATTAAAATTAGGAATACGAATTCAAAAACTTACTGATTAAAAAAATTTAATAAATTTTTTTGGTATACATTTATAATTTATATGAGTATAATTTTACCATTTGTTAAAGATAAAACCAAATTTGTATACTTATAATATAGGTGTGCTTTAGGGTGGCCCTTATCTTTGAACTTCACAAATTTTTATGCAGAACCAGGGTTGAGCAGATTTAAATCAATTGATTTAAATCACGATTTAAATCATGATTTAAATCACGATTTAAATCATGATGGCCTATGGGTGTAAGGTATGCACGGCAAACTGCCTAAAAAAATTATTAGCGAGTTAAGAATGTGATCAAGGAATACAATGTTTATGTTTTCTTTGAGTTTTTATAAAAATAAATTTTTAGTTACTAAAAGCATATTTCTGCTTTAAAATTTTTATCTTGGAATACTTTAAAAACTTGTTATCGATTCAATAACGTTGCTGCTCTAATACATTTCTGTGTTGATGTATTTGAAATTTTATTATGTCAAAAAGCCCACAGCGTCTGGATGTACTTGTTATTGTCGGATGATTGTTTATGAAGACATTAAAAATCTCCTGCGGTTAAAATTGGCTCGACGAATCATTAATGACCACATTAATCATTCCAAAAACGTTAACGACATTGTTTTATATTGTATAGTGTTTTTAAAAAACAATAGCCAACAATAGTTTTACGGCCTTGATATCTCAGGAACCAGAAAAGATAAAGATGGATGTTTCAACAAAACTGTCAGGTTGTTCGTTGAGGGAAACCTAACAGTACAGTAATTTTTGCAACACCTCTTCTCATCTGCACCAGCTACCAATATATCATCAAGCGATGTCACGAAGCTAGTGTCACCATGTGTACTACCCTCTACTGACTTATTAAATAATCTTGTGTCAAATTCTAATGGCAAAATAAAAGACATAGTTCTAGTTTTCTGCGCTAAACGATTGGTTTCGATTAAAAAGCAACGTTTATATCAAAATATACATAAAAAGCCGGAACAACACACAAAGGCCCAAGTCTAAATTATTTCCTAACGCTAATGAGTTTCTTTAACACGTTTACCGCCGTGGTGGTCATACATGACCGGCGCAAACGACTTCAATAAAAATGCGTAAAATAAGCAAATAATAGCGTTTATGATTTTGTAAATGTAATTAATATGAAAATAGGGGTTAAAAACAATAGGTGCAGCTACAAATATGTCAAAATTTTTATTTTTAGTATTACAAATCAAATAGAAATAAAGCAATGTAATTTGTTAAAACACGGTAGACAAAAGTGTGGTTTGCCATCACGATCGGCACAAAATGTTGTCACTTTTTTGGTTCTATTTTTTGCTACCGTTCTACCATGTATTTTGAAATTATGTTTGTAACAATTTTTGCAATATTTTCTGACTTTACACGCTTCTCCCTCCTTCGTGACGCAGTCTTGGCCTTAAAACTACGGAGGAAACGGGCGAGGAGGTTTATTTTGAAACTGAGTCAGATGCGTAATTATTTTTTTTCTAAATTCAACAATTGTAATAGATTTATTACGTGTTACTCCTTGTTTTTATACAGTGTTAAGTAAAAGCTCAAGTGCAAGTTTTCTGTACAATTTTAGTTTTTCTCAGTGGGTTGCAATATGCAGACATTTGATCAGATAAATCGACGGCAGGGTAGTCCACTTTTTTTGTAGGACTTTTAACAGTCCATACAAAAACTTATTTTAAAACGAATATTCCATATCAACATGGGTTCATAAACGCCTCCTTTTTAAAGATACAGGGTGTTGAAATTTTCGAAAAAATAACGATAATGTTTAACCGTTTCTCAACCGGTAGATATATTTAAACCAAATTTGGTATACAGCACCACCTTACATGTTACCACATTCGGTGGGAATATCAAGCAAGTAACCACTGGCGGAGTTGTGGGGGTTCAGTTTCAATAAATTTTATAAAAAACTAGTACGGCCCTGTTCAAAATCAAACTTGAATTGTTTTTCGGTGTAACATTTTATTTTAAACAAAAAGTGTATTATGATTTTTCTTTGTATCTACCACCGATTGGCGCGAAATTTGATTTATTTTACTATTCTCGCGAAAAATTTGCTCATAGATTCGATCTAAAAATATCGCTAATATTCGAAATAAAGAAGTAATTACCGAGTTTTGCAGTTTTTAATAACAAAACATGCTTATAATGATGGAAGAAGTTTCGCTAAATTAACGATTAATGAGCACTTGTTCTGCAATTTGCCATTTTCAGCTTTTCGCAATATTTTTAGATCGAACTTATGAGCAAATTGTTCGCGAGAATAATAAAATAAATCAATTTTCGCGCCAAACGGTGGTAGATACGAAGAAAAGTCTAGAGACACTTTTTGTTTAGAATAAAATGTTCTACCCAAAAACAATTTCGAGTTTGATGTTGAACAGGGCCGTACTAGTTTTTTATAAAATTTATTTAACTGTACCCCCACAACTCCGCCACTGTTTGCTTGTGGGGGTTGAAATTCTAATGTATTTACTGTGAAATTAACCGTTTTACCGTGTGAATTATTTTTTTTAACCTTATATAATTTTTAGATGTAAATTTACTTTTGGTACGCTCCTACGCCGTGGTGGTCATAGATGACCGGCAGCGTGAGTAATGCACCACGCATAATAATTTTGAACTATACATTCTTATTGGATGTAATTCCTATTGGGTATGATTCCAATATGGACAAACTCTCACCGGCGTTGGATTCAACACCAGCAAAATAAGCTCGGCAGTAAACGTGTTAATCATTTTTTATATTCTAAAGTTACCCGAATCGGAAATAAACTCGATTAAACATTTACAAGCGAATTTCGGGTCGCAATCTAAACAAGGCCATAAACACAAGCGGCGATACTTTCAAAGGAAGAGATAAAATAGCGAATGCGTTCACAACATGGCGATAAAATAAGGGTAGCCTGTAAAATTCCATCATCAGTGCAATAATTTGATGAAACATGTACGGAATATCGATTGCACAAAAAAGGATAATTAAATTCGCTAACGATGACGGGGATTATTAAATTTACAATCAATTTTAACCAGTTTATCTTCGGTTGGTCCTTGCCACAAACTCGCGTATAAAAGTAATCAGATCTAAAATAAAATACAATCCTGTTAGGTTTACACGATTGCTTTTCACCAGGAATATTATATTCGTTATGGATTCTTTTACTTTTAAGGAGTGTTGCACGATTTTATATTTACGTTTAAAATTAAAACTGCGATTAAAAACATTTATTTGGGCAGTGTTTCTCAACAATTTTGTATTTGCGCCCAACTTCTCCATAGATATAAAATTTTATTGCCCCTAATTCCAATCTTCTTGTCCTGTCAAAACACCATTTGCTTTTATTTCTCAACCGTCTTTCGACTGACTGATTTATTTTAAAGATGTGTAAGTTTGTTAGTACCATTTTTTTGCCCATGTAAACTTATAAATACATTGAAACCCGGAACACTAGCTATAAAGCTCACTAAATTCCTATAGTATGTGTTATTTTCAGTACGTATTTTTGCTGTTTTAATAAATAGTTATGCTTTCCAATTTTTTTTCTTGTCTCACTCCCTTTAGGTATTTCGCGCTCTCCAAGGGGGCGCGCCTCACAGGTGAAAAGAACTGCATTAGGAAAATTGGAATCTGCATAAATCTAAAGCATGCTTACTATTGTGACGGACCGTACTGTACATAGGCCGCACTGTTGTGGAAGAGTACTTATTACTCTTATATTTATTGTTGTTAATTATGGCTCGTGATCGTCTTTGTAATGTGGTTGGACCCTCAAACGTTGTTTTACGTAGTACACAGTAAGAAACAAATAAAACACAACCATTTTTACAAGAAACTCCTTTATTCTTCGACTGATTGTACATTTCTCGGTGTTTGATTCTTAACCACCCTCGTGTGACCGTCCACAGATTTTACGTTCTCTGTTGTTATCCCCTTTTTTATTGTAGTTGCATCTTTGTCATTCTTTTTGTCTTTCCTATAAACCCATATTTGTGCGAGTAGTTTTTTCTACTTATAATGTACAGCTTTATCAACAAATCGTTTGTTGATTGACGAAACCCAAATGCTGGCGTTGTAGGATCCAAGTTATGACCGTAATATTTTAACGTTAATGTGGTTGCTAAAGTTGAAATCCTCATCTTGGCCCTTTTGAAGTGTTACATGTTATAGTAACTGTTAATGTTATTCATTTAAAAGTAAAGGAAATAACATTGAAGTAAAATAAAATAATTGATCTCAGGCGGGGTGTCACACTATTTACTAAAGCAAAGATCTATCTTCTTCAAAAAAATGTTTTAACTTGAAAGAAACTCACAGGGTAGTGTTCTCGGACCTATCCTGTACCTTCTGTATAAAAATAGACATACCAACAACGACAAAAACCACTCCTGCAATGTTCGCTGATGATACAGCAACATTGTCAGTAAGTGACTCTCAAGCTGAAACAACTGAAAATCTTCAACATACTTTGGACCGTGTAACGAATTGGACGAAGAACTGGAAGATCAAGCTCAATGAGTTATAGACGATTTTCAAAAAACTTATTTTCCGATTTTTCCATATTTTCTTGATATCCTTTGAGATATTTCCAATAAGTCATTGGATAATTAATGAACACCAAACTTAGCAGCTTAGCTATTATAATAAACGAGATCCACATGCTTAAACTCGATATTTAAACACCCTGTATAGCGTGCCGCGTAATTTTAATCTAAAAGTGTGCCGCGACTTTGTAAAGATTGAAAAACACTGTACTACTTGTTAATACAAATAATGACGAAAGAGTGAGTACAGGTTTTTTATCAAAAGATTTCCTGACTCTTTCAAATAAAATAATATCGCTCCAACTAACTTTTTCCTGCACATTTTCAAATTCATTATGTTCCTCCACCGTCAGTTTAATTAAAAGCAGTAACTGAATATGTTGAAGTATCACGGACATATGACAAAAATTATTACATCGCTGTAAACTTTATCCCACGTATACCAACAACAATAGCACTTTGTTTTGTGCAGATTAAAAATATTCCCTTAACAATCTCTCGTAATGCTTGATAGTTGAGATCTGTAACGCTGCGTCCGCTAATGAAGAAATATACGTGAGCTGAATAATGAAATTCTTTGTTCAGTGCCGTATTCGCACAAATCGAATTATTGTTAGCATCACGTTTAATTCCGCGCAGAGAAAAACGCAATTAAATTACACGATCTGTATTTTTTTTTTCCAAGCCGAAACTTGAACTCGATTCAGTAACAGATAATAAAGAGGAGCTTGTAAATTGTGCTGGTGACGGATTTTTGTGCGTTGGACCAACACGTGCAAACCTACTTTCCTTCAAACATATAACAAGTAATCACTGTGCACCGAAATCGATCCCTACAAATTAATTTAGCCCTCATCCCTAGATGCCATTGGCAAGAGCTTGATTCATTAGAGCAGACACAGCTAACGAGACGAATGTATAATTAATTACTAAATAATTGGATAATTATAAATCGCAGTTTTTATTTACGTGTAGGTACGCGTTAATCGAATAAAATTATTAAGAACTTATTGCATATTTTCCTTGATAGTAGAAATAGAATGACTAATAGAACTAATCACAAACAAATATGGAATACTTTTGAATGGAATCGTATTTTAAGCTGACAATTAAAAATTTTGCAATCGAGCGTTATTCTCACCTTCATTTGCTAAATTATAAAACAAAACAGGGAATATTTTTACGATACAATTTGCTATTTTACTTTAAAAATTAAGGCAGATTGAGATTCGATAATATTAAAAAACAGAACAAAGGAAGAAAACATTAAAACCACACTAGGGCAAACCAGAACTTGCATAAAACAGTTCAATACAATTTTAGGGGGTAGACATATTATAACAAAAAATACTAAAACAAGGATATATAACAACATGGTACAGAGTATAGTAACATATGGAGCCGAAAACTGGGTGATAAACAAAAAGAGCAGAAGTAAAATTACTGCAACGGAGATGGAATACTGGAGAAGGAGCTGTGGAGTTACAAGGATGGACAGACTTTTTTAAAATTCAAACCTCAATAGAGTTTATGAAAATGCAATTTGGTCTTTGAGACCAATGAGCTTAGTTTAATTCTAGCCCAAATTAATAATGTTCAAACTCATTCTAAGGTTTACCCAATAGTAGTCCTTAGTTTGTTAATTATTAACGTGCACAGTCTCTGCTTTTAAACTTTTGCTTAAACTAGCTAAAAAGATTTAACCATTTTGAGTCTTCTTACTAATCCTGTAGTGTCCAGTAGCTGGATCGCCTCGACGACGTTTACATGTTGATGGAGCCTTTCTTCGTGGCTCTTGGCAGGGCCGTTTCTGGCGGGGGGCGAAAGCGTGCCCCGCACGTGAGCGGCCGATTTAGAGGGCGGCCAAATGCCGCCCTTGCGGTCTTTAATGTTTCACAAGAATTGAAAATAAAATATTAGTTTGAAAAATAGTATGTAAAAATGATCAAGGATTAGAGATTTCAATTCCATACTATTCAAAAAAAATTGAAAAAACGCGTAAATCGTTCTCCAGTTTGCTTATTCGGTAATTTCGACCTGAGAGTGAAGATTGCGATTAAATTTATTTGGTCTAAAACTAATATTATAAGATGAAAAAAAATTCAATAAAAAGTCATGGAACACTAGATTATAACGATTTTTGAAATATTCGCAGGAGTAAAGTGCCCCTATTTTAGGAGATACAAAAACAATTTATAGGAAAAAGTTATTTAGAATCTCAAAATAAGGCTAGATTTAAATTTTGAAGGTCAAATTCTAATTTTTATTTTTTAAGAAATTTTAACATTCGAAGGTCTGCAACAAATGGAAAAGTTTTTTATTATCGATTTCTCAAAAAATTATATTCTTGATAAACGGTAGTGCATGGTCCAAAACTAATTTTAAATGAAAAAAAGTTTAATAAAGTCATAGGACACTAGATTTTAGCGATTTTTGAAATATTCGCAAAAGTAAATTGCTTAAAATTTTGTAATAACTGTAATTCTAGAATTTGACCGTCAAAATTTACATCTAGCCTTATTTTGAGATTCTAAATATCTTTATTCTACAATATTTTTTTTATCTCTTAAAATAAAGGCACTTTACTCTTGCAAATATTTCAAAAATCGCTAAAATCTAGTGTCCTATGAATTTTTATCGAACTTATTTTATCTTAAAATTAGTTTTAGACTATGCACCAACTTTATTGAAGAATACAATTTTCTGAGAAATCAATAATAAAAAACTTTTCCATTTGTTGCAGACTTTTTGAATGTTAAAATTTCTTAAAAAATAAAATTTTGAATTTGACCATCAATATTTAAATCTAGCCCTATTTTGAGATTCTAAATAACTTTTTCCTATAAATTGTTTTTGTATCTCATAAAATAAGGGCACTTTGCTCTTGCAAATATTTCAAAAATCCTTAAAATCCAGTGTCCTATGACTTTTTATTAAACTTTTTTTATCCTAATATTCGTTTTATACCATGCACCAACTTTTATCAAAAATAAATTTTTTTGAGAAATCAATAATAAAAATGTTTCCCATTTGTTGCAGACTTTTTGAATGACGCAGTATACATGTTGTTAAATATAATACTTGCAACGACAATTATTTATTTTTTTATTTCAATTTTTTTTGTTTACCGGGGCGGCGAAACGTACGTTAGCACGCGGGCGGCCAAGTACTCAGAAACGGCACTGGCTCTTGGCAAACTTGTTAATTATGTCGGTTTCAGTGTCCATGTTGAGGTCCCAATGTATGTCACTATTTCTGCAGTACCAGGGTGCATCAGCGATGTTGCTTAGTGTTTTGTTCTGGAATCTCTGCATGATCTGAATGTTGCTCTGTTTCGTGCACTTCCGTAGATGTTTCCCATATGTCCATACAGGCTTTAAAATTTGCTAGTAAAGCAAAAGTTTATTATGTAGGGACACAAAGGAATTCCTCCCGATTAGCCAGTAAATTTTTTTTATATTTGAAACCTATTTCTTCCCTTTTTTCTTGACATGAGCCTTCCAGCGTAGCTTATCGTCCAATGTAGTACCTAAGTATTTTGCTTTGTTAGAGTACGGAATTTGTTTATTATTTAAGTTGATTTGTACATGTTCAATTCTCTTGTTGGTGAAATTGACATGTACTGACTTAGTTTCATTTAACTTTATACGCCATGTTTTTGTCCAGTTGTTGATCTGATTGGCAGCTGCTTGTAATTTCTAGGATGATTCTGTGTTGTTTCTTCCTACTGCTAAAATAACCGTGTCGTCGGCAAAGGTCGCTATAGTATTGTTTTCTAACTTTGGAATATCACAAGTATACAATAGGTATAGGACCGGACCTAGTACGCTTCCTTGTGGAACTCCTGCTTTAATTTCTGGATAAGATTCTTCTTGCTTTAACCTGAAGTGTCTCTCAGAGATGTAGGGCTGAAGAATTTGGGAGTATTGTTTTGGGAGAAGCGATCTTAGTTTACAATTTAAACCATCATGCCACACTTTGTCGAAAGCCTGCGCTACGTCTAGAAAGATGGTAGAACAAACTTTTTTCGCGTTTTAACCCTCCAGTGCTAACATGCGGTCTCACAGACCGACCCCCCAATTTTATCCCCGAAACTAGAAAACGCGTGTGAGGAGGGGGTTGGGATCGTCGCTATCTTCATTATATTTATTTATCGACCAGCTCTCGCAGTGGCAAGCGTTTTTTAGCGATTTTTGCCAGTTTTTTACGTATTTCGGTCTCACAGACCCGTGTTAGTATTGATGTTACTGATTGGATTATTATTACCATTATGTAAAACTTTGTTGGAGAACAAACTAACTATGGTAGGCACAATAAAAATGAACAAACGATAAATACCCTACGATTTTGATAGTCTTGATGAAAATACGGGAAAACCACAAATTATTATGATGTACAATGTACAAAGTCTGGTGTTGATATAGTTGACAAACTATGCGCAGGCTATAACTGCGCTAGAAATACGAGAAGGTGGCCTATGGTAATTTTTTATCGTATACTTAACATAGCTGCCACAAACGCATTTGCAGCATTTAATTCAAAGAGTCCAGATTCAAATTTGCTTCGAAGGTTTTTTTTTAATATAAAGCACACTTATAATTTAAATAATACTTGTAAAATAAGCTTTGGATAAATTCTGTCCCACAGACCGATGTTAGTACTCGCGTTACAAAAATTATGTTAGTACTGGAGGGTTAATGGCGCCAAACAGAATTGTACTTGTATAATTATTATCGATTGCGCCCCACGTAGGGTCAATTAGGTAATTTTAAAAATACCACCGTATTAATATGAATATTTTAAGTTCGTTAGAGTCTTTCACAACAAATCGTTCTGTTGACACCAACATTTTTCAATGTTTTTGTTTTAAATATGCATTTCAAGTTTCGTAATTGCTGGTTTGAATGCCATAAAAATTTAACTGTGCCCGCCTAGTTATGCGCAACCTCGTTTTTCGGACATTAGCAATTAAACAAAACCAACCCCAAGGTTCGCAATCACGTCGGTCATCTTTTACAAGCATTTAATTTTTTGTGCGTTCATTACCGGCAGCAATAGCAATTAATTAAAAGTAATTAATTTGCATAATTTAATCGTTTTTTAGCCGTAAACAAACCAGACTAGTGCGGCATTTACATTTATGAACGTGCGTTATGCAAAGCGCATGATAAGTTTGCGCGAATGGGTAATGTTTACCATTTAATTACTACTGCACGCTCGTGATATGATACACGCTACTATTTCGGCTGAGTGGAATACAAAGTACGGTTAAGCAGAGGAATGGAAATAAAAATATCCGGACGCTTAACTAAACGTGTGCAAACGGCAGCAACGAAAATATCTCTTCTGTACGAGATAACGTACAATTATGTGCAGCTATATTCATTAACTTTTTATAATTCAAGGAGCATTTGCATTACAAAACTTATTTACAGGTTGTCCAATAAGTTCATGCCGGTTTTGCGGGTACAACATTTTCTTAGTTAGTTTTTATTGAACATTTATTTAAGGATAGGATTTCCAACCGTCTTCCTTTGGGAAGGACAATCCTTTTTTCTTAAGATCAGAAACGAGTTGAATTGTCCTCCTTTATTGCCTAATCACATTTTTACTAGAGTAATAATTTATAAAATAAGGAAAAACTGTAAAAAAACATTGACCATAATACTAAAACGCCTTTGCTGATTAATGCAGTGCGAAAGAAATAATTTTAATGGATTAACCCTTTGAGGACGGATATATTTTTTGCTTAGAAAATCAGGTGTTTTTTATAGTTTTTGGGATAAAATTAATCTATTTAACACGAATTAATTTAAAAAAATTATTTTTTTAAATAATTTTACAAAAAAAATGGTGGTACCAATGAAGTACCAGTAGGAACCACATCGAATGACAAAAAATTTTGTAGTATAAAATTTATTTGAAAAAAATGAATAGAAAATATTGTTGCAATATAGTAATCACAAATAATATGCAAACAATACTTTCTTCATACCACGTATGACGAAAGTAAAAAGTTACATTAACAATAAAACAATACTATTTATTGTAAAATGTTAAACTGGAAACTCTTTTATTCTTGAGACTTGTACATGGAAGCCTTCGAAGAACAAGCCCTACTCTCCAGCAAATTGAAACCGAAACACTGGTTCCGATACGTAGACGACACCTTCGTCATCTGGGAACATGGAAAAGAACCACTTCAAGATTTTCTAACACACCTGAACAACCTACACAAGAACATAAAATTTACGATGGTGGAAGAGAAGAATGGCGCGTTACCCTTTCTAGACATACTGGTCAAAAGAGAAGCAAACGGAACACTTAGCCACAGCGCTTACCGTAAACCGACCCATACCAACCGATATCTAAATGCTGCATCACATCATCACCCGGCCCAAAAACAATCGGTGATCAACACATTAATACATAGGGCTAAAGAGATATGCACACCAGAAAACATCAAAGAAGAACTGAACATGGTCACGAGAGCCCTGCAAGAAAACGGTTACCAGCGTAAACAAATACTTCGTACCATACAAAAACATGCCACGCCAAAAGAAGGAAAAGAAAAGAAAGAATACATCGCTACGACTTACTTGCCCTACATCAGCGGAGTGACTAACAAAATATCAAAGCTTCTACAAAAACATAAAATCAAAACCGTTTTCAACGCTCCTTTGAAGCTCTCGAATAAATTAAGAAGAACACACGACACAGGACTACACCACGCGGGAATATATAGCATACCTTGCTCCTATGGAAAAGTATACATAGGACAGACTGGCAGGAGTATACAAACGCGTCTCAAAGAACACGAAGGACAAACAACAAGAAAACAAGTCGATAAATCAGCGGTAGCAGAACACGCCCAGGGTACAGGACACAACATCCTCTTCAGAGAAACAAAACTACTGGCCCGCGCAAACCATTTCTGACCAAGATTATATCGAGAATCATGGGAAATCATCAAGAACCCAAACAACTACAACAGAGACACAGGCATACAACTCCCAAACATCTGGAAATCAGTCATCATAAAATCACTGAGGCAGAACAAACCCATCAAGCGGAACGCCACGCCTCCACAAGCTGGATATATAAACCCAGCAACATCCCTCACAAATTAGTCGTTTTGAAAAAGACCAAGACACAATGGTCGAAACGTCAACTACTTCTAAATATAGAAGACGCGGTTCCAAACCCGGAAACCAAGATTGTATTATGGAAACTCTTAATCCAAATTGTCAGGGACATAGGTCCAAAATTCTCCACAAAAGGTGTCGGTGTTCTCCTAAAAGATGAGTTCATAGTCCAACTGATTTCACCTGCTTCAAGAAAAGACTACAGCGGCATTTCATCTTCGCTGCTCCAGTCACTATCATCTTCTATTGCTAAAGTGGGTTGAGGAAAATCTTCATTGTCAACTATTGAGGCAATATCGAACTCTTTATTATCCGATTCTTCCGAAGCATCGGATCATTCTGATGGAATTTCTTCAAGGAGTTCGTATAAAACGTCACTAGTTAATTTTTCTAGATTTAAAGTTTGTTTTGTCATGGTGGTACTATCAACCGACTTATGAACGATTTAAAAAAATGTCCATTTTAATTTTTGTTTATTATTTAGTGCTAGTGTGCCATGAAACTTTTAAAGAACATTAAAACATCACTAAATAGGTCTTAGAAAGGGGAACAATTTATATTATTTAAATTTCTTTCTAGCTTTTACCGTTTACGAGATCCCAATAGTGGCCCTTCCGTGTGGACCACCTGTGTTTGTATAAACAACAATGAAACTAATATGAATAATATGTATTAGTAAAAATAGGTTTTATTACAATTAAGTCACTTTTACATTGACTTGAATATTTCAAGTATTTACCAAATAAATATTATTTAAATTGAATTGAATTGATTTGAATTAGATTTAGGTTATAAAATAATAATTAACAAAGTTATAGCAAGGGAAGAAAAACATATTTTTGAATTTATTCTCCGTATTGCTAAAAGTTGTCATAATCTATCACAATTAATAATGGTTTAATATCAATTAAAAGTTAAGAAAGGTAATTAGGGGTATATGGTACCTATATGAAAAACAAAATAAAAATTTAGTAAAATTAGTTAAATCATTACATTGCGTATATGTATGGTAACGTATAACCAGCAGCATACACCTATAAGATGAAGATCTTGATATTAATAAATAAAAAACAATAGGACCAAGGAAAAGAAGTCTGTGCAGAAAAAGCGCCATATAGAGAATATCAATGATTGGATATTGAATAGAGTACGGGAAGTGGAATGGATCCATAAAGAGAATGGAGAACTAGTCGAATAAGAATGGCTACAAAAGGATATTTGCTGTACAATTCACTATTTTTTGCTTTGTTCATAATATAACACTGTTAGACGTTGTAAGTACGTTCAAAGAACATATTGAATCAAGTGTAATTATTTGATTACATGTTTCCCCTGTTTTGAAACATGTTAAGGTTTTCGTTGTTGTTTGGCATTAGCAAATTGGCTCAAGTTTTTGCTACATTTATAAGATTCATCTACCATAACTGTTGACTTTGTGTGTTTGCAGAAAATCCATTAACTTATTGCTAGTATGTCGGAGAAAAAAACCAATTTGAGCTTGACATTATTTACAATTCACTAGAGAAAGGCTTGCTCGCCACAAACTTTGCGAAGGATTATACACAGAACGAATGACATCTGCTAGATACGACAAACAATTTTCCAAATTGTATTTTTAATACATGCATTAGACGCATATCTCAAAAAATAAGCAATCTATATGAAACTAGAATGAAAGAGCACAGATGAAAATAAATGAACTCGAGGGCTCCAAGTGTCTCTAGGAAAATGACTCGATTTTTCATGTCACCCTCCTTGACTTGATGCCGTCTCCAATTTTTTACATTTCTCGAAGTTTCACGCTTTATTGCGAACCTCTTGAAATTTTTAAGACAAAGAAACTGTCGCTTCACTTATTCTGTCACCTGCCTGCGTTGTGTAATGCACCGGAAAATTAGAACTGTGGCTGTAATTTAGCAATTTATTTTGCTTATTTGCTTATTTCTCCTTAAAGTAACGGATTTTGCGCGTCTAACCAGGCTGATTCGCATACTGCGTTAGCAACAAGCTTCCTTCGACCGTGGTTAGATATTTATTAATACACTAATTAATAATTAACATACAGAACTGTGAACAAGGATTTATTCTGTTACTAGACCGGCACCAGTAAACTTTGTTTTGAATTTGTTATTAATATTTGAGACTTCAAATAGTTTAGCATGTTAATTACCTTCGGTAGCTGCCATTTTGCATTATTCATGTTTTAACTGTCAGCATTTACACGTGCGTAGCTTAATATTTCCATATTTGCGTAGCTAGATAACCAATAAAGTTAATTAATTCCCAAAAGTTAGACAGATGGAGCATGTGTTAGTTGTTCATTGTTGTATTTGTTTATTATTACGAAGTGATGAACTTGCTTTTTAATATTTTATTACACGGGATGATTCCGTTCTATAGTCGCACTTCGCACACCTATAACTTTGTTATTTTAACAAACAAAAAAAAACAATAAACGTTACATTTTTGGAAATATTAGAAAATTCGCTATAAATAAACGATCATTCGAACTTCGAGTAGAATATTTTTAAATCATTAGATTAATTTTTGCTTATCTCGTAGTTGACATATTTTTTATAAAGCACGATCAAATTTGTCAATCAATCAAATCAGGCCAATGTTTTTATTTGTTACGGTAAAACAAAAGCCTTTATTAAAACAGCTTGACCTCTGGTCACAAAGTTAAAAACATTTGTTTTGGTCATTCTTACAATTGAATTATCAACGGACAAAAGTTTGGATATAAAGATTAAAAATAACCAGACCGAGCTCGGTGGCTGGTTGGTATGCAACCTAGCGAGTAAAATCGGAAGGCGTGGGTTCGAATCCCGCGGCCGTCTGTCATCGTAGAGGTTTCAGGTGGTTGCCTCTACCTACTATAGGCAAATGCTGTGACAGTACTTCCACCTACCCTTACCTTACCCACCCTTTTCTTGTTCTCCGCCCCCTCCACCCGGACGCTAGTGACCTCAGTTGTCGAAGCGTCCCTAAACTCTCAATTTAAAAAAATAATAATAATAACCAGGCATATCTCTAATTAGTAGGTAACAGCAGAAAAATTATATGAAAGAATTTTGGAGTGAAATGGTAATGAAATTGTTACTTCTATTTGCAAAACATTAATTGGCTGAAAGTGATTTTTTTACAATGGTTGTTACGAAAAATTGATTCCACATTAATTAATAGGTACTATTGAAGTAAGAATTAATAAATTAATTGAAGATAAAAGCAACAACAAAGCCATTTTATATAATATTATACTATTTTGTTTTTAATTGATGTAAGAGTTTAAAACAAATGTAAATCAACATATTTTAGTGATTTGTATAATTTTAAAATAGCCTGTTTTATTTAAAATCGGGAAACTATTTTTTACAAATTTGTAAAGGTAAATTTAAATATGAAAAAAAAATTAAGTATTTGTTATAAATCGAAATACAGCTGAACCGCTATTAACAAAAATGCACTAAATGTTACTTCTCGCAGGTAGAAATTATTGTCAAATGTGGTTAATTAATTAATTAATTTATATATTATACAGTAAATTCAGTGTGCCAGGTTTTAATAAAACTTGTCTTGTACACATTTAGGTCACTATACCATTCAAATTTGTTGGGTCGCGCGGCAAAAAGTTTGAGAAACGCTGATCTAATCCTTAATTTTACATTTGTCGACTTGTCCTTGCCTAAGTGTGTACAAAATTGAATTTAAAAATGGTGTTTATGACATTTTCCTAAAGACTAATTAAAAATAAAATGAAGCTTTTTCTCGGCTGATTAATACAAAGCAGATATTTTAATTTAAAAAAAAAATTAAATAGCAAGTTCTAGAAAAGCGAAATATTTCTTGTGAATAACCTTGTTTACTCCGTAATTTATTAATTCCCGCTTTTGTCCTTCGAAAGAAGACCTTGTGTTTCTGACATATTTCACGCACGAAATTATGTACAGTAAAGTTGATTTACATTCAAACTTTCTCCACAGATTTTGTTTTCATTTACTTAAAAAACAAATTCAAGCTTGTTAAACTTCTTTCATTTAGTTAGTTTCAGTTACATTGTGAACATTTTATGTTAGTTCAATCAAACACTTTCATTCGTAGACTTATCGCTATAGAGAAAATTTATGTCGAAAAAATTCCGATATTTCAACAGGCTTCTGAACTCCGAACCTAAGTTTACTACTACGTAAAAGTAAAATGACAATGTCAATTTTCATTTAGGTATAATACACACATTTTTGGTAATTTAAGCGTTTCTCTATCTTTACTATTACGCCTCGCTGGAACAAACCTATTATATGAAAATCAACTTAAAATTACTTTTACACCGAAATGCCTAAAGTATAAGTTTATAATAAAGTTATCATGATAAATCATCCTGATTTTCATTTAAAAAATAAAATATTCCTGCATGTACTTTGCGATTCGCATCAATAATTAAACGACACCTAAGTAAAAATTTATTGCCGTCATATTGAAAGATTTTTTGGATGTATTAGTTAGTATACAGCTTTGTTTAAACATGAATTTTAATTTGAATTCGGCCATCTATAAATCATATTCAGTCCTCGCCTGTCGGCCCCGAGGCGCGATGTTCAATGTTCAATCTCAGCCTCCCATGATATTTATGAAAGCTTTTTAGTGTTCCTGATTAACGCTAATGAAGTATTCACTCGGTGTGATGGGTTTTTATATTCTCACCGCCACAAGCTGTCCATTTACATATTCTGCACCATGAATATGTAAACTTGAAACAATTCGTTGATTAAGCTCAATATTTCTAATAGACCTTTTGTGCTGGACTTTATCGTCCATTATTTGACGCTTCATGCTAACACTTTTAGGTGGATTAAGCTAAGATTTTAATAATAAAGGACGATTTTGCGAATCACGTGATATTTTGATTTAATGCAGTAAAGTAGAAGACAGTTTTTGTTCGCAATATACCGTGTGTTTCAATAATAAGTCCCCAGCGTGTACCTCGATACAAAAAAGTTTTCTATCTTTTACCTCAAACGAAAATCTTCTAGTTTCAACAGCATAAGTATTAATAACCCACGTAAGTTCTTCTCCATCCAATCTTGTGGAATAAAAACCTAACTAGAAAAACAAAAGTAAAAATATTTAAAACGATAATAGAACCAGTAATGACATATGGGGCAGAGATATGGGTAAGGGACAAATCAATGAATCAAAGATAACTCTCAGCTGAAATTGCATATTGGAGATGCTGCTATACTTTTAATTCAGCTCGTATCGTATTAAAGCAAATTATTTTGGCGTTTGGCTTTTGCATGAAAACACATAGGCACAATTTATCTCGTTGAATGCGCCCCCTGATTTACCGCGCCCGGGTGCAAAGCACCCCTTGCACCCCCGGCACGGCTCGTCCCCGCCAATAGACACAAATGTCATTTACAGTTAGGCCAGTCGTAAAAGCGTTCCAACAACGGCTAATACTGGCCAATACATTTATTAGTGCATAGTTCACGCATGCGAATAAACCAGTCCATGTACTCATCCATAAATTGGTTTTAAATCGCTTGTTGGAACAAACCTAATACTATTTGTAAATATGAGCTATTTATTTTGAAAGTAAAATAATTCACTTTTATGTTATTTTGAGATATCATATTAAATGTATTGCATTTGAATACGCATAAAAATGTTTTTGCTAACTATAGACAAATTTTACCTTTATTTGTTTTCTCGGTTACTTATATTTTCTTCTGTATACATAATTGCACACAGACGTTAACGAATTGCCATTTTTCATTACTATAAAGCCTGTTCCCAAAATTATTAGTTAATAAAAACTACGGATTTATGTTGATTTTAATGAAACGATGCTTGATAAGATGGTAATTAAAAATTGTATTCAAGCTTTTTTTCATAATCAATACTATTCATAAAGTGCAGAAGTAATTATAAAATGTATCAGTGCATTTTAAAATAAAAGTTTAAGTAATTTATATAACGTATTTCATATAAATGTGTATTTATGTATTGGATCATTGTCATTAACCGGAGTCATGAAGGCATTTCCTAAGTTTTAAGATTTTAAAATAACTGTGATAAATTGGAGGTAAAAAGCGAAACACATCCATCAATATGCCATTTTTTAAATAAATGTATTTGCACTTCTGTTTAACAATAAAATTTCCATTGACGAATACACTAATGAGTTTGAAAAAAATTGCTAGTAAAATGTTTAAAGATTAAATAAGCAGCTCATAATTCAATTAATTAACTACTTATAAAGCAACACATAACAATAAATTTTTAAATCTTGAAGCATTATTCTCGCAAATGTTGTTGGTTTTGTTTCTTGTTTAAAAACATCGAATCAAGCTGTATGTGCGAAACTTATTGTAATAAAACAATGTTTAAAGTGCAAACCATGTTTCTTGAATCAAAGTTTGTCTCTGTGTTGTTGCTTTCAAAAGCTTTGAATAAACTTTCAAGCATGATGTTGTGTCAGCATCAAAAATAAAACACTCGCTTATACCTTATAAAAGGTTTTCTAAAAATGTATTTTTCAAGTAAGTTAGCGATCGAGGTGATACTTTCTTTTATGAAACACTACCTGTATTCCATTTTGTTTTTTTTTTGCATGGTAAATTGCTTATAAGGCGATGTCTTTTTCTATTAATATAGTGTTTAATTATTTAGTTAAAACTAAGATGATAATCTTCTCGAAAACTTTAAGAAGATTTGTGAACACACAACTTTAGTTATTGGAATATAAGCTTCAATGATTTATTTAATCCCATTTTAATAATCTTTAAAGGTAGTGGCGCTAATAAATTTAATTTTCTATGCAAAGCGCTTTGCCACATATGTGAACCTCCAAGGGAATTCCTACAAAATTATAAATTAATTCTCACAAAGGCGAAGCATTGTCAAGCTTTTATTGTCTAAACGAATTAACAGAAAATATTAAAGCCACATTTATGTGTATTTATGCATAAAACGTAAGGAATTAGTGATAGTAAAGTTTGTTACTTAAGCCGCAAAGTTTGTTATGAATTCTTTATAATGCCCCGGAGGCATAATTTTTTTCTCAGCTTTCAGTACACTCAATAATACTCAAGAACGTTGGTTGTAACAAATTCAAGAACCTCTGAAGTAGTCTTGAATAAATTAGAAACACCCCATTCTCCACTTGGTAGGAAATCTGTCAAGGCGGCATATATTTAATATGGTGTGTGTGATCATATCCATTTATACCAGCATATAAAGTTTTGCAGGTATCGCAAATCACTTTGGATATCGCGGGCTTGTATTTATTGCCTCTACATAACTACTACTAGTCCTGAAGTGTAATTACTTACCAAGAAGTAATTAGAAAATGATAAATGGTAAACATAACATATATTATGTTTCGCTTCTTCTGTAAAGCATTGTAAGGTACAGGGCCGTCGAGAGGGTATGATATCTGAGACTTTTGTCACCTGCCTCGCTGGAAAGGGCCCGGCCTGTTCAATTAATAATAATTTTTTTGTGCGATCGTACTAGAAACAGTTGTTTGACGGACGCGTTAGCAACCATAAAATACTGCATTTTCGGCCCTATCCTTAGCAACGACCGAAAAAGTCTTTTCGCCCGCTACAGCGTACAAAAAAGATCATTTGCATTAAGCAGAACGAAAAGCGCATGTGCGTGTCTGAATATAAGTTCTCTGAGATTATGGCTTCCCCGCAAAGGGTAGTATAAATTTGGAGAGGGAATTAAATATTTTGGTATTGATAATTTTTTGACGAATTTCGGCGACTAGTAGCGTTACTTTAATATAGATTACACCACACCCCTGACGCGCCACTCTGACAGTACTTGTAAAATTTGACATAACATACATTAATTAATTTGACAGGTAGGTTAGGTGAAGGAAATTTTCTGACAAAATATAACTCGTGCATTGTAAATAATCTATAATTTTTGACAAATCTTCACTCATAAAAATTGAATCAGAAAAAATCACTCATGCACTTCGTGCACCCGTGTTTTTTCAGCTCAACTTGCATTCGGGCATATTTACTAAAAATTATCGATAATTTTCAATGCACTATTTATATTACTACTGATAATTTGTACCCATTGCTTGTTTAAAAATTGCCACCTTGAGTATATTTTATGTTGTTGTTGTAATATCTTAAAATATAAATAAAAACATTTTAATTCCCGTTGAGTTACATTTTGTCTGGGTAGTTTTATTAAAATTTGTTCTGCTTTTCGTCTCCTCTTGCGTGTTAAAGATGGAGTTAGAAAATAATCATAATTCATTTGGTGTTAGTTTAAGCTTATTGGATATTCTGTTACCTATTCTGTTTCGCGCTAACGCATAAGAACCGCGTAACGTAAGTAAATCGAATTTGTAAATGTATATCCCCCCTGTGGCTGAAAATAAAACTATTCTAAAAAGGGAAATTCGAACGCCTGAAACGACCAACAAGTTTTTGGATTAAACTGGAAGGGCGCAGAATGTTGAATCGTAACAAGGTTATTGCGCCCCAAGCTAAACTTACCATTTATTAGATGTTTTTGGTATCGAAACAACAGAATTCTTGTACGCATTTTATGATTTCTTTTATGGAACAATATTATACTCCCTGTTTATACATAGATGCATTCTAATTGCTACAACTAGGATCACAACTAATTAAGAGATTTTGTTGGGTAGGGATGCTAAACAGATCAGTTGAGCGCGAGAACTGTTATTTGAAATTCCCAATATTCTGGTTGTGATTGCATTGTTCAAATAGATAATTCTGCACTGAATAGAACATGCATGTTCCAATAATCATAAGCTGTCTGCTTCCGCTCAATCAGTTCCATAGATGGTTGGATTTACTTTCATGTAATATTTCAACATAATATGTATGTAATTGCTTTGTTTTTATATTTACAGTGCCCGCTTACGAAAAAGTTTTAGAGCTAATTGTTAAAAGGCAAATTCTAGAATATTTACAGATTAATGATGTGATAGTCGATAACCAGTCGGGTTTTCGCAGTGGACATTCTTGTGAAACAGTGCTTCAGTATATTAGTGATCTGTGGTTTAGAAATATGGAAAATGGTGAAATAACACTAGCTGTATTTTTGGATTTTCGTAGAGCCTTTGAGACGAATAATAGTGACTTATTAATTAAAAAATTAGAAAAAATAGGGATAAGTGAGGTAGCATTGTCTTGGTTTAAATCATACTTACAAAATAGACATCAAAAAGTTAAATATAATAGAACTATATCATCTTGTTTAAAAACCACACATGGTGTACCACAAGGAACCGTTCTGGGTCCTCTGCTTTTTGTTGTTTATATAAACGATATGGTTAAATACGCCAAACATTGTGAAATAAACATGTTTGCGGACGATACAATGTTGTTTGTTAGTGGATTTAAAACAATTGAATTAGTTGATAAGATGAATTTAGATCTAAGTAATATTTATAAATGGCTATGCGATAATAATATATGTATTAATGTTGATAAATCCAAATTTATGATTTTGGGAACCAAACACATTATACCTATATCAAACAAATATTTATAATGCTAATCTGGATATAAAAATTAGCAACACTAATTTAGAAAGAGTAACCGAAATTAAATGCCTTGGTGTTATATTAGATGAAAATTTAACGTTTAAGTTACACACAAAATACATGATGAACAAAATTTCCCAAAAAGATTTTTCTCTTCAAAAGATGTAGCAAACACATTAGTATGTACACTAGAGTTTTACTGTATAAAACAATAATAGCTCCTCATTTTGAGTTTTGCGCTTCATTACTTATTAAATTAAATAAAAATGAGCCTCAACAATTACAGAAATTACAAAATCGCGCCATGCGCACTATTTAAAAGTGTTCAATTCATTCCCCTATCAAGGTTATGTTAAATACACTTCAATTTATGAGTATTAATCAGAGAATACTATTTAGAACATTAGAGCTAGTTTTAAAAATTAAATTACAAAAAACACCAAAATATCTGTATGAAAATGTAAAATTAGTCCATGAGATCCACAGTTAGTTATAAAACTAGAAATAGGCTTGATTTCGTTATAGAGAAATGTACTAAAAGTCAAACTGCTAGTTCGTTATTTTATCAAGGTTTTAAAATATTTAATAATATGCCGCATCAAGTCAAAATATGTAATAATTATAAGAAGGGTATTAAATTAATTAAGGAGTACGTATTAGAACGCTATTGAACTATTATTATATTATATTTAGAATTTAGAAGATTTTTAGATTTTTTATTTTTATTATATTTACTATTACCTATGTAAATTATGTTACAATGTAATAGCAATTGCTAAATAAAGCTAACTTACTTACTTATTTCAAGTTTATTTTAGCATACGCCCAGATTTTCAAGTGCCTGAGAAAGATTTTAAATGACAGACAAGAAATATTACAACTTATCGATAAAAGTTAGGAAATTAATAATATAGTGTACAGGGTGGTCCAAATTTTATGGGATTACATGGGTATCTCGCTTAATATTTAAGATAGAGAAACGGTTAAATTACCAAAAATGTGCAGTTTATTGAGACAAACTCAGAACCGTTTTCAGAAACATTCTATCATTTTCGGTGCGGCACTAGAGACAAAAGAGGAGGAAAAGGAGATACCGAAAGAAATAAAGTAGTCGCCCCTATGCCTAGGAGACATGAACCACAACAGAAAAACACAAAAAGGCTTTGGAAGAAACCGAGATGCGATTCCTGAGAAAAACAGAAAATAAAACCAGTCAAAATTAGAAATACAACACACAGAGAAAATTTAAATGTGAAAGCAATAAGAAATAAAATAGAAGAAGGAATACTACGATGGTTCGGACAAGTAAAACGAATGGACAAGATAAGGATAACAAGGGAAATGTTAGAAGCGAGAAGAAACAAAAAGAAAACGAGAGGTAGACCAAGGTAAAGGTGGCAGGAGGAGTAAAACAAGCACTGGACAGTAGAGGAATAAAGTGGGAGGACGTACGGAATAAGACCCAAAACAGGAGAGAATGGAGGAAGATATAGAAAACTCCAAACAAATGAAACATGAAAACTCAACTCCCCCAATGCCTTACACCCATGATGGTAGATAGGCAATGGATTAAGTAAGTAAGTAACTAAAAGTAACTAAGTTTTCCTAAAGTGTTTTACATTTATATTCCAATTACTGCACTTCTATTAATTTTCGAATTATTTGTAGCCTGTTTTCGAAAACGAACACTGTATTTTATTACTATGCCATCATTATTAACTTTGTCGCAAATATAATGTGAATTATATGAGTTTACTATCGGCACAATAATAACTTCTTCGATTATTAATTTACGTTAATGCTTTTATTTTGTCACAACCTACATCACAAGATAATAACAAGCATACAGTTTCCGTGGGTTATGATATAATGATTGGACCCACTACAAATGACGTGATTTCGTTGAAGATTTACACTGCCGATATCTTCACTTGAGAACCACGATTATTCGCCTTTATCTGGGTACTGCAAATAAGGACACTGTGTATTAACGCAGTACAATGAAATTACGGTATTGTTGCCTGGTGTAGGATGTACTAAAAGTAAAGTCTTGAAAGCCGTACCGTGTAAATAGCAAAGCTATTATCTTATCGACGTGATTTAGGCCCGGCGGCTCACGGCGACATCGCTTTGGTGGGCGATCTCGGCTCCACACCTTACTGCAAATCTCGCTGGAACTAACGGTACACACTAAAATTAATTGTTTTAAGACAAGAAAAATATTGCGATAGATTGTGACCAGTTCTGTCCTTAAAATAAAATGTTTTATGGGTACGAATACGAATAAAATAGCAGCAAGGAGATTATCTACAGTTCATCGTTTTGTAATCATAACATATGTTAAAATAGTTTTTACCTTATACAGATTGTCCCAAACTTGAGGTTCAACAGGAGAACCTTGCTTGTAAATATAGGTATACAGGGTGCGCATTTTTCTAACCTGTTGTATAGGTAACTCCGTTAATATAGAAGATGGATGTCTAGTGCGGTACGCTCGCTCCGGGAGTCAGACTTCTCGGAGCGGATAAGTAAAACGCGTTGTAGATGGATGTCTAGTATGCTGGCTCCGGTAGCCAGACTTCCATGAGCGGATCACGCGGCGTGTATATGGATGTCTAGTGCCATGCTCCCTCCGGGAGCCAGACATCCCGGAGCGGATAAATAACACGCGTGTAGATGGATGTAGTGCTGTATGCTGGCTCCGGGAGCCAAACTTCCCGGAGCGGATAAGTAACACGCGACGTGTAGATGGATGTCTAGTGCTGTATGCTCGCTCCGGGAGCCAGACCCCGGAGCGGATGAGTAACACGCGACGTGTAGATGGATGTCTAGTGCTGTACGCTTGCTCCGGGAGCCAGACTACCTGGAGCGGATGAGTAACGCGACGTGTAGATGGATGTCTAGTGCTGTACGCTCGCTCCGGGAGCGACTACCCGGAGCGGATGAGTAACACGTGACGTGTAGGTGGATGTCTAGTGCTGTACGCTCGCTCCGGGAGACAAACTTCTCGGAGCGGATAAGTAACGCGACGTGTAGATGGATGTCTAGTGCTGTATGCTCGCTACGGGAGCCAGACTTCCCGGAGCGGATGAGAAACACGCGACGTGTAGATGGATGTCTAGTGCTGTACGCTCGCTCCGGGAGCGACTACCCGGGGCGGATGAGTAACACGTGACGTGTAGATGGATGTCTAGTGCTGTACGCTCGCTCCGGGAGCCAAACTTCCCGGAGCGGATAAGTAACGCGACGTGTAGATGGATGTCTAGTGCTGTATGCTCGCTCCGTGAGCCAGACTTCCCGGAGCGGATGAGAAACACGCGACGTGTAGATGGATGTCTAGTGCTGTACGCTCGCTCCGGGAGCCAAACTTCCCGGAGCGGAAAAGTAACGCGACGTGTAGATGGATGTCTAGTGCTGTATGCTCGCTCCGGGAGCCAGGCTTTTCGGAGCGGATAAGTAACGCGATGTGTAGATGGATGTCTAGTGCTGTATGCTCGCTCCGGGAGCCAGACTTCCCGAAACGGATGAGAAAAACGCGACGTGTAGATGGATGTCTAGTGTTGTACGTTCGCTCCGGGTGCCAGACTTCCCGGAGCGGATGAGAAACACGCGACGTGTAGATGGATGTCTAGTGCTGTACGCTCGCTCCGGGAGCCAGACTACCTGGAGGGGATGAGTAACACGACGTGTAGATGGATGTCTAGTGCTGTACGCTCGCTCCGGGAGCGACTACCCGGAGCGGATGAGTAACACGTGACGTGTAGATGGATGTCTAGTGCTGTACGCTCGCTCCGGGAGCCAAACTTCCCGGAGCGGATAAGTAACGCGACGTGTAGATGGATGTCTAGTGCTGTATGCTCGCTCCGTGAGCCAGACTTCCCGGAGCGGATGAGAAACACGCGACGTGTAGATGGATGTCTAGTGCTGTACGCTCGCTCCGGGAGCCAAACTTCCCGGAGCGGAAAAGTAACGCGACGTGTAGATGGATGTCTAGTGCTGTATGCTCGCTCCGGGAGCCAGGCTTTTCGGAGCGGATAAGTAACGCGATGTGTAGATGGATGTCTAGTGCTGTATGCTCGCTCCGGGAGCCAGACTTCCCGAAACGGATGAGAAAAACGCGACGTGTAGATGGATGTCTAGTGTTGTACGTTCGCTCCGGGTGCCAGACTTCCCGGAGCGGATGAGAAACACGCGACGTGTAGATGGATGTCTAGTGCTGTACGCTCGCTCCGGGAGCCAGACTACCTGGAGGGGATGAGTAACACGACGTGTAGATGGATGTCTAGTGCTGTACGCTCGCTCCGGGAGCGACTACCCGGAGCGGATGAGTAACACGTGACGTGTAGATGGATGTCTAGTGCTGTACGCTCGCTCCGGGAGCCAAACTTCCCGGAGCGGATAAGTAACGCGACGTGTAGATGGATGTCTAGTGCTGTATGCTCGCTCCGGGAGCCAGACTTCCCGGAGCGGATGAGAAACGCGACGTGTAGATGGATGTCTAGTGCTGTACACTCGCTCCGGGAGCCAAACTTCCCGGAGCGGATAAGTAACGCGACGTGTAGATGGATGTCTAGTGCTTATGCTCGCTCCGGGAGCCAGGCTTTTCGGAGCGGATAAGTAACGCGTCGTGTAGATGGATGTCTAGTGCTGTACGCTCGCTCCGGGAGCCAAGCTTCCCGGAGCGGATAAGTAACGCGATGTGTAGATGGATGTCTAGTGCTGTATGCTCGCTCCGGGAGCCAGACTTCCCGGAGCGGATGAGAAACACGCGACGTGTAGATGGATGTCTAGTGCTGTACGTTCGCTCCGGGTGCCAGACTTCCCGGAGCGGATGAGAAACACGCGACGTGTAGATGGATGTCTAGTGCTGTACGCTCGCTCCGGGTGCCAGACTTTCCGGAGCGGATGAGTAACACACGACGTGTAGATGGATGTCTAGTATATAAGTAACAGATTAGTATGTTACTTCGCTACAAACAAGTAATAACGTACCATGAACGTTATTTCTTGTTGTGCTTGCCAGACCTGCGCATCGAACTATTGACTATTAATTAAACTAAAACCTTTTTTATTAGGACTTACGGGAAAGCCTATCGCTTCTCTTTTATTGGGGTCGTGATTTATTCAATCACAAACATCTTAATAGCAATCACTATAAAGTTCCTAGCAAGCGTCTGTTCTTTTTGATTTTTAAAGCTTATTCTATTGAAATTTATGATTTTCATTCTAAATAAATTTATAGGTCCTTGTAACTTCGTGATATGTACATAGCAAAGGCTATGCAGATTACAGCCGGAAGACTTATGCAATTCAGATTCCAAATACTCGTCGATATGGAAACGCTTTGTGTCTCTCTGCTTTGTACTTGTAAAGATTTAAAACGGAAGATAGTTGAGATACTTCGGTTAGTTTTTAAATAGTCGAACTCTTAGGGTTTTTTTATAAAATATTTCTTTGTAAAACGCCTAATTTACTATAAAACTATGATCTTATTCAACTATACGAATTCATAGTGGAAACGGTAAGCGGGTTTAACCGATTTAATCTTCTCAATATGACTTTTGGCCAACAAAGAATATTATTTTTCTTTGTTAAAATGTGTTACTTAGTTGTACATTTTTTCTTCTTTCGATTATTTCCTTATCAATCCAGACTCCTGAAGATGACGAGTGTGACCTCGTCGAAACGTCGGGAACTTGGTCTCTGTAGAGACCAGCAACAGACGCGGTTCAGCGCGCAATTAAATTTTAAAATCGTATATTAAAATTCGTGTAATTTTTTTGTTCTGGTTATACTTTTTGGTGTGTGGATGTATCACAAATTAACTTTGTGGTAATGCGGGTTTGTATATTTGAGCTTTGCAAATACAAATTAATTACAAAGGACATTTAATTTGATAATGTCATGATATGTAAATGTACAAAATACTGCTGCACAGATAAAATACAAATATTTCATTTCATTTATTTTCATTCATGCACATTTCGTGCTCTTTTATACGTATCTTAATTATCTTTGTTCTGGAAACATCGTTATAATTAACTCTGTCCCAATTAATTCACCTCCAGGTAGCAGAATTATTAAATACTGAATAAATTACATTCCAGCAAAACTGTTTATCTCGTGTTTAATTAAATTCGAGATTTAATGAACGTATTCTAATCAACTGTGTAGCTGTCGAAAATCTTTACCGTCTCGATGTATTTTTATTAATTTGTTCGGTGTATATAGAAAAGTTATCACAACCCTTTACAATCCAGGCATAAATTTAAAATTGGATCCTACGCTTAAAGTTGTCTAAATGTTTTAATTTGTTTCGAGACACAACATTTTTAATACCAATTTGTGTAAGCATTGGAATAAAGGTTGAATAAAAGTTTTAACTCGAAAAACGTTATTTGTCGGATACAATTTATAGCTTTTAAGTAGTAACTTAAGTTTTATATTCCAACTGTTTCGATTTAAAGAAAAAGGCAATCAATATTTTGATTCAGTTTGCATCGACCTACTTATGAGAAACCGGCTTATTAAAATTAGTTGCCATTAAAACAAAATATTGATCTCGATTGCATCCACATGTTTTTAATTTTTGAAATTACAGCGTGTTTCTTAATACTGAACTTTTCTCAATTTGTTTTGAATTTTGCATTTATTGAAAGATCATTTAACTTTATGAAGCGAATATTTCTTATTTTACCCTGAATGATGTTACTAAGAAAACATGGAATATAATTTTAATCAACCTACGTACGTATCCTTCGTGAGACCGTTCAAATCTAAAAGGGATTGCTGTCGCCCTCTTACAGCGAAAAGAAACCCAGACGGTATCTACTCTTGTCTATAGATGGCAAATTTCTAAAAGGATTGGTTTAAATTTTATATTACAAATAGTGCATAATTATAAAGGCTATCGTTTAATACAATATTTAAGACAAAATTTATTTCCTTGCACCTAGGAAAGATTTTATTGTGTGTTTGATAGACAGTAGCCGGAAATTGTCAATTTTGAGGATACAAAAATTGGCCTCCGTTCCTCCGTTGCAAAAGGTCATTGAGTGTGATGGTAATTATTTCGATTAATAATAGTGTATTACTGGTTTCTAATAATTTTTTAAATTTTGCCATCAAAAACCGCACGAATGTTTTTGGTTACCTGATAGAAGTATAACTAAATTAAACGCTAAAACAGACTTGCAGTTAAAATTAACTATAATTTTTTAAATTTAACATAAATTTATAAAGTCACTGATTATCAAACAGCGCCGTTTAAGTATAAAAACCTCGCGACTGAAAAAAAAACGCCAGATTAAAAACTCAGTTTTCAATTTTAATAACACACAATAAGGAAGTATCAGCGAAGGATGCTGTTAACACCTGACATACCATTGGCTCAATGACGGTGAGATAACACTGTGTAGACATTTGTGTAATCGAACATAAAAAAGACGGTAAAAACTTGGATATTTGTGAAGATATCAAGCTAATTTCAACCAATAAAAAATAAGTAGCTCTTAAAAACATTTTAGACTTTCGTTTAAGGATGTTATCAAACGTAAGTACTTGTAAAATATTATGTTGATATTAAAATATTTAATGGTAGTTTTAATGAACAAATTTTTAAACAAATGCTGTTAAGTTATTATAAACACTGTGCTTAGAGATGACATTACATATTATTAAATAATAAGTTATTCGTCTTTCCAGTATGTGATAACCGACAAACTTCCCCTTTTTCAATAAAAGTAATGCATGGCAAGAGATAATCTATGACTGTCATTTTATTTAGGTTTATCTCAAATAATATCAAAATCAAGGCTGTACTGATAAGTCGGTATATAATCGGTAATCAGCTGTATCGGCTCTTCTGTGATTAATCGGTAAACGACATTATTTCCGACTGATCGGTTTTCATGTTATTTGTTTGTGCCAATTGATTAGATTCAAATATTAGAAGGAAATAGTTTTACTTTTTCAGTGTTAGGACAATTCTTATTGTTTGACTGCCGATGTGAGCTACTTATTATTGATTTGAAAATCATTATGTGTCTAAAAATTTTGAAAAACTAACAGTTTTTGAACAACTGCAAATAACCAAAAACCATCTTGCAATAATAAAAGCAAATAGATAACTAGTGACCCTTTTAATAAATTTTTAAGGAATGTACTTTTGTAATGAATTATTTCTATTACTGTTAAATTTTAATCATTTATCTTTAGAAACGTAAAAGTTCAATAAATTTAATAATGCCAATAGATAGGACTTTGAAAATGGTTTTAGTTTTTTACTGTAACTCTAATTTTCGGTATAATTTTTAATAATCGAAAATTGTACTATAATCTTCGCAACTAATTAAAGTGTTGTATTAACTATAATCAATGCACATGCACCATTATGACGTTTAGAAACATTTTCAGTAGAAAACAGCAGTAATTTCATTGAAAATCCTTTTGCCTCCCATATATGTTCAAATTTATACAAAGAAATGTAATAAATAAGTCGAATTACGTATACTCTACGACATCTGTTGTTTAAACATCAAACTAACACTTATTTGCACAACCGACCAGCTTAGTTTTCAACGTAACAGAAACGCGATTCTGAAATAAAGTCCCGTATGCGCAATGTAATCGCGCATGTTAATTTTATGTGAAGGGCAGGCATTCAACTATACTGGACCGTTGGCTAAAAATCAACACAACACGTAGGCCCCGCCCTCAAATGTCACCTATAATGCAGTTTTGTGTGGATTTTTTTTATGTAATAACGTTAAATGAGCTTGAAATGCAAAAATATTGGAGGGATGTATGCAACAGATATGCACCTACATCACTGGTGACAGAAATTGACCATAAATTGGGGTTAACTAGTTATAAAATGACTTTTAGTGAGGTTAGTACGTGACCCATGAATTTAAAAACGACACTTTAAAAATTCGAGAACTGTTTAAAAAACGGTTAAGCATAGTTATTGCTTAGATGAAATATGCAACAAACATTTACCTACATGACTGTTGACTCACTTTGACCAAAACTTACAGGTAATTGGTTATAAAATGAGTTTTTGTAAGGTTAGTACATCTGATATCTGATACCATGAATGTTAAATCATGTTTTTAAATATTCTAAAACTTCATTAAAGTAAATTAAACATAGTAATTACTTTAGTGAGATATGTAACAGAGATTCACCTATATAACGGTTAGCTAAAATTGACCAAAACTTGCAAGTTATTCATTATAAAAGGTTAGTTTAAAACAATTCCTCATAGCAAATGCTTTTGTGCAAGGCATTGCTACAGCTTTTTGTGTTATAATCAGGGCCAAATTAACCAACAGACTAGGGGCCCAATGCAACTCCAGAATAAACTTTTCTAAGATATTTTTTATCATCTCTAAGTCTGTGGGTTTAATTCGCAAAAAGCCTCTATAAATGGGGCCTAAATGCCAAATTTTGTCTAGGGCCTGTTTAAGCTTTAATCCAGCACTGATTATTACGGTCACTGTGTCCTAGACATAAGTAAAATAATAATAAACAAAATCAAACTAACTCTCAACAAAAAATGTATTTTTGTTTGATTTTTACAAGTACATTGTACTGCAAAAATATGACTTTACATTATAAAATAAACAATACTTTATTAAATGTTGAATAAAAGCATCTAAACTAATAAATTTAATGGCATTATACAACTGGATTAGGATTTGATGGAACATATTGCAAACAGATTCGTTCAAATTCGCTTTCTTTATGCTTGAGGTCCTTGATGAATGGATGATCAGAGCTTGTGTCTTTTAGCTGAGACAAATAACGATTAAATACCTGCAAAAGAAACAATTTTGTTAATAAATTACTACAACTTTTAAAACATTACAATATATAAAATGTTGGATATGATTTAATTCATAACATGAAAATAAATTTTAAGCATCAAAAGTTTGCGAATTAAAAAAAATAAACAAGATATTAAACTAACCTCTGGAGGTTTGCCAGTGTTTTGTGAAAAAGCTATCATATTTATAAGAGTATCTGGGTAATTTGAATCTTTATCTAAAGCCATTTGTAAGGCAGATTCTGCTTCCTCATATCTTCCTTGACCAATAAATGTAACTGCTTGACTGTTTAGCAAGAAAGAAGTGGCTCCATATTTATCTATAAGTTCTTGGTAAATGTAATACGCATCTTGCAGTTTATCACCACCCTAAAAATTACAAATAAGAACACAAAATTAAAAATAAACGTCTGGAAATAAAAATTATCAGCAAATTTTAATCAAGGTTTAATATTTTAGGCTCAGTAAATTTTCACACCGTAAAAACTTACTATATATGTATGTATATACACATCTTAAAGTCCAAACAAGAGCAGTATGATATTAAAATGTTCATCACATACAAAACAAATTAAAAACCAACCAGCATACACGTTATTCGTTCTTTTGGCTTTGAAAAACCTGTCATACATTGTAAATTACTTGTAAAATAAACCTACCGTTGCAATATTGACCCAAGCTTGTGCCAACTGTGTTAATGTGGCATCATCATCCTTTTCCTGCATTTCCTTCAACTTTTTCCTAGCTAAATCTACTCGGTCCATCTTCAGTAAAATATCCAAGATGAATGCCATAGCTTCTAAGCTCTCGGAGTTGTGTAAAATTCTATAAGCGGCATCCAGATTTTCGGAATGTATATAAATTGTTGCGGCCACTAATATTAATGTATCGTTATCCACATTTTCACTTGCTGATAATTTTTGCTCAACCTGGGCGAGTATACCGTCTCTCTTCTGCTTGTTTGATAAATATTCGGCGAGTAGTTTTAATGGTTGTATTTTAGTCGGTGAGGCCCCATGTATTTCATCCATGACAACCAGAAATTTATTTTGGGCCATGTACGCCCTATAGGTAAATACATCCCTTTCGATAGCCACATCTGGGGAAGAAGGCTGAAATTGTTAATTTGCAATTACCATAAATTTTTAAACATGCTTGAAATTTCTGCACATTGCTAAATAAGTACCATACCTTTTTTAGTTTTTGTGCCTCATTGATACATTGCTGATAATTTCCAATGTAATAATAGTTTTTAACTTCGAAAAGTTCATCGGTTTCTTGTTGACGTGACATCTTGAAAGATGACAGTGACAGTTACACGTTGGAGTGCTACCAACCACAGGTACCAACATAATTTGGGCTGCGTTCCAAAACAACTGTTAGTAAATGATACGTTAAGTATTTTAAGGTAGTATACCACTTTTTGGAACTTTTTTTTTGCACCTTTTGTACACTTAAATAACGTGTTTACTAAAACTTTGCTAGTTGACAAATTGTTTTTGCAAAGGAGTTTCTAGAAAAATATGTTTATACAAGTAAAATCATTTATTAATTGCAAAAAAATTTATTTGTGACTTCGGTGAATTTCATATTTACATTTCACAAGAAAAATATAATTTTTACCATACAAAAACCTTAACAAATTATGCATCAACCCGAGTGTTTTTTAATTATTGTTAATGCATCTTCTACATCTTCCTTGGATCCAAGGTAAACGGGACATCTTTGATGAATATTTTCCGGTTGAATTTCTAAAATTGGAATAGTACCAGTTGAAGCTAGTCCACCTGCTTGGGTAACTAAGTATGCCATGGGAATAGATTCGTACAAAAGACGTAACTGAAAAGTATATTTTTTAAAAAACAAATATGTGTAATGATACTAGGAAATTTACCTTTCCTTTTGGTGCGTCTTTTGTAGCAGGATAAATAAATATACCGCCATATTTAATTGTTCGATGGACGTCCGCAACCATTGATCCAACATATCTGGCTCCATATGCTTTACCCTTGGCGGGATTTTTCTTGGATTCAATATATTCTTTAAGGGCGTTATCCCACTGAGCAGCATAACCTTCATTTATGGAATAAATTTTTCCCCTTTTAGGGATAGTCATGTTTTCTTCGGTGAGAACAAATTCGCCTATAGATGGATCCAACATGAAACCATGAACTCCATTGCCCACTGAAAGAACCATCATGGTTGCACTACCATAAAGTGCGTATCCAGCTGCAACAACTTTTTTGCCTGGTTGTAACGCGTCTTTTAAGTTTGGCTCAGTATTATCTTCCTTTCTGAAGATGGCAAAGATTGATCCAATTGAAACTAAGCAGTCTATGTTAGACGAACCATCCAAGGGATCAAAGGCTACTATGTATTTCCCTCGCTTATCGGTTTCAATCTACAATATTGTCATAATGGGTCAGTTTAGCTTAAGCTTAAGGTGAACTAATTTGAGTTTTGTCTACAATCTAATAACAATGATTACCTCAATTATTTTTTCATTTTCTTCCGATACTAGTAGACATGTCGTAAAAGACGACTGTAACATATTAATAAAGAGATCATTTGCAAGTACGTCTAGTTTTTTAACTTCTTCTCCTTGAACATTGGTTTCGCCAACGGTGCCAAACCTTAAAATAACATTCACTTAAAAGTATATCGATTTTTGGGCCCAACTACAAGACAGCTATAACTTATATTTTCTGTACTAAGCTTAATTTAAAATATACAGGGTGTTCTTCGTAAAATTCTAAGTCGAAAATCTTGATACAAAAATGTTGTACCATGCTTCCTATGGCCTCCGGAAACATTTAAAGAAAAAAAAAATTGGCAACATTGCATACATTGATTTGCGTTTGGACATTTTTTTTATCAGCAATTTTTACTTAGGTATTTACAATTTTTGTTCGAACTAAAAGCCTTCAGTTCGTAAACATAGCTACAAACTTTTGGGTATCGTAAAACACAAACTAGAAATAATTACGAGAAAAACAGCGATGACAGCTAATGACAATGTTGCTATATGTATTATTTTCATTCAAATCAGTGATTTACATATTTTCAACACCAATTTTTGAAAGGAAGAACACAATATCTAGGAAAAAATACTATTCGAAATTTATTTTTATTCCAAATTGCAGCTTTTTCATTAAAGAATATTAAATAATAACGCTTATTAAAGGACTAAATGTCAAAACTTTGAGGACCTCTTGCAGACACAGCAAGCATGGTACAACATTTTCGTATTAAGATTTTCGACCAAGAACATCGCCACGTGTAGCGCTTCCGCCAATTTTTACACACCCTGGAGTGCGTTCAGGAATTCGAAACTGGTGTGCTGTGTATCAAAAACCTCGAATGCATTGCGTTCAAAAATTCGTTTGGTGTGCACACAATATGCACATTTTACACCCCACCTGGGACTGGTGTGCGGGTGTGCGCACAGGTTGATACACTACAAGGCGCGCACCAACACCAGTTTCGAATTCCTGAACGCACTCCTGTATACTAATAGGTCCTAAAAGATACGTGCTTTGATTTTGACTTTAAAACGTACTGGAGCTGTTTGATTTTTTTTTTAAATAACGCCTTTTTAACATACATACATAAACAATTTCAACATTTTTCTTTTATTTAATTGGATAAACGGTTTCTTGGGATAATTTCATAAATATAGAAGATATTCGATATGGCAATGATCTCTGGGACACAGTGTATAGTGATAAAAACGGTATTGACCTTTAAATATATTAATATCTAGAGATATTTAGAGATATTTAGAGATTTATCTACTACTTGCTGTGTTGATGAATAAAAAAGAATTCAGACACATATTAGTTTTGAATTCTTACTACCAATGTTTATAGTGGAAAAGTTGTTCTTGAATGTGAACATTGTATACAGGGTGTACACTCGGATCACGCAACATGGCAATTTCAATGGTAAAATTTTAAAAGTCGTATTCTTGCTCCCCTAATTATTTTAGAAAAAAAGTGCAAATACGTTTTTTGTAGAGAAAAAAATCTGTATCCATAAATGTAATCAATATTACTTTTTCGTTTTCCAATAACTGAAAATTAAGCAATTACAAAACGCGTTTTGACAAAAATCTGTAGTGCTTGGAATTATGCTATGACAACTGCCCAGCCTAATGTCACTTATACTGTCACTTTGACGCGAAATTCATTCTTAAAACCTTTATATTTTATCAAACATTTATTTTACACAGTTAGTTATGTTTTTATTCCAAGATACAATAAAAATGATTATTATGAATAAACTTCACGCCAAAGTGACAGTATAAGTGACATTAGGCTGGGCAGTTGTCATAGCATAATTCCAAGGCACTCCAGATTTTTGTCAAAACGTGTTTTGTAATTGCTTAATTGTCAGTTATTGGAAAACGAAAAAGTAATATTGATTACATTTATGGATTCAGAATTTTTTTCTCTACAAAAAACGTATTTGCACTTTTTTTCTAAAATAATTAGGGGAGCAAGAATACGACTTTTAAAATTTTACCATTGAAATTGCTATGTTGCGTGATCCGAGTCTACACCCTGTATACAATATACATAAAGACCGTTTATTATAAGTGTTGTAAGACCATTGTTGGAAAAAGTTGAGAAGACAAATAATTTACATCAACTTTAATGTGACCTTTTTTATTGGTAGACAACTTACAGTTTATCTTTTAAAATATCCACATGCTTTGACCAACTGTATTTACAATGAAAATAGTTCGTCTAATTAATTAAAAACTGGATAAGCTAAGAAGAAAACACGTGCCATTTTACAATATAATTCTCCACATACAGAGTGGTCCACATAGAAGGGCCACTATTGGGATCTTGTGAACGGTAAGAGCTACAAAGAAGTTTAAATTAGACAAATTGTCCCCCTTTCTGAGATCTATTCAACGATGCTTTAATGTTTTAAAAAAGTTCCATAGCACGCTAAATTATAAACAAAAATCATAATGGACATCTTTTAAAAATCGTTTATAACTCGGTTATACTTGATGGTACAAAAATATTTTTAGGGAAAAAATTGCCATTTTGATTTATTTTGATTATTATCTAGCGTGCTCAAATAAATTAAGTGTTTCATAATTTTATTGAATGGTTGGTACTACTCTATTATAAATTTTATTACTTGGAATTTCTGTCGTCACAAGGGGGCGGGTTTTCAGTGTAGCCAGGTTGACTAGCCCGTTTTACCTTCCAACTTCGATAAGAATTCTTTTTGTGTGAATCTTTCATTGGTACTAGCGCTAGTGCCAACACTGGTTATTATAGCTACTGTTTCTTCATTACCCCCAGATTTTAATTTCTACCCCATCTGGGTAGACTATAAGTGCCGCCCCAAAAATTGCCGCCTGGGGCGGTCCGACCCCCCCACGCCCCCCTAGCTACGCCACTGCCTAACTGCACAACTAATTAAAATTATAGTCTGATGCTCGCTTTATAAATAAAAATAGTCTATGAAACAACAGGTTTCAAATACTAGTATATTTTTTTTTAACAGCTGCAATTTAAGTAACAAAACAAAGATTAGACTGCATGTATTTTTTATCATTGCTACTGTGTTTGTGTTTATATAGCACCACGTTCACACAGGAAATAAAAATACATATAAAACACAATAAAAATGTCAAGGCAACAGTGAACAAGGCTAGTGGTCGACTAAAAATACGTACAACTGCGTGATCCCGGCTTTCCTTACGGCACAGCTGACGACTTTGATGGCAGTTTGCAAAGCAGTTAAAAGTTGCGTGAGATCTCCTGTGGCTTCTGGATGTTTCTTCTGTTCTGCCAACACATATCTCGTTAAAGTCATGCAATTCGAATCAAAACTTCTTTGGGACGTCTCCATCGCGAATCGTTCTACCGCGCGTCCGGCCTTCAACTAGCAAGCGGGCCGCTTGAATTAAGACTAGAAAGTTAACTTGACTTACACATGACGTATTAATTTCGTTGAGTAGATAACGATAACACAATCGCGGGATAAACATGTTATTCTTTTACTATTTGTGGATAAAATTATCTCAGCCGTGCCCCCAAACTCGAAGTGTCATTGGTCAAAAAATGTCAATCAAAGTTCAACGCTGCGATTTTATTTTAACTATTTTCAAATCAATCACATCGATTTACGCAATAAATAAAACAAAAATTATTGTGTGGTATATTTAGAGTAGTAATCACATTGATAAGCAAAGGAAAAGCCATTTAAAATAAAACCAATATCTAAAAATTGAAAACACTTAAATACATAATGACTTATGTAATCTCCAAGTATGTCACTTATAAATAAATCTGGTGAAAAGGTCAATTATCCTTAACTGAAAGGGTATTTCGTAGATATTTCTAGATATTTTCAAAGCCTTCCAGCTTAATTCTGTTAAATATCGTATTTGTGCCCGTATTTTATCACGATAACTCGTGAATATTAATTTTAGACAAAAATGATTCCTAATATTTTTAAAGATTATTAAATAATGGATAAGAAAATGTAATAATATACAGTGTGTTCCATTTGCTAATTAACATATTCGTGTTTAAAGTTTAGACCATCGCTGTCCAACTGGCGGCCCGTGAAAGAACTTTTGTGGCACTTTATAAAACATCATTCAACTTAACCCTTAAGACGATATACAGGGTGATTCAAATTCGAGGGTGACCATCCCTTTTTTATCCCAATAAATACGTTGTTTATGTAAATAAAATAATCATGTTATACATTTTTGAAATTAGAAAAAAAGTTCTAGCTAACTAGAAGAAAATCAAGTTTGTCGGCCCCAAGAAATTAAAAAGATACCTATAAAACAAAACGGAATCGGCACAGTAAAAAATTGATGGTACCATTAAAAGTAAAATAAAAAGTGGCCACGCAAAAGATTTTACAGATTTAAAAAAAAAATTATAGATAAGTTATAGCAAAAAAACAAAAAGTTATTTTTTCAGTTTTTTTCAATTTTTTTAAAAACAGTTGAAGATATTTAAAATTTGTTTTGATATTATTGATGAGCATAAAATTTAGTAGCTTTACCAAATTTAAACCTACCCGCTATCTTCAGTAATAAGCGAAATCCCCTGGTCGGCTTCGAATTTAAATCACCCTGTATACATAAAATTTCGTTTTGCCTATTGGAATTATACTCCACAGAGGCCAGCTAAAAATTTGGAGATAAAAAAATGGCACTCCTATAGAAGTCGGACAGCCCTGGGTTAGACTTTGGACGAATGGACCGGTCATTACAAACACCCTGTGTATTATTTTAAAACTCTAGCTAGTCAGCAACCACTGTGACACTGTTTTTAAATAAAGTTTTAAATTCGTTCTGACATTGTTACAAATTATTTATACAAAGTTTCAAATTTCAACAATTTTTTGAAAGAAAAAGGTTAGGAAGGTTACTAATCTGAGAAGCTAATTTTTTTGTCAATCTGATAGTGTAAAAATACAATATGGCGGCCATAAGAAATAAAAAAATTGACTGTCGCAACTCGAAATCTAGAAGGCTTAGAAAATTTCTGTCAACGTCATCAAATCCAGGATGGTCAAAAACGTTAAGTTACCAAGTTTAAATGAAATAGCGTCAATGGTAGGGAAGATAATAATATTTTTCTAAAATCGACTTTTTCAGTTTTTTTTATAATAAATCGAAAACGAATTAAAATATCCAGGATTTCTTTTCAGATTCTTAATCACCATAAAAATGTGCAACTTTTCTCTAAGTCAACAGACCTTGCGTCTCTTACCGTTCCCAAGATAGCAATTGTGAGCTTCGGAAATGCACCACCCTGTATATCCTTGGAAAAATTTTAAAAACTTTAAACGGCTGTAAAAAATATTTTTTATCGGTTTCTGAACAAAATAATACGCGTGTTACGCATTGCATAAACGTTGGTTAACACTTCTACAAACAATTACACCCATAACAAAATATTTTATTTTTTAACAGCTATTAAAAAATATTTTTTATTGGTTTTTAAACAAAATAATATTCTTAAAGTACATAAATAAATTAATGTCCAAACTTTATTATTTTTTTCTTTTGACAGTAGACTATTAATCAATAACATGACGATTTTTCAGAGTTTGTGTAAGATATTTTACATGTGTATAAAATGAATGTTATAAAAATGTTCTGAAAAGTAGAATTACTAAATAAAAGGAAACTGTACAACGTTTTATTTAAGTTATAAACTCGGCTTGTAGATGCCAATAAACGCGTATAGATGGCACATGCAAGTGTGTTCGCATGCAGTTCTATAAATAAAGTTTTTACGTAAAACATTATATTTATTCTTATTTTATTACGGATTAAATAAAAAAAAAAATTCACAAAATCTGCTTGTAGAAATGTCATGTTTATTAATAGGTTTCACTTCCATTGATTTAAATATCATTACTTTTGCGCGTATTAATTTAATTTTCAATATGAACCGATTTAACAGGTAATACATCAGGTGAAAAGATAAGAAAACGTTTAAAAGTTTTATGTAATAGTGTCAAGAGCAGCCAATTCATTTTCACACTCGACCTATTTACCAAACAAGGAGTAAAATCGAATTACTCTCGAGCATACGGTGAACATCAAACTCGAACACAACTTCGTTGTCGGGAAAACTGATAAAAAAAACTGCGGGCCTTAAAAATATTAATTATTTAATGAAAATGTAAACTACGCGATGTGGTAGATGTAATAAAGCGATGAAAATAACTTTGGACAGTAATATTAGATTCGGGTTAAAATAAATCATGCAAGGGCGGGAGCCGTAGCGCATTTTATTGGAAGGGATAGACATGGGAAATGGGAAAATGTAGACCTTGCTAGAACACATTTATTTTCCATTCGATATGGCTCTAGTTGATGTAAATGGGAGATAGAAAATTTCTTTTTCCATTATCATTTATTTTGCCGATACATAACACTCTGCTTCGCTTGAAAATATGTTTTCAATATATCTAGCTTAAGATTTTCTTTTATATTGTAGCCTCGATCCTACAAGGACAAGAAAATTTTGCCTGTTCATTGGCGCATAATTGTTGCAAAGGAAAGAGCACCTTCTGACACAGATCTTGTAGCGCTGGTGTCAGGAGACGTTACTTGACACCGATTTAATTTTTATTAAGGATCAATGGTAACACTAGCCTATCATATTAATTCTCATCAGTAGTAGGTATAAACTCCCGAACGATGCCTCATCATACAGACATATTTCGCTACTCCCAATAGTATCAAAATTATTCGAAAAACTGCTCCTGAAGCGATTAAAACCAATTATTGAAAGCAAGCATCTAATTCCCAATCACCAGTTTGGATTTAATAACAGGCACTCGACAATCGATCAGGTTCATCGAATAACGGACAATATTGAAAAAGCGTATGAAGAAAAGAAAATATCTTCAGCCAACAGCCATATTCCTAGACGTGGCCAAGGTGTTTGACAAAGTCTGGCACGAAGAACTAGAGTAGTGATGTCTAACCTTTTTGAGGCTGGGAGCTACTTTAGCTTTTTTAAAACTTTGGCGGGCTCTTTGATCGCAATAATTACCCTACCCACCTTATGGCGAAAAAACAAACATTAAAAATTAGGCATTTGAACAATTTTTATTAAATATATTTAGTTTACAATGTATTTTGAATTTTGTCTTCGGAGTATACCCGCGTAGTATTTATAAATATTCGACGTTTCGGCCAGCCCTCCCTGGCCATTATCAAGAGATATTAAGAAGGATTTCAACTGTCTGAATAAAATAATGTCAGACAGAAACTAATGTCACTTTATTTTAGTCAAGGCTGTCTAAATTTGCACCGTCTCTCACAATGTATGTATGTATTTGTAATTAATGTGAAACTTATGCGTTTGCATATTTTCAGATAGTTGTAAAATCTGGTTCGTAAGGACATATTGCTATTTTTAAACAATCATTAACATGTTTATCGGTCAGACAAGTCCTGCGTTTTGTTTTGATGATATTTAGCTGCGCAAATATCATTTCGCAGAGGTATTATGAAGCAGCGAAAAATGGTTTTACCTTTTTCGCACATTTTATAAGATTAGAATATATGGCAAGATCTGTTGCTTGCCAAAAACCATCATTTTCAATAGTTTTTAGTTGGAGGTCAGTTTTTAAAGTTATAATTTTAATTTCTGGATTGTCGACAAACGTAAACTTTTGCTCAAGTGAAACTACATTGCTTGCAGCACATGATAAGAATGGATTCGCCAAAATCGAATTCATCTTTAAGCAATTGAAGGTCATCAATGTGCTTTTGTGATAGAAAATTGTTGTCATTGTCTTCTGTCATATTTTTAATTGATGGGAATTGTTAGTATTTAAAGGATTTTAAATGAGAAATCCATAAAAGCAACTTACTTTTAAAAGTGTTTATGGCACTTATCAAATTTAAAATGTGATTATCTTTACCTTGAAGTGTTAAATTTAAGTCGTTCAAATGTGTAGTTATATTTGTTAAAAATGCTAAATCAGTCAATCACATTACGTCAGCTAATTCATTGCAAGTTTCATTTCTAGAGAGTAAAAAAGATTTGATTTCGGGCAATAAATTTAAAAAACGACCTAGAATTAGCCATCTGATTTCTGAGTGATATATAAGATCACTATGCTGAGAGATTTTTATTCTTCAAGAAAACTTTTGAATAGTTTCTCGAATTGAGTTAACAATTTTTGTAACAACGTTCATGACTTGAGAATATTTTAATACTTTTCCACAAAGACTTTCCTGATGAAGCACGCAATGATAGCTTTTAAACTTGGGAAAATCGCCATCATTTTCACATAGTGAGCTATGTCATCTGGCGGTCTTTATTTTAGTTGATTACGATTATTGTTTTGTCGAATATTTTTACTCCTAATTTAGAAAAAACTACTCACGGGCGCCTTGACATACCCTCGCGGGCTACCAGGAGCCCGCGAGCTACCGGTTGGACATCACCGAGCTAGAGTATAAGCTAAAGAACTGTTGCCGAAATATTATGCTAAAATATTAAAATCTTACATATCCGATCGAATTTCGTGTCACTCGACATGAGAAATATAAATGCAGGAGTGCCCCAAGGCAGTGTTTCGGGACCTATTTTATACTTGCTGTACACTTGCGATATTCCACAGACTCAAAACGTCACAATTGCAACATTTGCTGACGATACAGCCATCCTGGCCTGGCAATTGGTAATGACAATGTAAAGACAGCTGCTAAACTTCAAGAAGCATGTAACAGAGTAACTGATTGGACTAAGAGGTGGAGAGTAAGAATCAACGAGAGTAAATCAGCGTATATTGACTTTGCCTACAAGCAAAAGGAACAATTCCCGATATCAATAAACAATGCCAAATTCCCACATTGCAATACAGCGAAATACTTGGGAATGAATCTGTATATTCGTCTTCGATGTTAAGAACACATAAAAAAATAAAAGAACTTGACCTTAAATACAAAAAAAATTACTTACTGATTGGAAGACAATCACAATATTTTTTAAATATTGATTAATACGTTTCATGATATAATCCTTACTAAGACCACCTCTTCAATTATTTTTTTTTCCCGAAGCAATGCAAGTTTTAAGTCTTCTGTTAGAAAAAAAAAAACACATTTAAAAAAAAAATGTCTCTCATTTATTCTGTGCACTTTATTTTTAATACTTATGAATATAATCTCGCTAGACGTTTCCCGTTTAAAATGATTGTTTCAAAGAATTTCGTTTTTCGATCTGACGGTGACTGTGGTTAGACAATTAAAGCCGTTCAACTGTCGTCGTCAAATGCAAAGCCTGTTTTTGTGTAATGTTCTTTGTGGTGACATTAAAAGGACGAGTCAAAGATAGGTATTTGAAATATGTTATTTCTTAGGCGCGAAAACGCTAGACCAAAAAGGAAAAATAATGAAAAACTACAGACTTGTGTCACAAAGATTAATCTCAATACTTTTGTTCATACGAAATCCTTTATATGCCTTATAGTTTCTTCACTCCAATCACATCAGTGTTGAGCTAGGGGGGTTTTACCTGGCAGGGAAATTTATTTGTGTAGGGGATGTTGAAGTAAAAGCTTTGAAACTGTACGAAAGAAGACAGTTTTCAAAAAAATAAAAAGTTCTTTTTCGGCATATGGATCGTTTATTATGAAAGTCGTTTAAGCCCATTGTTTTTTGTTTCAAGATATTTGTATTTCGGTCGGTTAAAAAAAAAACAACAAAGTCCACTAAGTTGGCCTAGAGAAAACATAACAACGAAATAGAAAAGCATACTTCGACACCGAAAGGTACAAGAGGAACCGATTAAGAAGTTTGCCTTAGTTTCTAGATATGCATTGAAATATACAGACAGTGGCGGACAGGGCCGGCGGGACACCGGGAGAAATCCCGGTGTGCCGGTCGCTCTGGGGCCGCGATATGTTTGCTCTAACTTCTAAAGTTAGTGCACTTGATGTTGAAAAATCTAACATTGATCAAGATTTGCACTCATCAATACAACAAACGAAGACAATATTATCTGCTCCGTTGAAACAAACAAAATTCATAACTCCGTTATTAGCCCACAGAAAATTTTGATTCGGTGTTCAAAATGCACCTAAAAGATTGGCATCCGACGACGTAAAAAAAGCGCAAATAAAACACTTTTTGATATCATCCACGGCCGTCTGAAAAGGGTCCTTTCAAAAGGTCATACTTGTGATACTTGTCATACTTGTGATCGCGTTGGCTATGAGATTGTGTAGGGAAAAAATCAAAGTTTGTTATAGTTTTTAATCAAGGAAAACTGGAAAAAAGAAAAGGTGCTCATAAAGAGAGAGACAAGGCTAAAAGTACTTCACGAAGTTGCTAAAAAAAATTCATGTTAAGTGATTTGTTTGCTTTAGCTTCTAAAGTTAGTGCACCTGATGTTGAAAAATCATTGATCAAGAATAGCATTCATCAAATTCGACAAAAGAAGACGATCTAATCCGCCCCATTGTAACGGACAAAATTGAAACGTCGATTATCAACGCAAAGTCTTCATGTTCAAGTCTAACTTACCAAGTAACAAATATTTTGAATGCTTATCAGCTAGTTGTTTTACAAAACCAACAAGTCAAAATTTTGAGTATTTTTTTAACAAACATCCTTGTCAGCCAACTATTGGTGATATAACTTATAGGCCATTTAAGCCAAATATTATATTTTACAGAGATGATAAAATAAGCAGACGATGATTATCATATTGTTTAGAAAAAGAATCTCTATTTTGTTCCGTGTGCTTGGCATACAGTGATAAGAACGAATGTTCGTTTGTAAATGATGGAATGAAAGACTGGAAGCATACTCTGCAACGTGTTAAAGAACATGAAAATAATAAGATCCATGAAAATTGTGTTTATAGGCATATGCTTAAACTTAAAAGTAAAGATATTTATGGTTTAATATTCTCAAATGAAGGTAGCTTACGTCAAAAAAAAATGCTCTTGAACGCAAGCAAGTATTAGAAAGAATGATAGATGTAAAACTAATTGGAAAACGGGGTTTAGCTTTTCGGGCTCACAGGAATCTGCTAATTTACTTTCATTAGAGCATAATGAGACTGTACATGGAATTTTTTTTAGAAATAATTTTATTATTATCTAAATTATCTAAATATGACAACATTTTAAAATTAATTTTTTTTGGGTCATTCTTTTTTTGGGAGCCGATCTAGCAGGTTTTTCCCGGGCCGGTTGAATTTCCCAGTCCACTACTGTATACAGAGTGTACAAAAAGTAAGTATATTCGTCACATTGGCCTAAGAAAGGAAACTCTTTTATGTCGATTAAACAATTTCGATTTTATTGTTTTTTATTAAACTAATTTGTAATCAGGTAAACATATGGCTTAAAGATGAAAATAGAACGTTATTTGACATTTAAAACAAATTATCAAAGGAATTCGTTCTGAAATTGCTATGCTGTGAAATCTCAATATTTCCTTAGAGTCCTGTTTCTGTCAAAATTTTCATACAAACTTAAATAACTCAAAAACGATTGATTTTAGACATATAAAACCCTATACATTTAGAAAGACAACTTAATTTTGCATCTAAAAAGTGCAAAATATACAAGGTGTTCTATTTAAGAAAACAAAGTGACTTATCGGTACTCAAAAAGAAAACACTGTGTATAGTTGAAGTTAATTTAAGATTATGTAGTTAATTACCACAAACAACTTTTATTCGAAACTTTTTAACAACCTTTTTAGTTACAGATTTTTGTAAATAATCTATCACTTTTATCCTATTCTTGCATTATTATTTCAGTGATTTATTTGTGCTATATGAACAGGTTTGATTTAAAATTAATAATAAATGATAAACCGTTCTATAAAAAGAGGAAGAAAGTATTGATACTAGTTAAGTATTTCTACAGGAGATTTTTTACAAAAACAATTGCTTTTATTTAAAGTTATGTGTATAACTTTAAATAAACTTACAAAAATCGGGTGCCCAAGTCAACACACTTAATTCTTAAGTCAATTTCATTATCGTAGTCGCATCAGTATCATTAATTCAAGGTGCGTTCCTAAAATTTTTGCTATTAGAGGTAAGCCATTATTCATTAAAGACAGGTAGGAACCTACTCCATTATTTATTGGGGAAGTAAAACTTAGAAGTAACGAAGAGAACTTTAACTTCGAAACAAGAACATAAACCACAGAATTATTTGTAATGAAAGTGAATTTTACTATTAAAATTTAATCTGATATTGCTCATATTATTTGCAGCTAATGAGTGCCACTAAAACTAAACTTAAAATTGTCTAAAAGATTTTAATAAAGTAGTTTTATGATAAATGCGTTCGATAGAGCACAGGTTGTTGGTCTAAATTCGATGGGATTGCATGGGTATCTCGCTTAATATTCGAAGTAGAGCAACGGTTAAATTACCAAAAATGTGCAGTTTTTTGAGACAAACTCAGAACCGTTTTTAAAAATATCCTATCATTTCCGGTTTTTGAGTTATTGAATGAAAAGTGTTTTTTTGTCATATTTATAATGTAATATATCCCTTATTGTTGAAAATTATTATTAGATTTTTCAATCTGTGTCACATAGAAACTTGAATACATAAAATTTGTTTTCACAATAGCTTCAGAATAGATAAATAGCAAGTTTCAACAGTATCGGCTATAACAAGTGCATGTAACTAAACGATAACTTACGAGAATTGGAATATTGTAAATATATTCGATAACTATTTCTCAAATCTTCGATAAATGTAGTATTCATTTGTCGAGAAACCGACGTCTCACATGCAAAGTGAAAATGGCATTTTATAAGCTTAAGGTAAAGGGCTTTCAGTGTAAATGGATTTTCACACATCACTTTTACTTACTAGTAAGTTAATGTATCTCAAGATGTGGTCAAAATTTCAGAAAAATAAAATCATGTTTGAGCGTTTCTCGCATAAGCATGTGCAGATTGCAGATTTGTATATATTCATCAAATTATTCCCTTCCTACGATCTTAGATAAAATCAAAACGGCGCGTTAAAACATTTTAAAATTGATAGGGCATGTTAAGCTAATGTATATCAAGATGTTGTCAAAATTTCAAAAAAATAAAACACGTTTTAGCGTTTCTTGCATAAGTATGTGCAGATTTGTATAAACCTACTCATGAAATTACTCCCTTCCTACGATCTTAGATAAAATCAAAACGGCGCGTTAAAACAGTTTGAAATTGATAGGGCATGTTAAGCTAATGTATCTCAAGATGTTGTCAAAATTTCAAAAAAATAAAACACGTTTTAGCGTTTCTTGCATAAGTATGTGCAGATTTGTATATAGGTACCTACTCATGAAATTACTCCCTTCCTACGATCTTAGATAAAATCAAAGCGGCGCGTTAAAACATTTTGAAATTAATAGGGCATGTTAAGCTAATGTATCTCAAGATGTGGTCAAAATTTCAAAAAAATAAAACACGTTTTAGCGTTTCTTGCATAAGTATGTGCAGATTTGTATATAGGTACCTACTCATGAAATTACTCCCTTCCTACGATCTTAGATAAAATCAAAACGGCGCGTTAAAACATTTTGAAATTGATAGGGCATGTTAAGCTAATGTATCTCAAGATGTGGTCAAAATTTCAAAAAAATAAAACACGTTTTAGCGTTTCTTGCAAGTATGTGCAGATTTGTATATACCTACTCATGAAATTACTCCCTTCCTACGATCTTAGATAAAATCAAAACTGTTGGTATGTTTTGATTTGTATCTTTTACTTAACTAGGACTTTTTGTCCTTAAAGTATGTTTGCACAAAATAATCTTTTGAAATGTTACTCCGTTTCACTAAATTATGAAATAGTAAGGTTTTACAGCAATTTAAATTGAGTACAAATTAAATGCTCGAAAAATATTAATATTTTTTGAAAAATTTTGTTTCTATACAAAAATACAATTACTGCAAAACGTAATTTTTGTCATAAAAAATAATAAATGCTATAAAATAATTAAGAAATACTATACATAATTAATAAAGCTTTTTTCACGACATGGAAAATCAAAATTCCTTACTATCGTAACAAATCTCATAGGCGACAATAAATGGCTTAATATCATCTTCAGGTGCAACTACGTTTTCCAAAATCTTCTTTTTCGATTCTCCCAATGTAATGTTCGTTCAAATATATTTTTTGGTTGAATCCTGGTTTCGTTTTTAAAGAATCTTTTGATTTCACTTATAATGGCATCATTTGACTTATGTTTAAATAAGTTTGAAAGCTTATTGTGATTACGTGGAAGATTAGATCGATATAAAGTAACTTCACTGTTTTCAGAGTAGAACACAAAACGAATACCTGAATCACACTGAGGTCTGTATTGTTATGTATGCAAAGATTTTTTTAAATTGCAAAACATATTTATTTACAGCAGCTTATTACAAATCTTTCAAATTATAAGCGTAACTGTTTTTGTTAAAAGTGTATTTGGATTTGTATGCTAGGTTAACGGAAACGTGGAAAAGTTTTTTTTAAGGATCGAATGTAAGGGGACGGTACAAAACAATTAATTTATAATGTGTATTTGGTAGTGAAGTTTGGTTGATACAAATACGTACAATATCAGATCTATTAGCTTGTTCCTAATAACCTTAGAACAAGACAAAGGATGCTATCAGGCACATGTGAAATAAAAATTTTACGAGACACAAGGGAGTTGTTTGGAACCGAACTACGTTTCTTTGAACATATTGTGCAAATTTTACTTCATTTTTATAGCGGGCAGTCCTTTGACACAGTATTACGGTTTCGGGTAATTCGAAATTTAGGTGGATATGAATGTCTGATTTATTTTTTTATTGCTATAGAAAATGTCTCTTTACAAATGTAACGTATAGTAATATATTATGGACAAATTTGCTCCTCGCAATTGTGGTTCCTGTGGAATAATTTATGTTGCATTTCCTGATACAAACTTTTGAGTTTGGCTTGGGATCAAGAAGGAACTAAGAATACTGGACATACATAATTAAAATTTGACTAGTATCAGACACTACAAGATTCCCCAAAGGTTCAATTGTAAACTGTAGATTAGCGTTGTTAAAACTTTTAATTAGTTTGCATTGCGATAGGAGCCTTAAGCCCGTGTGACACGGTATAGTTTTCTATATAGAAAACGATATAGAATATCTTGTATTGTTTTTCTTGTATAGATTTCAATATAGAATTCCAAACGTTTAAAACTGTGTGTGACACGGAGACATATTTTATATACAATTTACTAACCATGCACATGCGCCTAAACAGTATAAACACAGATGAGGCCCAAACAGAATGCGAGTTTCGGGTTTTGAGTTTTGGATTTTGAGTATTGATGGTAAAAGTACAGATTTCAAAGAAAGAATTGGTAGGGGTGGTAGTGGCATATGGCTCGAATGAGAATGCGGCAGAAGAGGATGAGTAGTGGTATACTACGGTTCCTGCGACAGTTCGATGGCATATTCATCCGGAGCTTACTATGATCGATGTTTGAAGGTCGAGAAGAAGTCTTTCAAGGTCGTCGACAATGACCGGGGGGTGGTTGCTGAAGGAGTCTTTGAAATGTTTGAGGGTGTGGTTTTTGGGGTGGCCGAAGAAGTCTTTCAAGGTCGTCGACAATGACCAGGGGGTGGTTGCTGAAGGAGTCTTTGAAATGTTTGAGGGTGTGGTTTTTGGGGTGGCCGAAGAAGTCTTTCAAGGTCGTCGACAATGACCAGAGGGTGGTTGCTGAAGGAGTCTTTGAAATGTTTGAGGGTGTGGTTTTTGGGGTTGCCGAAGAAGTCTTTTAAGGTCGTCGACAATGACCTTGAAAGACTTCTTCGGCAACCCCTAAAACCACACCCTCAAACATTTCAAAGACTCCTTCAGCAACCACCCTCTGGTCATTGTCGACGACCTTGAAAGACTTCTTCGCGACCTTCAAACATCGATCATAGTAAGCTCCGGATGAATATGCCATCGAACTGTCGCAGGAACCGTAGTATACCACTACTGATCCACTTCTGCCGCATTCTCATTCGAGCTATATGCCACTACCACCCCTATCAATTATTTATTTGTAATATGTACTTCTACCTATATGCACTCCCTCTAAAACAAGATATTTTCCCTTGTAATTGCCATTTTAAACAATAACATCATCCTACTTCGGATTACCAAGAATTAACTGTTAGCAGGAATTTCTATTGCTTATATTTCCTTTAGCTGCAGATGTTCAAAATCAGCCGCTATTATTCACGAACTGAATGCGCATCTGTAGCACGCCGTTTCTATATCAAAACTTACATGGAAATAGAACAAGTCGTATAGTATTTTCTGTACAAGAAACTATATAGAATTTTGTACGAAAATCCTGTATGACACGATATAAGATTTTCAATATAGTATTTGGTATAGTTTTCTTTATAGAAAACTATACCGTGTCACACGGGCTTTAGACTATTTTTCAGTTATGTACAAAAATAAGCAGACTAACCCGAACACAAAAAGTGTAAAGAAAAATGGAACACTTTAGGAGCGCTAAGCTGAGTTAAGAAAATCATTTGACACTGCCTTGTCTGTTTTGGCACAATCTTGTCCAATTTAACTTTTAAGCTTTCAAATTTAAACCCATAAAACAATGATCTTGACTTTGAAGGCAAACAGCATTAAACTTTATAGTTGTTTGATTTTAAATTCGAGGTGAAGAATTAAAACCAAATGTCTCTCGTTGTATAAGCTGTGTTATTCTGCAGAAACTTAATTATATCTTGACAAAAGCTTGGATTATTTAGGTGATTCATTTATGTTCCAGATAAATGTTGTAAATGTTTAATTAAAAACTACGGTAGACCGCCTATAGGTGTTCCATTACAGTTTCTCATAGTTCACCGGACGGTTAATGGGCTGCTCCATCTGTAACAAAATTAATGCATGAACTAGTCAGTGTACGGTCAAAAAAGTAAGGGAATGAAGGCATGTACTGGCGCTTGGATTTTACACGCATGCGCTGTTCATAACGTACGTGAGCTCTGGTAGCTATGCATCGCCCTCCCAATTCCGTTTAGTACTGGATTCTGCAAAAAAACCACTTCAAGATTTTCTAACACACCTGAACAACCTACACAAGAACATAAAATTTACGATGGAGGAAGAGAAGAATGGTGCGTTACCCTTTCTGGACATACTGGTCAAAAGAGAAGCAAACGGAACACTTAGCCACAGCGTTTACCGTAAACCGACCCATACCAACCGATATCTAAATGCTGCACCACATCACCACCCGGCCCAAAAACAATCGGTGATCAACACATTAATACATAGGGCTAAAGAGATATGCACACCAGAAAACATCAAAGGAGAACTGAACATGGTCACGAGAGCCCTGCAAGAAAACGGTTACCGGCGTAAACAAATACTTCGTACCATACAAAAACATGCCACGCCAAAAGAAGGAAAAGAAAAGAAAGAATACATCGCTACGACTTACTTGCCCTACATCAGCGGAGTGACTAACAAAATATCAAAGCTTCTACAAAAACATAAAATCAAAACCGTTTTCAACGCTCCTTTGAAGCTCTCGAATAAATTAAGAAGAACACACGACACAGGACTACACCACGCGGGAATATATAGCATACCTTGCTCCTGTGGAAAAGTATACATAGGACAAACTGGCAGGAGTATACAAACGCGTCTCAAAGAACACGAAGGACAAACAACAAGAAAACAAGTCGATAAATCAGCGGTAGCAGAACACGCCCAGGGTACAGGACACAACATCCTCTTCAGAGAAACAAAACTACTGGCCCGCGCAAACCATTTCTGGCCAAGATTATATCGAGAATCATTGGAAATCATCAAGAACCCAAACAACTACAACAGAGACACAGGCATACAACTCCCAAACATCTGGAAACCAGTCATCACAAAATCACTGAGGCAGAACAAATCCATCAAGCGGAACGCCACGCCTCCTCAAGCTGGATATATAAACCCAGCAACATCCCTCACAAACTAGTCGTTTTGAAAAAGACCAAGACACAATGGTCGAAACGTCAACTACTTCTAAATATAGAAGACGCGGTTCCAAACCCGGAAACCAAGATTGTATTATGAAATCCTATGTTGGAACAAACCTATTCTTTTTATTTTTAGAATTATTTTTCTTTCACTGGGCTTGAAAACTAAGAATTCAAAATCTCTAATAGTTTTTCTTCCTCTGTAATAGTTTTATCACATATAGGATTGTCCAATAAGTTTATGTGCACGAAGATTGATGGAGTTTTTTTATACCGCAGGAGAAATGTCCTACAAAACCTTTAATTAATGATTTCTTCCTCGAAACACGGTTATTTTTTGCTCATTGTCGAGCTTCTCATAAACACATTCGGAAAATTGTGTCTCAGAATATCTCAATGAGCGAAACTTTCCCTACTGTAAAAGAAATTAAACTTCAATTGTCTAAACACAAATGTTTTTACCCATTAATGTAAAAAACTATTTCACGTTTGGAAAAAGATCACCATCAGAAAAGAAAATCATTTAAAGAATTTGTGCGATCACTTTATTAAACTTTTATTGATTACCTGTTTAAATCAGTGGCACTTCCTGCAGATTATTTATCTATGATTTATGTTAACTTAAAAATTTCCAGTGATTCTGAAGAGCAACAATTTAGGACGTCATGTACCATAAAACTTCATCAAAGACAACAAATCGTAAACTGGGAAATTTTGCTCTTTAATTAAACAAATACTAAGTGGATAGCAAGGGGATAAAAATTTAGGTTGCCCGGGGGTGCTACGTACCATAATACGTCTCTGGCTGTAGGATTCTTTCAAACCGAAAATGAAAAATGTTAAACGATTGTTTTATTTGATATTGTTGATGTAACTCGTTAATCATATTTTGCACATTTCAATCAAAAAATATGATCGCAGTCTGTTAACACCGCAAAGGTAATAATCGGCGATACGTTTGTAATTCAGTCCGTGTTCAATTTATGAAAGTTTCGTCCGCTGTTACAGGAAATGTGTAACCGGTCACATGCGTTCACTAATTCGATAATTTGTTTGTTTCCTCTTTGAGGTTTGGGGTTTTCCATAAACGGTCAATAAAACCAAGGGCTGCTTTTGAGAGTATTAATAATTAATTTGTTTGTTCTACTCCAACAATTGCATTTCACCATAAACAAACAGCTTTTATTCGGCTAATCACTACTTCATTCATGAATTGAATAATTACAGTTCTTTAATTTTTTATTTTTGACGCAGTTTATTAAAATGTAATCAAAACAATTACAAAACGCATATGTAAGTCAGTATTTTATTTACTTATTAACTATTTCGTATATAAATTTAAACGCTTTTGTGAAAATTTATGCAAGACACTAAAAAAAAATATGACCTTTGCTATAAACGGTAAGATCAATACTTTGCGAGAAACATCAAGGCATTTTGAATGAGATTTAATATTCCGCGATGACAATCAAAAAATAATACTTCCGGTTAACCTGTATTTTTTAAATCATTTTTTCCTGCAACGAAAATTTTTATTTATTGTGTATTGCTACCTTAAAACAAACGTTTATTATTTGTTTTTATTTTTATTAAAAATTTATTTTTAATAAATTTGCATCGATACTTATAGTATAATTTTTAAGATTTGATCGTTTTCTGTTATTTTAAATAGACTGTTTGCTATAATTTGAACTGATTTTTCTCGAAAAATTTCTTATGTATGCATACTTTTTTAATACATGGTCGGATTCAGAATTAAATTCTCTGCATGAATCAATAAAAACATGTATACCATGTAATTTAAAAAAAAAAAGTTACCTATAGCGGATTTGACATACGTCATCGTAGAGATAACAAATGCACATCACTTAATAGAGAATATTTTTCGCCGTTTTCAAAAATATAAGGTTTGTTGGGGTTATTTACAATAATTAAAAAGTTATAGGGGTGCGACAGTCAAATTGAATACATAATTAATAAAGGCTTTAAACATAATGAAAATGTTTTAAAAAATACAAAAATCCGTGAATATTTTAATTTTTGCTAGGTATTACAAAAAGAATGAGGCCAGGTTAGGTCAGACTAGGTTATGTCAGGCTAGGCCAGGCCAGGCCAGGTTGGATTAGGTTGTGTTAGGTTGAATGAAATGTATTGTCTTGTATGAGGAAAAACAAATATATTTGTTTATTTAATTTAAATATTATTAGGTTTGTAAGGTTTAATTGAAATACTAGCTTATTATCATGTTATCACAACGTTTCGATGCTGTGGTATGGCATCTTTTTCAAGATTCATTATTCGTCTTAAGCTGTATATGTAAGCCCTTGCGCAAGTACTATGTTGAAATGTTGTGATTTTTGTAATTTGATCTAAGTTATTATAGTAGATGAACATAGATCAAATTACAAAAACCACAAAATTTCAACAAAGTACTTGTGCAAGGGCTTACATATACAGCTTAAGACTTAAATAAAGAATCACTTAAAAAAGATGCCATACCACAGCATCGAAACGTTGTGATAACATGATAATAAGCTAGTATTTCAATTAAACCTTACAAACCCAATAATACCTATTTAAATTATTATCAAGAAAAGGTAACAATAAAAATCCAATACTTTATTTATTTAGGTATATTCTTTACATTCTGTAACTGTTACGACACGCTCGTTGCATCCCATGTAAGATTTTTTTTAGTTTTTCTGCTCTATAGCACAAGTGACGCGAACCAGTAATAATTATGACTCTATAAGTCTAAAAGTTATTTTATAAATTACTGATTTTGAGGTTCTATTACAACTGTGTAAAAATCTTTTACATCTAATTTTACTGAAAATTACAAGAAAATTATTCTTTTGCGATTAGCGTAAATCGAAAGTAATTTGTAACAACACAAATATGTTTAGCAGATGTTTAAAATATAACGAAAATGGGGAGCTAGATGGTCGTTTGGAACTTATTTAAAGATAGATATCTGGTTTGTTTAATAATAAGGTGACCAACTTTCTTACAATGAAGAGGAGGACACAAATTGAAGAGCAAAAAAAAAGTAAATAAATAAAAGACACATTTTATGCATTGCAAACATTATAATATGATAAATGCTTAATAAAAACATTTGTAACTAACACTAACATGAAATTTTATGCTTACATGCCTATAACTAAACTATTTAAAGGAGAACTTCTCCATTGAATGAATATTTTTTGGCAGTGTATTATCTTCTAACAATATATTGGAAATATATGAACAAGAAATGTCCTTCATATTGAATTTTACGGCAAGTGCTGCAGCTAGAGTATCAACATTCAATCTCGATTTCTCACTTGTTCAAAAATCATTAGCAATTGAAAAAACTCTTTCAACTGCTGCATTAGTTCCAGGGCAGCACAACACAAATTGAACAAGAATAAATAAATTTTCACATGGAATATGTCCATTTTTGAAATGGCTGAATATTTCTACCCATCTTTTATCAATTTCAACGTGTTGATTTTCCCATTGTATTAATTTTTCAGAATTTAAATATACATTCAGTCTTCTAATTTCTTCAAAGAGACAATTGTCGTCTATTTTAATATCTGGCAATTCTTTAGATAAAAACTCAACACAAGATTCAATATCTGTCCAACATGCTGGCGATGAAGCCAAAAAATTCTTCGATATATTGAAAACATGTTTGGTAAAAATTCTGCACTTCTTTGATAAACTTTTTCGTTATGCCCGGATATGATTCCTCTAAGTCTGATAATTTTCTTTTTATAATTAAAGGAAGAAATTTTTCTTCAAATCGAGATTTATATTGAAGGATAAAGTCATTCAAAATAAGGCTAACTTCTGTAGCTGAAATGTGTTCACCTTCAATCTTTTGAATCGTTTTGTGAAAAATAGATGCTTGATTATGTACAAAATACATTAATATCTCAGATATTTCATTATTGAAAAACAACTCCAGGATTTTAGGACATTTGTCTAAACTCAAAAAATATAAGCGAAGAGGCTCAAATAATTGTAGAACACGCTCTATAGCAGGTGTTAGGGCAAGCCATCTAACTTTTGAGTTTTGAGTATCCTAAAAGTTTTTTGTATTCAACATTCGCTTCTTCACAAAATTGTTTTAAAGTAGCCACGCGAACGGTAAAACGACTAAAATACAAATAAATTGTAGTTATTATTACTTCTACATCAATTGGCATGGCACATGACGCCGTGTTGATTGCATTTGACAAAATATAAGCATTACAGCCTATTCCTAGTATTTTCTTTTGTAGATTTACAGATTTTAGTCTTCAAATATCGAAAAGGACAAAAAGGAGGACACTTTTCAAGGGAGGACAGAAGTGAAAAAAGGAGGACTGTCCTCCCTAAAGGAGGACGGTTGGTCACCTTATTAATAACTCATTCAAAAGTAAATAAATTTTGTTTACAGGTTTTAAAATTTGAAATTTAAAACTGAATGATTGACCAATCTGTCATTCTATTTACAAAAATATACAAAACTTAAAGCATAAGTTAATTATAAAAATTTTGTAGGTGGGTACCCGGTCATTGAACAACGTAGTGAAATTCGGTTAATGACATAAGGGTTAAAAAACTAACGTTGAATTTGATTTTCAATAAGCGATGTGAATTTAAATTTAATTATAACATATTCAAAAGTAAAAGTTTACAATGTTCGTTTTATTTTCGCTTTATTGGGTATTTTCTGAAACTTGATAAACAATCATCGTGTCTGAACGAAACACATTAAAAAAGGCAAATAAACGCGTATGTTGCTTCGAGCAATAAAAGAGTATGGCGACCGTATCTCCTTTTTCATATAGCGCCGTTAAAAACACGGACGCGATGTTTTTCAAGTATGCTCCTGCGTATTCAAAACAATATGACCCAATTAAATTCCATATCTGACAAAAACAAGGTGTAGCACCGTCTACAATTAGAGATAACACGTTTTTGCAGATTGTTATTTGTTTACACGTTGTGTTCATTAAAAATTAAATTGGTGAAGCAATCTCTTCCGCAATGTGGTGCTGAAACAATTTAGAAGCCCGTACAAGGAACTGTTAAGCTGACGTGGAAATTTCATTATCCTAAATGCGTTTTTTTGTACTACATCATAGCCAAGTACAATATAACAATACGTATACAGCATTTACCGTAACACCATTTCCTTTGGCGTAAACTTGAGGGTGAGTTAGGGGATGGAGCAGGTGAACGACCTGGAGCGACCCAGACCGACGACGGGCGGCGGCGAGCATCGATCTACACTGCACCCGGCTTGCGCATTGCGTCCCTATCGCATTGCTTCCAGAGCGTTTCCGCGTTTTTCCATTCGGTTGTCTCTTTTTTGTTTAGAATTGTACAGATGCTTCCTGTAACGAAATAAATGCTATCACATATATAAATCCATGCATAACCACATTAATTGGCTCACTCAAGCATTAACGATTATAAAAGAAAAACTATAACACATCAAATTTAATTTTAAACGTAAGTAAAAGATTAAATAAAGTTAAAACTACTCACACAACTAACAAAAACGCTATTAATAACACAAACAAACGATGTTTTTTACATCACGTGGAAGGTGTAACAGTTAAAATAAAAAGCAGTACTTAAACACCATAACATTAAAACACACTACACAACAACTGAAACCGTAAATACTTTAATAAACGGCATTAGGAAAAAAAATTCTTTCGTCTCTGAAGAAATATACCAAATAAATTGTGCTTGTGGCTTGTTTTATATAGGACAAACTAAACGATATATTAGAACTTGATAAAGGAGGCACTGGATACACAAAAGTTAATCAAAGAAACAAATAAGCACTTGCCAAGTATTCATAGAACACAAATAATTTAATAGATTTCGATATTATAGGTTTGTTCTAACAAGCGATTTAAAACCAATTCATGAACTGGATTATTTGCATGCGTGAACTATGTACCTACTAATAAATGTATTGACCAGAATTAGCCGTTGTTGGAACGCTTTTACGACTGGCTTAACTGTAAATGACATTTCGGTTTATAGAAATGTGCGCATCGCAAGGGTAAAAACCTTAAGAATCCAGTACTAAACAGGATTGGGAGGGCGATGCATAGTTACCAGGGCTGGTATTCTCAACTCCTCCTGTTCAGCGATATCGCTACCGTTGAACGCTAGGGGTGCACAAACCACTGACAATCGTATTCCCAACGTCTCCTCTCGCAGGCGCTCCATTCGCGTTCAACGCGAGTGGGTAGACCCACTCCTCTTGGCAAACACCGCTCGCTTTGCACTCAAATCGTAACCTTTGTGTGTGTTGTGAGTTGTTGTTTTCTTTTATTATGGATGATATTAAATTTATCAATTTAATTGAGGACTTAGAACAGGCTTAAAATGATGTGGCCGAACCTTATAATTTAATATTATTAAATTCATTTACATAGGGTTGCCAGAATATCACTTTAAAAAAACAGTTTCTCTTTTTTAATTCTGATATTTCTTTTTCTTTTTTCATGTAAAAATGTTCACTTTTGTTCTCTTTTTCGGTTACCCTTTTTTGAAATGAGAATGTTTGGTGAAGTTCATTTAATATTCGAACTTAAACGTAATGCATACAATTACAAGAATATTTCTTGTAATTATTTTTATGATGAGTTTAAAAATAATACAGAAAAAACATCCTAACATCTATTACTTCGTTATATGTAAAATTTTGTGAAAATTTGCCACTTAATAATTAACTATTCTCTCAAGAATTTCTACTAATGTTGCTTTCTGCTGCTCCGTTAATTTCCCCATAATCAATCAAAACAAAAACCACAGAACATTCAAAAACTGGCGGCAAAGTGACAGACCATGCAAAATTCCAATGTTGCAACATCTACCCACTCGCGTCGAAGAATTGCAAAGGCAGGGGTAGATGAGAATACAGAAGCGACCACTCCACTCGCATTGACGACGCTCGCTTTCATGAGCACTGCTGTTCAAAGCGAGCGAGTTGGGAATAGCCCCCAGAGCTCACGTTAGTTATGAACAGCGCATGCGTGTAAAAATCCAAGCGCCAGTACATGCCTTCATTCACGTACTGTTTTGGCCGTACACTGACTAGTTCATGTATTAATTTTAGACTGTGCTGGAACGCGATATCGATACTGCTCAGATCAGAATCCTGATGGATCGTACATAGCCTTGCTGGAACAAACCTTATATAGGTATAAGTATTATAAAAGGATTATTGACAAATCAATTAAAATTTTGGAATAGAGGAAGGTAATGTGTTGGACATAAATTTCGATAATGCAGTATAATTTTAAATGAAAGTCGTTGCCAATTATGTTCTCTACTGCATATGAGTACATAAATCATTAATAAAATATCCTGCTGACGAAGAAACAAGGACGTCGAAACCCTGTGTTTGATTGAAAATGAACTAAATTAACCTTAAACCCATCTCGTGCTCCAAAGAAGTGGGTCGTGATGTTACCCCGCAATTTGATATCGTTCCTGTTTTATTTAGGTGTACAGGTTGCATTTTATATTGTGAATGCAGTAGTAAGGTTGCAATATCTAATATCGTAGCGTATAGCTGTTTTCCTGCACGTTAAGGTTGCTACCCTTTACCTTGCCCGGGCCGCCGTAATGCGTTTAACTAATACTGATAGTTACGTCCCGCAATAATATCGAGTCATTAGTACCGTAATGGGTGTTTCTAAGGCATGCAAAAATTACTCTTGATATTAATAGGTGCGGTTGTAGTAGTTGTTATTAGCATATGCAGTGAAATTGCGAGTAGGGTCTAATCTACCGCGTAAAATTTTAATGATAAGATATTATAATGAAGGATAATACATTTGCAAAAAAGACATAGTTAAGTGAAGTTTCATAAGTATCACCAACTTTTTTAATTTAAAACATCCAAAACGTTTACCTTTTTACATTATGTAAATAGTTTTTATGTTTGGGCAAATTTGTTGTTTTAAACCCATTAAATCCAATGACACACGAATAGCAGTAAAGTTCAATAACTGTTAAACAGAAATGGGTGGCAATATTCCAATATTTCTTTAAAAATTTAATACTTTTTTAAAACCTATCGCTAGTAAGTTGTTGAGTATGTTATGTACAGGGTGGGCAAATTTCGATGTTTTCATAGGGATTCTCGGAAACTATAGCTAAGAGTTATGGAAAAACAGACCCCCCATCCCCGATCTCTTTTTTCGAGAAAAAGTTAATAGTGAAAACTAAAATTGGTTATCGTCTTTTGTTTTCAAGTTTCAAGATTTTTCGACTTTTCGTTTTATGACTTTATCTGGATTGTTTATGAAAATAAAGAAAAATAATTTTGACGTTCTACAGGCACTTTTTCGATAAGAATGCAGTGGCGTAGACAATTTTTCAAAAAAAAAACGAAATTCGAGTTGTGACATTCAGTTGTTTTTTTTTTAATTTTTAGAATGTTCCATTTAAAGTAATAATAATTCTAAAAATGCAAGTGAAACTTATTTTAATCGTAACCCGAAAAGAAGACAACCTATTTAATCTATTTTTGGAAGATTAAAACAAAATCTCATTTTGGGGACACATTAAAGACCATTTATATAAAAATAGTAATAAGATGAATGAACTAAAAAAAATTTTTAATTTAATTAAAATAAGTGTCACTTGCATCTTCAGAATTATTATTACTTTGAATAGATCATTCTAGCATATCATAGTTTTCGTAATATTCGTAAGCCATTTCGTGTTTTTATGTTACAAAAATAAAAATAATCAACAATTAAACGTGATTGTTTTTGTCAAATTATCGTTAAAACAATTGAGTAACAGTTTGTTTTACCAGGTATATTCCTAATGACACAAGCCGACTACTACATTATTATTTAGTCATGAGTCCTTCTACTGTTAGGTGTAGGACTGTTGAATTGTGTTGTGCTGACTTTTTTCCATGTTTTTCTGTCTTGTGCTAGCCTTTTTATGTCTTTCCATTTGATGTTTCTATCCGCTGCTGCTTTTTTAACTTCGTCTAGCCAGCTTTTTCTCGGTCTACCTCTTTCGTTTTTTCCCTGTGTTCTTCCTTCATATGCTCTTCTGGTTAACCTTTCTTCTTTCATCCTATAAATGTGACCCAACCATCCCAGCTGCCTTTCCTGTATTTTTGTTTCAACTGATTTTATCTTTAATTGTTCTCTATATGTTTCGCGTCTGATTCTATCTTTTTTTGTTTTTCCTTGGATTTTTCTTAGAAATCTCATTTCAGCTGCATTCACTCGGCTACTATTTTTATTTGTGAGTGCCCACGTTTCACTTCCGTATAAAAGTGCCGGAGTTACTACTTTTTTGACCACTTCTACTTATGTTTTTTTGGGACTTCTCTATTTCCAAAAAATGTTGTTCTTTGTTAAATATTCTTCCCACATTTCCTGTCCTTTCGCTTATTTCCTTTTCCATTCCTCCATTTTTCTCTATGATCACTCCTAAATATTTAAAGCTTTCTACCTGTTCTAACCTAAGCCCATTTAAAGTGATGCTATGCCCTTTGTTTTATGTTGTAACGATCATAGTTTTAGTTTTTTCGGTATTTATTTATATATTAATTTTTTCCAATTCCAGGTTTAGAGTTTCTAAATTATGTTGCAGGTTTTTTTCTGTTTCCGCGACTAAGACCATGTCGTCTGCGAACATTGGCTCTGTTACGTTAATTTTTTCCATTTTCCAGTTGCCTAGGTGAAACGGTCTCATTTTTTGTTTTACTTCCCTAATTACTATGACTACAGAGAATAATAATGGGCTGAGCACGCATCCTTGTTTTAAGCCCTCTTTTGTTTCAAACTCTTCCAATTCTTCATTTTGCATTCTTACAATATTTACTGTTTTTTCGCACATCGCTTTTATTATGACGATTGTTTCTATTTCTATTCCCTTCTTTCTTAGGCCCCTCCATACGTCTTTTCTTTTGATTTTATCGAATGCTTTTTCCAAGTCTATAAAACATAAATGTATTATCTATTGTTTGTCTTAATATAAAGACTGGGTCTTGGGTACTCCTTCCTCTTCTGAAACCATATTAAGATCCTTCTAGTGTGCTTTCTATTTTTTAGTCTGCCTTCCATTACTCTTGCCAGTATTTTCCCTGGTACACTCGTTAATGTTATTCCTCTATAATTAGAACACTCCCTTTTGTCCCCTTTCTTATATAATGGTAAGATTATTCCAATGTTCCAATCCCTTGGTACTTTCCTTGATTTTATTACTTCGTTCAATAGAGCCCTTAGTGCTTCTTTCCCTAATTCTTTCATGTATTTAATCATTTCTGGTGTAATCCCGTCTTTACCTGCGGCTTTTCCGATCTTTAATTTTGCTATTGATTTTTCTAATTCTTCCATTGAAATCTTCGATATCTCCTGATATCCTCCGTTGCTTCTTACATTTGTTACCTCGTATCTTTCGTTTATTTCATCTGTCTCCGCTAGCTGTTTAAAGTATTGTCTCCATCTTTCCATTATTTCTTCCTCATCCGTAATTATGTTCCCATTTTTTCCTTTTATGTTTTTCATTCCATATTCTTTTTTCTTTCTTAGCTGCTTTAACTTGCCATAGACTACTAGAAAAATAAAATAAAATATGAAAAATTACTTAATTTATGTAAGGAAAATGAATAGATCGACCCCACATGATCTATATCATTGGAATGGGGAAAACATTCTTTCTCGTGATGCCACAGCCAACTATGGGTTCTATTTAAAAAAAAACACAACTTTATGTCACAATTCGAATTTCGATTTTTTTTTGAAAAATTGTCTACGCCACTGCATTCCTATCGAAAAAGTGCCTGTAGAACGTCAAAATTATTTTTCTTTAATTTCATAAACAAGCGTAATATAGTCATCGAACGAAAAGTCGAAAAATCGAGTTATCGGTGATAACTCGAAAACAAAAGACGATAACCAATTTTAGTTTTCACCCTTAACTTTTTCTTGAAAAAAGAGGTCGAGAAAGCGGGGTCAGTTTTTCCATAACATTGAAATTTGCCCACCCTGTACTAGTACTAGGAGGGTATTTTTTTACAAGCAATAAAGTCTGTAAAACTAGAAAAAAAAATGAGAGTCGAAACACTGGTAGCTTGCATTTACCCCAAATGTTATTACAAGATGAACTGTGTAGAATTTTATAATTAGAAAACACACAGAAATGACCTGCAAAAATACACTCCTCTCAGAAATATCATTAAAAATGAAATAAAATTGTAAATTATTTTTAACCATTAGCAAAGGATTCACTACATGCGTCATCTGTAAACCCTTACGTTTTGTAAAAAATCATTCAGATTTCCTCGTTCGCCTATGTCTTTTTGATATCTCATGTGTAAGATTAAACTTAGAACAAGTTAATGGAACAAAAACAAACCAAGAACGTGGCTCAGACAGAACTTCCCGACCAATCTGTTTTCCGAAGACTTTGCAGCATCGGGCATTGTCCTGGACGACTGTTTTTTGAGTTTCAATTATTTACGGATGTCTTGGAATAGTCGCCCCTTTTGGTTGGATAGAATCGTACTCACTTCATTGTATTTCCTTCGATTCTTGTTGGAAGTTTTTCCTTAAGTGTTTATTCCTCTCGAAAATTTATTGTTCACTTGTTTTGAATTTTGCGTTGATTTTAAATTAAAATTTTCAAAGCCATTAAGAGTAACGAGAAACTAATAAAAAAATCGAATACGGGACATTAAAATCTTAATCAACCTAAACAGAAATTTAACATTCATTGGATAAAGCGGTGTGCGTGAGAGTCGTATGAATTGACATTTATTGTATAATTTTGGAAACAATTTTGCTAAATACAAACGCACACTAAAATTTGCATTTGTTACAGCTCTGAAAATGCTATAATCGTAACAACACCTAGTTTTAAGTACATAGTTGTTTTAAAACTACAGCGCATAACATCCATAAATACATTCATAAAACGGCGTGTGGTAATGTGGTCATTAAATATTTATGCAAAATACGAATTATGTACATGTACGAGGGGTGTTCTTTACATTTGCAGAATGGGATAGAAAAAAACTGAAAAATTCATGTTTTATGGTTTTGTTTTTTAATATATTCTTCTCGAACATATCTACATTCGCTAGCTCTTTCAATGAAATTTTCTGGACCTTATAAATAATATATTTTTCAACAAGTGATGAAAGTCCAGTTTTTTTCGTGAGGTGAGATTTGTTCACGAGCCGCGAAGCGATACTTAGTTGCTCTACAACACTCGTTGCTGCAGTTACAAGAGCGGTCATTTTTATTTTGATGTCGCGATGCTCAAAAACATCATTTTTTGTTTTGTTTTAATTGAGAGTTTAAGGACGCTTCGACATCTGCCGTCACTAGCGTCCGGGAGGAGGGGGCGGGGAACAAACAAAGGGTGGGTAAGGTAAGGGTAGGTGGAAGTACTATCACAGCATTTGCCTATAGTAGTTAGGGGAAACCACCTGAAACCCCTACGATAACAGACAGGCCGCGGGATTCGAACCCACGCCTTCCGATTTTACTCGCTAGGTTGCATACCAACCAGCCACCGAGCTCGGTGTAATTATCATTTTACGTGTGCTGCGACACAGAATGTCAAGCGATGTCGCGACATTTGATGTCGCTACGCTAGTGTCACCGTGTGAACTACCCTTAAATTCTCGTATCTACTAGCTCATAAGTAAGCGACTTTTAATTATATTTAAGTGCTCCATGACACTTGTACCTCCCCATATATTTTTGCTAACGATTGAGCTTCTATGCTATTCGTTTCACGTATAAAAAAACAAATGACTGTTTAAATATGCAATGAAACATTGGCAACATTCATGAATTTCTGTAGTCTGTGGTAGTTGCTGTCAGTTAGATGATATCAAACTAATTGCAAATTTTGCGAGTCGCATTGCTGCGCTATGCTTTGCCTTTTTTGTGCTAAATATTTCACTTGCTTATTGTCATTGATTCAACAACAAATGCCAGACTTACTGTTTACATTGTAACAATTCTCGAGCGTTACTGCTCAATTGGTAGATTAAAAGCGAATTGCAGGGGCGGCGCCATCTGTAAGAAACTGCACCAGGTGTGAAATAGACCATAATTCACAGTCCTTTTCCCCTTTAATTGCTCTATACGGTCGTTACATGCTACAGTTAGAATAATACAAAGGCTTTAAATTTGACATTGTTAATGAAAATTTAGTTTTAGCTTTGAATTCAAATCGTCCCGGCTCTCGAGCATTAAATTATGATTTACATCATGAGCGTTTGTTAAGCATGCGACGTTTTAAAACGAGTATAAGATGAAATTCCACCGAGAAAAATATGATAAAATCAGAGCTCTTTGGATGATTAAAAATTACGTGAATCAAAGCGGCGAGTATGGATTATTTAATAACTGTACCTACAGGTACCTAAAGTAAAAAGTCCAGAATCCAAATCTTGTTTGTTATGAGCTAGAGAAGAGATTCTTAATCTTTGATTTTAGACCCCAGTTGGGGTTGATCTGAGAAGATGAAAACCGAAAGGGGTCAAGTCCGGTGAATAAGCCGCGTGAGAGATAACTTTCCATCCTAACTCCATGATAGTTTGTGGCGTCGATATTGTCACGTGTGGTCAGCGTTCTTTTGCTTCTGTTGCCGTTTTCCTGACATTGAGAAGAAAGAGCAAGCAGTGTTTGATGTGAATTTTGGCGGTCGACTTGATATATGAAAATTTAACACAATTAAACACCAATTTAAAAAATAAGGATCCTAACCTGAAACGTTTCTACAAAAAATAACACTCCAGTACAATAAAAAAATAACTAGAATTAGAGGAATAAAAAACAAAACCGGTAAAATAGAGAATGGCCCACAAAAAATAGGAGACATATGGAAGCAACATTACAGGGAAATTCTTTATACGAAAGAGGGTGAAATACGAAATGAAGAAAATAAATCGGAGCAAGAAGCAGGAGAAGACTGCCTCGAAGAAGATGAAATGCAGAAAGAAATAAGAAAACTAAAAAGTGGTAAAGCCCCGGGAGAGGACGAGATAGAGGCAGAATTAATAAAATATGAAGGACAGCAACTACATACACAAGTATCCTACTAAGCTGGGCAAATATGGACGCAAAACAAGAAGCCAAAGGACTGGAATACTAGTATACTGCACAATAAAGGAGTGAAGGAGAACTGTAAAAACTATAGACCCATAGCTCTGTTAAATACCGCCTACAAAATCTTAGCGAAGGTGATAAACAAGAGACTAAAGACGCACGCTGAGAAAATACTCGGAGACTACCAAAATGGCTTTAGACCGGGTCGATCTACTATAGATGCTATACACACATTAGAACAAATACTCCAAAAAATGTGGGAACATAATAAACAGATACATGTAGCTATTATAGACCTTAAAACTGCTTTTGATTCAGTTAACAGAGAAGAATCGCTAAGAGCACTGGAACTATTAGGAATACCTAAGAAACTAATAACACTGCTAGAAATGACCCTAAATAACACAACAGCAAAAGTGGGATTCCAAGGAATAACAACGGAATCCTTTGAAGTAAGTGTAAAATAACGGGACTCACTATCCTCAACTATATTTAACTTAATATTAGAAGACGCGCTACGAAGAGCGAAACCAGATTTAAAAAAACATTATGATCAACCAAATACAAATAATAGTATATGTTGACGATATGGAAATTATAGGGAATAGAAGAGAAGACATAATAAGAGCGATAGATCAACTAGACAAAGAGGCAAAAAAACTGGGTCTGGAAATAATTGAAGAAAAAACAAAACGTATGAAGATAGGAAGAGAAAATTTGCACACACAAAACGATCTACAAACAAAAGAATACACCTTCGAAGAAGTCAATACCTACTTTTAATTACTTGGGCGTGACAGTGGGACAAGCTGGAAAGAACAGAGTGAAGGAGAGTACGCTGAAAAGAAAACAGGCATACGGCAAAAACAAAACCCTACTAAAGAGTAAAACACTAAGTAAAACAACAAAAATAAAAATATACAAAACCCTGATAAGATCCGTCATACTTTCTTACATTAAATTAAAAATTGTATTGTATTAGCATCAGGCGAGCGTTAATTTGAGAGTTATTAATTACAAAGAACTGTTAATTCATTTTTAGTTAACGAGTTAAAGTAATTTTGATTATTAAATTTATAAGGCAAAATGTTATCAATTATGGTAATACTACTTGATGGCAAATTTATAAATGAAATTTTAATTAATCAAAACTTATCATAATTATTCAGTTTTAAAGACAGCTATTATATACTAGTGTAAAACACATCAAACTAAAAGAAGTACCATTCTGGTATAGTTCATAGAATTATTTTTAAGTTTAAATAAAAAATCAATAACCATCAACTATCTGCAAATTTAGTTAAATTACTCAACACACGACATATTAGTTGCACATTTTTCTTCGTTGCGTGTATAATCATAGATAAATGCAGCAATTATTTCACATGCATGTTACTATTTTCTATCGGTGTGCAACACATGTATGTGATTTAAAAATTACAATAAAAAATAAATGCAGTTCGAGATATTGTTTTTACTGAATAATCTGGATGTATGGGGAAAACATTCAAAAATGCAATATGATTTTAATTGTAACAAAGACTAAGGCAATTGTTTAAGAGAGAGATATTTTAAGAGAATGAAGAAGAGTGTATTTAATGCAGTAATCAATTCTTACTCACAGTTTAGATGTTTCGGCGCTTACACATAATAATAAATAAAAGGTGCCTCAGTACATAAGATTTTAAATAAGACTAGAGATATGTAGACTAATTAATAAGATTAGCTATGATAAAATTTGAAAGAAACTAAGATGGCTGGGACATCAACTGCGCGTGCCAGAATGAAGAAAATGTGATGAAAAGAAAGATTAGATGGTAAAGATGGTAAGGGAAGACCAATAACTTAATGAAGAAATAAAATGAATGAGAAACTACAAGTAAGTCAGTTGGAAAAAAGTTTCACACTTAATTAAGGATAAGAAGAAGCATAAACATGAGTTTGGAAAATATAACCTGACACCGGAAAGGTACAAGAGGGTCTGTTAAGAAGCAGAAGACTGATAATACGACCATTTCAGTAAGGCATATTAAAAATAAATCCAATCTTTGTTTCCTTTTAGTTATTCGTTTTGTTTTTACAATCACGAAAAATTATGGCAATTTTTTTTATTGCAATCATTTCTTCGTTATTTTTCAGGAAATTATATATTCTGAAAGGTAAAAACAACTTTTTGTAATAGGATAAGTCTACTTTGGTCACAGTCTAAAAATGTGTATCACCTCTAGGATGTTATACATATTGTGACGGACCGTACTGTACCTGGGCCGCACTGTTGTGGAAGAATACTTATTACTCTTATATTTATTGTTGCTAATTATGGCTCGTGATCGTCTTTGTATGATGGTTGGACCCTCAAACGTTGTTTTACGTACTACACAGGTCTAGAGCAATTATTACACAGTAAGAAATCAATAAAACTCCTTTATTTTTCGACCGGCTGTACATTTCTCGGTGGTTGGTTCTTAACTACTCAAGTGCGACCGTCCCAAGATTATAGGTTCCCTGTTGCTATCTCTTTTTTATTGTAGTTGAATCTTTGCCATTCTTTTCTATAAACACATATCTCAGCGTGTAGTGTGTTCTACTTAGGATGTACAACTTTATCAACAAATCGTTTGTTAATTGACGAAACTCAAATGCTTGCGTTGTAGGACCCAAGTTATGACCGTAACATTTTAACGTTAATGTGTTTTACTAAAATTGAAATCCTCATAACTTGGCCCTTTTGAAGTGTTGCATGTTTTAGTAACTGATGCATCAGCATTTGTTGCAGTGTTATTCGTTTAAGAGCAAATGAAAAAACATTGAAGTAAAATAAAATATTGATCTCAGGCGGGGTGTCACAATATAGTCTGAATTAATTGTCGATCACTAATTTATATTCTCAAGAGCTAACAGGCCATTGTTATTTACATTTTTTCCACATCAAAATGTGGAGGTCGGACCTTGCCTGAGACTAAATATAGCTCAGTAAAGATAAGAATCTCTTCGCGCCTAATATAAAGTTAACCACTGATTTTTTTCAGTATTTTTCGTAATTTACTTTTTGGGGCTCTTTAACGGATTTCTTCTAATAAAAATGCCTCAAAGGAAACCCGTATAGGCTATTTCAGTAAAGTAAGGTGTGTACTATCCTGCTAACTTTCCTGCGGAAGCTCTTGTTATTCCTGTTCCTGCTGGCGACATTGATGGATGTGCTTCTTCACTGTAATTTAGCCAACAACTTCTGGTGTAAACTAGAGTTCAGAAATGTATTGCAAGATTATTTGTCTATTAGCATATACTTAGGTATTGATTTTCACTTTGGACGGCTATTTACAAGACGACGTCAAATTGTGTTTACTATAAGTAATTTATTACGCTCCATAATGAATTTTGAGACACAAGAAATTCAATTTAGTGGGAATTTATAAATTTAAATAAGATGAATTCCTTAAAGTTAAGTTATATTCGCAAATATTTGCAATAAAATTAAAGAACAATGAATAAGAATAAATCAATAATTTATTTTGAAGATTTCCGCGCGGGTTGGAAGTTTCCTTACAACCGACGTTTCGTCGTCTTTTGTAACTGACAACTTCAGGGTTGACTCGTTTAATAGTATTTACTTTTAAAGGTTTCAGTTTTGCTTCAAAATTTTTTATTGAATATTTTTGACCGCCTTTATTTTAGCTTTGCATTAATATAAAATACTACTGGCTTTTACGCGGCGTTGTCACTAAAAAAAAAAAAAAATGATTTGCAAAATGTATATAGGGCGCTCATAAATAGGTGGCAAAGAAGAATTCGATGACCTAAGATAATACAGGGGTTTGCATTTGAAAAAATTGAGTTACGAGCTTTTGAAAATCATGGAACTTGCCACCTATTTATGTACACCCTTTATGCGTGATTTTAACTTTTTATATCGAGCGAATAGAGCAATGTTTTCTGCATGTCCTTACCAAATCACAGCTCTGTAATTCGAAAAATAACTTCAGGAGAATTTTTTAAATAAAGACTTAAAGTCTTTAAAAAAATTGAATGAAAAACCTGTAGTATTTTATATTGATACAAAGCTAAAATAAAGGCGGTCATAAATATTAAATAAAAAATGGGGTGTTGCATTTGAAATTTAAAAGTTGCTTTTTGTTCCAGAGAGGTGACTCACCCTGTACATTTGAAAATATTTTTATCGTGTTGGGAAGAAAAACCTGTATGAAATAGCGTTTGAATCAACTTTCTATCTCAAACCGTTTAGCCACAATCGGCCGATCCTGCACAAATGACTCGCCCTGTATATGCTTACTTTTGTATTTAGATTTAAATGTTCTATTCGAACCAATAAAAAAAGTAAACAATGTAATTTGGAAAAAAATTGACTATCGCCAGTCTGACATAATTCATCGTAGAAAAAACATTTGAACGTCAATCGATAGAGAATTTTCCACGATTTACAAAAATATAACGTTTATGGGGGCTTTCCTCTTAAAATAACAAATAAACAGGGGTGCGACAGTCAAAGTAAATCGCCCTCTATACATAAATTTTTTACTATTTCTTTAAAGAGCTTCTAAAAGGGTCCCTTAAAAGTAATGTTAGCCAAAAGGCCGATGGGGCTAAGACGACCCTGGTTCGATTCGAGTCTTTGTTTTTTTTTATATACTAATTTTTATTATTAATAAGATTTGCAATTTTTTAAATTTAAAATTTGAGTTAAAATGTTTTATTGATAACAATGAACAAAACAAAAATACTTCAAGTTAACGTTTTTGTTCTGGTGTTTTTATCAAAAAATCGTTTATTTTAAAGTTGAACATCTCATATGATCAAAAATGCTTAGGATAATAACAGTAATCGGAATAGATGGGAAATATAAAATGCCATTTTCGGCACCCTCAGATATTTCCGACTGATCAAGGGTGAGGATTCCCTAACTCTATCTCCTGTTTTTATTACAGTTCTCTATGACACCATCGCAGTATGATTACCCAGGAGGATAATTAGAGGAACAAGGTAAATATAAACGTGCTTACTGCGGAAGATAATGTTATACTAACACGAGAACGTTTGGTTTGGTCTGTAATGCAGTCTAGCCAGGGCGAGCAAAACTTTGCAAAACTTACGTGGGTTAACAACGGCTTAGGAAAATATTTGGTAGCTTTGTTGATGATAAAACGCAAGCTGAGAATTTCAATTTAGATCTGCTGTCAGTGTAGATAAAAATAACACAGCTTAATGGAATTTTATTAAAAAATGCTTGTTGCTATTTTATTCACGTTTTAAGTTACTTATAATATTATTAAAAAATAACAGCTCATGTTGAGATATTAAACAACGAAGTGATGTTTTCAGGGTGCCTATAATAAATTGGAAAACGCCATTCAAGAAATATTAATTAAATTTGGGAAAATAGAAGACCAGAATAAAAACTGGACGCTTTGCAAAGTGAGCTTTTAGAAGTAAAAGGGAAAACATAAAATGAAACTAGACAAAGCTGAAATAAAAATTGAAGAACAAGAAGAAAGATTGAAAACACTCGAAGGGAACACGAAGAAACGGAACATAGGCATCTATGGAATCCAAGAAACCAAAAACGATACCGAATAAGGTAAAGTTAGGGGTAAAATTAAGGAAACACTAAATTTAATAGCTGTGCAAATCGACGAAGAATCCGAAATACAACAAATTTATAAAACTGGAAAAGCAGATACAGAAATGAGAAACAGTAGGCCCATTTTTATAGAGCTCACCTCGGAACGACAAAGAGAGGAGATGTTGAAAGAAACAAAAAAGCTGAGAAGCGCAAAAATATGGAAATGTAATAGCCCTGTTGGAACAGACCTTATATCTATCCAGTCTTTCCAAAACAAAATGCTACGTAATATGGCAAACGCTCCATGGTACGTCCGCAACAGTGATCCTCATCGAGATCTTGGTATACCAATAGTTAAGGAAGAAATTAAAAGGTTTGCTGGTAAACACGAAGCCAGACTCCACCATCATGAGAATGCAGAAGCTCCAACTGCTGGACAACCAACATCTTGTCCGAAGATTGAAGAGGACCAAACCCTTTGAACTCGTGTAGTGTGTTTTGTGTAAAAAGCAGAGCATAGTGCGCGAGTGAGAGTGCATACAATATAATCAGAGCAATCTAGAAGACATCAATGGATGAACTCTAGTTGTTAAGTGTTTAGTTTTAAGATTTGTTAGAAAAAAATTGATGGTTGGTCTATTAGACCAGTAATAACAACTCAAACACGGTAGGTGTTTATATAAAAAAAAGACAGATAAACATGAAAAAAGTCAGCACAACACAAACAACAGTCCTACACCTGACACTAGAAGGGCATGTCTAAATCAATAAAATAAAAAATATATGACAGCTCATGTTGCAATATAACAAAACAAATTGATTTTTTTAAGGCGACTATAACAAAATAAACGCTTTAATATTTAAAGTAATGTATAATTACTTATAATTAAGTCCGAATGCTACTGAATTTTGACAATAAACGATGAGGTACTTTAATTACTTTGTAAACTTTATATTTAAAGCTTAACGTTAAGGATAAATTTAAAAACGTTCGTCCATTTATTAAATAATTTATAGTCTTTCGGTGCAATGCAGATTGTTGATACATATACATGGGATGCATTCGAGTCACAAAATATGAAATATTACATCACATGGGAAACAAACAGTAAATTTATTTTCAACGGAAGATAATTCGCTCGCTATTGATATAGCTTTATTCTATTGAACAGAGAAATATATGGATGTAAGGAGATATATTTAAACCATTTAATAACAAACAAAAATAAAAACGAACTATACATAAATCAATGGAAGTATCGGCATGGGAAATGAACTCAATTTTTCTTTAGATAACTGTAGTTTGCGATATTTTTATCAAATTGATTTTCACTTTGTTGCTTTTATTGAGATAAATATTGTTTCTGCATTACGAACGAGGTAAATGCATGCATGAATGCAGCATATCATGATCCAACAGCAAAATTGAAATCATATTTACACTAACCAACTAGTAAACAATACAGTTTTAAACATGTAAACCAAGAAAGAGAACTTTTTATTACAATCCTTGTGTAAATTACATAAAATTTGTTTCAAAGAACATTCTCAAATATCGTTTTGAGTCAAACAAAGTTTTTTACAATTGTTTTATTGGTTCGCTTTGATGTTTAATTGGTCTATCGTCCTTAGACATTATCAGATCAAATTTGAAGATGTTTAATATTTCAGTGAACATAGTCAACGGAAATTATTAGACTCCTACTTGAATTCAAATTGGTTGAGAGTGAGTCGTATTTTGATTAATAATTCATGGTTCTGGAAATGTCACTTTAACAAAATATTTTCGCTGACTATTTAATTTTTTATATAGTAAAGTCAAATACCCTGGAAAGTGGGTGTATTTCTCTATATTGTATAATACAAAATGTCTGCTAAAAAGCCGTAAATGTAGGTATTAGTTCAATAATTGAAATCAAACACAAAAGTAGTGTTTGAGCTCCAACGTTTTTATATATTTGTAACTGCTGATTTCATTACATTTAATAATAATAATAAGAAAACTTTATTTAGCTATTAGCTAATTTTACATTTATTTTATATTTATTTGTACATATTCTCTAAACTATTAAATCTTAACATTATTTTTCACATATTCTACGCATCATTTTTTTAAATTTGATACTGACGTGGTTTTTTTTAATTCCCACAGGTAACTCATTAAAAATCTTGAGCCCTTTGTAGTACAAGGCGTTCTGTGTATTTGTTTTCATTAATTTCAGTTGTTTAAGGTCGTCTTTGTTCCTAGTCTGGTATTTTTGAATGTTACAGTTTTGTATTAAATTTTTAGTCATGTAACCGTGGTCAAAAATTATTTATTGCCTTATATATTAAAAAGGGCAATTAAACGTAATTTTTTGACGTCTGCTTTACAGTATTTAACATTTCGCTAATTTTAGTGTATCTCGAGCATTTTAAAATAACACTCATTCCTATGTTTTGCTGTTTCTGCAGTTTACGTATGTCGCCTTGGTTGCACAAGAACTAAATACTCGTACAGTAATCGAAGTGTGGAGCGATTAGTGAGCTATATACTGTAATTTTTGCTGAAAGGCTAAGTTTGTTTGTTAATCTACCCAGAAAACTATTTGTTTTCGCAACTTTTTTCACAACATAAGCCACATTGCTGTTAAATTTAAGTTTATTGTCTATCATAACACCAAGATATTTAATTTGCGAAACACCTTCATTCAGTTCTTCATTATCTATTTTAACTTTAATACTTACATCATACGGTATTGGCCTGTTTCCTATTATCATAAATTTGGTTTTGTTTGTATTTAATTTTAATTTGTTAACTTTTAACCATTCTGATACAACGTTTAGGTTATTATTTATCTTATTAATAGCCGACTCTAGGTTGCTATCAGAAGCTGTGATTAAAGTGTTATCTGCAAAGAGATTAACACTACAGTTTTTTATATTGTGTACCAGATTATATAAGTACAGCCCAAAAAGTAAAGGACCTAAAACTGAACCTTGTGGTACACCTACTGTATTGATAATTTTTTCTGATTCTATATTGTTAAATTTTGTTTTTTGATAGCCAGTTGTTAGATAACTTTCAAACCACCTGTTTTCGATTCCTTGTTTGCCATATTGTTCCAGTTTTATAATCAACCTATTTCTATCTATGGTTTCAAATGCTCTTTTAAAGTCTAAAGATATCTCCACAATGTATTTGTTGTTTTCAATTTGCTGCTTCCAATCAGCTAGCACAAGATTTAATGATGTTTCACATGAATGCTTGGCTGAAAGCCGGATTGAGCGTGTGATAGAATTTACATAAACATTTTTCGTTTTTGATCGGTTGACGATATCTACCATTACTCCATTTCTTGCTGTGTAAACAGCACTGCAAGTTTTATGCTCCTTAGCTCCTTTCAACATCTTTACCACGCGAAGAGGCCACATGGGGACATGGGAGACGTTTTTATACATCATTTCAAATGCCAAAAACTATTCTTTGTTTGGATGTCTCCCCGATATGGATGTCCGGGACTGTCGCACCAGTGCCCCCCCCCCCCCCGAAGGATTGTTGTAGATGACCGCCCGTCGGAAGTATGCATGGAAGAAGAATAACGTTTTATCATCAGATTTTTGACCACTGAAGATCTGAAACAGTCGCAATGACAATTTAGCGAAAAAAATAATAAGAAAAGGGGAGAAAATGTATACATTCGCTAAATTCATCCAGAAGGCCTTCGACTCGGTAGATAGATTTAAAATATGGACTGTGTTGGAAAGAAGAGAGACACCAAGAGATCTAACTGAAGCCATACAAAGTATTTACAAGAGAACAAGTAACATAATAAGAATTTAAAACTACAGCACAAAAACCATCGTAACCAAGAAGGGAGTCAGGCCAGGCAGTATACAGAGCCCGCTTTTATTTATTATAATCATGGATGAGGTAACCAAGGATGTAAAAAATAAGGTAAAAGCAGTGGCCCTAGGATACAGAAACTTACAACCAGTTGAAGTTAAGGAAGTCCTGGAAGTGAACAGATAGGCATAAATTCATGCTGGCAGCTTGTGAGATGAAATTCCTGAGAGAGACACTAGGAGTAACAAAGAGGTATACAATAAAGAATGAAGTAATAAGAGAACGCCTGGAAGTAGAGTCATTACAAGAAAAGATAGAAAGAAAACCATTAAGTTCGTGGGGACACATGGGAGGATGCCAGACACAGGACGGCAAAGAAAGTATGGAAAGGTTAGGTCAAGAAAAAGGGAAGAGGACGCCTCAGAAAAACATGGAATAATCAAGTGTCTGATACCAGTGGCGTAGACAGGGGGTGTCAGGAGGGAGTCAGGTCAGAAGCCCCCCATAGGTTCACAATTAGTCGTTATAGAGCTGATAAACTGTAAATTTTGTGCTAAAAAAAAGGTGTTAGGCTCTTTTTACCCTTTATTACCCCCTTCCATGATGAAACCATCAATAATCCTGCTGCAAAAAAACTTAACCGAAAACAAGGACAGAAAAAAGTGGAAAGACTTGTGCTAGAAAAGACAAAACTTAACTCCGAACCCTCTACACTGATAGGTAGAAGAGGTCCGGTTAAGTAAGAATTCATTTGTGTTAGGATGCCTTTTTTGGATACTTCATAACTGGGGTGTTAACTACTTTAATTTACATGGTTCGCATTATTTTACTTACAAGTTTAGTGTTATTTATTATAAACACATGGGTTCCCGAGGCAGGCAGAGGCTGAAGCCAAGCGATTGGTGCAAAGGTGTATGCAGCGTACATAAAACAAAGAAGCTTGTGCCACTGATAACATTTAATAATTAGTAACAATTATGTACTCACCGGGGGGAACCCAACACCGCGTGTGATGCTGGATCGCCAGGGTTAATATAAGCCCATCACCATATTACAGTGACACACAAATCTCCAATAAAGCCAAGCATAAAACAACAAGGTGGTCTCACTCGCACACAAAGCTGAAAGGCAAAGCATGGCGTCCCACGCATTATATAAATTAGCATGTGTATCAATATACACCCTGGATCTAGTCCAGTACAACTCCTGGACAACACTCCGGATCAGCAACCTGGACAACTATCAGACTCTCTGGTCACGTTGGGTACCGTTGGCATGCTTTGATGGCACCTGGGTGGACCCTCCGGTGTACATCCGGATTCCTACGCTTACTGCGCCTCATCACCCAAGTGTACCCCCCACAGGGGCACCTACGGCCAGGGGGTGGACCCGCACTCAGCATGGGCCCACTATCCCTCTAGCACTCTGTATGGAGAAATGGAGAGAAATTAGTAGCATGATTAGTACATTACCAAAAGATTGCAATCCAGTACACAAATAACACAATAACATAATAATTATCCCCAATAACTGCAGTATTACTTTACTAAAGGCCATCTAATACAATCGCATACTGCATGCACTACACAATGGCTAGCCAACTCTTTATTTTATAACCTCACAGCATCACGTACACATAACATGTATAATTCTAACAAGTTATACTAAAGACTGTCTAAAGTGAACTGTATCTCAAGTACCCCCGCAAGGGGTTGCGTCTGGCCGATACATAATATAAACAGTTTTGGGTCACTTTACCTGCCTCCAACGAAACCAAGAACTAAAACGCAACATAATATCTTTGTTTAAATGTAACATATGCTTCAGTGTATAATGAATGTAATTATTATCATCTTAAATTCAACAACTAATTTATCTTAGATTATCAATTATCATAACCAGAAAATAAAGGTAAAATACATTAGACAAAAATATGAGCCTTTCATTTGCGGTTTTCGTTTGAACGTCCCTTGTACATATTAAATTTACGAAATACTTTCTTTGTATCTTGTGTATCTCATGTAAACAAAGTTTACCTAAAAATACTTTTTTGTTAAACCTGATTAATTAGGTCAACTATACTGGTATATTAGCACGATTGTTTTGCGAGCATAAATATTTGAATGTTGGCAGGAGTTCTTTTTCTGAGCAATTCCCTTGTGTTCCATTTTGCGTCTTCGAATTTCAGATACGTCTGCAAATATAGTCAAGGCCACACAGCTACGCAATTTCATCGCTCTCAGATTTGTAATTATATAATAAAGAAAACACATCGCGCCGCAAGTAAGTTTACTCCACCTACCATAAATATCTTATACCTTCAAATAACTAACCAATAAAATTAAAAATAAGCTAACGAAATTGCTTTACCGACAGCTCCTGCCGTCTTTGAAGTCGTCCCTGTGAACAAATACTAATCTTATGTTTGATTCCGAATCAACGAGGTGTAATATATTGTAGACGCGTCGTCTGAAGACTACAACTTCGAAATTTTGCAGATATACGTGGTGTGAGTCGACATCTAGTTGATGCGGCACCCCTTGGATTCCATGGCAACCCTGACTCGAACGAGATAACGTCAAGCTAAACACTCGCCTTGAAGTGCTTATAAGAAATGAATTGCCACTTATTATATTCGGTACATTTACTGTATTATTGGCCACATTAACTTAAATTTTTATGGACGAAGTGTTCATCGAAAATCTGTTTCTGCGTTATATAAATTTTGCAATCAGATTAACAATTTTTGCTTTCTTAATTTTTTATTTTTATCCCACTTTTTTTTTAAATTTTACATAAAATAGCTAATTATTAATAGCTAGGGTCAATAAAATGGTCAATTCGTCGCCTGAGAGTTACTTTGTGCCATACGCCATTTTGGGGCATATTGACTTATTAATACGAAGATTATGTTGGAAATATTCCATATCCTTCAACATAACTAAAATTTAAATTCGTTCGGTATTGACAAAGTTGTGAGTGATAACTTTGTTTCAAATCAGAATGACTCTGAATTAAATTAGAATGAATTAAAAATATGAATACTTAAAACTATGTACATGTAAGGGGTTTATTTCCAAGAATACAAGAATTTGTAGATTTGGGACACAAAAATTTACTCTAACGGACAAAAAAAAAAGGATATATTGTCTATGTTAAAATATATGCCTGATGTTGACAAAGACTTTTATAATAAAATTCTGAAGTAGTTCTGCTATTAATTTTCAAGTTTAATTGCGTTGTTAAATTCATATGTTGCAAAGCCAAAATAATTTACTTGTTTAGAATAATATTTGAGTTTTTATGTTATAATTTTACGGCATTTTGTTACACGAATGTTAAAGTGTTTATGTTAAAGTTTTATTTTTAAAATATAATTGTGTTCGGTTTACATAATAGGTACCTACATAACCAAATTAATTTACTTGTTTAGAATAATATTGTAGTTTTTATATTATTGTTTTACGCCATTTTGTTACGAGAATCTTAAAATGTTTATGTTAATTTTTTTTTTTAAATAATTGTGTTCAGTTTACATAATTCCTAACCAAAATAATTTACTTGTTTAGAATAATATGTATTTCAGTTTTTATGTTATTGTTTTACGGCATTTTGTTACTAGAATGTTAAAATGTTTATGTTAAAGTTTTTTTTTTAATAATTGTGTTTAGTTTACATAATACGTAACCAAAATAATTTAGTTGTTTAGAACAATATTTCAGTTTTTATATTATTGTTTAACTGCATTTTGTTACGAGAATGTTAAAATGTTTCTTTTAAAGTTTAAATAAAAAATGTTTTATAATTGTATTTTACATAATTTGACATTTCGTATAATGTGATAACCAGCTTGGTAGATTGTTCCATATTCATTTTTAAATTGGCAGTAACTCAAAATTTTATTAAAATTTCATAATTTTTAATTCATTAATTAGATAATGTATTACTTTCAAGTTCTTTCAGGAAAATTAAACACAAATATTTTTTTTAACAGAGCAATAAAAACAGAAACTTTAAAGTCGATTTACTCCGTAAATGTGATATAGAACAAAACAACTGTAACGCGACGAATTATTTAAATAAAAAATAATACGTTTTGTTTCATTCATTAAACAAATTTGTGTTACAAAATTATCTAATTACAAGAGATTTTTGAGTCTAACTTAGCAGTTTTAAGACGTAATTTAAGTAAAGAAAAAAGCTGGATACGTTCAGTTACTATAAGTAATAAAACTGTTTAGTTTTGATGGATTTTGTTCTTCCAACAACATACATATTACACTAAGAAGGATTAAGATGAGACGAAACGCCTTGGCAACGCTAATCTTTCCAAATCATGAGTATTTTATACTTTGTCACGGATTAAAAACGGCTCTGTAGCAGCTTAGCAAACAAAGAAGTTAGTAATAGAAATCTCAGTTTTGTAGCCAAGATATTTCATAGTAGCATACAAAAGGTGTACATTAGTGCAGAAATACAGATGTTTTACTCACAATGGCTATTTACCACATCAAAATTTGTTACAGAAAATTGTCTTATTTTGTTACGCCAAAAGTGATTATTTCGCCAACTATACAGGGTGTTCCAACTAAAATTGCTTTGTTAATTTAAAATTACACCTCAGATATGTTACCAAGTATACAGGGTGTCCCAGATAATATTTCCAGCATGGGAATCTGGCTTATTATAAGATATTACGGGAAGAATACTAATTGAATTGCCAGCAGTAGGATTTCAAATGCTAACGTTCATCTTTAATGCAATGTTCAGACAGTTCACTTTCCAGAACAGTGGAAAGTTGCACAAGTACTAATGATTCAAAAACCTGGCAAAGACCCAACAGAGGCATCTTCCTATCGACCCATTAGTCTGCTTACCATCCTCTCCAAAGTTTTTGAAAAACTCTTCTTAAAAAGACTTAAGCCTCATCTCGATAAAAGAAAAATAATCCCTAACCACCAATTTGGCTTCCGCCACCAACACGCTACAGTGGAACAAGTTCATCGAGTTGCAAGAAAAATCAAGACCGACTTAGAATGCAAACGATACTGCACGACTGCATTCCTAGACATCACACAAGCGTTTGATAAGGTCTGGCATCAAGGTCTGATATTCAAAATCAAAAGAATGCTACCTCATCCATATTGCAGAATACTCAAGTCATATGTATCCAACAGAAATTTTCTAGTCAAGCATGGTGAAAGTTATACAAGTCTTGCTCCAATTTTATCTGGTGTTCCACAAGGAAGCGTTCTTGGCCCAGCCCTATATTTTCTGTACACTTCTGACTTGCCTGTAACCAACAATACAGAAATTGCTACCTTCGCAGATGACACTGCTATAATGGCGTCACACAGTGACCCAAAATTGGCATCTCACTTCCTCCAGAACCATCTTAACAAAATAGAAAAGTGGCTTAAGCTATGGCGCATCAAAGCCAATAATACAAAATCTGTACACATCACCTTTACCCTCCAGAAGCAGATATGCCCCAACGTAACTCTAAACGGTAATCCGCTCCCACAAAAAGATGAAGTGAAATATCTAGGAATCCACTTAGATAAAAGACTTACTTGGGCCAAACATATCTGGCTTAAACGACTCCAACTTGGACACATCTACCGAAAGATGTACTGGCTGATGAGCCGGCATTCTCACCTAGCAATGGAAAATAAGCTATTGTTATACAAAGCCATACTTAAACCTGTATGGAGTTACGGTCTACAGCTGTGGGGATCTGCCAGCGACACTAACATCCTGAGAATCCAACGATTTCAATCAAAAATCTTACCCAATATCTGTAATGCTCCATGGTACATACCAAACCAAGTCATCCATCGCGACTTACAAATTAAGACAGTCAAAGAAGAAATCTCATCTCTCAGCACCAAGTACCAGTCACGTCTAAGAATCCACCCAAATATACTAGCTGTGGATCTTCTAACCGCGCCACCAACGAAAAGACTCAAGCGGTTCGACCCACTGGACTTGCCTCGTCGTAATTAAGTAGCAACAGATAAACCATGTGGACATACATAAATAACAGTGAAAAGTGTTAAGGGTAACTATGGAAGCACGCCAGTGGGCTGGCTTCTACTATGACTTTGTGTTTGTGAGTTCGAATCAATAATATTGCTCATTGTCCTCCACGATAGCTTGCAATAATTCATGGATGTTAAAAAAATAAAAATTATGAGAGATACAAGTTTGCTCTAATTGGATGAATTATTCCTAAGTATGAGAGGAGCTAAAATAAATTTTTAAAAGTTCAAAATTTCTCGTACTCCAGATGTTATAGCAAAATATGTGAATATGTCGATTTCTTTTCTTCTCTCAAAGCTGTTCTGTCTTAATCATTGGATCAATTTTATTAGTACTTACACAATGTAATTTTTAATAGAGAATCTAATTGTTATTTTGGATTTTATAACTTACCATTTTTGAGATATTACCCCAAACTTCATCTTTTTTTATAGGCCGCGAAGTTGGCTATGGAACAGTTAAATGTGCTTTTTTTTCTCTTTAATGAGATATTACGTGCTATATCTATTTTTTTGTGCGATCGCACTAGGACCAGTTGTTTGACGGACGCGTTAGCAACCAAAAAGTACTGCATTTCCAGCCCTAAAAAGTCTTTATCGGCCGCTACAGCGTACGAAAAAGATCATTTGCATTAAGCAGAACGGAAAGCGCATGTGCGTGTCTGAATACAAGTTCTCTGAGATTATGGCTTCTCCGCTAAGGGTAGTGACGTAGAGGTCTTTAGGTTGTTAACTGTCAGGTAGTTTATAACCTAATATTTTTGTGTTGATACTGAATACTGAATAAAAAATTAGTGTTGATTTACGTATGTTCTACGTTAATATGAAAATAAAAACAAAAAACAACTAAGTAACTAAATGTCAAATGGCAGTATAAATTATTGTTTGCGGTATCATTTATTACAATTTTATAATATTGTTGTGTAATTCGATAGCCTTTATAGTAATTGTTATAATTATGGCTACATCTAAAAATAACGAAAAAATTGTCATATTGAGATGCTACATTCTTTGCCATAAAAACTGTAGAAGCTGAGCGAATATACTTAAGAGCTGTATCCCGGAAGAAGGCAACAAAGTATAATAATCGAGATCTCCATGCTGGGAATGTTATCTGCTACACACTGTATAAATGACCATTAACATGATCCTATGTAAATGAATTTAATAGAAATAAAACGTTTTTGAAAAGTACAGTTTTACCTTAACAGCTTAAACACCCTGTAAATTAGTTATTATTTGAAAAATTAAATAAATGCAAGCACTTTGTGATATACTTTTGAAGGCCTTATTGATAAGTAATGCTAAAAATGTACATTTTAATGTCTGGTGCACACACACAGACGTCATCGCGAAAATAATCAAAACGGGTTCAGGGAACCTCAAAACGTCTACATCCGTCGAATTCTGAAATTCGAAAATTTTCGCGATCATAATACTTTTTTTTTAGTACGTATGGCGAAAGCAAAAATAGTGGTAAATAGTTTAAAGTCCACGGTAAATTATAAGGAATGCAAATACGTACCGCAAATAATTAAAAAATGTAACAATAAGGATTGTCAGTTACAGAGATATTGCAAAAGAATGTTTTTCGAACAATATTTAGTTAAATCCTTGCTCAAATGTTTATATAAAGTCACTAAAGACGAATTGATTGATAATTCTGTTATAAGTAAGCATTTAAAAAAACAATATTCGTGATTAATAAATATTTTGGTGAAAATTTCCTTCACCTGTCAAATTTGGGTTTACAACCAATCACTAATCTTAAATCTTCTGGAGACTACTAATAGGAGCATTATTACACCGTAATAATTTTACATTCCCCTGCCAGATGTTGATCCTCCTGTCGAATTTGGGTTTTCGACCAATAACAAACTGAGATTTTCTAGAAACGACCAATAAACATAATCATACACTGATAATATCCTTTTGGCAATTAACAGATTTTCATACGTTTATTGGTCGTTTCTAAGAAATCTGATTTTGTGATTGGAAGAGAATATACATTTAGAGAGGGAATTAAATACTTTGGTATTGATATTTTTTTGACGAGTTTCGGCGACCAGTAGCGTTACTGTAAAGTTAAAAATTATTTAAAAAAAATGCATTTTCTAACTATTCAGTTAGTTTTAACAGTCGGCAGAAAAATATGAGCAAAACTGCAGTCTGTAATTTATGAATCAACAGAAAATAGTTTAATTTTTTAAGTGGTTTTATTCTACAATGTATGTGGCCAAGATGTATATTTTTGGCATTAATTAATTGACACCTGTCAAATAACCTAAGTTATTTATATTACAGCTTAGTGCTTACAAAAAGCTGTTTGTCTGTCGTCTTATGATGGTCTATGCAGTTCACTATTTATTCTTAGTAAAAACTAATGAAAAATCGACCCTTGCTAAACCATTTTAAATGTAAGATACGAATTTTGTCCTTCTTAAAACATTTTTTGAGAGTTTTGGTAATAAGATTATTGACTTAGACTTTTGAAAAGGACAACACCCTATTATAATTGTCTACCCTATTATACACACCCTGTATGTTCTTGCTATATAGGTACTATCGCTTCTGATTTTTGTTTTTAAAATCAATGACGAGGAAAGAAAATTTCGTGTTTATGATCAATATTGATCTGTTTTAATCGCTCCATGGTATCGCTATTCCAAGTGAATGATTCTTCTTACTCTAAGCACACTTCAAAGTGCATAATGTAAATAAAATTAATCCCTGCAGATCGTTAATTAGAACTGCTGCGTCCGGAAATTATATCTGTGATAAAGAAGAACCAAGAACAAAGATTTATAAATAACTCTTTCAACAAAGTTAAAGATAATTTATTAATAAAGTAAAGTGAACGAAAAGAAGATGTACAAAACGAAACCCATGTAATAAAGGCTTGCTGTTATTTGGCGTTTCTAAGAAGTTTGATTATTTGGCGATAAGATAAAGCTGTTAAAAATTAGACCTATATTTTGCTGTTAGGATTAATTTTGATTTTATGTGTAAAGAGATATGCACACCAGAAAACATCAAAGAAGAACTGAACATGGTCACGAGAGCCCTGCAAGAAAACGGTTACCAGCGTAAACAAATACTTCGTACCATACAAAAACATGCCACGCCAAAAGAAGGAAAAGAAAAGAAAGAATACATCGCTACGACTTACTTGCCCTACATCAGCGGAGTGACTAACAAAATATCAAAGCTTCTACAAAAACATAAAATCAAAACCGTTTTCAACGCTCCTTTGAAGCTCTCGAATAAATTAAGAAGAACACACGACACAGGACTACACCACGCGGGAAATTATAGCATACCCTGCTCCTGTGGAAAAGTATACATAGGACAGACTGGCAGGAGTATACAAACGCGTCTCAAAGAACACGAAGGACAAACAACAAGAAAACAAGTCGATAAATCAGCGGTAGCAGAACACGCCCAGGGTACAGGACACAATATCCTCTTCAGAGAAACAAAACTACTGGCCCGCGCAAACCATTTCTGGCCAAGATTATATCGAGAATCATTGGAAATCATCAAGAACCCAAACAACTACAACAGAGACACAGGCATACAACTCCCAACCATCTGGAAACCAGTCATCACAAAATCACTGAGGCAGAACAAATCCATCAAGCGGAACGCCACGCCTCCACAAGCTGGATATATAAACCCAGCAACATCCCTCACAAATTAGTCGTTTTGAAAAAGACCAAAACACAATGGTCGAAACGTCAACTACTTCTAAATATAGAAGACGCGGTTCCAAACCCGGAAACCAAGATTGTATTATGTGTCTGTTGTAGGTATTTTTGGGTAATCACAGTTATGTTTAACCTTCAAGACTTTGCACACAGGAATATACAGGGTGTCCCCGTTATCACCGCAAATATTTTAAGTGGTGATAGAGGACCTTTTTCTAAGAAAAATTTCAAGTACGATTTTTTTCTAAAATCAAATGCTAAGCAGATATCAACTCTTATTTGATTTTTTTACACTTCTGCATTTGAACCTCTGAACTTTTTAATAGACCATAAAATTCTCTACAAAATTAATTATAATTATTTTTTGTCTACAGGCAATGGTTTAAAAGTTATAAGGCAGTTTGTACAAAAAAATGTGAAAAATTTAAAAACTTTAATAGTTTCTTAGACTTTGCAACCGCTGTATGTTTAAAACGAAAGGTTGTACAAAAAAACCAACGGCCCAGATAGCAAATTTTATGGGCTACAGCTTTGGTCTAGTTAAATTTTCGGAAAATCGAACCGATTTTCCGGAAAACTGCTTTATAACTCTTAAACCATTGCGTGTAGACAAAAAATAATTATAATCAATTTTGTAAAGAATTTCTTGCTCTATTAAAAAGCTGCAACGTATTTTACGATAAAATTTATATTTTTGGCGACAGAGCCTTTTAAATGCAGAAGTGTAAAAAAATCAAGTAAGTGTTGATAACTGCTTAGCATTTGATTTTAGAAAAAAATCGTACTTGAATTTTTTTCTTGGAAAAAGGTTCTCTATCTTCACTTAAAATATTTGCGGTGTTAACGGGGACACCCTGTATATCATTCATTGATGTAGCCGCGGAAAGGAAAGGTAAAATATTTATTTTAAAGACGCAAAGGTTTAGTTTACCCGGTTAGTGTATGTCAAGGCTGAGTCCCGCATGCTTTAGTGTACAGTGGGTAGCGCGATGCGGATAGCGCCCGTAGCGGGTCGATACGGTGCCCCAACCCCGCGCTGTTGCCGGCTTTCGCCGACCATTCACCACCACCGGGAAACCTACCCTGCCATTTCAACCCCTGCAATGAGAACGTTAGTCTCGAGTACGAGGACTGAATTATAATGCTTTATTACTCCTGGCAGACAGAAACAGGAATTGTTGGTGTTAGTAAGTTGATTCACCTTGTCCTTCGGGGACCACTACGTATAGCAAAAAATAAGGACGCCGATTTTCAAAGCAGAGCTCCACCGGATTGGGGTAAAACGGGACGTTTTGGATTTTTGCTGGATTATATCATGTCATATTTATGAAGCCGGGGCACATAATTTTCATTCACGTTAACTACCTTTTTGAGTATACGTAATACGTAATCTTGTTAAGCCAATTAGTTAATCCTTCTAGAACAACCACCTTCTGTTATTCTTGTTTGTTGTATTTAAGCAGTACAAAGTGTAGTCATTTAGTTCCGCATTTATGCAGTCATTTTTTGAAGATAATATGAATGTCCTTAACATTCTCTTAGTCATTCTGTTGAAGAGCTTTAACATTTTAAATCTAAAGGGAGAAGTTTCATCTACATTAAGTCAGAAGAGTTATCTTCATTGCTTTTTTCTAAACAAAAATGAGAGAAATTAAATTGGTGTATCAAAGGGTAATAAAATTTCTTATAAAAAAGAATAATGGGCCAAAAGTTATCCATCAAAGAATGATCGACTTGTATGGAAATGAAACCCCATCTTTATTCGAAGTAAAATTTTTGTCTGACCAGGGAACGTCACGATACGTTGTCACTAGAATTTGATTAAGGCTGTGTTTATTGCATCAAGAACATCAAAAATAAATTTTTTGCAGAGTTATACGTGCCACTGGCTATTTTCTTCGGAAAAATAGGGAAAAATTGAAAACCTGAATAATAAAAGTATTTTTTGCGATAGCGTTGGCCATGAAACGGTCAGAGACAAAATCCAAACTCTTTATTTACCAATGCGAGCATCCTTTGCAAGTAAAATGGCACTAAGTTTTTGAAAAAATCTTGAACGGTTCCGGAGAAAAACGCAAAAAACGAGTCCTTTGTAAAAACTCCTGTTAAATGCCTATGCAAGTTGCACAGATACCTATAGTTATACAAATATACCACAACTTCTCAAATCATAGCGCTTATGCAACGGTTTCGTTTTTGACGTTTTTCTCTAAAACCGTTCAAGATTTTTTCAAAAACTTTGCACCATTTTACTTGCAAAGGATGTGCGCATTGGTAAATAGAAGAATTTCAATTTTGTTTGTGACGGTTTCATGCCCAACGTGATCGAAAAAATGACCTTTTTGTACCAATTTTTCAGTCTTTCCGCTATTTTTCCGAAGGAAATGGCCAGTGGCACGTATAACTCTGCAAAACATTTAGTTTTGATGTCCTTGATTCAATAAACACAGCCTTAATCAAATTCTAGCGACAACGTATCGTGACCCTTCCTTGTAAGTAGACTCGCTGGGGGGGGCTTCTATACAGGATGAAGAACTGAAAACATGTTTTAAAAAAACTGTCAGATCGTTCAAGAAGTTGTATTTAATTGCCAAGGAAGTTGGGGTACCCAAAATTAATGTTTGTAAGGTTTGCACGACGATTTGGTTATGAAGAAAGTGTCTGCGCGTTCGATTCCTGAGGCTGATAACAGCTTTTTTCACGATTTTTTACCAGGTACGAGACTTGGATATATGGTGTATCATTGGGATCCTCCTACGAAACAAGAATCTATGCAATGGGTCACAGAGGTTCGTATCCCCAAAACAAAAGCCAAAACAGTCTTGATCGGAAAACTAATGGCAATCATTTTTTGGGACGAGGAAGTTCTGCATACTTTTATATGGAAAAAAGCAATCAATGGAAAGGTCCATATCAAGACGATTTAAAATTTGAAAGGAGCGTTTAAATTGCAACGGTTTTCATCGTGTCGGCCAAAGAATCTGCTTCTGTACGAAAATTGCAGGATGCATAGAGCACGCCATGTTTCAATGTAATTCAAGAATGTGGATTTACTGAGCTGCGTTTTTTCCCTGACTTTGGACCCTGCGACTTCTTTTTGTTCAAAAATCTAAAAAGAAAAAAACTTGGGGCAGAAAATTTACCGTCAATAATGAGCTAAAAATAACTGTTGTTGCCTATTTTGCGGAAGTCCCAAAAAGAAAATTCTTGAAGAGATTACGTGTATAAGTGCCGAAGGCAGTTGTTGAACAATTTTTTTTAGTTCTCCTTCTTGCTTTCTCTCATGGTTAAATAGATTACATAAAAATATGCCCTCATACATAAAATGTATCAAGAATACATTTCGTCAAAGAAGCCACCTTTGCATTTATTTTCATTTTTAACAATCTTGGCTGCGGTCAATTAACTTTTTCATTATTCGTAGTGAAATACTTCTTCCCTTTTTCAGTGAGATCCAAAGCTCTCCTGACAAAGGACTCTTTTCTCGAGTCTCTCTATCGAGCTCTTCTCATACAAGATCTATGAGAGATTGTAGTGGCCAAATCGTGTTATTCGAGAGACTTTCTGCTTCTTCTTTTCTAAATAGCCTCTGCACAATCTTGATTTGTGCTAAGGACCATTATACTGTTGCATAGTGAACCGATCACCAATTGGTTGCAGCCCAGATTGGCATCTAAATATCTTTCTCACTGTTCTTTTTATTTTTAGTACTTCTTCAATGCATACTAATATTCCAACTTCACAGCCAGAAAAGCGATTCTAGATTATTGGGGAATCACCTCCGTGTAGTTTTTAGAAGAATTTCTTGTCGACATGTTACACCAGTCTTAGGGCGGTTGTCTGTTTATCAAATTCCTACGGAAATTTTGCTAGACGCACATGATGCGGGAAAGTCAGCCAAAGGATTAATTATTTTTCCTTTTTCGATTACTTTTCCTGATCTTTTAAGTAATATTTGATATTAAGTCCCTTAAGTTTCTTTACACAAAACGATCATTTACTTTAAAGCGACAAGAAAAACAAACGTACATTTTTATATATTTTATTTACAGTTTCTGGTCAATCCGACCGAAACAATAGAAAACCTCAAATCCCAGACGTTTCTGATTGAGTGGTAAATGTCCCCATCGCGAACAGTGTTTAAAAAATTATTACTACAAGAGCAATGTACAATTCTCAACTATTCATGAAACAAATAGCAGCTCCAAACACTAGCTAGCAATGGAAGTAAACTGGAAATGCAGCAGTGCACTGCACCAGCAGTTACCGATCCTTTTCTCCTCGCTATATAAAATGCAGCCGTCTAGACATCGTGGAAACAAATATATCGCTACAGGATAATTTTGATCGATTTGTATTTCATTAACTAGCTGCCGTTATTGTTTCAAGAGACTCCAATAAAAGATAATCATCGTTAAGAACAAGAATATTGATGCTTACTGTGACGGTAATAAATTCGCAATTATTTGCATTTCGTAATTATTTGCAAATGTTTAAAATCGCGAAGGTAGTATTGATTCTTAATTAGGCAGTCAAAGAGTAATATAATTGGTAGCAAAATGGTATTGCGTTTTGTTCCGGAGTGGCGTCGGCTTGGTTTAATTTCTATTAAAACGGCTAATCGACATTTCGCTAGTAACAAGTACACAGTAATATTAATTCGATCAGAACCCAACTGCATTTTGTTAACATAAAATATTTAAAAAGAAGGATGATAACTTAGGGGTTGTGTGTAAATTTAACGAAATTAATGTAATGTTTTTTTTTTGTGAAATGTGTCTTTCTGTTCAACAGAACCTAGCCGATTAATTGCAGCGTTAAAAACGGCGCCTTTTCAAAAGTTTGGAGAGATTTTAAGTAATTAATGCATTACTATTTAAGAAAAAGTCTGCTTAATAGAGTAAGGGGCATTTTAGAATAAGTATGTACTAAATAGAGAGAAAAGTTTTATTTATTAAAAAGAACATGAAGTTTATAAAAGTTACAGAACTTAAAAAATCTGAAAAAGTAAATAAATTTGAATATGTTATGGTTTTAGATATTATCTTTTTAATTTAAATCATTGCTCAATCATTCAATTGTTCTTGAGCTGTTGTAGTTAGTAAATATATTTTTTAAATTGTCACTTTAGAAAAACTGCGCTAAGGTGCTGTTACAGTTATAGGCAGTGTTGGTAAAATTCTGAGGACTACAACAACGTTTGTAAGTATGCATTCAAAATCAAATTTAGACATAATATTTAACATTTCTTGTCCATGTTTTATATCATTTGGTAAAATAACACATAGGTTTATCAGCTCATCTTTCAAATCAATTGCTGATATGTCCGCTTCGTCTTAATCCTACAGCATTATATTATAAGTCGTTAGAAAAATTGTCTTACATAGCATTATCCACAGTTTTAATATTGGATAAGTCGTAAAGAAAGCCATATACGTCATAATGTTCCTTAAAATTTGAAATCTTTCATCTAAAGAATTGACTGTTACATCCAACTAGAATAAAAGTAATCTTTGGTTTAGGTATAGTGTATAGCTGCATTCATAATCGAATTATTTTTTTAAAATCTTATTGGAGGAAATACAGTTCTGTGCCTAATTCTTGCAAATGGAACTTGTCGCATTTAGAGTTTTAAAATCCTCATTGTCTGTATTCTTTAAAATGCCCTATTAAATTTAATCATTGAAATTCAGTTTGAAACATTAAATTTTGGGCTCTGAAGCAATTTAGATGAAACATTTGGTTTTGCAACAATGTTATACCAAATAACAATACCTGCAACAAATTTGTAGTTATTTTTTCCAATAGACATTAGTCTCATGTTTAACTTCATAATGGTTGTTTTGCTCGTTGATTATTAATAAATCATCGAATGCCTTAACGATATCGGACATATGATAACGCAATGGGGTAACATGCCAGTGGTTTGGACAGGAGCACGGAGCTGGAGCACAGAGCAGTGGTGCAATGGGTTTTTGCCCGGGGCAGGAGCGGAGTCCGGAGCAAAGAATTTTGATTGCTCCACAGTTCCAGTTTATGATGTACAATTTTAAAAAAAATATATTTTTTTTTCGTTTCTTACAACCTTTGAAGATCAATAATTTGTTCTTCCAAACATTTATTTGACTTCACTTGTACCGAGCTTGGTCGCTGGTTGGTATGCAACCTAGCGAGTAAAGTCGGGAGGCGTGGGTTCGAATCCCGCGGCCGTCTGTCATCGTAGGGGTTTCAGGTGGTTTCCCCTACCTACTATAGGCAAATGCTGTGACAGTACTTCCACCTACCCTCTACCCTTACCCATCTAATCCTAGTTCCCTCCTCTTCCACTTCGGTGATTAGCCATAGCAGCAAAAACATGCCGAAGCAAAATAAATCAGATAAAAAAAAATAATCACTTGTTTGTTAGGGCCAACTATTGTAATTTTTGACCAACTTCCACATATCCGATAAATTTAGCACTTTGTTTAAAAAAATAATAATTTTTGATTACACAATGTTAACAATATTTGGGACATGGAGCGGAGCACGAGCGGAGCAGGAGCGGAGCAGGAGTGGAGCTGGAGCAGGCATTTTGATACCAGAGTGGAGCTGGAGCGGAGCAATTAAAAAACCGAACTGCTCCAAACTCCTGGCTAACATCATTAATCGTTCTAGTTTTTTTTAAATATTTTCCGAATTTTTTCATATATTAAGCTATTTTGATATTTTTTTTAGTTACTTTTATAGCTTTTGTATTTTTACTGTCTTATTTTGGCGCCTACAGGACCAGCCCTGCTAATCAACATAAAACTTGGTACATAATTGTACAAAACTGAGATATTATAAGGTTATGTATATTAAAATTTCCGCAATTAATTGTCTCAGAACTGGACAAAATATCTTGTTAAAAATTTAGAAGAATGTAATTTATTAATTCAAAACCTGAACAGAATTAAATCAATCTTTTAAATTGCGCCTAACCTAGAGAAAACTTAAGGTGGTTAAACGTCAAAATTGTTGACAAACAAAACAATTTTTTTAGCGACCAAAAGCCTTCTATTGTGGAAAAAAAAATTAAAGAACAATAGAAGCGACAAACTATGTAATTACGTTAAAAAGATCGTATATCAAACAAATTTTTCATCACATAGTTAATTAAAAACTGTCTGTGTTGCAAGGTTGCAACAGTATGCGCCCTATTTGATAGTATGTTTCCATTAATAACAATTCTACTCGATGACATTACCTTTAATAATAAATTATTCCGGAGCTTGCTGCTGTTGAGGTGAACATAAATATATCCCCCATCTCTATTTTCCGTAAAGCTGTATTGCATAAATATTGCATGTAATTCAACCCCAAGGAAAGCTGGGTAATGTATAATAAAGTACACCCCTATAAACACACGTACACAGCAATTACGGCGGTCCATACAAAGAAATTAGTATTTCGAGATCCCCAGTGAATACAAAACAGAAAAAATTTGATTACAATTTTTAGAACTGTTAGGATAGAGAAACATATTCGTTTGTTTTCTAACACGTATACAGACGTTTATAGAAAGTGCTGATTGAGGTGGTTTTAACAATCAACGTTTAATTATTTTAGTCAAAAGGGCGTATGATAAGCCGACTCTAAAAAAATTCTTGGTAAATACCATATAGGTACAGTAAGTTTTAATTACTTTTTTAATTGTTAAAAAATACTATTGAATGCTCTGGACAGTAACTTTGGCAAATTTAAAGCAAACGATCCATCTCTAATAATAAGCAAGTTGAAATGGTCCTTCTCGAATCTGGATATATATATATATCTGGATGGTGTAATTAAAGATCTAAAACAATAAATGTGACCATTTCACCTATGTAACTGAAAAATGGAAAAAAAATGCACAACTGAGCTAATGTTCGCAAATGACTCGGTCATAGTCGTGTAAACAGGAAAGAATCTAGAATTATTTTACACTGTTTCAGATACATCAAAATTACTCTGGTGCTGGATACTTTACAGTGGCTTAGTATTAAACAACGGATAATTTTTAATACGATTATTTTCATTTTTAAGATTATAAATAACCTGCTTCCAAATTTTTTGTTAAAATATATTACCCAAAACTCTGATGTTCATAACTATCCGACTAGAAACTGTAAAGACTTTAAATTGCCATTCAGTACCCGAAATTACACTCAAAATTCTCTTTTTTATAAAGGACTGAAATTTTACAATCAAGTGATCTTAAAGGTGAAACTAATATTGTAAGGTTTAGACGTAAGCTGAGTAGTTATATTAAGGAAAAGTTTTAAATTTTATATATTTATACAGGGTGTCCCAGATTACATTTCCAGCATGGGGATCTCGCTTATTATAAGAGATACAGGTTTGTTTAAATTAGATGAATTATTCCTTAGTATTAGAGGAGCTACAAACAATTTTTAAAAGTACAAAATTTCTCGTGCTTCAGATGTTATAGCAAAAAATATGAAAATGTCCTATTTCTTTTTCCTCTCATAACTTTTTTGTCGTAATCATTAGAACAATTTTATTTGTACTTTCTTAAGGCACTTTTTAATGGAGAATGTAACTATTTTTAATTAGTTGTAAATGTGCTCATAATTATATGATAACAAATTTGCTACAAAGACTATCGAATTATACAACAATACTATAAAATTCTAATAAATGATACCGCAGACAAATGGTAACTGTCATTTGACACATAATTAGTTGTTTTTTGTTTTTATTATTATTATTTTTTTATTATAGATAGCTTGATAAGTGATAGGTAAAATACGATTTTTCTTGATTTTGTGACTTATTTATAAAAATAAATGTAGCAAGTAATATCTCATTGTAAAGAGAAAAAAAAAGCACATTCAACTATTTCATAGCCAACTTCGCGGGCCATAAGAAAAAATGAAGTTAGGGGTAATATCTCGAAAATGGTAGGTGTTAAAAATAATCTAAAATAACAGTTACATTCTCCATTAAAAAGTGCCTTAAGAAAGTACAAATAAAATTGTTCTAATGATTACGACAAAAAAGTTATGAGAGAAAAAAGAAATTGGACATTTTCATATTTTTTGCTATAACATCTGAAGTACGAGGAATTTTGTACTTTTAAAAATTGATTGTGGCTCCTCTCATACCAAGGAATAATTCATCAAATTTAAATAAACCTGTATCTCTTATAATAAGGCGTATGGGCAGATACATTAAGCAGATATAATATGAATATTAATATAACAAAGACAAAGGTTATGGTTATAGCGAAAAATCATGAACCAGCTACAATAATGCTAGACCAAAAAAAGATAGAACAGGTAGCAAGTTTTAAATATTTAGGAACAATAATTGCAGAAAACGGTAAATTGGAGGAAGATCTGAATAACAGAATAGCGGCAGCGACGAAATTTTACTACGCCACAAATAAATGTCTGATAAGTAAGAAGGAAATATCAAAAGAGACGAAGACGCGAGTTTTTAATGCAGTGTACGTACCCATACTCACGTACAGTTCAGAAACTTGGACACTAACTCAAAAACAAAAACAAAGAATACAGGTACAGGAAATGAGATTTTTGAGAAGAATAGAGGGATGTAGACTGATCGATAAAATCAGTAACGAAAAAATCCGAAATAAACTTGGAGTAACAGATATTAAGAAAAAGATGGAGACGAATCAATTACGATGGCTGGGGCATTTACTACGCATGCCAGAAAGTAGATACGCGAAAATAGGATGGAAAATGCAGATAGAGGGGAAAAGAACTAGAGGAAGGCCAAGAATAAAATGGGAAAAAGAAGTGAGGAAGAGACTAGAAGGAAAAGGAGTCAGCTGGAAAGATGTGCCACAATTAGCCAACGATAGGAAGGAGTGGAGAAAGATAATACAGTAACAGAAAAGCAACCTCGACACCGAAAGGTACAGGAGGAAACGATTAAGAAGAAGAAGAAGAAAAATTGATTGTGCCTCCTCTCATACCAAGGAACAATTCATCTAATTTAAGCAAACCTGTATCTCTTATAATAAGCGAGATCCCCATGCTGGAAATTTAATCTGGGACACCCTGTATATGTACATGTTATAAAATGTAAACATAATTAGCAAATCGCTAAATAAATTATATTATTATTATTATTATTATTATTATTATTATTATTATTATTATTATTATTACAGCCTCTTGATTGTAAGTTCGTACGAGCCGCTACTGCCCCTCAACATTTTCACATAAAATTATTGAAACCCTTAATTTTTTTTCCATTTTGTGGTTATGACAGTTATTAAAATAATATAGTGTACAAAAATTGTCAATAATTAACACGTATTATGTCAAAGACTGAACGTTAAGAAGTATACCTCCTGCGCAATACACTTTTATGGCTGTCAAGTGGGCAAATTTATCTCCCTAACTTAGATCGGCAATAAACACTGCTAAAACAGGTGTAATTTAATTTAAACACCTCATTCAACCACGGACTCCGTGATAAAGAACAAACGAATACGAGCCAAACAGTACCGGCATATTATTAAACTATTAGTCAGCTCTGTTGTGTCTAAATTATTTTGTTTTTTGTTAATCATGATGGCAACGGGTACAAACATTGACGTGATTCAACGAATAATAGCTTTGTTAATATAATTCACTTACACGCACTTCCTAATACACGCAGATACGTAACGAGACGCCGTAGGCCGTACACGAACAAGGTAATTAATTAAATTTTGACTGACCAGGCCATAATGAACACTAAATTACATTCATAATTATGCTTGTATAACATTACACGATTCATCTCCCCAATTTTGAACACCGTTATTGAGCAATGCCATTTTTTTCTTGAAGTAAACGAACCTTACTTAAAACAAGATTAAAAAAGCTGCAACTTAGAAATGTATTCAAGTGGCAGTTGACAGTTATTTAGTCAAGTGGCAGCTGCTAACGCTACTTGACAGCTCTTGTTCAATTTTAAGTAAAGGAATAGTGTTTCAAATAGAGTGAAAAGAAATGCAATTTTGTTATACCAAAATAAGAGGACTTTAGAGATAGACAATTTTTGAAAAATGTATCAATACAGACGGTAAATATTATACATATATAACTCTGTATACAGGGTGACAAAAATCTACATGTCTTGTATGGATAACTTTGTTATTATAGGAGTTATATAGTCGGTTAAATTGGCAAAGTTAGCCAAAATTTTAAGAAAAATGTAATGCCATTTTAACTTTTAACCTACACCTTCAACTTTTTTAAATATTTTGAAAAAACTAAAAACACGATTTTTTTTAGCGGTTAATAATTCCATAACCACCCATGTTAAAATCAAAATGTGAAATTTTTCCTGTAGATATTCTACGTAGAATAAGAAAAAATATCTTAAAAGTCATGGCACACTTGATTTTTGAGATATATAAGTCAAAGTTGACTTTTTATAAACGGCAACCATAGTTGGCTATCGGATCATTAACAAGTTGTAACAATATTATTCTATTTATTAAGTTGAATCCACGTGGCCATTGGAAAAAAACAAAAGTACATATAAATAAGTTAGCTCTACTTAATTAAACACAAAATATTGAAAACTGAAATATTTTAAGCGCGAGTAGTTCGCTGGCCAAGTTTTCGGCTGAAGGCCGGAAACTTGCCATTATCCAGCGCATACTGTAATCGCCTGGCTGTAATCGATGTATCTCGGGCGACTTAGAGACATGGGGCATGCAGCAAACGAAAGACTCATACTAGCGGTGGAAGAGCCCCAAAGGGGCTCCGTAATCGCTAGTACTATAAAATCTAAACTATAAGCCCTCTCTTACTCCTATAAGAAGAAATATAAATAAATATCAAAATGTCTGTTTTTTATCAGAACTGTTTAAAGAGTTGAAATTTTGCGATTTAAACAATTTTCTCTGAATGCTCGATTTATTTAGAAACTTTATTTATTCTTTAAATTTTCCTGTTCTACCTACAGTTCGAATAAAAAATTAAATGAGTGAACATGAACCATTAAATATTCGGGGGTAATTACACGAGAGCTTTGTTTTCATCCGGCTAAACTTGCGTTGCTACGAAAGTTTGGTTGCTAGGAAACTTGACGAGACAAACCTGTCTGATGAAACAACGAGTCCGTAGAACAAGCATCTAAAAAGTTCTGATAAAAAAAAACAACAGGGGTCGCACTTTTCAGCCCCCTGTGAAGATGGGAGATGTTTGAAAGTGTTACTATGGAAAACCTTTCAATTATTATAAAACATCTAACAAATGACATTCTCCTACACATCTCCAAATTTGAGAAATAAAATAAATCCTAATTTTACCGCTCCTCTTCAAAACGATCTAACTCAGAATGGAGACGTCTAAGAAATAGATTCATATAAAACCCCCCCTTCATTTTCGATAAGGAATTAACTCTTGGAGCTTTTCGCAATATGAAGGAAACACCCTGTATAAAGATGGGATAAATGGGTTCATTCATTCGAAATATTTGCATACTCCAAAGGAGTTTAGACAATTTTCAAAAGTTGTCCTGTTTTCTCCAATGCCGTTTGAGATTTTTCCCATTTCTCTTCGGATTATTATTGAACACCTAACTTAGCAGCTTTTTGCTAAATTTAAACCTTTACTCCAGCTGTTATAATAAGCGATCCCTATGATCAAACTCGAATCTTAAACGCCCTGCCAATAAAACAAGAAAAAAATTTTTTTTGCAAACCTTAATAAACACATTTTTATCCCAAATTTTTACCAAGTGTGTAAAACCATCTTATTTCCTAGTTAATCCTTTTTTACGGATCTTCACGTTCATAATGATGAATCATTATATCGCAAAATAATTTAAATTTACTTGCTGCACGTACTTCATACATTCAAATTCAAGATTATGAGGATGCAAGTGCACGTTTTATTTATTAAAAGCCAAGTTCAAGTAACATTTCCAGGAAGTACTCAGTTACTTCTGTATAACTCAACCTCAAAAAGTTATGCAAACCCTTTAAAACAACTGCCGTACACCAAACATTGTTTGAAACTAATATTAAAGCTTGCATTAAACTGTTACATAAACCCCTGCAACAACCACCATCTGTTTAGTTATAATACTTGAACACAGTTGCGTTAAAGCGTTCTTGTATGGAACAGAAAACAACCGAAATAGCAAAGAGAACACATACTAGATACTAATAATTTTTGGTACTTACTATGAAGGGACAGCTCGTTATAAGACGAAAGAAGGATACAAAAAGATAACGGGAACAACCTGTAAGTGAATCTATTTTTAAGAATGTAAAGAAATAAATGTTAAATAACTAAAGATAATTGTGTTTAAGTCTAGCACAAAACGTTTTAAATTTGTTTTTGTGGATTTGTATATGACAAAAAAAGGTTTCACACCCTATCGGCGTAGACTTCTAGGGATGGAAAAAGCCAACCAAGAAGAGATAAGGAAAACACCCTTAAAGAAAATCCTAGAGTTTTTCAAAAACACAGGACTCCTTTAAGGGGTCATCACCAGAAGGTACAATAGACCAATAGGTCGTAGTACAGGAACACACCTCCACGGAAATAATAAAAATATTTTTTTTTGTGAAGGTACCACAACACTACAGCAAAAACTCAAGAATAAAAAAAGTCAAGTTTAAATACTGTAAAGGCATCTCTACATTTATTTGCTCCTTAGATAGTAAATTTTTATTAATCGAAACTTCACTTGCCTATTATTAATGAAATAATAACCTAAGATATTCACATAATGGATAATCTTGTTAAAACGGAACCTCCTGATATGTAAAAAACACAAATAGGGTGAAAAATAACACTTGCGAGTTTGGCATTAATGATTAATCGACACTTGTGCATGCTATTTTTTTTAGTAAAATTCAGATGCTCAACCAGGGCTGCGGAGTCGGGAAAAAAAAAGTCGACTCCGACTCCGACTCCGACTCCTGATAATTTTAGTGGTCTGACTCCGACTCCGACTCCGACCAAATTAAATACCAAGTCATTTTATGGTGTGTAATATAGGGAAAAAAAATAATAAACATAAAAAAATTATTTAAAAATTGAGTTTAAATTTTGCGGCAAAGGACCACCTCGCAATTTTTTGTTGTACTCGGAGTCGGTAAATTTTTTCCGACTCCGACTCCGACTCCACTGACCAGAAATTTCTCCTAAACTCCGACTCCGACTCCGACTCCACAGCCCTGTGCTCAACCATACGAATCTTGAAAAATAAGAAACCCTAGTTTTGAAAATCAAAAATTTAAAGTGTTATGGGAACACCCTAGATTAACCCTATATCAATTCAAATAAAGTAACTGGCATAGCACTGACCTAATTATTAATACCTTACAGTATTCTTTTTAGTTTTATGTAAATAAACAATTCCTTCAAGGTGATAGCAACAGTAATTTTACAAAATAATATTATTATGAAGATCTAGATTTAAGTTTACTAAATATTTTGCCAGTTTTGTAGGTATATTTTATTATTGATATATCGGTAACTATAAGAACTAAAGTCTTGTTTAAATTAGTGTGTGAAAGCTTATGATGAATCCAAATCTCTTTCTAAATTTTAGATGATCCGATTCGTTCGGAAATTGTTCAAAAACTATATAATGTGTATTGGAAAGCGAGCAATAATCAAACTATGGCACTTGTTTGCTAATATTTCTTCAAATAATTCTTAAGTCATGGGCAAATTTTTTATATCTTATGGAAGCCATATTGAATATTCATATCACTAAAGAGAAGATTTACTCTTTAATAATACTATTTATCAGCCATTCTTAATGCAACAAATTACAAAAAAATGTAGTAATCAAAAACAATAAGAATAAAAAAAAAGACTTTTATTTGGTTGGTGCTCAACAATTTCATGATATACGCGTTTGGCGCAATTTATCTTATTTAGCTTCTTTTTTTTTATAACGGAATGATAATCTCCACTACACTTTCAAATATTGAGGAAAGTTTCTGTAGCTTAAAGCTGAAGAAGTTACTGACTTATTTATTGTTATCTATTGTTGTTTGATTCTTGGTTCCGTTGTACGATTACAGGCTCGTTTTAGGCCTTTATATTCGATTTTTTTCCAATCTTGATATTCGTGTTCACCTACGTATGGTTGCGTATTGGTGGGTATTGATAACGCTCTTAATATTTATTTGTTTTGGCATTGTACATTGACGTATTCTTTCGTGACGTAATTGTTTTCAGGGACCAGCCTAATAGTTGGGTCATACTGCAGGCGCATGATATCTTAATTTGACTAAGATATTTAGAACTATGCAAATTTAAGGAAAAATGCCATCATAATTGATGTTAAAAACAGGCGAAACATATTTCTAGAAATACAATTAGTGTGGGTCTGGTTAGAACGTGGGTGCTGACGTTCGCTCATTAGCTTTGACACAAAATTTAATATATAATATATTATTCTACCTACCCTTTTCATTCCTTGTTATAGATTTTAGGTCAAATTATCTAAGAATTCATCTGGTTTTCTCTGTAATTAATTTAAGCGAGGGTGAGTTACCATAATTGATGGAATGCAGAACGTCTCACTTTAGATGAAACAAAAACAGTAAGTGAAACAATATTTAATTTAGAAAAAGACCATTTTCGTATAAATCTTGACGAGCACCTCTTAAAAAATATCTATATACAGGGTGTAGACTCGGATCACGCAACATAGCAATTTCAATGGTAACATTTTAAAAGTCGAATTCTTGCTCCGCTAATTATTTTAGAAAAAAAGTGCAAATACTTTTTTTGTAGAGAAAAAAATTCTGTATCCATAAATGTAATCAATATTACTTTTTCATGTTCCAATAACTGAAAATTATGCAAATTAAAAAACGCGTTTGAACAGAAATCTGTAGTGCCTTGGAATTATGCTACGACAACTGCCCATCTTACTAACACTTACTGTCACTTTGACGTTTGAAGTTTATTCTTAATTATCATTTTTATTATATCTTGCAATGAAAACATAACTAATTGTGTAAAATAAATGTTTGATAAAATATAAAGGATAATTAAGAATGAATTTCGCGTCAAAGTGACAGTATAAGTGACATTAGGCTGGGCAGTTGTCATACCATAATTCCAAGGCACTACAGATTTCTGTCCAAACGCGTTTTTTAATTTGCATAATTTTCAGTTATTGGAACATGAAAAAGTAATATTGATTACATTTATGGATACAGAATTTTTTTCTCTACAAAAAACGTATTTGCACTTTTTTTCTAAAACAATTAGCGGAGCAAGAATTCGACTTTTAAAATTTTACCATTGAATTCGCTATGTTGCGTGATCCGAGTCTACACCCTGTATATAAGATCGATACTTTTTACTATAATTTTAAATGCACGTTTTGCAGTACATCACTAAAGATAAAGTATAATGAGGTTTTTTTAATAAAAATGTATTATTTATTAATAATTTTTTGAAGTTACTATAAACGTTAATACTAATCTAAACATTTGTCTTAATGTGAGATGTGTTGGTCACTTATTCTGATGGGGTAAACTTGTCTAAGCTGATACAACGGAATTTCATTAAGTTAGCTTAATTACATTCTAGTAGAGCTTAAAGCTCGCTAGAGGACAAGACTAGAAGCTAACTACGATATTAAAGCATGTTGTTCCATAACATTCGAACAATTATCCGGCACCTGAACACTGCGGAGTTTCGGTGAACATGTCATCACTAAAAGTGGTATTACAATGTTTATCACTTGACGTACTAACAAACCGCTAGCTAATTCCATATTTCTATTGCCGACTAGTAATGTATGCAGACACAAAGGGCATAATCACGTGATAGTCTGCGGTAGTTTGATTATATTCTCACCTTTCTCGCCCTAGTGCTTTAACAAATTTAAGCCGGAATAATTTAATAAAGTTTTGATATACCTACAGGGTGCCCATTTTTCTAACCTGTTGTATGAGTAACTCCGTTAATATTAAAGATACAGAAACGTTTCAATTAGCAAATTTTTGCAGAATTTAAAGGGAAATCTGATGCCATTTTCAAATTTGACCTGGTCATCAACTTTTGAAATATTTTGAAAAAACTGAAAAAGGTCGATCTTTTCAAACTTGAATAATTCCGTAACCATATGAGTTAGAACAAAAATAAAAATAGTTTTTTATAAATATTTTTACGTAGATTTTAAATATGTCAACGAAATTTTCATAGCCCTCTTGATTTTCGAGTCATAGAACAAACTTGCATTTTTTTTAAAGGGAAGTCGTAGTTTGCTGTGACCTTAATAAAAAGGTTGTTTTTTTCTCGTTTCAATGATATAAGGTTTGTTATGCTTTTCTCTTGTAGTTTTCTTTAAATAAGCAAAAATCATTTTACATGTTCACTGCCTACTAATAGATGGGAGTTGTCTCGTGTTGATGTTCTTTTTTTCGATGTGACATTTAAAAGTTGTCTCTTATCGTTAGTGTAGCAGTTATTAGCCGGTTACAAATTTTAAAAACAAAACCTCGGAGTTTGTCAAATAAAATTTATTGTTTGTTATACGTATAAATCTCTCTCTTGTGTTGATCAAAATTTTGGATTGAATTTATTGTAAATTTCAAAAACAATGTTTTTTAATGAAGAAAAAAGCATGCTTTTCTGTTACTACGCTTGTAATAGAAATAGTAGTAATGCAAGTGAAATGTATTTGCAAAGATTTATGGAAAGGAGGCAACCAAGAAAGAAATTATTTTGGTTATTAGAAACCAATTTAAAAAAATACCCAAAGGTTTGAAAATTAAATTTAAGCAAGAAGATGAAGAGAGAGTCCTGGCATACGTAAATTATAAACCAACATCATCTACCCGGGAATTGTCTCTTGAGTGTGGTGTGTCAACTGAAAAGGCTCGACTGATTTTAAAACATAATCAATTTAAGTCATATAAACATCATATTGGCAATACTTTGTATCCTCATGATTTGCAAAGAAGATTAAATTACGTCCGATGGTTTTTAGAAGAAACAAATACTAACCCAAATTTTACTCACACAATTTTATTTACTGATGAAGCCAAATTCACAAATAATAGGATCTTCAACAGACACAATTATATTTACTGGTCTCAAAATAATCCTCGCCGTACTATTGAAAGACGAGATCAGAATATGATTTCGATAAATGTTTGGTGTGGTATCTTTAGTACAAAAATAATTGGTCCATACTTTTACAATGAAAATTTAAATGGTGATCGGTATTTGTCATTTTTGCAAAATGAACTGGACAACATGTTAGATGAAGTTCCGTTGAATTTAGTGCCAAATTTTAATTATTTTCAACATGACGGTGCTCCTGCGCACAATTCAAGAACTATGCCTGATTATCTGTCTAATCGTTTTCCTAGATGGATTGGCAATAAGATCACCGGATTTAACACCACTTGATTTTTTTTTTGTGGGGTACGCTTAAAGATAAGGTGTATACCAAAAAGCCTGATAATATTTCTTCATTGGAAAACATTGTTTTTGAAATTTACAATAAACTCAATCAAAAATTTTGATCAATACGAGAGAGAGATTTATACCTACGTACAACAAACAATAAATTTTATTTGACAAACTCTGAGGTTTAGTTTTTAAAATTTGTAACTGGCTAATAACTGCTACACTAACGATAAGAGACAACTCTTAAATGTCACATTGAAAAAAAAAATCATCAACACGGGATAACTCCCATCTATTAGTAGATAGACAGTGAACATGTAAAATGATTTGCTTATTTAAATAAAAACTACAAGAGAAAGCATAACAAACCTTATATCATTGAAACGAGAAAAAAATAACCTTTTTAATAAGGTCCCAGCCAACTACGACTTCCCTTTAAAAAAATGCAAGTTTGGTCTTTAACTCGGAAATCGAGAGGGCTATGAAAATTTTGTTATCATATTTAAAATCTACGTAAAAATATTTATGAAAAACAATTTTTATTTTTGTTCTACCTCATATGGTTACGGAATTATTATTCACCGCTAGATCCCGGCTTGCGCGTAGAAGGTTCGAGCGTTTAAACGTTACGTCGAATTGACAAATTGTCAAATTTTGACGAAATTCTCGCTCCAGACGACCCGATTTAAATGTCGTGTGTAAGATTTTGGCACGTTTTCCTCAATATCTTTTCCGGACGATTTTTTTGGAAATTCTCATATAGCCTATGTTCTTTCCATGGTCCTATAGATTGTCTGTGCCAAATTTGGTCAGGATCGGATGAATGGTATAGGAATGCATAAAGGACAAACATCCATACAAACATCCATACAAACATCCATACAAACATCCATACAAACATACATACATTCATTTATATATATATAGATATTTCAAAAAGTTGACATAGGTCAAATTTGCAAATGACATCAGATTTCCCTTCAAATTCTGCCCAAATTAGCTAATTCAAACGTTTCTGTATCTTTAATATTAACGGAGTTACCCATACAACAGGTTAGAAAAATGGACAACCTGTATAGGTACAATGTGATTGTAACTTTTGAAATAAGAAACAAATTTAGTTAAAGTTATTACTAACTGGCAATTTAATTTACAAAACGTGGAAATAACATGTGTACTGATATGTTATAATGGGCAATTTTTCTGTGCTTTTGACGTATATAAATAGAGTTACACTCATATAAATAAACTTGGTCGTAAACCATAATCCAAAATGAAATATTTTAACCCATTCGTGTCGTACTTTTACTCTATATTGGTCGATAACGTACAATGCCCTTGCTGTCGCCTGCATAGTAAGCAGAAAAATTGCGGAGTTTTTAGGATCCAGTTAAATTGCTACGACTGCAATGAGTTATTTATACATAAATCAAAGAGGATGTAGTAAAAATTCAGCAAAACCCTTGAATATGAACAACAAATAACCATCAATATCACAGTTCGGTTATGTATGTTTATGGATACAACACCAAAACAATGCAGCAATGGGGTTGTCTTGGAAACGCGAGCAGATTTGTACATTTATCAAAGTTTAATGTGCGGGGGGGTTATTCAAACAGGCCACTCACTGCGGTTATCTTGCTTATAGTGGGAGATACAATCTTGGTAATATTAGATCAAAGTTGAGGATTTTAGTGATTAAAAATTTCCATGAATCGATTTACTCCATTCCATGCATTCAAATTCTTTTAAGGATTAATTTTTAGGTTTACATTAGTGGGACCAATATGTTTTTCCTTTTTGAATTTTATTTTATTTTACACATGTTTTAAAAATTAAGTTTTACAGTACAAAAGTTCTTTTAACGTTATACAAAAAAGGACCAAAAATAAACCTTGATAAAACAAAATATTAAACAACACAAGCAGAAATAAAAAGTTTTGAAAAGGACGAGAAAAAAAACAGGAAAATTTAAACACTTGGGGTATATAATTTTGAAAACTCCAAACAACATCAGAATAAATTGAAAACAGCTTAGGGCAAATCGGAACTTGCATAAAACAATTAAATCTAATTCTATGGAATAGACACATTACAAATATACTAAAGCAACAATATTTAACACCTTATCACCATGGTACGCAGTACAATGACACATGAAGCTGAGAACTGGGTGATAGAGAAAAAGAAAAGAAGTAAAATAATTGTTACTGAAATGGAATATTGAAGAATAGGCTGAAGAGTTCCGAGACAGAGTTAACAACGAAGAAATCAAGAGAGGAGTTGGAGTACATGGAAAAAAGAAACTGACCTGGTATGAACATGATAGAAGCACAGTCAGAAATAAATGGAAAACACGCGTCATCGAATTGAGTCCTACAGAGACAAGGTATAGAGGCATTCCGCGAAGATCATGGAGGGATGAAGTAGATGATTCAACTAAAAGAAAAGGTCTATACGACGGGGAATGTATTTATAACTAAGATAAATAGAACAGAAAACTACATAGTAAATTTCCTTCACCTGTCAAATTTGCGTTTTCAACCAATCACTAATGGTAAATCTTCTAGAGACTACCAATAGGAGCTCTATTACACGGTAATAATTTTCCATTCCCCAGTCAGATGTTGATCCTCTTGTCAAATTTGCGTTTTCGACCAATAACAAACTCAGATTTCCTAGAAACGATCAATAAACATAATCATGCACTGATAATATCCTTTTCGAATTAAGAGATTTTCATGCGTTTATTGGTCGTTTCTGAGAAATCTAAGTTTGTGATTGGTCGAAAATATAAATTTGGAGAAGAAATTAAATATTTTGGTCTTGATAATTTTTTGACGAATTTCGGCGACCAGTAGCGTTACATTAATATGGATTAAACCACACCCCTGACCCACCACTCTGACGGTAGTTGTAAAATTTGACATAACACACAATTAATTTGATAGGTAGGTTAGGTGAAGGAAATTTTCTGACAAAATATAACTTGTGCATTGCAAATAATCTATAATTTTTGACAAATCTTCACCCAAGACATTAGCCTGTGGCACTCTAAATTTAATTTATTTTAAGATCAGAGAGAAGATGTGTACTCTGACTTGATCCTAGGATATTTCTCTGATAAATAAGACATCAGAATATCTGTGTATTATTTGGTAAGGATATGTTTTAATATCGATACAGTCCTTTTTACCAAACCCTGTCAAATACTTGTGCCACATTCAGAAATACTGCAGAACAAATCATTTTCTCTTTTAATACTTTTTAATAATGTTAGTTATCCTATGGACTTGGTCAACTGTGGAGTGGTTATTCCAGAATCCAAGTTGGTAGTTTGGGATGAGATTTTTTATTTCAATAATGGGTTGCATTCTCTTGAGAACAGTAGTCCCTTAACTTCAAAACATTATTTCTGTCCCATTCACAGTCTAAGTATTTTTTTTTATTACCTAAACACATAAAAAGTATAGATACAAACCCAACATCTTAACGAGATTAGTTTAAATACTTGGATGTTCTCAGAATATGTGGCGTGTTTATAATAATGATAAGCTACAAGTTAAATTAATGTTCTGCCTAAACGTAATTATAAATTGTGAATAATTGAAAAATCGGTGCACCATCAATTTATTGTTATTAACCGTGGTCTGAAATAAGTTCATTAATCATAATTACAACAGCGCCTGAAAATCGTATTTTGATTAATTTGAGCGACGAGATTAATGGCATTATCAACTTCTTTATTATGGGTTCAAGCTGTGTTAAAACACCAAGAAGGTGGTTTTAATAACATCTTGACGCAGCGTTATTTTGCAAGAAAACATCCCAACGTTTGATTGACTGGCAGGAATAAAGTTATCGCGGTAATGTTCGCCTAAGTACTGTGTTTTTCTGAGCTGCACTACGTCATCATTAAAAAAACAGATTTCGCTGAAGGTATTTGTTGACACAATAATTAATATACATGAAATAAATGTACTAGTTTAACTAAAAATGATTTTACCCAACATGAAAAAACCATAGTAACCACCAAAATTATTCGTTTTATTTTAGAATATACAGTGAGTTTCACTTTTCAATGGGACGCTATTGCATATCTCCGTAAATAATGAAAATACAAGGTTGCTTAAATGGGAAAAAAGTTAGCTAATTAGGAGTGTATTTTAAACAAGATCTTGTTTTGTTCAAAAATTGCAGGGCTTTCGCGATATAACGAAAAAACCGAAATCGATTAAAATTTTTAAACTTAAATATCTCGGCTATTGTTGCGAATGCACAAAAACGCCAAAGAAAAAATGTTTTGCAGATTTTGTTTGCTATAAGATGGCGATAGTCAGATTTTTATTTATAACTTACGAGATATTTGGCAAAACAACTTTTTTTTAAATACCAGTCGTAGTAGGTGATGACAGATTTAATAGTTATTTATGTACCAAGGCAGTGATAAAAAGGAAGTTTTCTGCCGAGGTGCATATTAAATTTTTTCTGCAATCGTCAAAGAAATAGCGAAAAATCAAGCAAATACATTAAGTTTCATTCATCTGTCAGTTTCTCATTCTCCTGTCAAACATGATGTTTTGAACAAAATCACGCCCACTTTTTACTTGATTTAACCAATGAGCTTTACTTTTTTAACGGTTGCTTAGCGACCATTATTGTACTAGTACAGTAATGTGATATTATTGTACTAGTAGAATAATTACGTATTTCTACATGAGGCGTTCAGTACAATAATATAGACATTTTAAGACGCTTGAAGAAAAATATTATTTTTTTCTCTTTACAATGATATAATATTTTATATGTCTATTTTCAAAAATAAGCGAAATAACCTTAAAAAAATGCAAAATCTTAAGATAAAAATCAAGGTTGTTATGGAAAAAAAACAATAACCGACTTCATTTGTTTTATTTCGACCCTGTATAATGGTTCATGTTTAATCATTTAATTTTTTACTCAAAAACAGTTAGTAGGTTTTGTAGGAAAACGAATACAAAAAGTTTCTAAATAAATCAATCTTTCAAACGAACTTTTTAAATTGCAAAATTTCAAGCTTCCAAAAAGTTTAGATAAAAAAAACCAACAGGGGTGGCACTTTTTAACCCCTTGTAAAGGTGGGAGATGAATAAAGGTATATCTATGGGAAACCTTTCTTAATAAGTACAAAACATATACGAAATATCACTCTCCTACGTCCTACATGTATCCAAATTTGAGAAATAAAATAAAAACCTAATTTTACCACTCCCCTTTAGGGGGGTGTAACTCCGAAAGGAGATGTCTAAGGGAAAAGAATTATATAAAAGCCCCCCTTAATTTTCGATAAGGAATAACCTCCCTAAGTTTTTCGCAATACTTAAGAAAAACCCTGGATAAACATTAAACCATTCAATACTTCACCCATTCATTCATAAAACTAAATATTTTATTGTTAACACCATAATAAACTGTAATGCTTTTGGTTATTTTGCTAAAAGTAACTTCTTAATAAATTTAGCTTAATGAAAAGCAAGTTTTCACTTTATTATCAATACATCCTTTTGTAAATCAATGCAATTTCAATACTATTACAATTATTTATTTACTTATTGACAAAAAGTGTGCTAAAAATGTGTGTACTCCATGTAGTTCGAACAAAAATGAATTGGATTTTGATACATTTTTTCATTTCGAACAAAATAGACATTTCATATGAGAGGTATGCAATATCATTTTATATTAAAATGAATCAAATTTGGAAGTCTTACAAATAATGTTCGACTTTGTTATGAACCTAATATTATTTACTGCTTGATTTATTTTTACCTTGACAACGAGACTTACAAATTTTTATTTACCAATAAAGTGTAGTACCTACAGAAATTACTGGTTCGTCATTAATTAGATTGCATTTTAATTTTAACATCCAATATTTTCTTGTCCTAACAAGGTTAAATCTATAATTCACAAGAAAAGTTTTGCATAATTTAGTGCCCTTTTTTACATTATAACAAAAACAAAAACAAAAATTAAATATATTTTATTTTTCGACTTGTTTATGCTTTCGCTATATGAAATATTAAATGACCGGAAGATTTACAGCGCGGAGCTATGTAAAACCGTTATATATCTCATCTCCTGAGAATATGCCATCTTCGAATGTAAAAAATATTAGCTTTCTGTAAAAAAATCACCGGATCAATACAGTCTTTTATTGTTCCCTAGGTAACAAAAACTTTTGGGCTTTATAAGCAAGTTAACCCTCTTTTTATTAAAGACCTCCATTTCTCCTGCCTCCTCTGCCATCTCCTTTCTTATTTCACAATAATCAACAGTACCTCCGTAAAAGGCTTACTCGGGTTTATGCTGCAACGTTAGTAAGTCATCCTGTATCATATTTTGATTAGCGAAAAGGTTTCGACCAATGAACCGCGCACACGCTAAGTAGAACCTCAAAAAATATACATTAATTTGCGCAATTTTTACATACTTAGCTTTAGATAACCTCAGTCTTCAAGAACCGTGAATTATTAAACATGCAAACCAGTAAGGAATATTCAAATTTAGACAGTTTGTACAATTTCGTCAACAAAGCTTAACTCCAAGGAATTTATTTATTTATTTATTTAGACAGAACAGAATAAAACAGACCGAGCCCAAATTATGTTCTCGTTTTTATTATTAATATAAGATAGTAGAGTAAATGATCGAGTTACAATAGGATTACTTTAGAGTAATGATTAAATGAATGAAATGTTGGACTAAATATATAAATATTTATGAATGTTTGATTATAGGAGTAAAGAATTCTGTTGATTGGCGAGTTAAAAAAGGCATTTGTGCTACAAGGTGTTAAAATAAAAGAGATAATGGTGTCGCAAACCTAATCTCGGTACGTTAAAATTTATTAATAATAAAATATTAGGACAATCTATTTTGTAAAGAAATATTATATCGCTAAGTGTTCTACGAGATTTTAAGGAGAGCATGTTTAGATCTTTACAATGTTGTTCATATGGTTTCTGTGAAAGTTTGTGGTTTTTGTTCAAAAATGATATAATTTTTTTTTGAATTCCCTCGGTTTTACTAGCGTAGGTGTCATATTGTGGGTTCCATATGATAGAGGCAAAATTTAAAATGCTGTTAACATATGAATAATACAGTGTTCTAATAGCATTAACATTATTGAAATGTTTTGAGGAGCGTATGATAAAACCAAGCATTTTAAGAGATTTATTTTTAATATACTTGATATGTTCAGCAAAAAGAAGTTTAGAGTCTAATAGAATTCCTAAATCTTTTACAACTGTGGTGTTCATAAGAGTTAAATTATTCAAAGAATAGTTATGTAGGATGATATTTTTGTTTCGTGTAAAATTAATTTTATAGCACTTACTGACATTCAAGGCAAGTTTGTTTATTTGGCAGTAGGTATATTTCTAATCTGTGGAGATCCTCTTGTAACAGTAGACAATCTGTAATATTTGTTATTGTTCTAAATATTTTTAAATCGTCAGCGTATTGTGGGTATTCACAATTTAGAAAGCAATGCATGTCATTGATGTAAATATTAAATAGTAATGGTGCTAAGAGACTTCCCTGAGGTACTCCGGATGTTACTTTAAACAAATGCTGAAACGAAACCATTTAATTTTACAGCCTTTGATCTATTGGATAGATATTGTGACGATCAAGGGTGTAGGGTGTAAATAATAATATTGGGACGATCAAGGTGGTAATGAAAAATAACAGTTTATGTATAACAATGATAAAAATAAAAAGATGTTGACATTTGTGCTGAATAAATAGTTGTTTTATTTTGTTGAACCTAGCAGACGTAACATTTGGGGGCTCGTCCGGGATTAAAAGGAAGAATCCTGAGGTAATTAGTGAATTAAAAGGAAGAATCCTGAGGTAATTAGTGGATTAAAAGGAAGAATCCTGAGGTAATTAGTGGACTAAAAGGAAGAATCCTGAGGTAATTAGTGGATTAAAAGGAAGAATCCTGAGGTAATTAGTGGATTAAAAGGAAGAATCCTGAGGTAATTAGTGGATTAAAAGGAAGAATCCTGAGGTATCAGTAATTAGTGGATTAAAAGGAAGAATCCTGAAGTATCAGTAATTAGTGGATTAAAAAGAATAATCCTGAGGGAAGAATCAGTAATTAAGTAATTAATGGTGAAGACTAGGTCTGCAGAAATGGAGCAACCAAATATAATAGATGTAATTATGCAGAAGATGGGAGAAATGGAAAAGAAGCGAGAAGAACAACAAGTGCTAATGGAAAAGAAGAGACAAGAAGAACTGAAGGAAATATTAAATTTCAATAGGGAAGAAATGAAGAAAATTATGAACAGAAATAATAAGGAGATTGAAGAAAGTGCTATACAGAAAGATATAGGTAAAACTGTGGGAAGAATTGACAATTCGGAACAGCAAGTACTAGAGTTAAAAGCGAAAGATTCTATAAATGAAGTCTGTGAAAATATCAGTACTGAAAGTATCGAGAGAACAACCATAAATTTAGAAAGGGGTGACAAATCAAAGGCAAGAGGTTTTAAGATCCCGTTTTATGATGGAAAGGTGCCATGGAGTGTGTATAAACTACAGTTTATGAGCATGGTAAAAGTTAATAAGATACGCCAAGAAGCATCGACAGTTGTAGAAGTTTTATTATCTACATGGATTTCAAGATATGGTTTACCTTTAGAAATACATAGTGATCAAGGTAGGAATTTTGAATCAAAGTTATTCCAGGGAATTTGTCAATGTTTAAAAATACATAAAACCAGAACAACCCCTCAACCTAAAGCAATAGTTGAATATGTTGACGAGTTCCGAGATAAGATGGAGTATGTTCACAATGTTGCAAGAGAAAATTTGTTAAAATCGTCAAATAGCATGAAACTAAGGTAAGATTTGAATGCGAATGTCAAGAGATTTGAAGTTGGCGAACTGGTGTGGTTCTTCAATCCGCGGAGAAAGCGAGGGTATTCGGGGAAGCTACAGTGCGATTGGGAAGGTCCATGTGTGATTGTGAATCGGGTGAATGATATTGTATATAGGATGAGACAAGCGCCGAAGGTAAAAATGAAAATAGTGCATGTTAATCGGTTGGCGAAGTTTTATCGGATAGAGGACTGTGTAAGTTGATATTTGTTTGTTTTGTTCAGAATATCTGAGGACAGATATGATGAGGTCAGGATGGCAATCTGACGATCAAGGGTGTAGGGTGTAAATAATAATATTGGGACGATCAAGGTGGTAATGAAAAATAACAGTTTATGTATAACGATGATAAAAATAAAAAGATGTTGACATTTGTGCTGAATAAATAGTTGTTTTATTTTGTTGAACCTAGCAGACGTAACAATATGATTTTATCCATCTTAAAAGATTTGCACAGATGCTTATATCGTGTAATTTATCTATTAAAATTAAATGATCTAACCGGTCGAATGCTTTACGAAAATGCGTCCTATATACAGCATCGGCCTGTAGTCTTTTATCTAATGACTTAGGAACATATTCAGTAAATGATACCGAATTAGTCTCAGCTGAACGACGTGGGGTGAAACCATGTTGTTGACTGAAGATATTAGGTTGAAATATTGCAAAAAATTTATCATACATCACAGTTTCAAAGCTTTGCTGTGCAGCAGAGGATAGAAACGTCTATAGTTTTCTGCTTGAGTCTTCTCCGGATTTAAATATTGAGACCACGTGAGCTTGTTTCCACATTAAAGGGAATCGACACTCTAACAACGATTTGTTAAAAAGTATAGTGCTTGCTGCTTGGCTCTGCTTATGATGAGGAACAGTAACGTAAAATGCATGCAGGAAGATAATCTGGCCCTGTTCCCTTATTGACATCAAGCTTGTTCATACGCGACTCAACCATTTTAATATTAATAGTTATTTTGTTGCTCGAAAAGTAATTGCTTTTAGCGTCTTTATTACCATTTTTTAACTCGCCATCAATAAAAAATACTGATGAGAAAAAATTATTAAATTTATTACAAATTGACAAACCATTATTAGCAGTGCAATTATTATGTGTTATACTACTTGGTTCCAGGGTTGAGCAGATTTAAATCAATTGATTTAAATCACGATTTAAATCATGATTTAAATCAAGTGATTTTTTTAAAAAAATCATTGATTTAAATCAAGTGTTTTTTTTTTAAATTATCAATATAAATCACAGATTATATGAGTACAATATAATATTTATAATAAAACAAAATTGTATTACTACATAATAGTAATTAAATACACGAAATGGTAAATAAACCATATCAATTTGCTCTTGTAAAGTAATATTCATTGTGGAAATGCAATAATTCAAAATATAAATGACAAGTTTTTGACGTTAGCGAAGTGAACAGTCAGTTTTTTCAATTTCCACGGCACTGTATTGCTTCAATAACGATTTGAAGAAAAATGTCGAATATCTCGAAAAGTATGAGTTTTGGGTATAGAACATACTTAACAAAATATGAAGTTCTTTTAAAGACGAATTCGATGATATAAAAAAATACAGGGATTTGCATTTGAAAAAATCGAGTTACGAGTTTTTGAAAATCATGGAAGTTGCCACCTATTTATAAACACCCCTGTATGTGTGATTCAAATTTTTTCATATCGAGCGAACAGAGAAATTTTTTCTGCATGTCCATACCAAATTACAACTCTGTACTTCAAAATAACTTCAGGAGAATTTTTTAAATAAAGACTTAAAACCTTGAATAATTTAGAAAATTATTTTTTTTTACAACGCCGTATAAAAACCTGTAGTATTTTATATTGATGCAAAGCTAAAATTAAGGCGGTCAAAAATATTAAATAAAAAATTGGGTGTTGTATTTTAAATATAAAAGTTGCTGTTAGTTCCAGAAAGGTGACTCACCCTGTATATTTGAAAATATTTTTATTGTGTTGTTTAGAAAAAACTGTATAAAATAACATTTGAATCAACTTCATATCTCAAGCCGTTTAGCCACAATCGACCGATGCCGCATTAATGACTCACCCTGTATATAATTAATTAAACCTCACCATTTAGCACTGATTTTTTCAAAATTCTTAATCATTATATTTAATTTTTCATTTTGACAAAAATTCACCACTGAATTAAATATATTGGTTATTAAATATATTAGCACAAAACAGAAACAGCATGTGAATATGTCACTAAATTCGATAATATGGTACATTTGATTTAAATCAAAAAAATCTGATTTAAATCAAAAAAATCTGATTTAAATCAAATAAATCGATTTTTTTGATTTTAAAAAAAAAATCATGATTTTTATCCACCCTGCTTGGTACACCTCTATTTGATGTTTTTAGATTAAACACATAGGACCAGGGCCGCTTGGAACACTCCAATATTGAGTTTTCGACAGATTTAATATAGTTTCTATAGTCTAGCTGAATTACAAATTTACTACGACCGGGTAAAAGAGCTAAAGCAGATAATCGGTTTTATTTCTGTAAAGCTTCCACTTTTTATGCCATTTATTCTTTTCTTTGATTATTTTCCTTGCTGTGTAATAATGCCAGAGTGGAATAAAAACAATATTTTGTATCCTAATCCGTATGAGCGGTAAATCTTAATGAAAGGAAGGTGCCTATCCGTTTATTAAATCATCGCCGTTCGTAAATGTGCTGAGCCATTGCGGCTCCCTACATTTCAGCTGTTTATCGAAACAGATCACCGAAGTTCGATATGTTTTTCGGCGCCTGATCTGGGTCCTTACAAGGACCAGATTGATTGATGCTATCTAGTCGGGAGATAATATATAACATGGCACGTTTGCTATTGAAGTGACTTTATGGCAGCATCAAATCGATGTATGTTATTAGAGAGTGTTACGAAAATTTATGTTAATTGTTACATTCAAAAGGAGGCAGTAGGTATATTAATTACTGGATTCTATTAATGGTTTCAACCTTTGTAATCACAGGATTAATTAACAAACAAATCACTTTTACAACCAAATGGTGTTAAAGTATAAAGATTGGTTAAAGAAGGTTTGTAAGGTATTTCGGTTTACATTCTAAAAGATGCAGGATCGAGGTGATGAATTTTCCAATGAAAACGTTGCTTCTAGTGTTTCTTATAGAGAATTCCTTCTTGAATTTCTCGAGAAAAAGTATAATTTGAGATTTTCAATGTTGTAAGAACATTTGACTGCGTTAAATATATTGGCTATTAAGCAGAACTTTGGATTTAAAATACGTTATCGACCAATTTGCATCAGTAAAGGCCAGTATAAAAAACAAATCAGTTATGATGCTACTTTTATTTTAATTTCTGGGTAGTAATGCAAATATCTAATAGAGGGTTTACTTAATATAAATTAAACAAAATTAGGAGCCCATTTTCTTTTTCATGGGTTGGTCCAAATTGGACGCACGCTACTGAATATCATGTTCCTGCATCTATGTAATAATTTCATCGCTTGTGTTTCTTTGGTTGCCTAGTATGTAATATTTGCAAAAGAGTATTTCGTACATTCTGTCGTGTTAAACTGTTAGTTATGTAATATTATAATATACAGGGTGGTCCACATAGAAGGGCCGATATTGGGATCTGGTAAACGGTAAGAGTTACAAAGAAGTTTAAATTAGACAAATCGTTCTCCTTTCTGATAACTATTCAGTGATGCTTTAATGTTTTAAAAATGTTCCATGGCACGCTAGATAATAAAAAAAAAAAATGGGAATTTTTTAAAATCGGTAATAGCTTGGTTATACTTAATGGTACAAAAATATTTATATATTATTTAAACTATATTGAAACAAATAACTATTTTCATTTTACAGTGCGCAAAAAAACCTATAGCTTTTTGCCCAAAAATATTTTTGTACCATCAAGTATAAACGAGTTATGGACGATTTAAAAAATGCCCATTTTGATTTTTGTTTATTATACAGGGTGAGTCATTAGTGGCGGATCGGTCGATTGTGGCTAAACGGTTTGAGATATAAAGTTGAATCAAACGCTAGTTCCTACAGTTTTTTCTTCCGAACACGATAAAAATATTTTGAAATATACAGGGTGAGTCACCTCTCTGGAACCAATAGCAACTTTTTTATTTCAAATACAACACCCCATTTTTTATTTAATATTCTTGACCGCCTTCATTTTAGCTTTACATCGATATAAAATAGTATAGGTTTTTATGCGGCCTTGTCACTAAAAAAATAATTTTCAAGGTTTTAAGTCTTTATTTAAAAAATTCTCCTGAAGTCATTTTTCGAAGCACAGAGTTGTAATTTGGTAAGGACATGCACAAAACATTGTTCTATTAGCTCAATACGAAAAAGTTTGAATCACGCATACAGGTTGTTCATAAATAGGTGGCAACTTTCCTGATTTTCAAAAGCTCGTAATTCAATTTTTTCAAATGCAAACCCCTGTATTTTCTTATATCATCGAATTCGTCTTTAAGAGAGCTTCATTTTTGGTTAAGTATGTCCTATACCCAAAACTCATACTTTTCGAGATTTTCGACATTTTTCTTCTAATCATTATTAAAGTAAATAGGATGCCGTGGAAAAAAAACTATAGCATTTCCACAATTAATTTCACTTCACAAAGGCAAATTTGACATGGTTTATTTACCGTTTCGTGTATTTAATTACTAATAGTAGGTAGATACTTAGTCTTGTGGACTCACTTATAAGCAATAAATAAATTGGCAACCTAATCAATTTTATTATTGTTATGAACTTTACTAGTGTTTCTAAACCTTAAAGGAAGCGCGAAGAAAAATAGAAAATGAAAGACAAATTATTTGTTGAAACCACAAAAAAAAACATTAAATAAATTCTGTAAATAAAATAATAGAACATAAAAAAAATCATTGCTATATGGAATTGAATAAACTAGTTAGCCTATAAGTGCATATTAATCAAAATGTGCGTAAATCCTTGCCGCCAGCAAAGGATTTCTTTCGCCTTCTCTCAAGCAATAAACCATATCAATTTGCTCTTGTAAAGTGAAATTAATTGTGGCAATTCTATAATTCAAGAAATAAATGACAAGTTTTTGGCGTTAGTGAAGTGAACAGTCAGCTTTTTTGATTTCCACGGCACCCTATTTGCTTTAATAACGATTAGAAAAAAACAAAGGTCGAATATCTCGAAAAGTATGAGTTTTGGGTATAGGACATACTTAACAAAAAATGAAGCTCTCTTAAAGACGAATTCGATGACATTTGAAAAAATTAAATTACGAGCTTTTGAAAATCAGGAAAGTTGCCACCTATTTATGAACACCCTGTATGCGTGATTCAAACTTTTTCGTATCGAGCTAATAGAACAATGTTTTCTGCATGTCCTTACCAAATTACAACTTTGTGCTTCAAAGAATGACTTCAGGAGAATTTTTTAAATAAAGACTTAAAACCTTGAAAAATTTTTAAAATTATTTTTTTTTAGTGACAAGACCGCATAAAAACCTGTACTATTTTATATCGATGTAAAGCTAAAATGAAGGCGGTCAAGAATATTAAATAAAAAATGGGGTGTTGTATTTGAAATAAAAAAGTTGCTATTGGTTCCAGAGAGGTGACTCACCCTGTATATTTCAAAATATTTTTATCGCGTTCGGAAGAAAAAACTGTATGGAATACCGTTTGAGTCAACTTTATATCTCAAACCGTTTAGCCACAATCGACCGATCCGCCACTAATGACTCACCCTGTATAGCGTGCCATGAAACTTTTTTGAAACATTAAAGCATCACTGAGTAGGTATCAGAAAGGGGAACAATTTGTCTAATTTAAACTTCTTTGTAGCTCATACCGTTAACAAGATTCCTTCAATGTGGACCAGCCTGTATATAAGTTTATCATCTTGTGTAAAAATTTTCAATTCAACAAAATAAAACAAAAAAATTATTGTGAAAACATTATTTAACCATATTCTTAAGTGTGAGGCTTAACACGGGAATGGATGGATCTTTCATCTTTGCATTCCTAAAAATTTCTAAAACAATAATATACAACAGAAAAATAATTTGACATATACTCGAAAAAATCTACATACAAAGAGTTTTTATCAACATTGCCAGGAAAAACAAACTGTCTAAAATGTACCAAAACATTAAAAATATCGTGTTTTCAATAATTTTGTAATAATAATAACGATTTTATGACAATGATTTCTATGGTTAAAAATGTGCTTAAAAAAAAAAACTTTAAGCTGTTTGCTATAAATTACTGTGTACAAATTTAAAATTAAACTCATAAAATGCAATAATCAATGCTATATGAATTATTAAAATGCGTTTATCTATGAAAACAACAAAACTACATGTTTTTATATGCAACGGCTAAACGGCTAGCAGCAAAATATTTTTTTTTACATCTATTACGGTTACAACACTTTATGTAATTTATGGTTGCGTTTAAAACTACATTTTGTAACCATTTTTTATGTTTATAAGTCGGTGTTGTCGACATGCTACGAATACGAACGGCTAATGTGGCAAAATGTACGTAAAAAATTAAATTGGTAAACCGGTAATGAAACATATGTAACAAAAAAATTAAAAAGACACAAGTCAGTGACAGCTGATTGTAGCAAGTTGTAGTCATGACGTAGACGGCAGCTGGTAGCTAGTGAACGAAGGGTTGGAAACATCGAGTTCGATAACCAGACCCTAAAAGGACCAAACCTGAGGCGCACGGTAAAGGTTGCAAGTGAATTCCACCAACGTAAACAATATTTGACAATAATGACAATGTGCAGCAACAAGTTGAGTTGGGCAAATAAAAGCAATTTCGCAAATATGGAAGAATCTGATGACAATTGCGATTGTGTTATACACTGCTCAAAACAAAAAAAGTTTGCCATATAAATCTAATTTACACTGCTCCAAACAATTACGGGATATCTAAAAGTTTGCAATAAACACCTAATATACTCTGCTCAAAACAATTAAGGGATACCTAAAAGTTTGCAATAAACATCTAATATACACTGCTCAAAACAATTAAGGGATACCTAAAAGTTTGCAATAAACATCTAATATACACTGCTCAAAACATTCAAGGGATATCTACAAGTTTGCAGTAAACATCTAATATACACTGCTCAAAACAATTAAGGGATATCTACAAGTTTGCAATAAACATCTTATATACACTGCTCAAAACAATTAAGGGTTATCTAAACGTTTGCAATAAAGATCTAATTTACACTGCTCAAAACAATTACGGGATATCTAAATGTTTAAAATAACATCTTATATACACTGCTCAAAACGATTAAGGGTTATCTAAAAGTTTGCAATAAACATCTAATATACACTGCTCAAAACAATCAAGGGATACCTAAAAGTTTGCAATAAACATCTAATATACACTGCTCAAAACAATTAAGGGATATCTAAAAGTTTGCAATAAACATCTAATATACATTGCTCAAAACAATTAAGAGATATCTAAAAGTTTGTAATTACATCTATTTATACACTGCTCAAAACAATTAAGGGTTGTCTAAAAGTTTGCAATAAAGATCTAATATACACTGCTCAAAACAATTACGAGATATATAAAAGTTTGAAATAACACCTAATATACACTGCTCAAAATAACTAAGGGATATCTAAAAGTTTGCAATAACATCTAATATACACTGCTCAAAACAGTTAAGGGTTATCTAAGAGTTTGCAATTAACATCTAATTTGCACTGCTCAAAACAATTATTAAGAGATATCTAAAAAAAAAATAGGAGTATATCATTTAAAAGATAACCTGTTTGTCAGTAGCTTAAATTGTGCCAATAAGAAAATCGAAAGTTGGTTGTTGAATCTTTGTGACTAAGTATGCTCTAAAAACTATTGATATCTCCGGTATATTTGACATAGTTATATAATATATAACATTATTACTCTATTGCACAAAAATTTTTAAAACTAAATGTTTATTAGTTAAATAGGCATTTTTCAAATAAAAAAATCAAAATACTCTGTTACATGTTCCTACTTTTTAATTTATCTATTTCTCTATCTTTTGTAAAGCAATGTCCCTACAGTGGGCCGAATCATAAGGTACATCCTGTAAAATCTCACAATTATATAAAAGTATTTTTTATCATTAGTTATATAGTCCTGAAAGTCGTGGAATTTTTTAAAACTCAAGATTGAGTTTTAAATAAATATGCAGCTACTTTTTAATGTCATTTTTTTCCAAATCGGTGCCATAATTACGATAAAGTTGAGCAATTTCGAAGTAATAGTCCTTCTGAAAAGTATAAACTTTGTAGACTAAGCAGTTTAGTGTCTTAGGATTTGCTTAACCCATAAAAACCAAAAATTTAAAACAAAATTGTACGTGTCAGGAATTTGCATCTTAATTAAAATTGGCAGTTTTCGGACAAATAAAACGTTTATTGATACAGTATATGTATACGGTTGTAATTAAAAAAAATTGATTAAACTTTGCAATAATCGTCTGCTCTTTCAAATACTCGAAAATTAAAAATATCCACTTTGGTTTTCCACTTAACGCTATTTGACTAGAAACGGTTGCTACTTATACAAATACCAAATATAACTCAGATCAGTTTATAGAAGGTCAGGTTAAAGGTTGATTTAAGCGTTTTTCTACTACTACTAATGTAAATGACTCTTACCGTTCAGCTTGCATGCATAGTAAGTGAGATAACGCACAGTAACCTAAACGCACACTTGTCTAGAAACGTCAATGTAGGCTTACGTCAAAATTGACAAGACAACGTCTATATTAGCCAAAAGCCGTTAAAATCGTAGGTATAATGTGATCGTAGAAAAAGTAAGCGACATAACACGAGTTATAAAGCAATTACGCACTCGTGGAAACACGCACGGAGCCGCGTAGCGTGCGTTATATGTTTCTTACAACTCTTGTTATGTAATACACTATTTTTAAATAAATAATGAAAATAAACCAATAGATTAGCTTTCAATAAAAAAACAAACTCAAGCTGAACTTTAACCTGACCCTCTAATACTTAAAAGAAAACTTTAACCAACCTCAAATAACGAATTATTAAATGAAACACTATTAGCCGAACTACGGTTTCGTTAAATACTAGAAGTATTTGGGTGAGAAAATAGCGTTTATATGATAAATATAAGTGTTAGATAGAAAGCCCTTTATCCAGGCATATAATAATTGCCCGGACAAAAGCTATTTGCTTGAAATAACTATTTGCATCAATAAAGTAAAAACAGAGCGCTTCGTAACCCGACGATTTTCATTTTACGACTAGTCTAGAATTTTCTATGTGGTAATTACTGTATTGTGCGACAAAAATAACTTCGCCAATCGACTAAACGTTACAACGGATGTTTTAGTGTACTTTCTTGTTACACTTTTCTGGTCTCACCTGGGCATGATGGCAACCTTGGTGGAAACATAAGGTAATATACTCCCTAATTCTCTCGACTGTCCAAACTACGCTCTGGCGCGCAACCGACATGTGTTGCTAATATTTAAAAATAAGCGCAGTGACCCGCGATTGCTCCCAAATTAAAAATTAATTTGATACGTAACAGGAATTTCGGTACACTTTAGCCCAAATCGTTGAATTCTAAAGTACCTATGGCCTCGCTGTTCGTCATAATTCGTTATTGCTACGCCTAATGCGTAGATATACCTGTATTGTAAGAACCCCGACCTTTTCGTACAAATAAATTTACGTTAAAACGGTTATTTCAACAATCGGAAGGAAATCGCCAGCCTCCTATAGAAAGATACCCAACTGTGTCCTTGAAGATTGTTCAGATGTTCTTTTGTTCTGCTTACATAGCTCCACACAGTCTCGAATAACCATTTCGCCTGTTTCAACGTGAATTCGAAATGTTATATAAGCTCATTTGCGTTTTATATATTTTGATATAGCGAGTTTGCAAACGCGACCTATATTTCCATATAAATTCATTCGTTTTGTACGTTTTTGCTTTTTCGATCTGGTTGTAAAATGCGTAACACAAACTTTAACTGTTCCCAGCAGCTGTTTGTCGAAAAAAAGTAAACAAAATCGAGGAAGACTTTTTAAATGATCGATATTTAGGTAAGCTTTTCGGAAGGAGAGCGTATGAAGTCAACGCCACCTTGGATTTCATAATTGATGGCGGAGGAGCCAGGTGGACACCGTGTGTATTTGCCTCATACGAGCTTGCAGCTGTCGCGGGCACATGCCGAAATCTCAAGGTGCAACAACTTCTTAAGAAACACTCCGCTCTTTCTTCTTTTTTAAATGCCTAAGGGCTCTATAGCCGTCTCTCACTTTTTATTGAGTTAACTTAGGTTAGTGGATTTTAACTATCTTGATGTGATATAATTTCTTGTAAATCAAAACTATTAAAATATTTTTTTAAAGTATTTTTAGAAATAAAAACTATGTTTAAAGCCTTTGGTCAACGTTTTATGTATTTTTGGTGTAGGCGCTTAGAAGGCTCAGATAAAGAAATTCAGCCCTTTTGACAATAAATTTTTGGATTTTCATCTTGCACTTTATCCCACAGATTTATGACTGTCTTTGACATGTCAATAATTATAATTACATCTAAGTTTGTTTGTTAATAATTTTATTGATTTGCGTATTTTAGAGTTTCCTATGTTATAAAACATTTAAAATTTTTAAATTTTTAAAAATATGTCACAATTAAAGATTGTGCTATAATTTTGTTATCTTTAAAACGCTTTAGAAATGTTTATTGTTCCAAAAATTTTGCTATTTTTATTCTAACTAGGGTAGGTCACGATATGTTGTCGCTAGGGTCTGATTAAGGCTGTGTTTATTGCATCAAGAACATCAAAACTAAATGTTTTGCAGAGTTATACGTGGCCATTTCCTTCGGAAAAATAGGGAAAAAACTGAAAAGCCGAATAATAAAAGTAATTTTTGCGATCGCGTTGGCCATGAAACCGTCAGAGATAGAACTGAAATTCTTCTATTTACCAATTTGCGCAGTCTTTGCAAGTAAACTGGTGCTGTTTTTGAAAAAATCTTAAACGGTTCCGTAGAAAAATGTCAAAACGAAACCCGTGCAAAAGCTCTATGATTTGAGAAGTTGTATAACTACATCTATGGGACTTGTATATGCGTTTATCATAGGGGAAACCGCTTTTACAAGGGTCTGGTTTTTCGCGTTTTTCTCCGGTACCGTTTAAGATTGTTTTTAAAATTTTTCACCATTTTACTTGCGAAAGATGCGCGCATTGGTAAATAGAAGACATTCGATTTTATCTCTAACGATTTCATGGCCAAGGCGATCGCAAAAATGACCTTTTTATACCAATTTTTCAGTTTTTCCCCTATTTTTCCGAAGGAATTGGCCAGTGGCACGTATAACTCTGCAAAACATTTAGTTTTGATGTTCTGGATGCAATAAACACAGCCTTAATCAGATTCTAGCGACAACATATCGTGACCTCTCCCTTGTAAGCAACAACATACGAAACGAATAAAAATATTTTATTTGTTTACATATTTTGAATATATAATAGTCAAGTGTTTTTTATATAAAATGTAGTTATTTATAAAAACATTTATAAGGGAGTTATTTCGCTATAAATTTGATTGTCGTCATATGACGACGCTAGGAGAATGCATGTACTAACATACCCTATTTGTCCTTAGATTTTTGAGTGTAGCCGAAATGATGGACTTGTTAGAAAATGATGATAGTGACCAAGATATTTTTATTGAACCACCTGCAGTTAATGAGCTAACAGACGAAGATTCAGATGAAGAAGAAGGGACGAATATAAACTGTTTATCCAGAAATCAACTAATGGCACCGGCAGAGAAAAAACAGACCAGAAAAGAAGTTTCAACTATTTTAAACCTAAACAAAATACCAAAAATCACCAAAAAATCAAAAAAAGATCAAATTATATGGAGCAGTGGCGGTAAAACTATACATATACAACCTAGTCAATTCCATCTTATGGCAGAAGAAAATATTGATGAAGTCACTGCTGTTCAATATTTTGAACGGTTTTTTGATGATACTTTAATCGAATTAATTATTACTGCCAGTTCCGAATATTGCTTATCAAAAAACTGGCCAGATATTAAATTAACCAAAGAGGAACTGCGAGTATTTTTTGCCATTTTAATTGTTTCTGGGTACAATCCATTGCCAGGAAAAGCAATGTATTGGAGTACATGTAGTGATTTGCGCAACATTGCGATATATGAATCTATGCGGAGGGATAGATTTGATAATATCATGAAATCACTTCATTTTAAATCAAATTTAAACTTAGACAAGCTCGATAAGTTTTCCAAATTACGACCATTAATTTCATATATTCAAAAAAAATGTATGGAAAATTATACACCCACCTCAGCAATATCGCATGATGAGGCAATGGTGGAATACTTCGGTAGGCACGGATGTAAGCAAGCGATTAGAAATAAACCAATACGATTTGGATACAAGGTTTGGTGTCAAAATTCACCATCTGGTTATCTAATCGCTTTTGATCCTTACCAAGGAAAAACTTATCGAGGAAATGAAATAATGGAGAGTAAATTTGGTAAATGTTCATCTACAGTGCTTTACTTGCTAGACCAATATCCTATATATACCTTGCTTTCAACCTTATCATAGTTTATAAGTTTATAGTTTATATGTCTCAAATTTAATTTACATTGTAATATACTTTCACAAATAAATCTGAAATTATAAAACATACCAAGATTATTATTATTTGTACTCATATTCCCCTAGCGTCGTCATATAAGGACAGCTCCTAAGTCAGGACCTGCGTCCTGTAATTTAATAAAAAGTGATTTTTCATGTATCTATGGCCATTTTTAAACAACTGATTGAATTTCAAAACATTTTGATAAATATTTCTTAATTCCGGAGAATAGGGGTTAAGACAAAGAGAGCGCTATATTTTCATCCAGCTTTGATGGCTACGCTTGCCAATCTTGTAAATACATAGATAATTACTAATATTGTATCTCTCTCCTCCACAGACCACCGCAACGAAAGAATAATATAGGAGTAGTACTTTTATTGTCTGTATTAACTGCGGCAATAAAATAAAAAATAAAAGTACGCTTATAAAATTTAGTAGGCCACACTGACCGCAAATGAAAAGGACTGTTATTTTATGCAACAATGACCAAAGGTATAATACATTTTTTTAAATGTTTGCCAATACCTGGTTATGTACACTTACACGGAACTGCATTCGACAGCCACATCGAATGTACTTTATTTGAAATTCGTTAAGTTTAAATATACGTGACCGTATCCCATCTGCCAAAGTTTATAGTGCTGGCTTCGAACGTAAAAAATACCGTTGTAAAAATTAAATTGTGGGTTGTCTGACTGTTTAACCACCATATGGAATATGTTTTGTTGTATTTAGGTCATTTGGGGTCTCGAAGTGCAACGGACATAACCTCCAGCGGGGTGTATAGTTAGTTCCACTGCGTAGAATCCGCGACTCGTAGTTATTTTGTTGTTTTTTTCCCATAAAACATTAGGTCGAATGTCAACGTCAAAATACACACCCCATTTTCGTCGCAATTCTATCCGAAACTAATTCTCGGTGGCTCCTAAATCTTAAAAAGTGGTCGTAAATCATAAATATTTTTTTCGCACAAGGTTAATTCGTAGACTTCTGTTTCAAATTGCCATTTGTCAAAACAGTGATAGTAACCTTGCAAACGCAAAATGTTCGCAAAGTTTGTATTAAATTATAGTAGTTGCTTCAATTTTTACGACTTATTATATAAATAAATTTAAATTCATAGGGAATCTCGGTAACTATAAGAGGTATCGAAAAACAGACCCCGCTTCCTCGATTATTTTTTTTTTCGAAAAAAAGTTAATGGTGAAAACTAAAATTGGTTATCGTCTTTTGTTTTCGAGTTATCACCGATAACTCGATTTTTCGACTTTTCGTTTCATGACTGTATCTCGCTTGTTTATGAAAATAAAGAAAAATAATTTTGGCGTTTTTCTTTTTTGATAAGAATGCGATGGCGTAGACAATTTTTCAAAAAAAAAAGTCGAAATTCGAGTTGTGACATAAAGTTGTATTTTTTTAAATAGAACCCATAGTTGGCTGTGGCATCACCAGAAAGAGGATTTTTTCCCCATTCCAATAATATACAGGGTGTGTATAAATTGGCGGAAGCGCTACACGTGATGTTCTTCGTAAAATTCCAAGTCGAAAATCTTGATACAAAAATGTGGTACCATGCTTCCTATGGCCTCAGGAACCATTTAAAGAAAGAAAAAAATTGGCAACATTGCATACATTGATTTGCGTTTGGACGTTTTTTTATCAGCAATTTTTACTTAGGTATTTACAATTTTTGTTCGAATTAAAAGCCTTCAGTTCGTAAACATAGCTGCAAACTTTTGGGTATCGTAAAACACAAACTAGAAATAATTACGAGAAAAACAGAGATGACAGCTAATGACAATGTTGCCATTTGTATTATTTTCATTCAAATCAGTGATTTACATATTTTCAACACCAATTTTTGAAAGGAAGAACACAATATCTAGAAAAAAATACTATTCGAAATTTATTTTTATTCCAAATGCAGCTTTTTCATTTGCAAGTATTAAATAATAACGCTTATTAAAGAACTAAATGTCAAAACTTTGAGGACCTCTTGCAGACACATGGTACAACATTTTCGTATTAAGATTTTCGACTTAGAATTTTACGAAGAACATCGCCACGTGTAGCGCTTTCGCCAATTTTTACACACCCTGTATATCATGTGGGGTCGATTTATTCATTTTCCTTACATTATAGCAAAAATTAGGTAATTTTTCATATTTAATTTTTTTCTGGTAGTAGGCTTATGTCATTAAGACTATATCTGGTAAAACAAATTGTCATTCTGTTGTTTTAACGATAATTTGACAGAAACGATCACGTTTAATAGTCGATAAACCAACTTACAGTAGTACAAGGAAATCTATATTTTCTTGTTTTTGTAAATGTTTCTGTTTCCATGGCACACTAACATGAGCAACCAAAGGTTTTTTTTTACACCTATACAGAAAGGAGCATGTGCCTCTGAAAGGTAAAAAACAATTTTTGTTGTGAAAACATGGCCTTTTATTTGTTTTGTAATAAATAAATATGTTTGCCTTATCTTTCATAAATAAGGAGTTCACAAACATCTGATGTTTGTAACTCTTATTTACTAAATTCTAAATTCTTATAAAACTCTCAATTTTTTTTTCAATGCATCAGTTCTTACTTACAGTTCAGGAATGTGGGCACCAACACGCCAGCAAAAATCGAAAAATAGAGACTCAGGAGATGTTTTAATGGGGAGATGTTAGCTAAATAATAAGTTTAGCAATGATAAAATTAGACCCAAAAAAAAACTAGGATATAAAGAAAAAGATGGATTCAAACCAGAAAATATAACTGGGACCAATGGCAATGCTGTCGAGAGAAGTAGCCGGGCCTAAGAGAAAAAAATTACATGGGCACCAGATAAACAAATTATTTGAGAAAAGTGCGTAAAAAACAAATTGTGAGATGGCTTTTCGGTTTCTGTGAATCCCAAGCCTGGGAAATTTTACCACATCGTATTCCCTCTCCTTCGTCGGCCCTGACTGGTAACAAAAAAATTGTCTATCAAATGAGTATAATATAGGGGTACCTTGCCATTTAAAAAAACTCAATTGTTTTTCATTGCGCTTCTGTTTTTTGAAAAATAAGTATTTAAATTTGGTCTCATGGTGGAAAACTAAGTAGGTACGAAACAACTTTTATTCAAAACATTTTTCCCTAAAGTGGATATTTACTGAGATATATAGCATATTCCATTCCTTTTGGACACACTTTATATATTTTTGTCTGTGCTTTATTGTTCACGTGGTTGTCATTTGTTTTAGCGTTGTGCGTTTTTGATTTGTATTGTGTGTTTACTTGTGATTTTCTATATACTGCTTTCTTGTAAGTAGGGCTTGGTCCCTTGTTAGAAATAAATAAATAAATAAAGATAAATCAGGTGACAAAACAAAAATATTGAACAGATTAAATTCGTGAAAGAGTATTTCTCGTACTGATTTAAAAAAATCAGTGATGTATTAAAACTTTGTTCGCATGGATCCACAGGGAACTGAACAACATTCGAAGAGAATTTGTAAAAAAAAAGGTATAATATACATATCTGCATTCAAACAAACGTATTTTTCTCACAGGCCTAACTAATCAAAAACCAATAATTATTTAGGTTTATAATCAAGATTTCAAGATGATACCATTCTTAAAGTACATCAGCCTTCACAGTATTGTGTCCTGAATGCGTGATAAATATTGTAGCGCCTTATAAATTATAAGATGTGCTTACATTTCGAATATTATGCAAAATTTCGCTCGTGTCTTCCATTTATTATACGCAGTTTGTGAAGTGAATGGCGCGCACGTACAAAGAATTGCTTTTGGTGAAGCAATCTTCGTCATAACACAAGCGCAACAATGTGAAATTGTTAAATGTGTCACATTTTATAAGCCTGCAATCAGTTTTAAAGCTACACTTAAATATTTATTAGTTTTTTAAGTAAGTGTACTAAAACGAACAAGTTATTTAGTCTTGAATGTTAAAGATGTATTATCATTAATTGGTATTTAAATGAATCTGTCTGAATTGTAGTGGCTATTACATTTGTTGGTGGATGTCTGCACCAACTTGGGCAACAGCTATAAAAAATGGCAGGTGTCAGCGGTCAGCAGACTCACCTGGCGTTTCTTAACAGACCGCAGCTTGCCCCAGAAATCAGTCAAAGGTGAGACCATTAAAAAATAAATAAACTGTAAGAGCCATATAAATCCACAGTACCTGAAATAAGCCAAACTATTGCTACTGCACAGATAATTTGTGAGTACAATTTTGTTTCGGTAAGTCTAATGCGCCGTACAGCTTATTAAACACCAGTTCAAACAGGTCAGTGTTCACTGTCCATGCGATTATGTGGTAGATATGCAAATATATTCCCATTAAAATTCTAAAAAATTTGCGACATTTTCCCTTGTTCTCATTAAAACGTTTTTTCGCCTTGCGACCTTGTCCTTGAACTGTTATACCGAATTTTCAAACAGAAATTGCAGGTGTACCCATCATCTAACAACACAAACTATGTACTTCCGGTTCGTGAATTACATCCACTTCAAGAGGTTACTGATGTCAAGGTCAATGTACATGCTGTTAATGATCTTCGGCTAATATTTGCATATTCTCGTTAACAATTCACTGCCACGATATTGTGGGTGTAAATAATTCTAGCATAATAAGTTAATCAGTTTGGCTTCGTACTTTAATTTCCCACTTTGCGCATAAAAGTTGTAAGCTGTACGGAAAAGTTTTGTATTTTACATCTTTCGCCGCTAAAGCTGCAAAGATAGTCTTTTTTGTACAGAGGTCAACCGTGAGAAAGTTTATTGGAAGTCGCAGTGTGCTTATTCTATAAAGTAATTTACAAAAACAATCATTTAAATAAAAGTTTAACTACCTATATAGGTAGGTATACAGGGTGTCCCAAATTCGAGTAAATGCAAGGGGATCTCTCTTATCGTAAGAGCTACGAGGTAGGTTAAATAGTGCAAAGTTGCGAAATTAGATGCTCATCAAATATCTGCAAAGAAAATTTTCATAGCTGTCTTAGTTCAAAAGTTATTCAAGAAAAACGAAAAAATTGATTTTCGTTTTTTGCCTTATTTCCTAAATTTTTTAAGATATCGACAATCTGGAAGCACTTCTCCATGGCAACTTCTTACGCTTTATATTTTGAGATAACATAGAATTTCCAACAACGTTTCGTCTCTCCAGAAACATCATCAACTTCATTTTTTTAAATACGGCGAACATTTTTTAATCTCATAGTCGGATAGCATTTTGTCTTCTGATTTCAATGATATATGACACTTAATATTTAAAATGATACTACTATTTTACTACAAAAGTTTGAGAAAATGTATATGAATATATAAGCTATGAACCATGTTAAATGGTCAAGTTGGCTTTGGAATAGTGAAATGTGTTTTCTTCTCCTCTTTCTAATGATATATCACTTGAATCATCAACCCGAATAATCAAGAAAAATCGCACATTATCAATATAATTCTAAGTTAGCTATGAAAATAATATCGGTAAAATATGTTTTATTTTTATTTTCTGGGTTATTTATTTAAATATGTAGATATGACAAGTGATATATCATTAGAAAGAGGAGAAAAGAAGCACATTTTACTATTCCAAAACCAACTTGACGGTCCATAAGAAAAAATAAAGTGTGGGATAATATCTCAAAAATAATAAGTGATAAAAAAAACTAAGATAATAGTTACATTGTACATAAAAACGTACTAGAAATTAAAAACTCTGGATTTACAGGACGGTTTTTATTGATTTTGGTTAAAAATCCGACGTTTCGCACTTAATGTTTTTAAGGCTTCTTCAAGGGCTGAAAACAAATGTGATTACAAATTTCATTACATCGTTAAAAAATCCACTCCATACTTTACAAAATAAAAACAATCATTTAATAAAACAGCTTTTCCAAAAAAATCATATTAATGAACAACAAACAAAACAATTAAAAACTTATAATAGCAATTTACCAAAAATGTATGCCCTTATCAAATTACACAAGACAAACAAACCCTTAAGGCCCATAATTAGTTGCGTCAACTCACCCACATACAAAATTTCAAAATTCTTAGTTCAAATACTTAAAAACATCATACATACTAATGAATATTATGTAAAGAATTCCTTTGAATTTGTTAAGTTCATAAAAACAATAACCTTACCTCCTGGATACATTTTAGTCAGTTTTGATGTTATTAATTTATTTACCAACATTCCCACAGATTTAGCTATTAGTATAATTCTAAAAAAATGGGACACTATTTCAAGTTATACAAAAATAGAAAAAAATTTGTTCTTTGAAATTATAAATTTTATATTCAGTTCTTGTTATTTCACAGTTAATAATACAATTTATAAACAAACTTATGGACTCCCTATGGGACAACCAATATCGCCTATAATAGCGGAAATTTTATTAGATGACCTTTTGGAAACAGTAGTACCGAACATACCTTTTAACATCCCTTTCATTAAAAAATATGTAGACGACTTGATTCTAGCGTTACCGGAAAATGAAATTCAAAACACATTAAACAACTTTAATAGTTTCCATCCCAAATTACAATTTACTTATGAAAAAGAAACAAACAATTCAATTATTTATTTAGAAGTGACATTACACAGAGACAAAAATAATAGAACAATTTACACCAATTGGTATAAAAAAAGTAGTAAATCTACCAGATTGTTGAATTTTCACTCCCACCATCCCATCCACCAAAAATTAAATATTATTAAAAATATAAGAAGAAGAATCGAAACATTATCGGATGATAGATTTCATGCCATAAATTTTAACAAGGCAAAAACATTTTTAATACAAAATAATTACCCCCTAAAGATCATTAACAAATACCTAATAAATAATAATAATAATAACATAACAACAACAAACATTTCAAAATCATTAAATCCTGTAAAATTCTACAAAATTCCATATGTAAAAATTCTTTCAGAAAATTTATCATCCATTTTAAAACACCATAATATTCAATTAGTGTATAAAAATCAATTTACCCTACAATCAGTGTATACAAAATTAAAAGATCCTACAAATAAAATTTCAAAAAACAATTTAATATATAGCTGCTCCTGCGATCAATGCAATACCATATACATAGGACAGACCAAACAAACATTACGAAATAGAATGTATGGTCACAAAAGCGATGTTAAAAAATTGAAAGACAATTTAAATTTGAATAATAATAACAAAAATATTCCAACAACCACTAGCTTAACAGAACACATGTTAAAATACCAATCACAATTTCAATTTAAATGACGTTAAGATTGTTTCACCACGAAGAAAATTTGTTTAAAAGACTTATAGCTGAAAGTATTTATATTAATGTAAACAAAAATGCATGTAATGACAGATCTGACATTGATAACATATGTCAAAAGACTTACAAATTACTTTTTGATATCTGTAACCAAAACAGTTTAATAATTAAATAATACATTCCTTTAATAACCTTACTCCAAATAATCTTAATTTCAAAAGTAGTTTTCAATAAAATTTGAAGTTGTGTTAAACCAACTTAGGACATCTACTAATTAATTAAAAAATTATTGGTCCACATAGTTCAGTTTCCCCCCTTTCTGTAAAACTGTTATAAAATGTTACTGGTGTTGAACCTGACTATTGTACGTAAAATTTTTAAAGTGTTTGCTTTTGTGTCTGTCTTTTTTAAAATTTTATGTTATCCGTTTTAATTTACATTTTTACACATAAAATCCTTTAATGAAAAGACTGTTTACATTTTACAATAAATTAGTGCGACTGTATCACTGTTATTTTTGACTTTCGAATTGTTCTACACATTCAAAAAACAAATGGTTATGTGCACCATGTTAGCCTTGTCAATTTTCAATGAATATTGTTAAAATTGTAAGTATTTTTATTGTATAATTGTTTCAATCTAATTTGTAACTTGTATCTAGTATTTAAAATTTATGTTATTTATATTTAATCGTTTCAAGTCATGTTAAGAATAGTTTTATAAATGAAATTTGTAATCACATTTGTTTTCAGCCCTTGAAGAAGCCTTAAAAACATTAAGTGCGAAACGTCGGATTTTTAACCAAAATCAATAAAAACCGTCCTGTAAATCCAGAGTTTTTAATTTCTAAACCTTAAAACAACGGACGTTCAACAATTTATAATAAAAACGTACCTTCAAAAGGTACAAATAAAATTGAATTAATGATTAGAACAAAAAAATTATGAAAGAAAAAAGAAATTCGACATTTTTATATTTTTTTGCTATAACATTTGAAGCACGGCTCAGTGACGTAGCTAGAATTTTTATTTAGAGAGGGTCCAAACATTTTTTTAAGGTGTATGTCTATGTAGGTATACAATAATCGTGGAAAAACTTCATGATTTCAAATATACACAATCATTTTGAATGACAATCGATTTCGGAGGGGTCCGGACCCTCTGGATCTCCACCCCCCTTGGCTACGTCACTGAGCACGAGGAAGTTTGTACTTTTAAAAATTGATTGTGGCTTTTCTCATACTGAGAAATAATTCATCTAATTTAAAGAAACCTGTATCTCCTATAATAAGCGAGATCCCCATGCTGGAAATGTAATCTGGGACACCCTGTATAATAGGGTGGATCGCTCTTATATGGAAGAATTTTTTTTTTCGAATTTCGATTTCGGGGGGTGCGCGATAGATGCTCTGGTATCTTTTGATTAATCATGCAAAATATTTTAAAAATATAATAATTGGAAGTACTGCCCCAAAGTCGTCAAAGTTTTCGAGAATTTAAAAAAAGTTACTTTAAATTAAAATGTCTTTGTTCCATTTTTAACAACAAATTTCACGACTTTTTGGAACATTATCACAGTTTATGCTCTTAATTATTAAAATAACAATGTAACACACCGTTTTTCTTAGTTTCCCAGGTAATTTTATTGTCACGTGCGCGTGGTGTGCGCGGGTAGTGCAGCGGATATGTCATTTAGCATCCCTTCGCTTTATAGTTTCAATTTTTTTTTCAGGAAGAGATCACGTTTTTTTCTGATATCGAATATTTGAGATTTGATAGTGTGAATTTTTTGTAATAAAAGTACAAACGTTTACGTAGCAGTGATACAAACTGTCCTATATTTGGTGTTGGCAAAGAATTCCCGAATAGTTTGTTACCGACGCATGAAGGCATTGGAGGCATGATAAAATATTTTATTTACGTCTTGCAAACCTTAGAAAACGATTCCAGGATTTGGTAAGAGACACTAGTAAAATAGTTACTACTGACATAGAACAAATCTGGAGAAGAGCGTCCTTACCTACAGTAGAGCATCGAACAATCTTAGCGAGAATAAAAACATATCACGACAAATACCGTGCAATCCTAAAGCCCTATCAATGTAGAAAAAATAGTGACAACTACAGAAACAAATTGAAGAAGTTCAAAATGGACGCCAGGACTGTTTGACATTGCCACTTGCAAATGTAGTTCGTTCGAGACTAGTTCTTGTGACAAATCGCGGAAGATACTCATTAAAGAAGGAGAATTCTTGTTAGACCAGCGACGTCAAAGAAAAATGATGATGTGTTCCTTAGATAGAGAGATTACAAGGAAAAACGAAACCAATATTTTCAAAAAATTGCAACGAAACTTTTATGAAGAAGCTTCCCAAACTTCAAAGTCCCAAAGATCCACGTCTCAAACTAAGGGTTCAAATTCTAAGCCCTTAAAAGCAAATGCTGATATGCAGGAAAAGCAATGAGGACTATTGCAGAAAAGTTGTGTTCGAAGAGCACATTAGTTTATTGAAAAAACTTGGCTCACAATACATTGACCATATTTCTATGAAATCTAGTAACGCAAAAACAATTTCCAATTGACTGTTCGCATCATTTCCGAAGCCATCGCAAATCTGGACAAAGTCGAAACTGATATTTTACCTAAATTTTGTTTGATGCCTTGCCACACACAAACCACTGAAAGATGTGTCAAATTGGTGACGGATCAGAAATAAATTAGAATCTTATCGTATCATACCAAGAAAGACTACAAAACCAAGTTATTAGCTTAATTTTGGAGTGATCTTAATTTTTTTTAAAACTGTTTTTGTGTGATTTTACATTCTGTTCTATTTTCTTATTCTTTTAATTGTCCAAAAAAGTTATACAAATTTTGTAGCCTAACCTTGAATACTTTTATTGGGCATAAACTATAACCTACATTCAGCATTTTTTTTTCAAAATTCAGCAGGCTTGGGGCAGTAGTTTCACTAATAATATCAAAATATTGTCTTCATGACTTCTGATTGTATTCCTCTAGAGCATCTTTTCCGCACCCCGCCAGAAAAAAATTATAAAAAAATAAAATTCGATCCACCCTACTGTATAATGCTACAAACAACTATGGTTGACATTTATATAAATATAGGTTACATTCTTACTCTCTTATAATTAAAAATATATTTGTGTTTAACATTCTATTAATTATCAGTTTTTCGCAATTTTGTTAAAAAGTTGGTAACACAGGTTAACGTTTTAAAGCCTATTCATTTTATTTGGTAATTCTACCCACTGTGCTTGTATAATCGATTCTCTAAATAAACATTATAAAAACAAAGTTACCGGCGTAACGCGGTAGATAATTGTCACTTTCTGTATTTACTTTGTTTTTCTCTGTTTAATGTCATTTGTTTTCGTGAATAAATTTGGCCATCGCAAAACACTAAAACAAAGATCAAATGCGAATTTCTTTTCAGGGTAATTCGATATGATTTAGAAAATTTTAATTCAAAGAGCAAACGCCATTTTCTGTAAGTTAAAATGAAATTACAGTTATCAAAGCACATTGAATATGAAACGTAGTTATGACATTTATTCAGGGAAACAAACATCTGGGAGAATCTATCTAAAATATTATAATAATAATTCAGTAAAATGACACTCAGACGTGGAAGGCTTGGGTAAGATTAAACCAGAATTGAAAGGGATATTGCTTTTCTTTTGTTTAATACAGGTGTTGGTTTAATATGTTAAAAAAATTCGCTTCGTCGTATTATCTTTCTGAATATTTATAATAAATCTCTTTTAATATTTTTAAAATATTTGTTTTAGGACATAAATGCCATGTCAAAATGCCTTTAATGATTCTACTAATTTTTTATGCAATTTTCCACATCCTGTTAAATTTATCTAGCACAAACACATTTCTTGGTTTCTTTATCGTTAAATAGGTGCAGGAGACTTTATATGATATATTAATCACAAATCGAATGCCCAGAAATTTTTTAAAACGAAATTTCACGAAAATTTTTTTTCGATAAAAATACAAAAGGGATTATCAAAAAAGTCTTAGCAAAGATTGGAATTTTAATCAAGTTATTCTTTTGTTTTGGTTTTGTTGTCTTTATAATGTAAACTAGCTGTGATTCATTTAAACAATAGCACCTTAAATATGTGCTTTTCAGCAAGTACAAGTCAACATTTACTTAACTTCTTAGATCTAATACTAATAGCATAAACATCCATGGATTCACATCCATATTTGTCATATACAATTTGAAAATCGTTAAAAGTTGAATAAAAGACGTTGCTGAAACTTGGAGTCTTTGGAATCGTGTGAATAGCACTGCACATTTTTTTTTACAAAACTGTTAGCAATTATTGTTTATGTTGAAAAACATTTTGCGAATTTTCTGAAAAGGTGAAAGAGCACGTTCGTTCTTTCTGTGTACTTATCTGATAGAAAACTTATACGAAGTTTACTTGTCGTTGTTTATCTTTTTGAAATTCTCGTACAATATTTGTTCAATAAATATTCGCATGTTCATCTTAAAATATTAGATGGGAAACCTTTAAATCCATTGAATTTTTTGCAATTGTTTAGTTAACCTGATGTATACAGGATGCGCCATAAACTATTGCCATCTTAAATAAATTGTCTTAAGAAATCATCTTAACAAACCTTAGAAATTAATATATGGCAAAAAAAGGTAGCAAATGCTTGCTGATTCAATCAATTTAAATGTATGTACATATTAGCAAAAAGTTACAAATAAATTAGATTTTTATTTTACTTTAAAAATAAGCGGTTGCTCTAATTCGTTACAAGTTTTTACTTTGGTATAAATTAATAAATAAACATATGTTGTACGGCAGTATGTGTGGTTTGAAAAAAATTACGAGTTTTATATTTAAACGCAACTTAAATTATCTTAAGCCGGATCCACATCAATAAAAATTTATGTTGTATTTTGTATTTCAAATTCAACAAAAATATTTGCGGCGCAAATTTAAATCTGGTTAAGTATTTTACCACGTAAATAGTTATCTTGTGTGTTGTACGGCCGAATCCGCTTGTGCACGTTTGTTTATGCAGAGCGCAACAGTTTGCTGCTAGAGAGCCTGTTGTTATAAAATGGAGTGGATTTTTCACTTTCTTTGTGCGATGTAAATAATCCGATGTCATTATGAACAATGCACATTTCTTTTTTAAAAAATGAGACATGATCAATCACCCAAACAAAGGTATTTACGTAGTAAAATGAAACAAAACTACAGATGCACTCAGAATCAAGTCCACATTGACATGACTGTGCGCCGCAAATCTCTTTGAAGTTGGCTAAAAACCGACAGCACGATGGATAGCGTGCGTTGTTCGTCACGAAATTATTTGTGTGCATTTCTATGCGGCGCACAGTCCACACCAACAAAAATTTCGACGAACACGAGCAAATTTCTGTCAAATACAACGCACAACGTACATTTTTATTGATGTGGATCCAGCTTTAAGTTTATGGATCAACATTGAAGTGTTGAGACTTGTCTCGTAGAAATGAATGGCCAAAGGGACAAGCAAACTGTTATAGCAAATATGTCCAAAATGAAATTGTTAAGGAAAGTCAAACATAATAGATAAGGAAAGAGTAAAGGCAGATTAGAATAAGAGCAAAGATGGAAAGAGAGTGGTAATATATCAAAGTGGGATTTATTCAGTTAATAATCGAAAAGGAAGAATGGATCTAAAGAATCTAAAGCAAAGATAGAGGAAAGCTATAAAAGAAAAAACTAAAAAGTGAACTTAGGATGGCTAACAGGAATCATAACCAGGCAATGAGAAAGAAAAATAGTAAAAGGCAAAATCAGTTTTGCAAAATTGGATTGTGAAGGATTTTAAGAGAAAAGAAACAGAGCAAGTAAAGAGAAAACAAGAAAGAGAATCTAAGAAAGACAAAATAAGAATGGAAACCTAGAATACTAGAAGCATACATAGAAAAAAAAGTGGTAAAACAAATAATTACACAGAACATTTTAGGAATAATGGAAATTATTTAACTCAACAATCCTACACATCTAACATGAAAGAACTTGACACTAAATTTTAAAAAAAAGATCCCTGCGGCACTCAGAATAGTTTTTTAAACATTTATCTCTAGCAATGCAAGATAATTTATTTTTTCCTCTTTTATGCAAAACGGAATATCAAATGCGTATGTTTTATGAACCAAACATTAAATATATATCATTTAAATATTTAAAAGCAAATTTCAAGCTTTGACATTTCCAATTATATATTGTTGCACCAACTTTTGTCATGTTGCGCATCCATTAATAAAATTTGTAATCCTTATTAATTAAAATTTTGATTGCAAGTGTGTTTTGCTCTGTAGCTTGTTATCAAGGTAGTTCAGTAAAGTGTTAAGGTTTCATTTTCACAAACAAAACACCAAACAAAACTTTGATGTTACATTTGGTTCAGTTGGTAAGAATCATTATGACTTCTAACTTGTGTCTCGCTTTGCAATAAAAGAGGAAATTAGAGCTGTTATATAGGTCGCACAACATCCTAACAAGTTTTTGTTTCTTTAGTCGCTCAACTGTTCTAATATCGTTATTTTGAAGCGATGTACTTATTTCCGGGGAACGCAGTCAAAACTCAATAATATAAATTTAATAAGATACTTTCCTGGTACCAGACGCTTTGAGTTTATTCATTTTATGTAATTTTGTAGTCCTATTTAGTTATTCATTTGGAAATGTTCTATTTGGAAGGAATATTAAAGAACGAATTTGAATTTTAAAACATAATTTTGGTAAATCCACAGTGATAAGAATATGATTATTGAACTCAATTGCTATCAAACTAATAAAGATTCTTTTCTGTTTAATTTGGTTTTTGAGCTAAGGTAAAGAGAAACTTTCTCAAGTTTAAATGTAAGTATGTTTAATAGAATTCAATTCTCTTTTTTCTAAGGCTATTCTAAGACTTTAACTTCTATTTACCTTGTTTTTTGGAGGGGGGCGCAATGATGATTTACACACTTTGATTGCGCCCACGTCTCTTCAACATTTGCAAATAAAAGTGTTAGAGTATTTTTGAGATATCCTTTGCAAAAAGAAGTGATTTTTAGTTGTTAATTAAATCCATTTATATAAATATGTAAACAGTAATATACTGAATGATGATATTTAAGCAAGATATTATAATGATAAATGAATAGTAAGTAATGATTGTTAAATAAATAAAATAATCCTATCATTTCTTAAGATAGGTTGAAAATAATAAATATTGGGAACAATGTATTAGTCAAATTGCTAAACAAAAAATCTGCCGATGGATAACGCATCTTTTGATTGAGAGATTACTAATTTTAACAATTTTAATTTACTTTCTTAGATAATATTATAAGCCAATACATATTAGTACGACCAAATATCATTTGTCTAAATTAATTTTCAAAAACGATTTTTCAGCCCGTTTTCAGTTTTATTATACACCAAGCGTTTTTTTTTAAATTTACTTTTACAGTCCAGAAACTTCTTAATAAGAAAACATAGTATAAAGCCAGAGAAAATATAAAATACACAATTTAATGGCGCAAAATTTTTTTTTAGATTGTTTAGTAACCTTCAAGCCGATGAATTGATTAGGTATATCAGGTATAACTAGGCAATAAAAATTATTGAAATCACCAAAAATATAGCAGCATATAAATAAATATCAATGTAACGCCGAATATATTCTCTAACAAAAAAACATTTTTGTTGTCCCATCAGATAATAGAACTACCCACACCGATTTATCAGTTGTTTTCATGAAACATCGATCGAGTATGTAACATTATTTTTATGAAGAGCTACACCTGTTTTTGGACTTTATTATTGCAAAGCATAAATGTAAATAATTCGTTGTCCTAATTAAAAAACTGTAAAAGTTGTTTCGCGTGTGGCAAAAAACTTAATACACATTCTTGTTTATACATGTAGGATGGCAGCTGCAAAATCTGCGGGTGTTTAAATTAATAATTGTAAAAATCATTACGAAACATACTTTCTTATAGAAGCTGGCCTATAAATTGGCACAGACAGGTGCTTGATCCAACAAAGGTTTCGAAGAAGTATCTGCAAAAGTGTGGCCATCTAGAAGATTACGCAACTTTACAAACCGCAAGGAGTATACAGTGTGTTCGAAATTCGCAGTTCACCATCGGTAACTTCTTTAACGTGATAGACTAAATAAAACTCAAGTGGCAAAAAAAAAGTTTAGTATTGATGATAACTATGTCTTTCGGACGTTCCACGTTTAAAACCATACACTTCGTTTTATCAATGTTTAATTGAAGTCCAACGTTTTTTGACTCTGCCTGAGGAACATTATTACAAAAAAGTTTTTAGTTTTAAACAGAATGATTAAACTATGCAAACTAATAAACAAAATCCCCTAAATTTATTTAGAATTCTTATTATATGCGATTAAATTCAGACTATGCCAATAACTACGTAAAGGCCACTAACTGTAACAGTTATACTATCTATTTCGAATTAAATGTTACCAATATTAAGGCTAAAATTTAGGACACACTGCATGTTGAATACAGGGGCGGATTGGCCCGCCGGGCAACCGGGCAAATGCCCGGTGGGCCGATGGGTTCAAGGGCCGATGTCGGTGGCGTTAACAACAAACCATTTCCAAATCTAAATGAATTTTTCTACTACTATTATAATCAGCTTTATTTTACCAACTTAATAAAAAAATGCCGGGTGTTAGTGTTATTTTTAGTGACTGTTTACGTCAGCGCATAAATAAAAAACCCTAAGGTGTACGGTCGATGTCTGCTGAGACTGTTGACAGCATTTGGGGAGGCTACAGGCCACCAATACAAGTTTCTTTATTTTTTGGTCAGTGTGAAAATTGAAGACAGATTAATTAACCAAGTAAGTTTCGTTGTTAAATTATAAGTGATATTAGCTGAAGTTAGACTGGACACGTATCACTAAATTTTTTAAAGATTATTGTGTTGACTACATTTTGGACATTAGACGCATGCAGCATAAACTGCATTATTATTATATTATCCAAAATTTGTATCATTAATATGTACTTAATTAATTAAATGACTGTGAATATACATATATTTACTTGGCTATTTTTAATCTTCTACTTATTTATAATTAATTATTAAATACATTTGTTTGGATACAAATTTCAATACGTACAGGGTGGCCTATTTTCGATGCCCATACAGCGTATCTCGGTTATTATCCAAGATAGAAAAAAACTAAGTACGTAGTCTCGATTTCTTTTTCGAGAGAAATTCATTACCCTAAACAGGTTTTTGATATCTTTTTTAATTTTCGAAATATAGCCAAAAACCGATTTTTGGCACTTTTCAAAAATGTTAAATATCTTGCTTAAACGAAAAGATAGAGAAAAACTTTAAAGACATTTTTGGCATGGTTTTTTGTTCTTAATAAGATGGCGATATTCAATTTGTTTTTAATCATATAAATACCGATATATTACACCCAACTTTTTCATTTTAAATAGCAACCATAAGCAAATTATATATTTTTGAAAAGCGTAAATAATAAACTTTCGATTGATGTCAAAGCCAACTATGGTTGCCATTTAATATAAGAAAGTTAGGCGTAATATATCAATATTTGTATGAACCGCTATCTTATTAAGGACAAAAAACCATGCAAAAAATGTCCTTAAAGTTTTTCTCTATCTTGTCGTTTAAGCGAGACATTTAACATCTTTGAAAATACCAAAAATGGTGTTAGAGCGTAAGTTAGAGTACATTTTTTATACCTGATTTTCTTATGCGAATCCAATAACTTACTGGCAACCTTTAAGCAAATTTAATCTCGAAAACGCGGGGAGGCAAAAACAATTAACGATATCGCGAAAGTTTATTTTACCTATGTGGGCCGATTTTGGAGAAATTGCCCGGTCAGTTTTATGCACCCAGTCCGCCCCTGGTTGAATATAAAATTGGACTACTACACAGTTAATTGTTTATTTGCGAATTCATACCAAATAAGATATTTTTTTACGATAAATATGTAATTAACAACAAAGTGCTGCAAGGGAGTGGTGATCCGATATAAGATAATATTGTTAGCATTAACTATTATTAAATTCATCGATTTTTAATTTGCGAGCGTGAACGTTCGTCAAGAAAACGCAGTAGAATATCGTAGAGTGGAATAATCAATGTTGTCGAAATAACACCAAAAGGAATATAACCCATAATTCTTAAGGAAACGCGGAAATCGTTCGCTTCCGCAATCCACTGCTGAGACAGCATAGAAAAGTATACAGTTCCCTGCGTGCGGCAATAATTTATAACACCACAGCGAAAGAAAAAACAGTAAAACGATAAAAATGATTAGTTATAGGTCATCAAAAATCTGCGACTAAAAATGGGAATTTCGTTTTTGTGTCGAAGAAAGCGTCAAGGAAACGTAGCAAAATGCAAATGAACATTGTAGTGAAATAATAAAGGCAAGGAAATAATATCTTATTCTCGAAAAGTTCCACCCTCTTGCTTTTCGCGTGCAACTCCGGGGTCCGTTACTAGATTTGTTCACGCTGAGCAAACCCAGGAGCTCCTGTTCACAACTCTAGTTTAATGTTTTAATCTTATGCCGGACAAAAATAGCTACCACAATACATTTATTAATCCCTAAATTCCCTAATAAGAGCTTAGTAATATCAATTTATTGTAAAGCAGTTTAATTTAACTAAAAAGACGAAAACGAAAAATCAATACAAAATTTTTCTTAGTATTTGGACAGCATCTAATGCAAAAATCTGATTAAGACCTCTATGGCTGTCCTTTCGAGGTAAATACAGCTCTTTGATCAGTGTTGAAAAAGGATATTTCGTTTTTCCACCAACGACAAAACTTTGAAGCTACGAGGTTTTAAACACAAATTGTACGTCTTCAGAACGTAAACAAAATGACGTAAGGGTTTTAATTCGTTGTTTTTGGGTTGACCTTGATAAATGAAGCAAACTTATCTATGGACCCACTTCACTTCTAAGGAATTGGTAACAACCAGGGATGGAATAACGTTTTAAATCGTTACGTTATTGTATAACGTTATTTATTATTTGTTTTCGTTACATAACGTTATAAATAACGTTAAAAAAATTAATTGTTATGTTATATAACGTTATATATTATATAACGTTACATAAATTATGATATACAGGGTGTTTCTTAAATAATGCGAAAAAAATCGGAAGGTGATTCCTTATTGAAAATAAAGTGGGGTCTTTTATATAACATTTTTTTCTTAGACGTCTCCTTTCGAAGTTACACCCCCTAAAGGGGAGCGATAAAATTAGGTTTTTATTTTATTTCTCAAATTTAGATAAATGTAGGAGAATGACATTTGGTAGATGTTTTATACTTATTAAAAGGTTTCCCATAGTATTATTTTTAATCATCTTCCACCTTCATAGGGGGCTGAAAAGTGCGACCCCTGTTGTTTTTTAATCAGAACTTTTTGGTGAGTTGAAATTTTGCAAAAAAATTTTTTTGTTAGTGTGATTTATTTAGAACCTTTTTTTATTCTTTAGTTTTTCTCGTAAATCTTACAGTTTTGAGTAAAAAATTAAATGAGTGAATATGATGTTTATGTTCATATTGGGTAGAATTGACGGGCGTTTTAGCGTTGTCGCCGCGTAAGCGTCAAAATGAGTTACACCCGTCACTTCTATCCAATATCGTTTTATATTGGAATATTTGATGGTTCATGTTCATTCATATAATTTTTTACTCAAAAACTGTAGGTTTAACGAGAACAGTTAAAGAATAAAAAAAACTTCTAAATAAATCAAGTTTTTAAAGAAAATTTAAAATTGCTAGATTTCAACCCACCAAAAAGTCCTGATAAAAAAACCAACAGAGGTCGCACCTTTCAGCCCGCTGGGAGATGATTAAAAATATTACTATGGGAAACCTTTTTATAAGTATAAATCTCCCACATTGATCCAAATTTGGGAAATAAAATAAAAACCCAATTTTACCGATGTCCTTTAGGGGGGTGTAACTCCGAAAGGAGACCCCAAAGAAAAAAAAATATGAAAGACCCTCTTAATTTTCGATTAACTATCACCTCCCGAATTTTTTCACATTATTTAAGAAACATGCTGTATAAAAACAATTTTTATTTGTAACTGTGAAATTATTTTTGGGATCTGTAAATGTAAATTTAAAAAATAGTACCTACAAAATTACGTTGAGGTTGAGATATTTTATTTTCATTTTAATTTCTAAAATACAAACAAAATATTATATCTTCAGAAAATAAAAAGATCGCCATATAAAAATTTAATTTATAGAGAATAACGATACAAAATAACTTTTAACAAAACGTTATCGGTTATTATAACGTTATATAACGTTATAAAAATATCGTTACGTTATTGTATAAAAAAATTATAGTTGAATCGTTATTATAACGTTATCGGGTATCGTTACGTTACGTTTTCCATCCCTGGTAACAACTAAAGAAGTAAGATAGGCCCCATGACTTTTAAAAATACTGATGGATAAAATAGTTAAAAAGTGCAAAGAAAATACCGGGAAAACCTATCGTGATGGATAGGTATAGGAAACGCTAATACAGATTGATGCAGAATGTAATTTTGCATTGGAAAATGAAAAAACAGTTTGGGCATTGTATTTGAAAAAAACGAGTTTTAGTGGTCTAAAGTTGTATTAAAAGAAAATTAAATTTTGGACACCCTGTAAGTAATGCATCGATTGCAAAAATTCCAGGATGTACTCCAAGGTTTCTTCTAGGAATAGTATTAATTAAGGCGTTTTTTCTTCAAAAATAGCGGCCTTATATAATATTAAGCCTCGCGATGAAAATCTAAAATTTTTTAAAAAAGTCCAAAAATCTAAAAAATGACTGCTCTTAGGTATAGGAAATGCTAATAAAAGTCCCTTTAAAATAACGTTTTAAATCCAAATACACAATAAAATATAGAACAATGTATTTGAAATAAGAAAGTAGACGTCAACTTCCGGTATTTCCGGAAGTCTCGCCATCTTGTTAATATTCAGATACCATTATGGTCATAACCTAAATTTCAGATCGATGCCCTTATAGTATGCCATTTTAGTGAACATAATATTGACATATTTAATACATTTTACACCCCGAAATCCCAGGAAGAAGTCCGATTTCTTCCCAGAATCCCGGCGTAAATAAAAATCTGCAAGATGCACAACCTTATTGCCAACTTTTAACTAAATTGTAAGAAAATGCATGGTTATTAATACTTTAATAACCTCCCTGTAACTAACTACCCTTTGATTAATATGGCTACAAGCAGATTTTTGACTTAGAATTATGCAAGACAACTTACTTTTCCACCAGTTTTTGCCCACCCTGTATGTATTTCAAAGTTTATTAGGACACTTTTTAAACCAAGAAGATAATCTTTATTTCAGTTTACAGTACATCAAATTTATTTCGGTTTAAATTGTCGTCATGGCACTTAAATCGTCGAAGTTTTGACCTTGTCTTGAGTTTGAGACACTGTAATAACTAACTTTTAGTAAAAACATGTCTGTAAAAGTGTTGTTTAAGCTTTGAATACGTAAAAAATTTAAAGCGATCTTGCCTTATGAAAAACTTTTTTAATAACTACCCCTGAAGATGAGTATCACAATTTAATTTAAAATTTTCCGCGGTTATACATACTTGCCCTGAAAATTATTGATTCACACTTGCGTATTAAAATTTTATAACTTTTTTATCTGATGCTAAATCCGTATAAGTTAGGAGATGAAACTTCTTCGGATTGGGTTATTCGACGTAAGCTGTGCGACCGCAGGCAGCTGCGTCGTTACATTACTGCGATAATCAATTTCACTCGCACGCACCTGGGGTCCTCTTTAACCAAATCAAGTTATTTCACTCATTTAGGTTATATAGATTTTAACTAAACATTCGGATTTATTTTCATATTTTTCTTCACTCGGCTGTGTTCGCCCCTCGCAATTTGGCAAGGTTCGTTGACCTCAACCCCAAATTCTATAATCGGTTACAATGTCGTATTATGAAAAATTACTAGGGGTTATATCAAATCGCATTTAAATAACGTTACCGGTTAATAAGGGATTAAATAAGAATTGGTAATTAGATACAAGATGAAAGCGAAAACAAACTCAAGCTGAGAGCTAAATAAATTTTATATGCTTTTAAATGTTTCATTTATATTTTTACCGCATACTGCATTATTAGAGGGTAGATCGTTGATAAACACCCCCAATAAGTTTAGTTAGTAATATTCACGAGACCCTGGTGTATATTAGCTTTAATGTTTTCGAATAATTCCAAGTCGTGGATAAACGTTTATTTAAAATAGCCTGCATATTAATTTTATTGCTTTATTTATACAAACAGCGCTCGGTGTAGCAATCCAATTAAGAAAAAAAAACTACGTAAATGGTAATTACACACAATTTACAAAAATCATTGTGTCGAGAGAGTGCAGAGAGCGAAAACGACTTACAAATGACTCTTACTCTCGTTCAACTGTACAACTAAATCACTTAACATGACAATATCTTCCACAAAAACAAAATGTATGACTTCAAAAACACCCTTGAGATGCAAACTAGAAGTTATACAACAGCAAATTAAATTCAAATATCTTGGGACATGGGCGTCCGCAGAAAATTATCCAGGGGGAAGCTAAGCTTGCAAAGGATCGCAGTAAAATAATAACGAACTTTTAACTTGACCCTCTTTCATTTGGTCATTAATGAAGTACTCGGTTCCAGGGAGAGGCAAGTGCCCCGTTTGCCCTCCCCTGTGGACACCCATGTCTCGGGATAGAACCTTCGAGCTTTGGCGATGTGGAAGCAGAGGTGAGGGAAAAGTAACTTCTCTTGCATAATTCTAGTCAAAAATCTGATTAAAGCCATATTAATCAAAGGGTAGTTAGTTATAGGGAGGTTATTAAAGTATAAATAACCATGCATTTTCTTACAATTTAGTTAATAGTTGGCAATAAGGTTGTACATCTTAAAGATTTTTATTTACCCCGGGATTCTGGGAAGAAATCTGACTTCTTCCTGGGATTTTGGAGTGTAATGAATTAAATATTTTGTTCACTAAAATGGCATATTACATGTATAATATATCAGTCGGTAATGAAACTGCGATGCAAAAGACCATCCTGAATTTCAAATTTTGAATATGTTAAAAAAAAATGTTTTTGTAGGTATGTTTTACACGTATTATTTAAAGCTGTATATTTCAATAAAATAGATATCTTTTTTCTACCGATTATCCGGATTTTCTTTATCAGGGCTGTACTGTAAACTGAAATTTGCGCAAACAATAATTAAATAAATTACTTACTTTATTCAGCAATACAAAGCAACTCTTTCATGTCCTTTAATCCCAGTCAATTCAAAGAATATTTTCTTACCTACAAAAGTGCCGTTTCAAGAAACAACCAATTTTATTTAAAATTTAGGAAAGCTTTATATATTTAGGAGTGATCATAGAGAAATAGGAGGGATAGACAAGGGAATAAACGAAAGGACAGGAAATGTGGGAAGAATATTTAACAGTTAAGAACATTTTTTGGAAATAGAGAAGTCCCAAAACAAACAAAAGTGGAAGTGGTAAAAAAGGTAGTAACTCCGGCACTTTTATACGGAAGTGAAACGTGGACACTCACAAATAAAAATAGTAGCCGAGTGAATGCAGCAGAAATGAGATTTCTAAGAAAAATCCAAGGAAAAACCAAAGAGGATAGAATCAGAAATGAAACATATAGAGAATTAAAAAATAAAATCAGTTGAAACAGAAATATTAGAAACACAGTTGGGATGGTTGGGTCACATTTACAGGATGAAAGAAGAAAGGTTAACCAGAAAAGCCCATGAAACAAAATCACAGGGAAAAAACAAAAGAGGTAGACCGAGAAAAACCTGGCAAGACGAAGTTAAAAAATCAGCAACAGATAGAAAAATTAAATGGAATGACATAAAACTGCAAGCACAAAACAAGAAAAATGTGAAAAAAGTCAGCACAACACAACTTAACAGTCCTACACCTAACAGCAGAAGGACTCCTGGCTAAGTTATAATAAAAATAAAAATGCAGTCACATAATTATGCACACATGAAGCATCATTGATGGGAACGTAATATTCTTTTGGCTAACGGTTTAACGCAGGCACGTTAAAAGCATATCCGCTCCTGGTTTTATAATTATTCTGGATGTAGGATAATATTTCATTAACTCTAGATTCATTACATTTTCTTTTGTTAGCAAAAAAATTGCACTCGTATTTTCTTCTCTGAGTAAATAACAATTTTATCTTAATTAAAATTGTATTCATTTCCCCCATAAATTATTTTCTTTGATGATAACTCGGAATACATTTACGTTATACAATAAGCTGATGTGTTATCTTCGAAATATACAGAGTGGTCCCCATAGAAGGGCCACTATCTCGTAAACGGTAAGAGCTGCGAAGAAGTTTAAATTAGACAAGTTGTTCCCCTTTCTGACACCTTTTCAGTGATGCTTTAATGCAGTGGTTTCCAACCTTTTTGTACCTACGCCCCCCTTTTTCAAAAAATTTTTTTTGCGCCCCCCTCACTTTTTGTTACAATCTATTTTCATAAATACGGTTCTGATAAATAAGAATTATTTAATGGACTACAAAACAATACACCATATTCTGTATAAACAAAGTTCGTTTTGTTTGTTTGTATTAAAAAGTTATATTTTGGTAACAGCTGCGCGCCCCCCTAGCAATAGCCTCGCGACCCCCTAGGGGGGCGCGCCCCACAGGTTGGAAACCACTGCTTTAATGTTTTAAAAAAGTTCTATGGCACGCTATACAATAAACAAAAATCAAAATGGGTATTTTTCTTAAATCGTTAATAACTTGGTTGCACTTGACGGTACAATAATATTTTTGGGTATAAAGTTGTAAATTTTTTTACACACTGTAAAATGAAAACATTCATTTGTTTCAATATTGTTTAAATTCATGGCACTCTATAGCTTCTTAGGAGGACTTTTTGATGATTTTTTTGTTTTGAGCCTAAATATCAAAATAAATACATTAAACCTTATATTGTTGTAAAGAGGAAAAAGATGCCTTTTCATGACGTCCTAGCCAACTATAATTTCCATTAAAAAAATGCAAGTTTGTAATTTATCCAAGAAACAAATTAATATTTTATTTTACAGTGCGTCAAAAAGCCTACAACTTTTTCCCAAAAAAATATTTTTGTGCCATCAAGTATAACCGAGTTATTAACGATTTAAGAAAAATGCCCATTTTGATTTTCGTTTATTATCTAGCGTGCCATGGAACTTCTCTAAAACATTAAAGCATCACCGAATAAATCTCAGAAAGGGGAACAATTTGTCTAATTTAAACTTCTTTGTAGCTCTTACCGTTTACGCCGTTTACGGGATCCCAATAGTGGCCCTTCTATGTCAACTACCCTGTATAAAAAAAAAATCATAAGATTTTTGCAGGCGTAAACTCTGTTTTGATACGCCAAATTTTTAATTTCACATTACGTAGCTTTAACCTCTCGATTAAGCTTCTATTTAATAATTAACGGTCTTATTCAAATATGCTTTATGTCCAATTAATTCTGTTAATTATTTTTGATCGCTTATTTAACAATGTTAGGCCTCCTTTGTTTAATTTATTTGATTTTAAACAAAGTGTAGACATAAGAAACGAGAACTCGCATTAATAATATAAACCGTCGAGTAGAAGCGCCAAAATTATGTTCCCATCTTGAAATATTTAAAGGAGCACACCTGCCTTCAAACATTTTCTGCTGAATATGTTATTAGAATTTGTTTATTCATTATGTTTATTGTAACTTATTCAGGAATTTATTTACCTGGTCACCATAAATAATACTAAACAAGACGGTTTCAAAAGAATTTTGCGAACTGAAATAACGACGGAACTGTACTGTAATCGTTGCAAGCATCCAGACAAAATAAAATAACGATTTCTGACAAAGAAAACGCTCATATTGGGTAAAAGTTAGCGTCCAGTTTTATGGCCTTGAAATTATTTGAAATGAATTTTCTGAAGGTTTCGATTCAAACCATTAAAGTCATTTATTGCCATCGTATGAGAGAAAAATTTCCTTCATTCTCGTTCTGGAAAATAAATAGAAATCACTGCTCACTGAGGTCAAGTCTAATCAATAGATGCTTCACTGACTGGAATCCATTCATGAAAATGGCCATCGTGATATCGAAATAGATTTATTGCGCAGTAAAACAATACTTCTTAGGGTATTTTTCTCTAAGAGATTTATTGGTTTAATAAATTTTTAAAACTCATATGCATGTCATTGGCTTGATGGTGCGAATTTTATTTGTTTGCTACCCTTGTGCTTCTTGGACTAAAATTTTAAAATAAATTCAGCCAAAAGACGAGGGATTATCTTACAAGACGACAATGCAGGCCACACAAAGTTCATATGACCCAAAACAAAAATTCTGATCTGAGCTGGGAAGTTTTACCACATCCTTCATATTCACCAGACCTTGCTCTTTCAGACTGCTATTTTTTTTGTTCCTTGCAAAATGGTCTAGTTAAAAACACTTTCCAAAAGCAAAACAAAGTTGATTTATACCTGCATACATTTTTAAATCCAAAGAATTTAGTAAAAATGGGTTTCAAAAAATGCAGAACGATGAGCAATTGTCATAAAATAAACTGGTGTGGCCACCAAATGACTTCGCCATAAATATTGTATTTATGTCCGTATGTGTGTTTGTGTATTAGTGGGTAAAAAAAGTTTAAAATGCCGCTCCAGGCGTTCTACCTACCTCATTTTTGTTAATGACGTCTGTCAACATGGCGTTAATGACGTCTGTCAAAATGACGTTTCATGCGAATGTTTATGAATGTGAACAACCACAGCGTTCTTAAACTGATATTTTCAAAATTTTAATAAAAATCACAACTTTTTTCACAGAAATTCAAGAGATTTAAGAAAAACGGCCTTTTACTAAGAAAAATAAACTCTTTAACATAGTGAAATTTGAAAAAAATTGTTGGCGCCGTTTTCGAGAAAATTTTTAAATTTTTTAAATAATTTCGTTATTTTAAATATTACCAAAAAAACTTGATAGTTTTTTTTTATAGAACTTAATAACTACAATCCTACATAAACAGAAATTTTTTATCTGTTACTGTTTTTATGTAATTTAAGGTTGTCGTTTCAACTTAAACACCCTGTATATTAGTTATTATTTGAAAAATGAAATTTGTACGCCCTTTGTAAAATACTTTTAAAGGCTCTATCGAAAACTACTATGAAAAATTTATATTTTAACGTCTGTATGGGTGTGTATGTGCCAGACTTTAAAAATGTAAATTTTTAATAGTGGCTATCGATAGAGCCTTTAAAAATATTCTACAAAATGCGTGCGAAAATTTAATTTTTCAAATAATAACATATACAGGGTGTTTAAGTTGAAAAGACAATCAAAAATTAAATGAAAACGGTAAAAGATTTAAAAAATCTGTTGATGTAGAATTGTAGTATATGTTGGGGTTTGAAGAAAACCTTGATAAACATTTTTTGGTAAAATTTGAAATGACGAAAATATTTGAAAATTTCAAAATTTTCAAAATTTTTCTCGAAAACGGCTGCATTAATTTTTTTCAAATTTTAATATGTTATAGAGTTTAATTTTCTTAGTAAAATGCCGTTTGTCTTAACCCTCTTGAATTTTCGTGAAAAAAGGTTTTGTAATAGTTAACAGTTTTAACCCATTTTTCGAAACAGTGACATGCCAATTGGAAAATAAACAGCTGATAAATGTACTTACTATATTCTTTCTTAGGCACAAGCATAAGCCACATTAGGTCGTAAACTTTTTCGTTGTTTCTGGCTTCATTTAATAGGCAACAGTATGATCTACAGCTTCTAAAATAAATTATTACCGTGTTATTCTTTAACGTCAGCTGCAGCAAAATTCCAAACACATATAGCATTGAAAGTTTGTCATATATAAACAAACAAATCGAATAGGAAATCCCATTTTTAAAGCGCTCCATGATTTATGAAAATCTCGGTCGACGGCCTTACGCCTTATGTGAGAAATAAATTATTTCAATATGTTTCAGGAGATTAAATTGAAACAACAGTTTCCCGTCGTACATTATAGCAAGGCAAGGAGAACGATACAGGATTACAGACATCCATCTAATATCCTTCATGTTACATAACGCCCCGACCGAAATGCCAAAACACGACAAAACGTAATACCAATGACAATCTGCACGGGATGAACCTAATACACGTTTCAAGTGTGAAATATTAATGGTCTCGACTGACGCAGTTACGAACCTAACTCAGAAAAAATATTGGAGTATTGATCTAGATTAACCGTACGAAAATTTAAACGAGGGCTAAGAAAAATACATATTTTATCCAAATTTATGATATCAATTTTTAATTTTTGATGACCATAAGAAAGAGGAGTGAAACAGGGATTTAATTGTGTATTAGAACAAATTTTTAAATCCTTAGAATGGGATACGTTTTGAATCAACATTTATTAATGAAAATATCAAAAAATGTTTAATACAAATATTGTGTGAACCTATTTTCTACATAACCTAAAATTATTTTCAAATATACAGGGTGTTTCGTTTGACCGGCACATATAAAAATTTAATTTTTTTAAATAGAACACTCTGTATATTTTTACATTTTTGGATTTTTCTTAAAATTTACTTTAAAAAATGTATAAAATTATATGGGTCTTAAGTCAACCGTTTTCGTAAAATTTACATTTTTGTGAAAATTTTGAGCGATACAGCACTTCCAATTTTTTTTTTACATTAAAGTTATTTAAAAAAGCGATAAAATTTCGTTTAAAATTTAGATTGACAATAGATTAATTAACACTTTGCGCTAGCTACATTTTAAAAATATTATACAGGGTGTTTTTTACGCTTGGTCAAACTTGTGAAACTTTAAACATCGATAAGTCATTTTTCTTAAATGTAACACCCTGTATATTTTTACATTTTCTTGTAGAGAATTTAATTGTCTTTCGAAATTATTAAGCATGTCCTATACCTAAAGTTAATATTTTTCGAGCTATCTCGATTTTTGTTAGTATTACTAAGGCAATTAAAATATTTTAAAGTGTTAAAATTATAAAAAAAAAAGGCGGCTGTCGAGTTGACATAAAATAAACTTAGCGATCATTCATTTTTTGAGAGCTCTCATAATTTTTATACGATTTTCCCAGTAATATGTTAGTAATAAAAAGGCGTACCTAAGCGTAGCGTATACACTCAAATCTTCAAAGCTGGTTCTTTTCAATTAATTGCGCCAGTATATTTATCGACAAGTCGATAACATCATCAAACTGAACCAAATAGGGAGAAATAAATATAAAAGGGTGCAATAACCCAGCTCCGTGGTGACTAAACCCGGTAGCTGCAGGGAAATATGTGCGTGATATATTATTGTCAAGAATATGGAAATCGCTCGCCCCACGTCATTACAGCGACATTATTTTTCACCGAAACAACCAGCATAATGTTATAATGACAGGTCATCGAAGTGTTCAAGTAGCTTTATTGGAGATATAACCACAGGACCGTTAAAATGTTGTAAAATGTATTTTAATATCCATAAAAAAATAAGTAAAAGCTACGATGAATCATTCTGCCAAAATCTTTTAAGAATTGCTTTCTTCATACGAGGAACAAGCTGATTTTTTTAAAGAATATTCGAAATTAAGTTGAACCTCTATAGTCTATTGTATATATAGAAAGCTTTTTTTACAGGCTGTTTAGGCCCACAGCTTTGTGGTTTTCTTTCACTCTTTTCTATTTTTAACTTTGGTCTTCCAATCTCTTTCCATTTTCTTTAAGGTCTGATCGCACTTCTTCCCTCCACCGTCTTCTCGGTCGACCTTCTTGTAATTTGGTGTTTTCCAGGCTATCATTTTCGGTGTTCATCCATTTGCCATTCTTTCGATATGACCCAGCCATTGTAATCTTTTTGCTTTTATTATCAATTGCTGGTCCCTTGTATGTCTCATAAATTTTCCTGTTTGTTCTTCTCTCATATCCTTGTTCTGTTTTTCTTCCTCCCAAAACTTTTCTAAGTATTTTGCTCTCCCATCTCTGCAATCTTTCCTGTGTTTTCTTATTCAGTATCCAAGTTTCGCAGGCATATAGTGTTGTTTGTCCCAATACTGTTGTGTAAAGGCGGAATTTAGCATCTCTAGATAGCTGTTTTGCCCTTAGTAGTTGGTTCAAGGCTCCGGCACATTTATTTGCTTTTGTTAATCTCGCCTTTATTTCTTTTTCTTTCTCATAGTTTTTCGTTATTCCGGCACACAGATAGACAAACTCATCCACTTCTTTTAGCCGCATTTTTCCCAATGCCGTAGTTATTTCTAGGACTGCATTCTGTTGACTTCCTCCAATAGACATAACTTTACATTTCTTCTGGTTTAATTGCAACCCCATCTTAAAACCTCCTCCACCAATCTGTTTGTCGCGTGTTCTAATTCCTTTATATTTCTGGCTATAATGGCGATGTCGTCTGCATATCCCACTATTTGATGGCTCTTGTACATTATATCTCATCCCCGGTTCAGACGCCTGCTTCTTGAACCTCTATATTCGTCATTAATCCGTTCCTAATAGAAGTTTGGAAGTAAACAAGCAATAGGAAGAGCCAGAATCGGAAATCTAAAATTCGAGGAAGTGGAAACATTTAAATAGAGAGTTATGGTATCCAGAATGGGAGAAAGAAAATATGAAATAGAAGAAAAAATTACAAACACCAATAAAGCTTTTTATGCCGATAAAAAATCACTGAAAAGTAAAATGCTTACAAAGAGATCTAAAATAAACCTCTACAATACAACAATTCGGCCTATATTACTATACGCTGCTGAAATAATGACCATGGCAAAAGAGGAAGAGAATGATCTGAGGATATTCGAAAAGAAAACCATGAGGGCAATACTTGGACCAGTTAGAGTAACGGATACGCAATGCAGAGTTAGAACAAATGCAGAAATTAAGCAAGAATTGAAGGAAGGAGACATAATAACCAAAATAAGACTGCACAGGGCGAGATAGTTGGGACATGTCTTTAGGCACCCAAATCAAGTCAGCGTTACAATGGGATCCCGGAGGAAACGTGGCAGACCTAGGTCAAAATTGATGCAGAAAGTGATAGACGATCTAAGCAGGGCAGGGTTTAGAAATTAGCAAGAAAAAGCAAAACATAGGAGAGAATGGAGAAAAGTTGTTTTTAGTATATGCTAATAGACTGGGACTGATCCTCCCAAAATAAAGGATCTAGGAAGCTTAAAAGCGGCTCAGACACTGGGTGTATAGCCACCATATACAATAAATTATAATTTAAAAATGCTCTTGGAATTACTCAGTTCTTTCAAAACACAGAATCTTCTTATAAATAGCACGGTTTATCTAACCCTAACCGGTCCTGTATAAATTATTTGGTGAAGGTTCGGTTTGATTCGAGTTCCGGTTTGGTTGGCCACCCTGATTTTAAACACATCAGTCGTCACTAAAATCTGAAGATTATCATTGCTGTGCGCATAATGTGCCCAAAATGGCACCATTATTTTTATACCCACAATTGCGTACAGCGTAAGCATAAACATGCACTGCGTCATACAGCTCAAATTTATTTTTAATGTAACTTTTCCTTTTATATAATCGTGTTTGTGTTATGCAAATTTTCCAGTGGCTTAGCAAAAATATTATTCATTTGCACGTGCTAGTATTTATTCTTGTATGATAATAGTCTCAAGAAATTAATTTAATACAGTTGTTGCTCGTGTGTTCACTTACTATAAACAGTAAAAGCCGTTTAGGTAAAATGTTCATGTAAATTAGCACTTGTTAACGTCCGGTAGTCGTTATAATTTTAATAAAAAGATCTGAAGATTAACAACAAAGTTGTGTAATATAACTTTGTTGTATAATACGTCGTATAATCTAAATAATTTGCTTATAAGGATTCCTTGTAAAATAATGGTAGCACGGTAATCATCACTGTGTACATTCATGGCTTTATGCAAATGTTAATCTTTAATTCTTCTTTTAAACTGTCCGTAAATATTCAGTAGTAATATAACAAGTGCATTGAAAATTATCGATAATTTTTGGTAAACATGCTCGAAGCAAGTTGAACTGAAAAAAAAACACGAGTGCACGAGTGATTTTATCTGATTCAACTTGCATGAGTGAAGATTTGTCAAAAATTATATATTATTTGCAATGCTCGAGTTATATTTTGTCAGAAAATTTCCTTCACCTAACCTATCAGTCAAATTAATGTATGTTATGTCAAATTTTACAAGTACTGTCAGAGTGGTGCGTCAGGGGTGTGGTTTAATCTATATTAAAGTAACGCTACTGGTCGCCGAAATTCGTCAAAAAATTATCAAGGCCAAAATATTTTAATTCCCCCCCCAAATTTATATTTTCGACCCATCACAAACTCAGATTTCTTAGAATCGGCCAATAAACGAATGCAAATCTTTTTTTTTTCATTTTATCAAACCCGATACATATTTTCTTTTCGTTGGCACAAAATGTACAAAACCATTTTTATAGACGCCATTTTAGGGCTCCCTAAGTCGGAGACCCGGGTGCAAAGTACGAGGAATTTTTGTACTTTTAAAAACTGATTGTAGTTCCTCTCATACTTGGGAATATTGATCTAATTTAATCAAACCTGTATCTCTGATAATAAGTGAGAACCCTATGCTGGATATGCTATCTGGGACACCCTGTATATTTAACACAACAAACGGCAAACAGTTTTATTACACTAAACTTAAAATTATAAAACCTAAAACCTTTAAAATTTTATTCTATGCAATTTGTAACCAATAGAAATTTTATTTTACCATTGCAAATGTTAATAGTTTATTTTTATCTACAAAAAGTAAGTCCATAAATAAATAAAATTACGAATAGTTGACACAAATAACTGTTAAACGTGTTTTTTAACAGCACCAGTGCCAGTAATTGTATTTTTTTATAAGGATCATGTTTTTTTTTGTGCTGGGATTCTTTCATTTTACAAACATTATTCCCTCCACTTATTATAAATTATTATTCTACTTCAGATTTTCGTCGCGCACCAAGATTTATTATGAGGGTGAATTTATTTATTTCCATTGGCTGAAAATAATTGCTCGAGGGTTTCATACTACGTAAACTGGATTTAAAAAGCAATTTGCGTAATATACATCCAAATATTTTGTTTTGTAATAGATTTAATTACGTCGAACAACACTTTAAAAATTGTGGTGGAGTAATTTTATGGTTCTGAGATAACAAAAGTTAGGTATAATCTTGAAAGTGTACCTGGAAAGTGGAAGGTTTTGTCGGCATCTGCAATGCGGTCATTTTATTCAGGTATTTTACCTCTTCGTTCCAAAACAGCTTATTACCTGATGTACTACATAATAAACGTAAATGAAACCAATTGTTATTTACGAAACGATTGTGTATTTTACACAAACATTCCCATACGCTAAACATCGATAAAGCAAATAATTTTCCACCCATTTTGCTACACAATTCTTCAAATTACAGTTAAAATACAGTAACATTTTTATTTCTGAGTACTCAAAGGTGGAGTTGTCTCATTTAAAATTCGTTTTTCATTATAATATAATAAATTATACGTATTTGATGACTGATACATACACGTAAATCCACTACGTTGATTCATATTCGAGCCATGGACCTTATTAAACAAAATAAATAATTGCAAATTTGCAAAAAATATGAAATCGTTGAATTTCTTTTTTCTTTCCAAAGTTTTTTGTCTTAATTATTAGATCAATTTCATTTGTACCTTCTAGAGGTACTTTTTTATGTAGAATGTAACTATTATCTTAGATTTTTCTGCTCACTTTTTAATTAAGAAATTTGTGCTTATTTACAAGCTGTTGCCTACGAACAATGAGTAAACGTTGTGTTAGCCTAAATTAAACTAAAACTAAAACTAAACTAAACTTGCTGAGAACAGTCCATTGATGGTTCTCTTACTTGTTCGATTATCTACCTAATTATTTAATCACAATATAGAACAATTTTCATTTTTGTGTATCAAAGTGTACAACTTATCAAACCTGGTTTAAAACGTTTAAGTCTTCTGATTTCATTGTTGTTGTCTAAGAGCTGTATGGCTAGGTGGTTTGGATGCACAATAAGTCTGTCTGTATTTCACATAATAGCTTTTAATTTCTTCAGGCACTGTTTTAATTTTAAGGTCACTTTGATCGCGTTTGTACTGACCAATTTTTTAGGGTTCTTAGTGCGAAAGGATACCGTGACAGGCTTTGTGGCAGGCGTTCGATGTGGTATGACCAGTGCAGTCTAGAGTCGACACCTAAACCAAGAAATGATATTTTATTAACAACATTTATAGTTGTGAAATTATTTTGAAATTTTAAGTCGGAGGTTATTTTACTTTGTGAAAATTTTATTACTCGAGTTTTATTGACGTTTAAGGTTTGATTGTTTAATGTGAACCAATGTTGGAGTTGGCCTAAGCAGTCAAAGAGTTTTTGTTCAGAATTTTTGGAATCCGAGTCACTAATAATAGCAGATGTGTCATCGGCAAATTGTATAAGGGAAGTTTTGGCCAAATCTGGAAGATCATTAGTGTACAGTATGTATAACAGGGGGCCTAAGATTGATCTTTGCGGGACTCCTTTTTGATTTTCTTTTTGTTTGATTTTAGAAACGTACCTGACGAGTCTTTTCCGGCAACATATTGGTTTCTTTCCGAGAGATAAGATTTTATAAGGTTATGGGCGGTCCCTCGTATACCGTAGTGTTCTAATTTCATTAGCAGTATCTCGTGGTCAACACTGTCGAAAGCTTTTGAGAGATCAACACACATGGCCATGGTGTGTTCGTCTTTATTGAGGGATTGAAGTACATTTCGGATTGCCATGTAAATAGCGCGGGTAGTTGTTTTGCCTCTCCTGAATCCATTTTGAGCGTTGTTTATTAAAATTTTATACGATTGTGTAAGTCCATGTCTTTGTAGCAAATTTCTTATCAGGTAATTATGGGCGCATTTACAATTAATGAAAAATTTTGAGCAATCAGTGAAAATTATTTCGTCCTTATCTCAAAAAACGGACGCAAAAACTTTTCTAGCAGGCCTTTGCAAGCGAAATTTGCAATTATTTAGCAATTTTTTTATTTAAATACCTACTCTATAAAATAAAATATCCATCTGCTTCACTTATTTCATACTTTATGTTGCTTTAAGGCAATGTCAATTTTGCATAATAATTCCTTTAAATTAAATATACTCTTGTTATGAAATACCATTTGCCTTTGTCCTAAAAATCCAGTATCGTCTACGTTAAAGAAATTAAACGTCTGGAGCTCAGACCAAAATAAAAACAATATTGCCAGAAGGTTATTTGTTTGTCTGGAGGTTTATCGAATTAAGACAAAATTCTCTTTTTATATATATGTCGCTCAAAAACAAGAAAATTAATTCTAGAAGAATCAAATGCTACAAATAAAACAAACCTTAATAACAATATGCGCAAAACACACCCAACAAAAATGTAATAAGTCTTTGGTTATCTTTCTAAAAACAATATCAAATAACTGTAGTCGAAATTCGTCTGCCTCGGTCTTTTAATTGTAATGGTGAAGTGTTCTCTAATTGGCAATGCTTTTTCAGTTATTGTTTGTGTATTGTAATAAAAGCAAATGAACGTTTCCATTTATACAATCCTCCAGTTTTTAATTTAAATGGCTAATTACTTTAATCACTTTTACATGCGATACTTGTAATTAATTTTTAATTATAATCATTTTATTACAATATTTTCGGGCTAAAATATTTGCAAAACGGCTTTAAGATACTAAACTTTTAATGAAATACAACACTTTTAAAGAATACATACATCTATAAGTCACTACTACTTAGTACAATAATAGAAAAAAATACGAGGAAGTATTGCCATGTAATCTAGGTACCTAGTCTTTCAAATAAAATGGTCATTTAGTTACTTAGCTGGGATATTTTGAACCACAAGAGAGAAGTTTCATTAAAATATATTGAGTGTGATGAGTTCTCTAAAAAATTGTTCTTAACAAAAATGAGTAAAATTAAAATCGAGCAAGGCAGTGGAGGTGTAACAAAATTACTTACAAAAGAGGATAATGGGTCAAAAGTTGTCCATCAACGAATGACCGACGTGTGTGTAAAGAAGCCCCAAATCAAATTTAGGTCCAAACAATTTTGCTGGGGTCAGGATTCCATACAGAATGATCCAAAATTATGTCGACCATTTGGGGCAAGAACTGAAGACGGTTAAAAAAATTGAAGTTTTGGTGCTGTCAGATCGGTGGATGAATTTGTTTTTCATTTACAGGAAAGTTGGGGTATCCAAAACAACTTTTTGGAACGTTTTTCACAACGATTTGTGTATGGAGAAAGCGTCTGGGCGTTGGATTCCAAAGTTTTTTTTTACGTCGGAGCAAAACCTGGTCAGGAAAGATATTTCCCAAGAAAAAATAATTGTTTCACAGGCTTTTACGAATCGTTACCAGAGATGACATATGGGTGTACGAGGAAAGCGCCAAAATTTCCCGACGTGACTCAAATCTAGGTATCGCAGACGGGTCAAATTTTTTTAACACATTGGTTCAAGTCAAATTAGCCTTGAAAAAAACAAAAATGAATTTTATGTCAATTCGTTTTCTTATAACTGCCATTCGTTCAGCACGATGTCAGAAGTCATGAAAACTGAGTATCGAGCTGTTATAAAATTTCTTACTCCTGAAGGTCTTTTTCCTCAAAGCATCAAAGTTCGACTGAATGGGGTGTGCGGGGACAATTCCCCGTCTTATTCTGTGGTAAAAGATTGGTCAAAACGGTTTCGAATGGGGAAAGAATCCTTGGAAGATGTTGCAAGAACAGGAAGGACCGTGGAAGTGGTGACGAACGACAAGTTTGCCCTTGTTGGGAACTCGTATTAGGCGATCGACGATTGAAGGTGAAAGAACTATCAAAACTGTCGGGGCTTTCAGATACAAGCATTCGCCGAATCCTCCACGATCGGTTAGGCATGAATAAAGTTAGTGCAAGGTGGGTCCCCAAACATCTCTCAGCAGTACAGCGCCAGCGTCGTGCTGAATGTGCTCGATCCTTTTTGGAGCTCTGTGGAGAAAATCCTGTGGACGCGTTGAAGACAATTGTTACAGGAGATGAAACCATGGTTCTCAACTATGATCCTATGTCCAAAAGGGAATCGATGGAATGGAGGCGAAAAGGAGAAGCACCGCCAAAAAAGTTCAGGGTATATCGGTCGACAAAAAAGGTGATGGCTACGATCTTTTAGGATTGTGAGGGCATTGTTCTCATAGATTTTAAAGAACGCAACACCACAGTCAACGGGGAATATTATGCCCTTATTTAACGATCTCACATAAACAGATTATTTAATTCTGCTCAGTAAAACCTCTCCTCTATTTTAGTGAGTAGTGGCTTTTTTACACGGGTATTTTTTGTATATGCAAGCAAAACATACGATGATTTATGGAAATAAGTCGCTTTAACCAAATATCAATTTTGTAGCTGCTTCATACAATCAAAATTAAATTTTAATATTGATGAATGAGTAATATCCGCAACAAAACCAGCGATTACTAAAAGTTTCATCAACCCTAATTCAACGCTCTGGTTTTCTATTACATATAAAGTAATTATTTAAATAATTTAGAGGTTGGGTTGGTTCGATGCTAAATATGAATTAATTGCTGTTGAAACTTTTACCGGGTTTTGATACATCGATAGATTCACTGGTTAGGTTTAAAGTGATTGATATGGCTCGGTTAAAGTGAAATCCAGGGGCAACATACGTCTAGTATGTAGTTTTAGTGCACATTGTTAGTCAACAGTTATGCGCCGAGATTAGTTTGAGGATTTAGTGGCACAGTGTGGAATTGTAATGCGTTGACGGCTGCAAATGTACAGAATCACGTCATAAATCGAATTTGCATCCTGCGCTCCGCATGTTTCCGTTTTAACAGAATGATGTAACAATACCTGAAAATATTCCAAACACATTCAAAACCATATTTCGACAACAAAAATATCTCTGTGCGATATATTGTCCTGCGCAGCAAACTCAGTATTCAGCAATCTTGGCTAAGATAAGAGTTCGAAATGTGCTTGAATACAACTTTTTAAAATACTAAAAAGGCTTTTATTTAAAATATAAAGTGCAAAATTTGTGCGTATCGACTGTTAACACTGAACTCTGAAAACTCCAGTCAAATTGGTGGTACAATTACAGACAACTGTCTGTCGGATAAAATAAATAGGATGCTAGCCATTGAGAAAACCTTTGGAATCATAATTCCTTCACGGGACCAATGGGAGCGTCAAGAAATAGAGCTAATGGCCTGGTCTGGGATACGGACGGGTCAAAAACGCAAAATGGCACTGGCTGCGGAATATGGGGAGCAGCACAACTGATACAAGGCAAAGGCACATCTGTAAGCCTTGGACAGTGTGCAACCATATTTCAAGCCGAGGTGTACGCTATGCACTTATGTGCAGATATACTATTAGAAAGTTTAATAGGTAATAAAAGAATTTTCATAGTGTCCGACAGCCAAGCAGCGTTAAAAGCTCTTGGCTCGTCGGAAGTAAACTCAGGACTTGTTCTGAACTGCATACGGGCCCTCAACGTGCTAGGAAGCAGAAATAATGTTAACTGGTATAGTGCCAGGGCACACGAATATACCAGGGAACGAGAAGGCAGATCACCTAGCCAAAATTGGCAGCGAGACACCTTTCTTCGAACCAGAACCCGCAGTTGGTACATCCTATGGAACAGCCAAGCGGTGTCTTAATGACACATTAATACAAGGGCATAATGCTCATTGGAAAAAAGTTGCAGGACAAGCCCATTCAAGGCTATCCTGTCCATTGTCTCCAAAGAAAAGACAGAAGAAATGCTTAGGATCAGAGTAGACATCAGAGCAGCCACAGGACTCGTCACAGGACACTGTGGGCTAAACAAACACTTCTACATAATAGGGCTCTCAGAGGCCGATATATGCAGAGGCTGTGGTGAAGAAGAAGAAACGCCTCCACGTACTATGCCAGTGTGAAGGATTCACACCCTATCGGCGTAGACTTCTAGGGATGTAAAGCCAACCTAGAAGAGTTAAGAAAAACAACCTCAAAGAAAATCCTGGAGTTTTTCAAAAACACAGGACTTCTTTAAGGGGCTATCAAAAGAGAGTGCAATTGACCAATAGGTCGCTGTACAGGAACCCGAAAGGGGACCACCTCCGCGGAAATAATAATAAAATAATACATTGTCAATAACTGGTTAAAATTCCATTATCAACAGCAATAATGGGCAAGCAAGGTAGCTGATGCATTGATAAAAAAAAACAGTGTGATTATTTGGATTATCTGCAAAAAGATCTTCCTTAATTTTGATTTAGATAGTTTTTTCATGAAGGACAAATATGAAGATTTGATTTACAAAACGTCTCTAGTCCACCTACTTTAGAAATTGACTTACTTATCAAAGGTTAGTCTGTCTTTTTTTATGTTTAAACACAGCATTAAAACAGTTTTTTTAAATGTTTAAGGGTTTCTTTACAAAAACCGTCTTGTGCTTTCTAGAGGAAGTAAAAATTTGGGACACTTATAATTCAGGTTTAAAAAAGTTAATCTCTGTACCCGCTTCCATTTTTTTTCAAAAGATCAATTATTTAAATGCCGTACTAGTTTCAAGACTCCCGTCTTTTCTATAGTTGCAATCGTATTTATTTATGATGATCTAACCATTTATCCAAAATAATTTCGTTTCAATAACAATAGCAATTTGTGTACTTATTGTATCTTCAAAACAGAGATGGTAGTTAACAAAGGACTAAAACAAGGAAAATTCTTTCTACTCTATTTAACTTGGCACTGGAGTATGTACTAAGAATAGTGAATAAAGATAACATTTGAACAGGTGGTGGACAAATCATTGCATTGCGGATGACATGGTGATTATAAGTAAAGCAAGGAAATTAATGGAAAGCATGACGAAAGAAATAATAGATCAAGGAGAAAATGGGATTGTAACTAAATCAGGCACATACAAAATTCATGAAATTTAGAAGTAAACAAGCAATAGGAAGAGCCAAAATAGAAAATCTAGAGTTCGAGGACGTGGAAACATTTAAATATTTGGGAGGTATGATATCCAGAATGGGAGAAAGAAAATATGAAATAGAACAAAAAATTATAAACGCCAATAAAGCTTTTTATACTAATAAAAATTACTGAAAAATAAAATGCTCACAAAGAGATCTAAAATAAACATCTTCAATACAACAGTTCGACCTACATTACTATACGCCGCTCAAATAATGACCATGACAAAAAAGAAAGAATGATTTGATGATGTTCAAAAGGAAAATCATGAGGATATTTCTTGGACCAGTTAGAGTAACGGATATGGAATGCAGAGTTGGAGCAAATGCAGAAATTAAGCAAGAACTGAATAAAGGAGACATTATAACAAAAATAAGACATCCAGGGCGAGATGGTTGGGACATGTTTTTAGAGCAGTACCCAAATCAACTCAGCGTTACAATGGGATGCCGGAGGAAAGAGGAGACGTTGCAGACCTAGCTCAAAATTGATGCAGGGTGTGATAGACGATGTAAGCAGGACAGGGGTTGGAAATTGGAAAGAAAAAGCAAAAGATAGGACAGAATGGAGAAAAGTTGTTCTTAGTAGGTGCCAATAGACTGGGACTGATCCTCCCAAAATAAAGTATCTAGAAAGCTTAAATGCGGCCAGCCTCACTGTCGGTATAGCCACCATATAATTATAACCATTTATTCAAAATAATTTAGTTTGAATTACAATAGCAGTTTCTGTACTTATTGTTTTTACATTTTATTAATTTATGTAAACTGATGTTTCTGGTTCGGATGAAATACTCACAATTTCTTACTCAAGTTATATGAATATATGCAGAGCAATTTTTTTAGAAGCATATTTTACATATTGTACTCAGATATCCGGTCTTTCATGTAGTATAACTCCTGCAAATTTATTTATGAAATAACAACAATAAAATATTGACGACGTTTAGATTTTCAAAGTTTAAAACCTTGCGATTTAGTACTCGTCTTACACTCGAACACAATTTGGCCATTCAAATTAGCTTTAGGGTAGTTTTGTTATAATTACAAACTTCGCTGCGTTTTACATTCTCTTAATAGCTAAAATAGGCTGATGTCTGGATGTATCTTGTTTCTTAAGAATTCCTATTTCGTTTCCGACGAGGCATAACGTTTCAAGAGTGACAAAACACCGATATTAATTAGTAAAAGGGAGACCTTAAGTATTGTGCTCTGGCTGCTAATTTACTTAAAATGAAATCGTTGTTCTCCTTTAATTACCATTCGTTAGCTTGACACTTCTAGATTATTTGCTTTCATTAAAATTTTTAAATTATGTTTTAAAAGTGTGATATAAAAGAGATCAGATTTTAATTTGGTTTATTATATTTTTACGCTTTCATTCCACTCAATCTTCGTCAAAATATTTTTAAACGTTATTGACAAATATTGAAAATTAATTAATTTTAAATGTTATACTCTGAAAAATTGGTCCAAACATCTATGTACTTAAAGTACAAAAAGCGTTTTAAAAGCTTTTCCTTATACAGGGTGTGTATAAATTGGCGGAAGCGCTACACGTGACGATGTTATTCGTAAAATTCTAAGTCGAAAATCTTGATACAAAAATGTTGTACCATGCTTCCTATGGCCTCAGGAACCATTTAAAGAAGAAAAAAATTGGCAACATTGAATACATTGATTTGCGTTTGGACATTTTTTTATCAGCAATTTTTATTTAGATACCTATTTACAATTTTTGTTCGAACTGAAAGCCTTCAGTTCGTAAACATAACTGCAAACTTTTGGGTATCGTAAAACACAAACTAGAAATAATTACGAGAAAAACAGAGATGACAGCTAATGACAATGTTGCCATATGTATTATTTTCATTCAAAACAGTGATTTACATATTTTCAACACCAGTTTTTGAAAGGAAGAACACAATATCTAGGAAAAAATACTATTCGAAATTTATTTTTATTCAAAATCGCAGCTTTTTCATTTGAAAGCAGGGACTGAGAACGGAACGAAAACGAAAACGTTAAACGAAATTAACCGAAATTTTTTTAAGAACGAAAACCAAATTAGTATTTTTCGTTCAAGAACGAAAACGAAATAAATATTTTCCAAAACCGGTTTTAACCGGTTTTGTCGCTATTTCAATTTTATTTGTTAAACACAAACGCGAATTTACCTTCTGTGCTGGGGAGACTCCACGAGGCAGTAAAAAATCTCACTTGAAATAAGTGAGCTTCACTTTTCTCCATATATTTACGTGAATATGTATTAACAACTTTATTGTTTACACTTACAATTTCGTGTAACACAATTAACGGTACAGATATTCTTTATTTCTAATTTGTTTTTTAGATCATCAATATAAAATATACCTACACTTGATTGCATATATATTATCAATGTGTATGTTTTATTTGCGTTTAGACATAATAATAGTAAAATTAATTCTTACTTCGAAAAGGACTAATGTAAAAGAAGATTTATTGGAAGATGTGTTGCTAGTAAGATTTAACGGAATGTGAAAATGTATATTGTATGGTATGTATAAACTATAAAGTTAAAGTATATTTCAAGTTAATATAAGTTTTTTTTTAATATCTTTTTTATTTATAACATTTAGTAAATTATCCACTTGAATTCATTCTTTTGTCTTTTTAAATAATTACAGCAGGATCTTATTTAATTCAAATGCATAGATTTTTAGTACTAAAACAAATTTAAAACAGCACTTGCTATATTTTCTTATTTTTAGATAAAGATCGTGTGTCTAATTTAACCTAATCACGTTGTGTTTTTGCACCTTACGGGTGTTAAACTGATTAAAATGGTTAAATGTTAATGTGTTTAACGATTTCGTAAATTTAATATGGCGGCGGTTCGCCAGTCTAAAATATGCTGTCCGTGAGCATTAAACCCCATCGTCATCGTTTATATTTTAGTTTAGACGCAAATATTGTTACCGTATTTATAGAGGGTTGTGGTGACTAGAAAAAAAATTGATTTTTTGACGACAAAAAAAATATAATAAAACCGGTTCACGAAAACGAAAAAAGAATTTTTTCGGTTAGAACGAAAAGAACGAAAACGATATATTTCGTTTTCGTTCCGAACAGAAACGGACGAAATTTTTTTCGTTTTTAATCCCTGTTTGCAAGGTGAATAATAACGCTTATTAAAGGACTGAATGTCAAAACTTTGAGGACCTCTTGCAGACACAGCAAGCATGGTACAACAAATTCGTATTAAGATTTTCGACTAAGAATTTTACGAAGAACATTGCCACGTGTAGCGCTTCCGCCAATTTTTACACACCCTGTATAGCAGGATAAAACTTTAACATTTAATTTATTGATTGGAAAGTACAATGTAGTACTATATCTAAAATAAACAACTAATAATATATTTAAATTATTGAAGGTGTCTCAAATTTTGATGTGCATACAAAAGGCCTACATTTTATTCCCATCGACAAATTAATACAAAATCATGAGTTCACCCGTTTAGTTTTTAGCATTCTTACTTTAAATCTATAAATGCAAATTCGTTGAGCAAACTAAACCTTTCTGCCATATTATATTCTGGGTTTGGCAAAAGCCCCATATTTCCCCAAGTATCTATCCAACGTACAAATATATGGGTGCGAGGGTTGTCTTCTTTCTGGATATGTTTCTGCATATCGTTGACTTGACAATATAACATTCCTATTCAATGAATAAATAACGAATTGAGAACTTAAAAATAAAACTGTTATTAGTAATGTTTACATTACTCTTATCTAAAAACTTTCACCTAGGAAGAATAATATGGTTTAGTTACAGTTGAAAAAAAGTTCTTTAAACAAGATGTTGTATGACTTTGAAGAATTGACTTCCCATTTATACAACTTGCCCTTCATTACCAAATCGTATGGCTGAGGGTGCGATTCTTTACAATCATACAAGCAATATCACGACATATCCTACAAATTAGCCTCCCAGACTACCTTGAACACACTCCGAGGGTTGCGTATGAGAATGTGCTCTTATTACGACAGTATTCACTTGGGCAATGCGAATTATTATTAACGAAATCACCGTCTACTTCTGTCGCCAGTGAAACTAGTCCAACGTGTAAATCTTTTGTGCTATTCATTACAAGGACCGGTATTTATTTTGAATTTGAATTAGAGTGAAGAACAGCAGGCCTTTTGAACAATAATAACGAGACTCGTCTGGGTTTAGCGCAGGCCAACACGTATACAAGGCGGCCTTCACCAAATTAAAATCTTTTCCCACAGATTACCGGTCGAAAGATTAATGCGAAATACCCGAATTTTACGGATACCTTTTAATAAATATCACACTACAAGCGATTTTCTAATGTTCTTAACATCATTATAAATCCATTGTTTTTGTGTTAACACCTGTAGGGAAAAAAAACGCTACCATAAATATTTTTTTTTTTTTATAATTTCAAGTAGGTACTTTACAATCTATTCTTAACTGAACAATAAGTAAATGTTTTTAACAGGTGAAAGGTAGGTGAAAAGAAAAGAAAAATGTCATGTAGAGAATTATTGAGTATTCTCTTTACGCTAAGCTAAAATTTTTAAAAATAGAACATAAAACTGTACAGTGAGTTCGTTTCAGGTAAACCTTGTAGGGAGATCTGCCGGTCTATATCTTTTGAGTCGCCGCACTTCACCGGCACTCACTATTAAATTTCTTGCTAGTTTATTTGGATGCACTTCAATTCTGTTTTGATATTTAAGGTAAAGGTTTTTGATTTCTTCATGCACTGAGTTTAATTGAAGGTCGCGTTGTATTACGAAATTTGGTACATACCTGGGGGCATCAGCAATGATTCGTAAAGCTTTATTTTGGAATCTTTGGATGATTTCAATATTTGACGTACTAGCACTTCCCCATAGCTGGATGCCATAGGTCCAAATAGGTTTCAATATGGCTTTGTATATGAGGAGCTTGCTTTCTATAGACAATTGTGATTTTCGTCCTATCATCCAGTTGAGTTGGTAAAGTTTGATGCCAAGCTGCTTCCTCTTGGCCCATATGTGTTTGCGCCATGTCAGTCTCCTGTCAATGTGCATACCCAGGTATTTGGCTTCGCATGCCTGAGGAAGTTGACGATCATTTAGTGTTACTGTCGGGCAGGTCTCTCTCCTAAGAGTAAATGTGACATGTGTTGATTTAGTTTCGTTTGCCTTAACTCGCCATTTTTTCAACCAGGATTGTATTTTGTTTAAGTGATATTGTAGATTTTTAGAGGCAGTGATAGGATCCACATGGGATGCCAAGATAGCTGTGTCATCCGCAAACGTGGCCACTGTAGTTAGACGAGTGGTTGGCAGATCAGCAGTATATATTAAGTATAGCGTTGGTCCCAACACACTACCTTGTGGTACGCCATAGATTTTTATAAGTTCATATACAAATTAACTGTACAAATGAGAGTTTTGTAAGTAATTTTATATTATTCACAAACTGTTTCAAAAATAAGACTGCTATGCTATAAAGCTTTTAGAAGCACAGTTTTCGAAGAATTAAATTCTGTACAGGATTATAAGCAGTATTATGCACCGTATCGTGCAGATATTAGCTAAAATTAGTTTCAGAGTGTGGTCAAAATAGATAAAAAGTTCTTTTTCTTCTTAATCGGTTCCTCTTGTACCTTTCGGTGTCGAGGTATGCTTTTCTATGTCTGTGCTATGTTTCTTCACTCCTGCCTATCGTTAACTAATTGTGGCACATCTCTCCAGCTGACTCCTTTTCTAGTCTTTGCCTTACATCTTTTTCTCATTTTATTCTTGGTCTTCCTCTATTTCTTTTTTCCCCTCTCTGCATTTTTCATCTTATTTTCGCGTATCTACTTTATTTTTCTTAATATCTGTTCCTCCTAGGTTTTTTCAATTTTGTTCGTTACTGATTTTATCCATCAGTCTACATTCCTCATTTCTTCTTAGAAATCTCATTTCCTGTATCTGTAATTCTTGTTTTTGTTTTTGTGTTAGTGTACAAGTTTCTGAACTGTACATTGCATTAAAAACTCGTGTCTTCGTTTCTATTGATATTTCCGTTTTACTTATCAAACAATTATTAGCGGTGGTGTAAAATTTCGTCGCTGCCGCTATTATATTATTCTGATCTTTCTCCAATTTACCATTTTCTGCAATTATTGTTCCTTAATATTTAAAATTCACTACCTGCTCTATCTTTTTTTGGTCTAGCATAATTGTAACTGGTTCATGATTTTTCGCGATAACCATAGCCTTTGTCTTTGTTATATTAATGTTCATATTATATCTACTTAATGTTTTTGCCCATACGTCTAGATTGAGTTGCAAGTCCTTTTCGCACTTAGCTAATAGCACCACATCATCTACAAAGGCTATTTTTGTTAAGGATATTGGTTTTAGTTTATTCCGCCCCCATTAGGCTTCCTTTGTGTTTTGCTTACATTCTTCAATTATTTTATCTATAAGAATTATAAAGAGCAGTGGACTTAATGTGCCTCCTTGTCTTACTCCCACTGTTGTTATAAATTCCTGGGAACTGCTGTTATGGGTTCGCACATAATTTCTACTACTCTTATATTAACTCTTGATGGTGTTTAATAATCCTTCTCCCACTCTACTTTGTTTCAATATCTTCCAGATCTTTTCCCTTGACACTTTATCGAAGGCTTTAGACAGATCGATATAGCATAAGTACAGCATCTTTAAATTTTCCATTGTTTTTTCACTTAACTACCTTAACGTAAAAATTAGATCCTGCGTGCTTCTACGCGGTCTAAAGCCACATTGCACCTCTTCCAAATTTCTTTTGAAATGTATCCTTAATCTCTCCTCTAAATTTTTTTCATATAATTTTCTACCACACTAAGTAGAGATATGCCTCTATAATTTCGCATTCTTTACTATCGCCAGTCTTGAATATCGGTAATATAACAGATACCTTGTGAATATCTTTTTCCTGCCTTGCTTGATTTACTTTTCTTAACAGCATTTTCCTGCCATATACTCCCATGTACCTAATCATTTCAGGTAAAATACCATCATGACCTACTGCTTTTCCAATTTTCACTTATACCGCTAAAAAGCAGGGGTTTGGAGCGGAGCACGGAGCTGGAGCAAGGCGCAGTGGAGCAATGGGTTTTTGCCCGGAACTGAAGCGGAGTCCGGAGCAAATAAAATTTGATTGCTCCACTGCTCCAGTTTGTTATGTACATTTTTTTTTTAAACTAACTTTTCTTTCTTTTTCCATCTTTGAAGATCAATAATTTGTTCTTATAAACATTTAACTTCACTTGTTTGTTATAGTCAAATATTGTAATTTTTGACCAACTTCCAAATATCTAATAAAATTAAAACTTTGTTTTTAAAAACAAATGTTTTAATTTAAAAACGTGATTTAAATTTTTTACAATATTTGGAGCATGGAGTTGAGCTGGAGCGGAGCAGGAGCAGGCCTTTGGATGCCGGAGCGGAGCTGGAGCGGAGCTATTAAAAAATTGGACTGCTCCAAACCCCTGCCAAAATGTTTATCAGATATTAAGTCACCCAGTGCTTCAAAGATGCAATAGGGTAATTTTTCTAAATATGTTATTAAAATACGCAATAAAACAGCAATCACTTTTATTTTATTCTCCCAGTATTACGTTGTTTTGAATTTCTGTTCGCAAATATGTTATTTTTATCTGCAACCTCTATTTCCTTGATTTTTTCAATTCTGTATCAGAGCCGTATGACACAATTTTATTGAATCATAAAAACTCCATAAAAGAAACGAGCCCTGCTAGTATTTTGTCTTCTGTGGATTCCAAGATATTTTTGCTTATTGGTATGAGTTGCACGTTCGTTGCAAATGCCGACGTATAAAAATATTATTTTCATGTCTTTTATTATACGCATTAATATTTAATTTTAGCCAGCCGTGATTTTATGTACGTTTTTAGACAATGAATTTGAGTGTTAATTTTTCTACTTGTTTAACAGTAAATCATGTCGATGATCAAATGAATTAGTTTAAATACAGGGTGTTTCACTTTTTGTTGGGGCTTTATTGCTATTTCCGTAAATACTAAAAACACAAGGTTGGTAAATGGAAAAAAAATTAGCTATTTAGTAGTGCATTTGAAACAAGATGTTGTTTTGTTTATAATTTAATAGCTTGCGTGTTATAACGGAAAAACCAACATCGATCAAAATTTGCAAACTGAAATATCTCGACTATCATTGCTAATACACAAAAATACCAGTAAAAAGCTGAGAGGGGCATAGCCCATAACTTCGTGAATGATATGTATATACCAATACTTATCACATCATTGTGTTTTTCAGTAGTCTTACAAGGGAAGGTCACGATACGTTGTCGCTAGAATTTGATTCCGGCTGTGTTTATTACATCAAGGGCATCAAAACTAAATGTTTTCCAGAGTTATACGTGCCACTGGCCATTAACTTCGGAAAAATAGGGGAAAAACTGAAAAACTGGTACAAAAAGGTCATTTTTGCGATCGCGTTGGCCATGAAACCGTCAGAGATAAAATCGAAATTCTTCTATTTACCAATAGGCGCATCCTTTGCAAGTAAAATGGTGCAAAGTTTTTGAAAAAATCTTGAACGGTTCCGGAGAAAAACGTCAAAAACGAAACCCCTGTATAAGCGCTATGTATTGAGAAGTTGTGCTATATCTGTATAACTACATCTATGCGACTTGCATAGGCATTTAACATAGGGAAAACCGTTTTTACAAAGGCCTCGTTTTTTGCGTTTTTCTTCGGAACCGTTTAAGATTTTTTCAAAAACTTTGCACCATTTTACTTGGAAAGGATGCGCGCATTAGTAAATAGAAGAATTTCGATTTTGTCTTTGACGGTTTCATGGCCAACGCGATCGCAAATATTACTTTTATTATTCAGCTGTTCAGTTTTTCCCCTATTTTTCCGAAGTTAATGGCCAGTGGCACGTATAACTCTGGAAAACATTTAGTTTTGATGCCCTTGATGTAATAAACACAGCCGGAATCAAATTCTAGCGACAACGTATCGTGACCTTCCCTTGTTAGATTGTTTCATACAAAATTGAAAACGAAATAAATTTCCCATACCGTATCCTTTTCAAGCTTTAAAGAAAATCTCAGAAATTGTTTTTTATTTAACCAAGATTACATAAGTTATATTCAGTTTTCAAAGTAGCAACGGTGAGCAGTTTTAAGTAAGTAATCTGTATGCCGTCATGAAGATACGACGATGAGTTTTTTAATGCCCAAAAAAAAGTTTTATCTGCATTAGTAGTTTGTAATTAAAATTAGTCGTCAGCACATTACATAACGACTCTGTAAATCAGTTAGATCCGGGCTGAGCGTCCACAGTCCTAAGTATATTTGCTTTCAAAATAGGGCGAATATGTAGTGCAGGGGTCAGTGGTGTCTGCAAGTCCGCAATTTATACAAAAGGGTCGTCTCGAGAGCACCACAACTACCGCCCATAAACACTGACAATATAATTTATAGACACTTGTTCTTTTTGATGCGATATTAGTGGGTTTATTTCACTTTAAAGTACCGAGACTGACTGATTTAAATACAATTTGCTTAATTTATTTCCACGAATGTCCGTGCTGTTCTAATTTTTAAAACGTTATTTCACAGTGTGGCCACAGCTTGTGACATTATTTTTTGCTTTCTCATTCAAACACAAAGGCCAAGTTGAAGTTAAGAATAAAAGAACAACTAATAGAGCATCTACTTGAGATTGGATCCTTAACTATTAGAACAATTTCCACGATCATCGGCATTTAAAAGAAGTCTTTTTGTCCATTTCTCTGAGCTTTAAAACGCAGTGTAAGAATTGCAACGAAATTTCGAATCTTCTTAATAATAGCGAACATATTTTTTTTTCTAAAATTGTGCCAGGCGATTAAACCTACATATCCTTTTTGGATATACCTACTAGGGTTCCTCTACCGGCATCCCAGTATATTTTAAGCTATTATAACTTTCGAGGCGATACTCATTGTCCCGGATAATCCCGAGGTATTGGAAATGTGTCATTTTCGTTCATTTGTTGTTAAGATCGTTGAATATTATCATAACTTATCAGAGTTTATTATAAATATCTAACATTAAATAATGGAAAAACTTCCTATTTCAAAGCAGTTTTTCAGATTTATAATAACAAATTATGTAGGGAAAAGTTGCCAAAATCGTACCACTTGGGAAATGGAATCCCAGGAAAATTTGGTACGATTATTAAAAAAAGTGTTTAGGCCTAATGATAGAGTGATATCTTAGTTTTGTATTCTAAGGCAATAAATGTATTTATGATGACTTATTAACTATATTATACTACTTTATGAAAGTGACCAAAAGGTAAGATTTTGGCATCGGTATCATAAATCGCACCTGTTCCTTTAATATTAAAGTTTGCCTTGGAAATAAAAACACACAGTTGGTAGCAAACTAATGGAATAATTTAATAAATATTACATTTATAAAATGACTATATTCTTTAGAACTTAATTATTACTAGTTATTAAATTCGTCATTCAATAATTACATTTAGGGGAGTGATAAACATTGTCTTCGTCTGATACACCTCCACAAGCTACATAGTACCCATATTTTATATTTAATCCGTTAAATCATCATTCCCAAGCGCACTTTATCACACAAAACCAATTAAACTCTTAAATCGTACTGGTAAGATTTTAGAAGCCCATTTGGGAAACTCTTCGACATTTTATGTTATTTTTGACATAACCTTACAATGAATGTTAAGGTACTTTATAATAAGTGTATAAATAATGTAAATTACGTACAATTTTAACTCGATCAGTGATGAATATTGAAAGAATATGCACAGTACACAATTAATTCCAGAGTGCCAGACGGTAAACGGAGATTATTATTTTAGTGTTCTGCAGCGTTTGATAGCAAGGATTCATCAGGTTCTTCCTCAGTACCACAAAAAAGAGAGCTGGTGGCTACTACACGATAACGTACCGTCACACAAGTTCAAACTCATTCGCAATTTTTTGGCCAAAAAGGGCATTGTAGTCCCCGATCAACCACTGTATTCCCTGATTTGACTCTCTAAAATAATGAGTATTTCCCAAACTAAAATTAAAGTTGAAAGAAACAATTTAGATACGATTGTGGACATGAAAGAGTCTCCTACCAAGATTTTGGAAGCGATTTCGTAAGAAGAATAATAAAAATGTTTTAAAGAAAGTTATGAATACTTTAATCCTTGTATCGAAGCAGAAGGAATGTATTTTGAAAAACAAGTGAATAAAAGCTGTTTTCTGTTCACTTTTTGAATTTTTCTCGACACCAGTCTAAAGGATTTCGAGGCAGGTGTCTGAAGAATCCCCTTGGCAGGAAACCTTCATTAGTTTCAAGCTTTTTACGAACAAAGAGAAAGTGTCACAGAATCGGTTTAAAATGTTTCATGGAAAATTATTTTTTCTGCATCCATCCAAAAAATCAGTTGTTTTCGATCAATTTTTAGGCTAAAAATACATCTTTACCGGCCTAAGCTGGAAAGTAGCTGGTTGCTATGGTGATGAGTTTGTTTTGTTGATTTGCGCTGTCAAACAAACGTCATTATACCACCAAGCGAGTTTTCAACTGTAGTTTGTTAAGTTATTGTTTAATTATGGATGGTGACGATAGTGATTTTGGTGTCAGTGGCGGACGCGGAAAAATAATTATTGTAAGCAACATACCCGTAACCCATAAAGAGTCTTTCTGGACTCGTATGCTTCTAGGGCTCGCCTACGGCTGGCTCGTCCAAAAACTGCCCCTCGACCACCTCCGGTGTTGTTACGTAAATAACTATTGTCCTATTAAACCAACATCGTTTGCTGGAAAGTAATACAAAATATACTTAAACACGTGTGAAGTAAGTCAAGTAAAGAAAATATGCAAAGTATGTACTTTAATATATTCGACCAACCAAAATCTATTACTTGATAAAAGTTACCTTATAACTTAAAATTAAATATTGTAACGATAAGTTAAAAAGTACATTGCAATAGTTTTTGTAAGTCTACTTTTATTATATTTCGAAAGATTATTGGTGCAGTTTGTAATTACAACCAACCAAGCAACGACTTAAAACGATACAAAAGCACGCTAGACAAATTATATCGGCAATACACGAGACTGTTCTCGATTTAATAGGTTTTCTTGTAAAGCGCACGTATTGTAAGTGTTCTTCGGTATTAATTGAGTTTCGTTTCATATTTTTCTTTGTGTTTGCTGCACACAATCCTCCACCAAATCTCCGGTTATTACAATTTGTAATCTATGCAGGCAGATCTGTAATATTTGCTTTGTTTAAATTCTGCATTGTATTTGTTCTGTCTGTTTATTAGCTTCTTCCTTTTCCCCCTTTAATAAATTATCTGCGCTGTTTTTATGCTGGAAGGTACGAGGGTGATCAGCGTATTTCATCCCTTGTATACCTACCACCATCAACCACTGTGTCCGATGGGTTCGCTTTGATCAACGCAGCTAACGTAGGGTTGGTAATCGTGGATTAAACTTTCTGTTTTGCTCATAATCCTTTTGTTTAGGCCACGCATCGTGCATAGACAACGAAAATTAGAGTTAAGAGATCTGTGGATCATCGAATGAAAACAATTTCGAGAGATTGCGTATGCAGCAGACAGTAAAGGGACTCCTATTTTCAATTTTAAGACCTGAAGAGACAAATTATCTGAACACCTGATCAAATTTTACATTTTTTTAATAATTTTATGTAATTTACAATCTGTTCTTAAAATGAACAATAGGTAAATGTTTTTAAAAAGATAAAAGGAAGATGAAAAATGACATGTAGAGAATTCTCCATCTAGTAACCCTATGGGAAATCTTTTAATAGGTATAAAACATCCCAAATATAATTCTCCTACATATATCCAAATTTGAGAAATAAAATAAAAACCTAATTTTACCGCCCCCCTTTAGGGTGGTGTAACTCGAAAGAAGACGTCTAAGGAAAAAATGGTATATGAAACACCTCCTTAATATTCGATAAAGAATCACCTCCCATTTTTTCGCAATGTTTATGCAACACCCTGTATCAAAATAAGAAGTTTTTTAATGGTTGTGATTTATATCAAGCCAATTTTGTTTTTTTGCTGGACTAGTAGCAATTGTCTGCCAAATATTGGTGTACAAGAAACCTAAGATCTCTAGGGTGCCAGAAAATATCATGATATAAAGGTTAACGTCTAAAAGAACTACCGTTGGATGTTTGACGTCTAGAATTAAAAACAATATCACAAACAACACGTCCATAGAGTATGGCAGCATGCAGCAGACTTACTTTCATTTAAAATCCAATAACATAACATTTAGTATTTAACGAACAACCTAAAAAAATCATGATTGAAAATGGAATACACGATAAATTTACTTGCATCGTGAGAAAATGTACATAATTAACGATTCCAGATTGTAGACATGGTCGTTAAAAATGATATGCATTAGAATAACTTCTTCTGTTTCCTTCTCGAAGATCCTTTTGTCCTTTAGGGCACAAAATATGCTTTAGACTTTAGAATATCATGAATTTAATTAAAAACACTTATAATTGTCTTTAAAGTAAGTTATTACATTACATAGTTAAAAGACTGCTAAATCAAGCAGATATTGGTTAAAAAATTGATAGGTTAGAGTAGAATTTCATATAGTTATCATCTTTAAGATTTTTTTATCATCATTATTATCCAGTTTCAACCGAAAGAGCTTTACAAAATATAAGTACGCAATATTCTCTTGATGTAATAACTCAGAGAAGCGCATATATGATGCAATTTATATTAACTCTCTCCCCGTTTTTAATATTTTCTATTTAGACGTCAAACACAGACGAATATTAAATATCTCGTTCCCGAAAGGGTGGTGTAGCAGAAGTAATATTATTTATTGGCTTTGGGACTGTTACTGTGGTATTCCAATAATTGCTCACACACGTTCAATATAAATAATACAATAGAAGAGAGCGGGAACGAAAAAAAATAATTAAAATGGCGGTTTTTTACCTGAAATTCATTAAAATTTTCAGCACCACGTTTTTACTGAAACCGCGCGAATGTTCTTGTCGAAAAAAAAGAAAAAAGCAGCGCTGTGCAAATAAGTTATTGGCATAGGTACTGCTTTTTATCACTTTATTTAATTAACTAATTTATTTTAAAAATTCTTCGTTAAAAGACAATTACAAAAAATGTCGTCTTCGGAAAATACAGCGTGTTTAACACTCCGTTGCTCGCGCTCACTTTTGTTACGTTAGTGATCCCACTCGCAATAATAGTTTTTAACGACATTTACAAAATTATTTTTGATTGTTTGTAATATAATATAACATGAACATTACAATTATGACAAAAATGCATTACAAAAATGATAGCGTTAATGTTTATTACAATTTTCTAAATAGGTAGTCGCATTTTTCGCCTCACTCCTGGTTTCTGACAATTCAGCGATTATATTACGTGCAGCTGTTCTTTTATTTTTTTGAAAACATTTTTTCTCCGGTGAGTGAAGTCATCTTTGTAAGTATCTACATTGTATGAATCGTTATTTCTACCAGAATTGATGTCTTGCTCTGTTTCCGATTCATGTTCGCTAAGATTTTCTCCTCCGTCTTTATAGTCTTCCAAATCACCTTCGGATTCTTCATCTTCACTGTCTTCAATATATTCTTCGTTCTCCTCAATTTACTCTAACCACTTACACCACAGCTCTGGATTTTTACTTTGGGACATGGTCTAAGTTTCACGAAAATGAATATATAATTGCATACGTAGGAATTTAAAATGTTCAAATCGGAAGATATTATTTTAAAGATTTCAAATTATCAATAACAATCGTTTATACAAATAGGAAAGCATTAATATAATAGTAAAAATAAAAATAGCATGAAAAATATCTTACGAACAAAACTCGAGCTATAAAAATAAAAATTACGTTAGTGATCGCGCGGGATACTCAGGTATCCCAAGCGTAATTTTTTTAAGTTATTAGCTTTTATAGCACTGGTTACTGATTATCAATAAGGCTAACTAAGTCTACAAAGTAAGATGAAAAGGTACTGAAATGACGAAGGCATAATATTGTGCCATTTGACACAAATTTGCAGATATACATCATTGGGATACTATAGTATCCCGAGCGAGCACTGGAGTGTTAAAACTCGAAGAGAAATTGAAAATATCTCAAACGGTATCCGAGAAAAAAATCTGGTTATGTGAATGGCGAAAATTGCGCTTATAACAAAAATTAAGTTGGTTGTCATAAAACAAAAACGAATCGACCTAGGAAAAATTTGTGACACCATCCGAATCGGCTTAAAAAGTTGCTTAAGCAGTGTTTTTACACATTTAAACTATTTAATAATCCAAAGGAATTACAGACGATTTTAAAAAATCGTATTTTCCGGTTTTTCCTAATTTACCGTTTGAAATATTTACCATCTCTCTTCGGATTATTAATGATCACAAAATTTAGCAACTTTGCCAAATTTAAACCTATATTCTAGCTATTATAATAAGCGAGATCCCCATGCTTAAACTCGAATTTCAAACACCCTGTATAGTGTATATAAATAATAGCCATATTTTGTGGATATGCCCTGTATATTAAACTAGGTGTAGTTGTCAAAGGGGCTATAAATGGTTTATCACACAACATGTAACGCCTGCTAGGGTATCATAAATTGTACCGTTGTCATTTTCCAAATCCAATTTAGTCCAGAAGGCCACGTAATCTTAGAATCACACATTTCCATGCAATTTGCTCTCTAACCTTCAATATCAGGAGAAGCTCACGGCCACAGCTTCCACACGGTTAGAAAAACTAGATCATGGCCATTCCGTGCCATGAAAGCTTTACTCAATATCGATAATAGCATTAGCTTGGGAAACTTGGGAACACCGATATTGTATTGACAAAGGTTTACCGTCACTCTATGTGTGATATATATTTGTGGATTTATGAAATACAGACCAGTTAATGGGCATGGTCTACTTACACAAAATTTCAGTGTCAATATTCTTTTGTAAATATGATACTTTGTAGCTTTATGCCATTTGGACAAATTTGTGACGTGTTAATTTCTAAAAGAAAAGAACCGAAAATTAGATTAAATGCAGATGACAGAAAACGCAGGCAAGTGCCATCGATGTTATTAACTAAACGTAACTCAATTAAAGAAATTTGTCTGTGTTATCTAATAGTTTAAGCAATGTATCTACATTTTTCTTAAATTTTTTTAAATTATTAGGTACTTTGAACCTAAAACACGGCAAATTTAACACAATTATTTTTACAAATTCACTAAACCAGAAGTAAATTCGAAATTGACTGAATATTAATTAGAATGTCTGTTTCAGAAATTTCAAAATTTAATTCAAGTAATATCCAGTGTTTCTTTAGACAAAATAACACCAATTTTCGATGGAGCTATACAGGGTGACCCAGTTACTGCGCACAGCAAGGGAATCTCGTAAACGGTAAGAGATCCAGAGTTGGTTAAATGGTTCAAAATGATCTATGATTTAAAAGCAAATATTCTATTTAAAAAAAAACTTGAAAAAATAACAGTTTTGCACTACTCATAAAAAAACAAAAAATGACGTTTTTGCCTATAACTTGTTTATTTGAAATCATACTCACAAATTTTTTTTAACATTATAAGAACACTTTAATAGGTAGATTTGAAATTTGTTAATAAATTTTATCTAATCCATTTGTTTTCGTTATTTTAACATTAACTTTCTTATTTTAAATACTGGTTTTAGCTGGCTGTGACACAGGATTTTTTTGTTTTCTTGATGAATAGCTTTATCTTTAAAATTAATTTAATACAATTTCTTGTCTTCATTAAGATTAATTAAAATGGCCATTAAAAAAAACAAAATAATTCATAACTAATGTAGCTGTGCTTAATTAAATACAGAAAAATAAAAACGTAAATAGTTTAAGACAGTTTTTACGTTTTATAATAATTTATAATATTTTACTTATTATTACCATAAAATCTAACACAAATTTGAGATCTGCGTTTATAGATAATAACGCTTTCCTAAGTATATTTCTTTTAAATTATTTGAGCTATCAATAAAAAACTAATCTTAATTCACCAATTCCATTTAACTGTTTTTTAAGATTAGATGTTTTAAGGAGAACTTGCATCAAATTAAAAGTAATATGCTTAGAAAAAAATTATTGTCTAAAAAAATCAGATCTCAATTTTGTATTGTCCCTTAAGACAGGGCTACATTTTAAACGCAGGTTATAGTTTAGGTTTAATAATAGAAAGTGAAAAATCATAAATTATTACCTATGAAAATGAAAAGATTTTAAATTACTAAGTTTTAATTGTTTTTGTGTTTAATTAAGTACAGCTAACTTATTTATGGAAGGTTTTGTTATTATTTTTAGTTGCCACTTTGACCTAATAAATACAATAATATTGTAATAACTTATTTATTTTTAAAGGTAAACTTAACAAACCATAGATCAATGAAACGAGAAAAAATCTCTTTTTAATGGTGTCACAGCCAACTATATATATGTAATCAAATTCCCTTCTACCCGTGGGTGTAGGGAAGTATGCACGTCTATGTATTATACATGGATTTGCGCCATTGTTTTTTGTTCTGTGCCATTTCTTTCGCTTCGCACCATGTTTTCCTTTCTTCTCCAAGGTTTTTGCTACTGCCTTTTCCCATGTTTCTCTCGGTCTTCCCCTTTTCCTCCTTGTTTGTATCGTGCTTTCCACACTCTCTTCACCTGTCTTCTTGTGTCCATCCTCTGTAGATGCCCCCACCAGCTCAGTTGTCTAGTTTCTATGAATTCTAAGATAGATTCTACTTCTAGTTCATTTCTAATCTGTTCGTTTCTTATTTTGTCTTCTCTTATTATCTCTCTTACTCTCCTTAAAAATTTCATTTCAGCCGCTTGGATTTTACTTTTTTGGCTCGATGTTAATGTCCATGACTCGCACCCAAAGTTAAGATCGGTCTGTATATTGTACGGTATACATTCATTTTAGTCTTTTTTGAGACTTCTTTTTTATTAATGAAGGTTTTGGCAATAGCGTAGTAGATTTTTATTGCCTTTTCTATCCTCTTGTTTATTTCCAATTCTTGTTGTCCTGTATTTTCAATTGTTACTCCTAGGTAGTCGAAATATTGTAAGGTTTCTATTTTTTCTCCTTCAATTTTTATGTTTCTTCGTTTGTCGTCATCACTTTTGTTTTCTTGTGATTTATTTCCATTCTATTTTCTTCTAATACTTCTTTCCAAATTTCTATATTAGTTTTTAGGTATCTTTCATTCTTTTCCGTAATAACTACATCGTCTGCGAAAGCACACTCTGATATTTCGACCTTCTGTAAATTTTGTTTCCTAAGAATAAACTTTTAACGCAACCAACTATAACCAGATTAAATTTAGGTAGAAAAAATTATGCTTTATCCCTCAACGTTAACGAGATCCCCAGGCCGGGCACGAAATATGGGACACTCTGTATATTCTGGCGTTGAAATTGTCACTGTATTATGGATATACATAAATAAATAATTAAAACTTTGACCTTAGAAATTAAGTACGACACCAAAAATCGAAATCGTTTGTCAAAGTTAACTTTAAAATTGCTATCAAAAACCTTTATTTTGTTACAGCAATGAAACTGAAGAAGTTATGATCAATTTTTCAAATCGCGAAAATTTCGCTTTTTTTTTTAGTAGAAAAACGAAAACCGCTTCTATAAATCTCATAACACAAATAAATTTACCTGGAGATACTATCCCTAGAAATCTAAATCTCAGTTTTGCCAAGTATTAAAGTTAGATGGCCTTTAAATACTTTAAAGTTTGGCCTTTTTGTATATCATATTTGTCCTGTTTAATCTTAGAAACTGTTTTACCTAACTGTGTTAGCATGTTGTACGACTTGGTCTTTTTTTAAGTGGCAAAATTTTATTCAACACACGTCTCTTGTCAAAAGCTCTCAACGCATAGCCCAATTTTAAGGAAACTCATGCTATTATTAAACATTGATGAAGGTCTTTATAGAATGTATCAAACAGTGTTATTATTATATTCACGTGAGAGCATAGCTGTCGGATCCCGGAGGGTGATGCTTTGGTAAGGTAACAAAATATACGGGGAATAATAACGAGCGCTCTTCCTGGTCCCACGGTGACTACAGGATGAGAAATTGGTCCCTATCTTTGTCTCATAACTTCAAACCTGGGATTTTAATGCTAAGGAGATTATTGATTATGTGTCGTTTGTCTTTGTTAACTTAACAGGGATGAATTTGAGCCTGCTGCAACAAGAAAAAAAATATGGGCGCTGTGTATTATGCATAAAGGTAAATAATGATTCACTTTAAAACCTAATAAGAAAGAGTGGTACATTTAAAATAGAATATCTGGCGCATGATTCTTCAACGCCGATAAACAAACTCGATTTTTTTCTTTCGCTGTTGTGTTACAGTCAGAAAATAAAATTATTGTGTACAAAAGACGGACTGAACATAATGCTTTGACCTAAAAGCAACAGAAACTCAGCCAGTAGATATCAATTTCAAATTATGAGAAAACAACATCATAAAACAAACCAAAGAAAATAAGAAATAACTATTTTTAGATTATACAAGATGAAGGAGATTTATGCATATATAACATTGTACCAATCAGGGTGAATAAAATTGGTTGAATATTTTTTTAATTGTGTATAGTACACATTTCACCAATATCGATACGGTATATTAATCTAATATTATTTAATAATATAGATCCATTATAAAAAAATGTTATTGGATTAATATTAATTTAAAATATTTCACCAATATTAAAAAATGTTGACATATCTATTTTTTCCCAGTATTGTATGTCAATTTTTAGCCAATGTTGGCCCAATATTTTGTGCTACTGGGGCAGGCTTAATTTTTAAAAATCGTAGCGACCTCGTTTCTTGAAGTTAAGAAATAAGTTTTATCAATAATGTTAGTCCGTTTAGGGAGCAACCTTTTAATAATAAAAAAATTAAATTTAGTGATACATAGTGTTCACAAAAAAAATTGCCAAACTTTCCAAACTTCAAAGTGACATCACTCATTTTTTTCAAATGTAACCACTCCTATTTTATTTCGTTATTATATATTCGATAGCTTTTTTTCTCCTCTTCAATTTTTATAGGGGTTGTCCTATGTCTAAACCCCGTAGTTGTTGAGATATTCAATACTTTTCACAAAAGTATCCATTTAATTGCATTTTTATGCACCGAAGTAGGCCGCGCTGATGCAAAACTAATGCCAAAATTTAAGCGTGTCAACTTCTCAGATTCTTCATAAATTGAATATAGGAAATGATTCTTTTAGTTTAAAATTATTAAACAATTATTTAAACTAGATTTAAAAGCTACAACTTCTTTCATTTTAATGTTTTATGATTACCTCCGTGTATTTTTTTTTTTCAAAATATAGGAGTAACTTTATATTGATAGTAATAAAGCATATTCCCCAGCAGCGTTGATGTAAAATGCCTCTAGTAATAAATTGAAAATGCGTTCCTTGCATGTGGTAACAAATTTTTCTCCGCTTGAACCAGTAGGAGTCATGCAAGTCTAAACACAGCAATCGATTCTAAACAGATTCCGCAGAAACGCGAAGTCTGATGTAGCCAGCGCAATGCATGTGTTTATTTCCCATGTTAATATATAACCGCATGCAATCAAAATACAAACGTCGACAATTCTTCAACATGAAATAAGTAAATAGTAGTTTATTTCGTCTTTCAAGATATCAATTAATTATGTGGATAATTAAAATGCAGATGGTCATACTATAGCAATACTATTTCGACGAATACTTCCGTTTTATAACAGGATTTTTAGCGTTATTTGTTTGAATTGGAGGAAATGCTTTCAAGAACACATCTCAAAAACGTAATTAGCTTTCACTTAAGTACTCTTAAAACTCCCAAACTTAGTCAGGCGGAATAAAGTAGCACAAATTTTCTTGTGTGAAAACATGGACGAAAGGGAGAATCGTCAATACTGGGTGTCTATAAAAATTCGTAATGATTAAACATAAACAAAGATATGTTTTGAAAAATTCACCTGTCATTACTATTATCATTATTTGTGCAGAAGAATTGGTAAAAATTTGCTGACAATGAAGAAAAAGAAGAAAGTAATTTTATATAAGAACCACTTAAAGATAACAGAATGCCAGAAATGGTCGAGTTAATAGTCGTACCTTTAAAGATACTGGTACTAATATAGAAGTAATAAAAGCCTAGATTCAGATCTGAGAAAAACTAATTTTGTTGCTGCCAAACCTCAACAGGCCTTGACGAAAAATGGCTGAACAAAGACACCTCTTCTACCAATCTATCTCTTGAAAAAATAGGTGATTTTTACTTATTTTTTTTGTTTTTTTTTATCTATCAATATTTTAAAAAAATAATCAACCGCTCATTTAGTTCAAGATATTTACATAACTGCAGTCTTCTTCTTCTTTCTTAACACATTAAGTGCCCAGCCAATTTTGCATAATTCACCAGGAGGCCAATATATTTTTGTTTTCTAAATCGTGTTTTTTCAACATAAGACTATATAAAAGTAATATTTTTCAATAGCAGACCTAAACACTCAACAATAGATCAAGTACACGATATTACCGATATAATAGAAAAATCACTTGAAGAAAAGAATGTCTGTTTAGCCCTATTTCTTGATGTAGCACAAGCCTTCGGCAAAGTGTGGCATGAAGGATTAATCTGCAAACTTAACAAAATATTGCCCTACCAATATGTAAAAATTTTAACTTCCTACATTTCTAATAGCCTTTTTAGAGTAAAACAAGGGAAAGCCTATTCGGAATTGAAAGAAATACAAGCAGAAGTGCCACAGGGGAGTGTCCTTGGACCTGTCTTGTATCTACTCTACACCAGTGATATACCAAAACAGAATCAAGTGAAATTGGCTACATTCGCGGACGATACAGCATTGCTGGCAACAGGTAAAACAGATATAATTTCCACCAAAAAACTACAAACATCTAGTGATATTATACACGAATCGACCAATAAGTGGAAAATTAAACTAAATGAAACGAAATCAGTTCATATCAACTTTACAAATAAAAGATTGAGAAACTCTCCAGCAATAACAATCAATGAAACCATTGTCCCACACGCAAACACTGCAAAGTATCTTGGTATGAATCTGGATGCTAAATTAAGGTGGAAAGAACATATAAAGAATAAAGAAAAGGAGTTTAAAATTAAAATCGCACAATACTGATGGCTTATTGGTAAATATTCCAAACTATTATACAAAAAAATTTAGATTTACAAACAAATTATTAAACCTACATGGTTGTATGGAATACAACTATGGGGGTGTGCAAAAATTACAAATATACGTAAGATACAAACTGTCCAAAACAATGTGTTTCATGAAATGCCTAACGCTCCTTGGTTTGTCAGAAATGCCGACCTTCATCGAGACTTGGGAATCTTAACCGTAGAAGAAGAAATCAAAAGATTTGCAAAGAAGCATGAAGTCAGGCTTCAACTACACGAAAATGCAGAAGTTCTCCAGCTGCTAGAAAACCAGAACCTATGTCGAAGACTGAAGAGGACCAAACTGTTCGAACTTTCCAAGTGATCTGTGTAAAAGCAGAGCATTGTGCAAGTGATAGTGTATATATTTCCCTAAGGCTGCGGTTACAGTACAACCCTATTCGCGCGAATGAGTATCGCGCGTATGCGCCCGTATACGCGCGTAAATTTAGTGGTGTTTTATACCGACTACATCGCGCGAACGTTATCAGTTTGTGGCTATATAGTGATGGATCCTGCATTGGAGCTGTATTAAGCGGAAAATAGTTTGCTAAAATCCCTTATATTAAACAGCAAACCAAGAAGGTTTTGGACCAATCCCTTATCACAAAGGAATAACAGTGAATACAATAAATTGTTTAAATTATTATTAAAACAGCCTCAAAAGTTTTATGAGTATTATCGTATGAATTGTGATACATACAACTATATATTAAATGCAGTTAAAGAAATAATAACTAAACAATGCAATTTTCGACAATGTATTTCACCATCAGAAAAATTAACTGTAACAATAAGGTAAGTAAAAAACAAACAACTTAATTTATAAATTCAAAAAGAAATATTTCAACAGACTTAATAATAATCCCTTTGTGGAAAAAAGCATAAGTAAATGACAACAACAATAATAATAATAATAATATTTAAATACGTTTAATTAGGATTGGCTAAGTATGATCCGTAGGGCAAATCGTACCGTACTTCAACTTCACTTGTCTGTAGTGAAGTACCGGTTTCGTCTTGTGCAGGCTGCACTGCAGGAGAAGGCGTCGATGTCATATCCCATGACGTCGAAGGTGAAGTTGGTGGTAAATGTGCCATATTTTCCTCTATCAAGACTTGCTGCAGCTTAGACTGAACAAACAGTTTCCTATCCTCTGGAACTTTTTTCAAATGCGGTAGCAGACTCATTAAAAAATGGTAGTCATAATCAGTTGCAGAGGAATCGGTTTTTCTGTGTTTAAAAAAATTTAATTTTTCCTTTTCTATTTCCAACAGTTTCTCGTGGATTTCACTAGCACGTTTTTTCCTTGTAGGTGTCTTGCTACTGTCCTTAATAACGCTGCTCTTACCGCTCGAACAGGGGAGCACCAATTCTGTTTCTTGACAACTAGAAGTACTTGGATGTTCTTCACTCAGATTGTCAATAGCAGGATTTGTTATTGGCGATTTTGAAATATTTGCTGATGTAGCTCTAGGTGTCATTAGGCCACTTAAAAAACTTAAATTTTCGTAGTATGGCCACGCACTGCCATCTGCTTCTCCTCCTTCAGCACCACAAACTCTTTTTACTTGTATTTTCTGCCACTCGCGCCGAAATGTATCTCTCAGTCCCTTCCACTTTGTCTTAACAGCTTCAGCTGAAATTAAATATAAGTAAACAAAGAAACTAAACAATTAATTATTATTTCAGTTGGGAAGCACTTAAGACAAGTGGTCAAAGGAGTCCTAGCTTCAACCCCTAAACGCAGCCAAATTTGCTTTGTAAATAAATTCAATTCATTTATAAAAATTAATAAAAATTAATTAATTAGTATAGCACTAATATTGTTCCTAATACTTTAATGGAGTATAATTTTTTAAAGGTATTTATCAACTGGTCTTGGATTCCGTTCACTAGCTTTTTCGTTTGGGATGCACCACACAACAGTAAGAAAAATTATTTACGAAACCTGTACAGCTATATGGAGGCAATTAAATTTTCAACATTTACCATACCCAACAGAAGATATACTGAAAACAAGCTCTAAAGAATTTTATGAGAAATGGAACTTTCCAAACTGCATCGGTTCTATTGATGGAAAACATATTCGCATCAAGTGTCCAGTAAAATCAAGAACAATGTTTTACAATTATAAACAATATTATTCAATAGTATTGCAAGCAGTTGCTGATGCAAATTGCAGGTTGTTGTGTATTGATGTTGGAGCTTATGGTAAACAAAGCGATGGGGGTACTCTTATGGCTTCGACACTGTATCATCAATTGGAAAATAGAAGTTTAAAATTACCAAATGATGCAAAATTACCTAGATCGGATATAGAAGTTTCACATGTATTGGTGGGTGATGAAGCTTACCCTTTAAAATCATATTTGATGAAACCGTATTCAAAGAGAAACTTGACAAATGAACAAGAAATATTTAATTACAGACTATCGAGAGCTCGAAGAACAGTTGAATGTGCTTTTGGTATAATGGCTGCAAAATGGAGAGTTCTTAATAAATGTATTGATAAAGCAGATTTAATAGTAAAATGTATATGTTTGTTGCATAATATTGTCATGGATAAGGAGGGTATATCCAAATCAGCAGCTTTAGAAATGCAGCAAGTAGGAACAGAGACTGATGGGGATATTGGTGCTTCCCGTGCCAATAATAGTCATACAAATAACGCGGTTAATGTACGAGAAGCCTTTAAGGAATTTTTTAATAGTGAAATAGGGCAGTATGTAAATTTATAAATATTGGCTACTTTATTTAATTGTATTATTATTAACATAACATGTAAAATAAAGAAAAAAATATTACTTACGTGTTGTATTAGCTTCCGCTGCCACTTCAATCCATAGTTTTCGTGTCATATCCCTATTGTGATAAGTTTTAATTTTTTGGTCCCATAAAGACCTTCGCACAAAAACTGCATTTATCAACGCCTCGTTATCCATACTAAATAAGGCTGCGGTTACAGTACAACCGTATTCGCGCGATGGACTTTGCGCGTATGCGTCCGTATACGCGCGAATCAAGCAAACCAATGCAAGTATATGAGAGTGGTTTCGGGCGAATTCTCGCTTGTAGTATAACCGCTCTTATATGCTTGCATTGGTTTGTTTCAGTCGCGCGAATACGGACGCGTACGCGCGAAGCTCATTCGCGCGAATACGCTTGTAATGAAAACGCAGACTAGGATAACAAAGACAACTAAAATACGTCGCTGGACTGATTTTAGCTAAGTAACTTAGATTTAAGATTTAACAGATACAAACTAATGGTTGGTCTTACTTCTAGACCAGTTTTAGTGTTTAAAAAAAAAAAAACGAATTTCGTCCTGGCTATCAAATATGATAGCCGCGGCACCCCATGAAACAGAGTGAATTTTTTTTCATTATAGGCCATGGCTATCACACAGGGTCCCACAAGGTGTAACTTCGCTATTTTTTTGCATAAATCAAATGTTTAGGACCTATATAAAACATTTTTACCGATTTTTTTTATGTGTTCCTATATACAGGGTGTTTGAAATTCGAGTTTAAGCATGGGGATCTCGCTTATTATAATAGCTAGAATATAGGTTTAAATTCCGCAAAGTTGCTAAATTTGGTGCTCATTTATAATCCGAAGAGAAATTGGAGATATCTCAAACGGTATCCGAGAAAATTCGGAAAAACCGGAAAATACGATTTTTGAAAATCTGGGGCACCCTGGGCACCTGGGGCACCCTGTTATCAGGGTGTTTGAAATTCGAGTTTAAGCATGGGGATCTCGCTTATTATAATAGCTAGAGTATAGGTTTAAATTCGGCAAAGTTGCTAAATTGCTTATTGCGTAATGCTTATTGATAATCCAAAGAGAAATTGGAAATATCTCAAACGGTATCCGAGAAAATTAGGAAAAACTGGAAAGTCCATTTTTGTAAATCGCTTATAACTCCTTCGGAGTTTGAAATATTTCAAAAGTGTTAAAACATTTCCCAAGCAACTTTTTAAGCCGAATCGGATGGTGGTCACAAATTTTTCCTAGATCGATTTGTTTTTGTTTTATGACAACCAACTTTGTTTTTTCTTATGGGCGCAATTTTTGCTATTTACATTATCAAATAGCATTTATTTTTCTAAATCCATTAATGTATCACACATGGTATTTTACTTTTTCTTTTATTGTCAAATTTCAAAAAATATGTTTTAAACAATAACCATTATAAATCAGGTAGGCCGGTCATTGTAGTTTATGTTGTTTCCATGACAACCGATCAACAAACTAAAAGTTTTGAAAGCCTGTTAGTCGTAAAAATGAACTTTAATAACGAAGAAAAACGCCCATAAGAAAAAACAAAGTTGGTTGTCTAAAACAAAAACGAATCGACCTAGGAAAAATTTGTGACCATCCGATTCGGCTTAAAAAGTTGCTTGGGCAATGTTTTAACACATTTGAAATATTTCAAACTCCGAAGGAGTTATAAGCGATTTACAAAAATGGACTTTCCAGTTTTTCCTAATTTTCTCGGATACCGTTTGAGATATTTCCAATTTCTCTTTGGATTATCAATAAGCATTACGCAATAAGCAATTTAGCAACTTTGCCGAATTTAAACCTATACTCTAGCTATTATAATAAGCGAGATCCCCATGCTTAAACTCGAATTTCAAACACCCTGATAACAGGGTGCCCCAGTTATAGTAAACCGCTAAAAGATACAAAGTTGGTTAAATACGTCAAAATGATCTATGATTTAAGAGCAAATGTTCTATGAAAAAAGCTTTAAAAAATAGTTTTTCACTATTGATAAAAAACAAAACACATCAGGTTTTTAATTTTTGCTGATAACTCGCTTATTTGAAATCTCACTCAAAACATTTTTCGACATTATTGGGGAACTATTTTGAATAGATTTGAAATTTGTCATCAAATGTTACCCATCTTCATTTGTTTTTGTTATTTTAACATCAACTCTGACACTGAATTGTAATTGCTACTCTCTTCATGGATGACCTAATATTAAATTGCAATTTTAATTATCACAACGATTGATTGCGATATTTTTTGTCCAGAATTTTGCGTAACCTTAATTTTTTGCTTTTCGATGTTTTCAATGCTTCGACGATTCTGTATTTATTCAGGCTGAACATTTTTAAGATAAACTTCGATTTTTATTATATTTTAATGTTGCCTTTCCTAAGTAAAGAAGCTAATATTAACTTTGCTTCGCCACACAGAGATTCGGGTGGATAGTGCTTGTTTTAGAAAATAAAGGCTACGTCAGTGAAAAACTTTAATGCGTGTAGGAACGTGTCTCCAAACATTAAGCTGGACAATAGTGTTTGGAATAATTAATGATCTCGTGCATCATTGTGGCAAAATTTCTTGTGTTACAAAAACTGCTTAAACCGCAGCCAACTGCTTCCCGAAAGTATTCACGTTCTGTTCTTTAGTCCAGTTTATTGTTGCAATTTATTATCAATATTCATTAGCAATACTGTCGTGGTCTACTGTATCTGAAAAGCGTGTCCATGGAAACCCTCTTCACCAAAGCTTTACCGTCATCTGTTGTATTCTTGCCCGCTTTATCATGCTTTCCAATGAGCTTTCGCTCGCTGGACGCACAAACTCGTACATTCCTCCCCATTTCCCTCGTCCTTTGTATAGTAGGCGGTTTCTGATGGCTATTTATAAGGTAAATGTGGTGCGATGAATTTTAACAATTGTATGTGAAATTTAACGTACGGGTGATGTTTGACTGCCTTAATTACTCTTTAATAATTAGCTTCGCGCAGAATATTTCAAACAATTAGCTTTTCAGGCCTTGCAACGCTATAGATTAACATTTAACGACGTTAATGATTTTTTTCTCTAAATTTTTAAAGTGCTAGCAAGAAGACAAAAATTAAGTTAACCTCTTCAGAGACGAATGCAATTAAGCCACAAAAAGGAACTGTTAAATAATTAATTAAGGATCTCTAATTATTTTTTCGTTCTGCAAGGATTTATCGTCCTCAAATTCCTTCTCCTTGTCTTCATAATACATAAAATGCATAGTGCATACAATGAAAAGGGGAATATACAGGGTCTACCATATAATATTTCCAGCATGGCGATCTCGCTTATTATAAGAGATACAGGTTTGTTTTAATTATATGAATTATTCCCAAGTATGAGAAGAGCTACAATCAATTTTTAAAAGTACAACATTCCTTATACCTCAGAAGTTATGGCAAAAAATATGAAAATGTTGATTTCCTTTTTCTCTCATAACTGTTTTGTCTTACAATTAGACTAATTTTGTTTGTACTTTTTGTAGGTTTTTCTTAATGTAGAATATAATTTCTTTTATCACTTTCCATTTTTGAGATATTACCACTTATTTCGTTTTTCTCATGGGCCGTCAAGCTTTGGAATAGTTAAATGCAGGGCTGTAGAGTCTGAGTCGAAGTCGGAGTCGGAATTTAGGAGGAATTTTTGGTCAGTGGAGTCGGAGCCGGAGTCGGAAAAAATGTACCGACTCCGACTCCGAGTACAACAAAAAATTGCGAGGTGGTCCTTTGCCGCAAAATTCAAACTCAAATTATTTTTTTTTTCTTATATTACACACCATAAAATGTCTTAGTATTTAATTTTGTCGGAGTCGGAGTCGAACTACTAAAATTATCAGGAGTCGGAGTCGGAGTCGACTTTTTTTGTACCGACTCCGCAGCCCTGGTTAAATGTGCCATTTTTTCCTCTTTCTCGTGAGTTGTTGCTTACCATATCTACTTTTATAAATAAATCAGAAAATCGGGAGAAATTGTATTTTACCAATCACTTAACAAGCTATCTATGGAAAAAAAATTAATGAAAAACCAATTAAAATTCATATTTCTGCAGTATCATTAATTACAATTTTATAATATTGTTGTGTAATTCGATAGTAGTAATTTTTTTATAATTATGGCTACATTAACAAATAAGGAAAAATTTCGTATGTTGAGATGTCCCATTATATGCCATTAAAATTCCCATGCTGAAAATGCTATCTGGGATACCCTGTACAGTGTTGATACAGGGTAACTCAAAAAGTCTGCCACAAAAAGTAAAGTTGTTTGTTATCGATTTTTCAGAGAATGTTATTGTTGATAGCATTTGGCGCATTGCCTAAAACTAATTTTAAGATAAAAAAAAGTTCCAAAAAAAATTCATATGGACATTGACTTCAGAAATATCCCAAGAGAAAATTGTCATAATTTTAAGAATTGTAAGAAAAATCGATTAGCATAATTTTGGTACCGCGGTATTTAATGTGACATAAATTTGATATTTCATAGGAGTACCTATTTGTTTATCCCTTATTTATTTTTTGTTGTTAGAGAACGACATAGTGTGACTTAACAAAACACTACACGAGTCATACATGAGTCAGTATCCGTGACGAGGTAATAATAATATTAGTATTATTGTTATTATTATTGAGATTAAGAAAAATGATTACTGAAAACTTTTGCAAATTTTGAGACACATTTTTCCATTGTGTTGCTAGAATTGTTTACTGAAAACTGAAAGAAATGTCTTTAATTTGTCAGTCAAACATTGCAACAATTTAATTTCACACAGATAACGCAAAAAAATGACATTTTGAGTTTTCTTGGTCATGTCTACCTTGTTAATAGAAAATTATGTTAGAAAATTTGTAAATAATACGTTAAATGGGCAAGACGTCGTTATATTTACAATTCGAAGGTGATAATAAAAGATAGAAGGTCGGTAAATGGCACTTTTCGAACATATAATTCAGACAACAGTTTAATGAAAAGTCTCGACGTGTTGCAGCAGGGGGATGGTTCCCATAGCGACGACGATGCAGCCTGGTTTTGCGCTGGGGTTGTTCAGTCTGGGGCTGCCTGAAATAGGGGGTGGCTTTTGTGCAATGGGGTGGTACCGTCTGATACCTTCAGCGTATTTTATTATGATATTATACATCACGTTTTGTAATGTTACCTATCTAGAAGCAAACAACTTCCGTAAAGAATAATTTTAATTGTTTGCCAATGCATTAAATTTCAAATAAAATAGGAGGTTTCGTGGATTTTGAATATTAAGCAAACCAATTATGTTTTATAAAGCTTTACAGAGACATAAAGGCAACTCCGGTGACAGTTTTAATGCTGGTTTATGCTACATTTGTTTCAAAGTAGTGAAATCTGCTAGACCACATATGACACAATAAGTAGCTTATTTACAACTTTCAACATTGTTAGAATATTATCAGTACTAGAGCGGAGTTTACAGTTGAATGTGAAAAGCTACTTTTTTGTGTTGCTATGTAAATTCACACAAAGCAAAACATACTATGTTTCATTCTCAGTATTTATTCATTTTTTAATATTTAAAAATTAGGCCCTGTTTGCGCCTCGGGTCCCTTAAAAACATAATTCGCCACTGTCCATTAAAACAAACTACATTTTGGTTTGTATGGATTATTCAATAATGTTTTACCACCTTCATATGCACAAACTTTATTGCCAACTCAATAACAATTTTGTTACCATTTTATATGCAGACACATTATTTCAAGTAACGCAACTTTTACTACCAAACATCTAAAATTCTTATTTTTTACATCCAGTTCCATTTTCCACGACAGATCAGCAAATGTAAAATTGTAAGAGGGTATCAACCCCTAGACGCTGCATCTGCAAAACGTATTTTACCTGGATCCCGGCTTATATAATTCTCAACAATGGTCTCTTTCACCGTGTGACAACAACATTGCTTATAATGCGTTTTGCTTTATATTTAAACTGCCACCCATTATTTATTTTTTTATTGTAATACGGAAATAAAGGGAATGCATTCGTTATTCGGTTGTCTAAAGTAGATGTTCTTTATTTTTCAGAATTTGCGGACCTATTGATGTTTCAAGAATTCGCGGATCCCAAATATTAGTGGAAATATACACTTGAATGTATTTAATATAATGAAAACAAGTGAAGAGGGCATATTTAACAACATTTAGGTTTTACTTTAAGGTATATGTATATCTTGCAGCTCTGCTAGAAATGACCCTAACAAACACAACAGCAAAAGTGAGATTCCAAGGAATAACAACTGAAAACAAAAGTGTAAAACAAGGGGACACTATCCCCAACCATATTTAACTCAATATTAGAACGCGCACGAAGAGCGAAACTAGATAAAAAAAAACATCATAATCAACCAAATACAAACAATAGCATATGCTGACGATATAGCAATTATAGGGAATAAAGGAGAAGACGTAATAAGAGCGATAGATCAACTAGACAGAGGCAAAAAAAACTGGGTCTAGAAATAAATGAAGAAAAAACAAAATTAATGAAGATAGGAAGAGAAAATATACACACACAGAACGATCTACAAACAAAAAGATACACCTTCGAAGAAGTCAATACTTTCAATTACTTGGGCGTGACAGTGGGACAAGCTGAAAAGTACAGAGTAAAGGAGAGAATTCTGAAAGGAAATCCGGCATACTGCAAAAACAAAACCCTACTAAAAAATAAAACACTAAGCAAAACAACAAAAATAAAAATATACAAGACCCTGATAAGACCCGTCATAACATACGCTATGGAAACAATAACAATAAATAAGAAAGAAGAAGAAGATTTATAGATAGTGGAGAGATAAGTAATGAGAGCAATACTAGGAGCTAACATAACAAGAGGTGGAGAAGTAAGACTGAGAAGGAACAAAGAAATAGAGGAGGAACTCAGAGTAGAAAATATCATTCGACACATTAACGACTACAAAGGGCAGGACACCTCATGAGAAGGAAACCAACCGAAATAATCAGGAGGGTAACACAGTGGATCCCTATTTGGCCCAGGACCAAGAGAAATACGAAGGAAAAGATGGAGAGACGACCTGGAGGAAGACGCAAAGGCATTGGGAATTAATGACTGGAAATCGAAATGTAAAGATAGAAAATAATTGAAAAAATAAAGGAGGCAGCCAGGACCAACAACAAGCTTTGAAATCAGAGGGAGGACCGAACCATCTCAATAAATGGATTTCCCTTTTAACTGTCATTGATTTGAGTTAATATTGTCTATTTATATAAAAATAAATGTATGTTTGTCCTTTATGCATTCCTATCCGGGATGGAAAACGTAACATAACGATACCCGATAACGTTATAATACCGATTCGATTATAATTTTTTCTACAATAACGTAACGATATTTTTATAACGTTATATAACGTTATAATAACCGATAACGTTTCGTAAAAAGTTATTTTGTATCGTTATTCCCTATAAATTAAATTTTTTATGGCGATCTTTTTATTTGCAGAAATTAAAATGAAAATAAAATATCTCAACGTAATTTTGTACTATTTTTTAAAATTACATTTACAGATCCCAAAAATAATTTCAGAGTTATAAATAAAAATTATTTTTATACAGCATGTTTCTTAAATATTGCGAAAAAAATCGGGAGGTGATTCCTTATCGAAAATTAATAGGGGTCTTTCATATATTTTTTTTCCTTTAGGGTTTCCTTTCGGAGTTACACCCTCCTAAAGGGGATCGGTAAAATTGGGTTTTTATTTTATTTCTCAAATTTGGATAAATGTGCGAGAATGATATTCAGTAGATGTTTTATACTTATTAAAAGGTTTCCCATAGTAATATTTTTAATCATCTCCCACCTTCACAGTGGGCTGAAAAGTGCGACCCCTGTTGATTTTTCTATCAGGACTTTTTAGTGGGTTGAAATCTAGCAATTTTTATTTTTTTGAAAACTTGATTTATTTAGAAGTTTTTTTTATTCTTTAATTGTTCTCGTTAAACCTACAGTTTTTGAGTAAAAAATTATATGAATGAACATGAACCATCAAATATTCCAATATAAAACAATTCATTTTGGTGGTTACCATGGTCTGTTTATGTTCATATTGGATAGAAGTGGAGGGTGTAATTCATTTTGACGACGCGGCGAGAACTCTAAAACGCCCTGCAATTCTACCCAATATGAACATAAACATCAAATTTAAAATTGTAAGATTTACGAGGACAACTAAAGAATAAAAAAGGTTCTAAATAAATCAAACTAACAAAAAAAAAATTAAATTGCAAAATTTCAACTCACCAAAAAGTTCTGATTAAAAAACCAACAGGGGTCGCACTTATCAGCCCCCTATGAAGGTGGAAGATGATTGAAAATATTACTATGGGAAACCTTTTAATAAGTACAAAACATCTACCAAATATCATTCTCCTACATTTATCCAAGTTTGAGAAATAAAATAAAAACCTAATTTTACCGATCCCCTTTAGGGGAGTGTAACTCCGAAAGGAGACGTCTAAGAAAAAATTGTTATATAAAAGACTTCACTTTATTTTCGATAAGAAATCACCTCCCGAATTTTTTCGCATTATTTAAGAAACACCCTGTATATCATAATTTATGTAACGTTATATAACGTTATATAACATAACAATTCATTTTTTTAACGTTATTTATAACGTTATGTAACGAAAACAAATAATAAATAACGTTATACAATAACGTAACGATTTAAAACGTTATTCCATCCCTGATTCCTATACCATTCATCCGATCCTGACCGAATTTGGCACAGACAATCTATAGGACCATGGGAAAAAGATAGGCTATATAAGAATTGCCAAAAGTTCCAACAATTCCCCAAATATCCAAAAATTCCCAAAAGGTCAAAAACTACCAGAAAAAATTCTAAAAATTTTCAAAAGTCAAAACGTCTGGGAACGTCGGCCGGGCGCGAGTAGTCTGTGATTAATAAAAAAAATTCACCGAGCGAAGCCGGGTAACTACGCTAGTTCAGAAACATTTTTCGCAACTTTGTTAATAATGGAAATATTTGTCCTGATAAAGCAATTCAAATCAAAATACCCTGCAGGGGCGTCGAGATGAGGGAGGGGGGGAGCTGATGGCGTTCAATTTTTTGGGCACATGATCCCGGATATCAGCATAAAATTGGAATAAACGATAGTCCAGCAAGCCCATCCGACGGACAGTCTTACGGAGACCTAAATCATCTATTTTTTGCGAGTAGTCTATATGCAATCTACACACAAAAAAAAGTCTACAAAGACCTGTTATCGTTGGGGGTGCACCTCCCTATTAACATAGTGTCACTCCTATGTGTAGTATCAAGAGACATTTGCGACGTTCTTGTCAACTTTACTCGGCTCGCTAATCTGAATATTTAAAGTTGTCGATAATTCAAAATATCTGTGGCTGATGGACTAGGGTCTAATGCCAAACAAGCCCCCAAAAAAATTGATTATCGTATCTCAAAAACTAAGGAATTTTGATAACGCTAGCTGATAAAGACTTTTGTCTAACTTTGGAATAAAACAATTCCAATTTCTAAACGTGTATGATAAGAAAGGAACTAGGCACAATATTAACACTTCCTTGCTAATTTAACCATCCTCCTATCTCCAACGATTTCCAGAATGCCCATGTTCTTTACGTTAAAGTATTATTTATTATATTTGCGATTCATTTACAGTTCAAAACCGTTTATCGCATCCTAATCTCCATCTTCCTCTGTTGAGCCAATCTTGTTCTTGGAGTTTTCTGTCCTCTATGGCCTCTTCCACTCCTTTGTTCCAGTTTTTTTTGGCCGGCCCTTCTTTCGTCTTAAACTTGGTTGTCACTTCCATACTTGTGCTGGTAATCGATCTTCTGGCATCCGTCTTAGATGACCATAACATTTTAATCTCTTTGATGTGTCACTGTATCAATAATAGTAGTAGGGGAAAGTACCCATGAATGGGACAGTCCTTGGATGGGACATTCTTAATAAACTATAGTTAAACACAAATCTTTATGTACGTGCATAGATGGTAAATCGCGTACCTAATGTATGTAATACAATCGTGTTGTATACAACATGAGAACTTCGAAATGTGGTTGTACATTAGGTACGCGATTTACCATCTATGCACGTACATAAAGATTTGTGTTTAACTATAGTTTATTAAGAATGTCCTATCCAAGGACTGTCCCATTCATGGGTACTTTCCCCTACCTACATCCTTTTCCTACAGCATTTCTTCCAGTACTCCATTTTCAGAGCTGTAATTCTACTTTCTTCTCTTTTATTAGTTTCCCATAGTTTAGCTGCGTATCTATTTTGTTTTTTGTTGTTTTTGTCACACTCTTGTTCCATAGCAGGGGGTTTAATTTTCTTATGGAAGCTCATCCCTGCCCAACTCTGTTTGAGATTTCAGTTTTACAGTTTCCATCAATATTTATCTTAACACCAAGATATTCATATTCATTCGTAGTCTTGATGGTTAAAATATACGCCCCGTATATTCAGGTAATGATTATCATTAATTAATTAAACACGTGTGAAGTGCGCCCCACTTCCATAATTAATGCACTTATGCATTCCATTATGAAATTAATAAAACCCTCACGTCAAAACATAATCTACGCTAATATTGAATACTTTGAATAATGAATTATACTGTAACAGTGCGTGACATTCCCTAGTAGACCAACTTAATAGTCCGAGATATAAGATTTTCTTTTTTCTTTTGAATATTAAATGAGTCGCTGGTTTAAGATTGTATGATTTGATTCCGTGTAATATTATAATAAATTACATCGTTCCACAAAGAAGGACTTGAGGGCACGTGTCTGAAACCCCTGCAAGGGCCTCAGTAGAACCCGACTGACCTCCCTTTAATCACAACCTTAAATGAATGTTGCGTAAAGGTGAAAGCGAATTTAAGAGAAAAAGGACGCACTACACAAAACGGAATGCCCGTATCTCTAGATAGCGTATCGTGCATACGGGGATTGCTCCAAAAAAACTAATACTGTCTTAAAAGCATGTAAGCTAAAGAAGTCATTAAAAGAAAGTCCTTAAAGCAGCGGTTTCCAAACTGGGAGGCGCACCTCCTTGGGAAGGCGCGGACTAGTGCAAAAGAATGCGCGAAAGGTTTAACAGAAATGACATACAGGGTGTCCCGTTTTTCGAGGCAAAGCATGGGTATCTCGCTAATCTTTAGAGATAAAAAATCGGTGAAATAAGACAAAAGTTGCGCATTTTCATACAGAGCAATAATCTTAAGAGATAATTGCCTTATCATTTTTAGTTTTTGAGATATCGAAAAAAAAACAAGAATTTATAATTTTTGTTTTTATCTTTCAATTCAAAAACCAATGAAGCTAGTTTTTTTTCTAATCCAGACACTTTTAAGGCACTTTATTGAGGAGAATTCAAATCTGTCAAAATCTTTTTTCTATCTTTTAAAATGGCAGAAATACGATATTCAACTGTTTTTTGTCTTATGGGCGCCATATTGAATGTTCACATTTTTAAATAAAGATCTTTTTTCTGATTACAACGATGTATCACATGTCATTGTTGAATCCACATTTTTGGCCAAAATTTAATTTTTTCTTCATTTTTCGAAGAGTGCCTTGGAAACAAACGTACAAAATACTTGTTTTCAAGCAAAATTTTTTGTAAAATTGCATAAGTTCGTCACGAAAATGCTATTTTTATCTGAAGAGCAGCGGGATATGCTGGAAATTTATTACATTTATTACAGTATTTTATATACATATATAATTTCATGTAAAAGTTTATTCATGTATTGAATTATTGCCATTAATAGGAGTGAAGTCTTCGGACATTTTACTTTGTTTTACATTTTTAAATAGCTGTGATAAATTGGGGGTATACAGGGAAGCAAATCCATCATTGTGCCCTTATAAACAGGGGTTTGGAGCGGAGCGCGGAGCTGGAGCGCGGAGCAGTGGAGCAATGGGTTTTTGCCCGGAGCGGGAGCGGAGCCCGGAGCAAATAATTTTGATTGCTCCACTGCTCCACTTTACTTTTTTTTAATGAATTATTCTCATGGGTATAGTATTTAATAAATTATAAATACCTAAACTAAATTTGATTTTTTGAAGTAAAATTATTGTAATGTAACTTTTCTGAATATTAATTTTCATTATTTTGTATTTGAATTTTGAAAAATTTTAAAGAACTTTTTTCTTTTTTCAACTTTTTTAACTGAAGATAAATAATTTGTTCATTTATTTAACTTCACTTGTTTCTTAGGGTCAAATATTGTAATTTTAGGTCCATTTCCACATATCTCATAAAATTTTAGCTTTGTTTTTAAAAACAAATTTTCAAATAAAAAACTTATTTTATTAATATTTGGAGCGCGGAGCGGAGCGGGAGCGGAGCTGGAGCAGGCATCTTGATGCCGGAGCGGAGCTGGAGCGGAGCAACTAAAAAATTGGACTGCTCCAAACCCCTGCTTATAAAAGCAAATGTTTTTGTACTTCTGTTTAAAAATAAAATTTTTATTGACGAAAATAGTTATGATTTTGTAAGAAACTGCAAGTAAAATGTTGAAAGATAAAAATACCATATATTTTTGTAATCGTAAACAGCTCATTTTTCGCCCAAAGTGACTAATGCCACTCATAAAATAAACGGCTCATATGCCTAAATAACTAACTCTTTTGACACTGTCGTTATACAATCACAGGGTTAAAAAAATCTATTTTAAATTAAACTAATTTATTTTGCATAAATGAACCGCTGAAAGGATTTGTTTTTCTATCTTTAATGCATTTTGCATGTAATTTTCGAATAGAAAATTAAATTTGATGTTCATAAAGACGAACAAAATACATATTGAAATTAATTTGACAGACTCGAAGCTTTCAAGCTGTTCTAGATATTCATGAAATGTTTTGTAAAATACTAGCGGCGTCTCAAAATGTAAATTTCTTTGTATGAGACAAAAACGAGTTTGAAACCCGCGTTTTATTAGAAGGAAACATTGCTGCACTGAAACATAATCTTATTCCGACTGAATCAGTGATTTCAGTTATTGATTTGTTGACAAAAATAAAGTATCTGCGGTCCTTGTGGCACAAAAACAGGATGATTGAAGAGTTCTGCGTTTCCATTGAACAAAAAACTTGACACATACATTAACTGCATTTTGTTTCCTCTCGGCAGCCACGTGAATCTTCCCTTATTTTATCTGTACATATACAAGGGTTGTTCCAAAAATACTAAAGACTCATGAATTCTTAAAAAAACAAATAAAGCACAATTGTGTAATTTTTCCCAACGACAGTTGGTTATATTGTTGGCTTTCCTGGCAAGTTCACGGCAGCGTATTTGAGTTGCAATCTATATATTTAAAAGAGCTTGTTTGTTTGTGTTTGTTTGTTCGCTATAGAATCCTAGGTCCGTTGACCGATCGGGACCAAATTTCGCACAGTTACTATTTAGGACCCAACGGATTAAACGTCGTATAAAGAACGCCGAGCGCGAGCGCGCAGCGCGAGTAGTCTGTGATTGATAAAAGATAATTGTAATCACCCGTGCAACGCCGGGTAAATCAGCTAGTTAATAAATGAAATATTTGGGATCGGGTTGTTTGCAAAGGTGTGCTATTGAATTTTGTGTAAAACTTAACAAATCAGGAACGGAAAGTTATGATATGATAAAAACTGCATATATGAATAAAGCTTTTACTCGTGCGTGTGTTTGACTAGTATAAAAAATTTAAAATTGGCCATAACAGCGCAAATGATGCGCCTCAATCTGGAAGAATGTCGACACAACACCGAGGCCAATCAAAACAAAATTAATATGTCAATAACCGGGTACCAAGCTAGGAAATTGATCTAGAATTTTTGCCAAGATTGTAAATACAAAAGTGATTTTAAATTGAGTCAAGTTAAAAAAACTGTCAGGTTCAAAATGGATTGAAGTATTTTTTTGCACCTTTTTAATCATTGAACCAAATTTTATGAAACTTTACACCTATTATCAGATCGCAAAAAGCTCCCACAAAAGTTTTATAACCCAAAATTTGCGACAAAAGATGGCATAACAATTGATACCCTGCCAGCTGTTAAAGAACAAAATCTCACATGTACGTTTCTCAAAAGACCCACGGCTTTGTTGCAAAAAAAGGTTCGAATTAATCTGTTTGTTGTTCGCTGAATTACTTAAAAATGCTATGCGTGTATTCAGCTGCATTTTGCAAACGCCTTTATTAAAAAATATCTTAAATCCATCACGCGATAAACGCTGCGTTTTAAATTTTAATGCAACTATTGTACAGTTAACCAACAAAAATTACAAACATTTTATTCAGTTGAAGATTATTTAAAGTGCACTTATACGTACATAAAATAATGATGGAACTCACCTTGTACGATGATTGAAGTCCTTCTTGAACCATTTCACGGAATATTTTATTGCACCAACAGTCGTAATTATAGTACGTACACTTCAATTTGTCATTTGTAATTTTCTCAATTATATGTGTTGGATTTTATTTTATAAAATCGATTTGAGCTGCTTTCCAATTTCCTCAAATTAATTCTTACTCTATAAAGAGGTTTCATATGTCCCAAGCACTTTTAACCAAGTTTTCTCGACGATATTGAATTAAACCAGCAGTAAGTAAGTAAAATTTTGATAGAAATAAGCTGTTCAGTTTGTGGTACTTCATATTTTAATGAAAATCTTTGGACACAGTAACGAGTATGTATTTGTAAGCATTCTTCTCTGTGACACTAAAGAACTCATCAATCAAATATTAATTTTGTTGATAAATACTAATATATTTACCCACTACTTATGAGCTGTGTAAACTATTTTGCCGTTACAACTTACCCCGATCATTGTTACTTTTAGCCAAAACTTTACGAAACATATGAAATAAATATCTTGGAAGGAGGACAAATGTCCATCTATCGTTAAATCAATTTGGATAAGAGGAATAAAAAAGTACCTAGATTATTATGTTCCAAATTTTGTTGGCTATTGGTGGATGCAATACAATTTGACGTTGGAATCGTGGTTAATTGTGGATTCCCACCAATTTGTTTTGTGTACACTTGGGGTCAAAAGTAACCGACTCCAATTAATGTTTTCACTTGCAAATGTTCACTCTTAGCACATAATTGGTGGTTTTCTTCGTAGATAGAACATACAAAACTTGTCGGAATAATTTTCCAATTTGTTGTATCTTTTTTTTCACATCTTTGATTTTTTTTTCATTTTGTTAATGTATATTTTGGAATCAAATATTAATTTTGTTGATAAATACTGTTATGTTTACCCACTACTTATGAGCTGCGTAAATTTTTGCCGTTACAACTTACCCCGATTATTTTTAGCCCCAACTTTGAGGTTAAAAGTGACAGCTGTCTTACTACAGAAAAAAATAAATCTCACATATGCTTTACGAAACATATGAAATAAATATTTTGGTAGGAAGAAAAATGTCCAATCTATCAATAAATCAATTTGGATGTAAAAAACTTGTTATACTTTATAAGAAATAAAATAAAAACAAACAAATGTTACTTTCATCCTCGGTCTCCCATATTGTTGCCAAATTTAGCTAAATCTGTGAACTCCTGATATAAATCAGACAGACGATTATGATTATTACGGCACTTGTGTGTTGTTTAAAGTGATAAACTAAAACGGGATTAATATTAAAGACGCAAAAATCCAATACAAATACATTTTTATTATCATATTTATATATTTCACTAGATATATAGAATAATTGCTATAATATATATTTCCTGTAATATATTTACGGGTGTATGATAAAATAAATTAAGTAATATAATGGTATAGCAACATTTATTATATGTACCTATTTAATAAGTAGAAAGATAATATGAAGTAGAGAATATATATTTCCGAAAAACGTGTACTCGTAAAAAATACTGCTACAGAAACATACGCTAAGTATATGTATCAATCCATATTAAAATATTATATATTATATATGGGGAGGTTAATTCGATTAGGATAAATGCTCTTAAGCTGCATTCACTTTTTAATCTTATTGACATCCTCACAATTAACAATCAATAGTTTATCATCACCAGAACGTTGCAACATTAACACCAGATTTTGGAAATGACTTAGCCACACTTAAAATCGTGGTGGCTTCGTGTTGACACGTCCTGATGTTTTATACTCATGGAAATACACACCATGGACACTCATTATAATATACTTCACATCGAGAACACGTTCAGTGGAACTCTGAAATGTCATATGAAAATAAATAATGTCGAATAATAAAAATAGTTAGTGTAAAAATATTGATTTTGAGTCTTTTAAGCAAAAATTCCGTTATAAAATCCTGAAACGCATCGAAGGCTACACAGTAAGTCTCATATTTCAGATTAGACATAAACAAACAAGAAAAATACATCGAGATCGCAATATTTTAATTACACTAATCTGAAATACAACATATGCTTACGAAAAACAAACGGTACACGTGTTATATTACCTCAAAATTATTACCTTAGAGATTATCCTGACGCACAGTAAAAAACATCGAGTAACATATGAAAATATACAATTTGTTTTCCAGAATTCGTACTAGGGTTATTAAAATATACGAGAGATTGGTGTGGTAACATGGTGCGCATTATTTCCGAGGTTGGTAAAAAATCATTTGGGAACAAAATTACTTATTGCACAAATAAATAAATATATCATACATATCTAAGACATACTACTCGCTTCAAATCGAGTAGTTGTAAAATATTAAATTATTGCCTGTAGTAGTTGGTTAGGTCTGGTAAGACTGAATAAATAATACCAAACTGGAGTTTGCATAGCGGCATCCCAATTAAACAGGACACCCACTTTGCCAACAGCACTCTCTTTATCCGATTCTAAGATTGTTTTCGTTGCATTGAGATCAAGCTCTAAAGAAATTAAACAAACATTTGCACGTTTGCTGTTAATTATGCGGGCGAACCCCGCATGATATAAGTTTCACAACGTCCAAGGCTGCTTTTTTTTAACCGCATTTCCCTTCCAGGTGCACATGCACAAGTGGCAAGAAAATACCATTAACTAAGTAAATATGTCACTTCTTTATCTAGCAAGCTACTACCCGTCCATTATTGCTACAGCAAAAAGGAGCCTAAAAATCTGATAATGAAAACCCCCTCTTAAACAAGCACAAAGTTATCTTACAAAATTCGGTCAAAAAGATGCGTTAGAAATGTAATTTTTATTGCTCATTAGTTTAATTATGAATTCAGTATACCAGACCTAAAAATGCTTGAGGATGAAATAAGAGAAAAGGTACAAAATATTGGTCGTCAGTATTTTTATTATTGTGTAACAGCGTTTGGTACAATTATATTTTCCATTAATTTAGTTGTGCCTCGGAGGTCCACAGATCTACACAGTAAATTTAATGTAAACTTTGTTTAGGTTCTAAGCTGCAGCCCGAAATAATTTTAAATTCGTTGAATTAATAATTGGATGCAATGCATGAGTGGATCCCTAGTTCTTTGTAACACAACAGGCGATTACGTAGATTGGTTAAACGAAAAATAAATTATACCAAACGCAGACAGACCATCTTTTAGTAACTTTACATTTTGGCACCAGAATTAACAATGTCACTTTTTAGAATGGTTATTTTAAATCGATGTAACATGAGTGATCCCCAATTTGCTACTTATTTTTATTTTACTTATAAAATGCCAATGTGCGACTTCTAAAATTATGCTTTAGCAGTTTTTTTTTTACTTAAAATATTTACTTAAACGAAGCAACAATAACACAACATACATAAAGCAATATTAGCTCTTGGCTATTTTTTTTCTTCTATAAATACAATGTCTTTAGTATACGTATTATATCATGATAGACCGCATTACTTCTATATCTTGAAAAATTGCAAAAATATGCACACACTCAAATATTTTGTTTTTTTTTTGTATTTTTGTTTTTCACTTTACTGCTGTTGGTACATTCTGAGTAATAAAATTATCGTAAAATTTGACAAATAAACAACAACTTTTAAGGGAGGGGTAAATTTGTTTTTACTTTTTCCTTCCAAAATAACACTTAAGTCAGTCTTACGAATCACAGTGAAGCTTTGATATGATCAATTATTGTGCTAAGTTTCTATTTCTCATTCTATAGCGATCTTACGCTAAATGCCGCAACGTGTTTAACGCCCCGGCGCTATACAGGGATCACGAAAAAAGGCTAATAAATTTTATTCACTACTAGCAGAAAGAAGGCAACAGAACCGGTAAAAAAACAATGGGATGAGAGATAAAACTGAATAAAAACAGTTTAAATAGTGCAAGTGGCATAACTAGGTTATAAATTTTAACAACACTCCATGGGATTATGGAAAAATAACTCAAAACTGCTATACCAACTCTTGGCGATATGCAAGTCATACTTTTGGATATGTTCAACCAGTACGTTGTTTAATTTTTGCCTTTACAAGGCGTATGGACCGTCATACGATCATAATTTGTTGAACAGTAAACTGTCGAGGGTCGGTGTTAATTTAATTTTTAACAAATACACGTTTCTAGACTTCTGTCACGCCAAATGAGTTTGGTTTAATACAGTTAACAAGAAGATTTCAAGATGATTTAAATCAAAAGATGAAATGTTAAGGCCCGGTTGTATAAGGCTCTTCAAACCGCGTGCTAAAATTAACCCAGCGGTGTAGCGCATAGAGTTCTTGTTGCTAGTCGCAGGGTTAATTGTGCAAGGTGATGTTAACAGCTTTATGCAATCGGGCCTTAAACCTGTTCTATAGAACGATTGGAAACGTGAAGTGATCACTAGAATGATCGAAAAATCAATGAAGTAAAACTCAAAAAAATGTTCGCTCAATCTAAACTAAGCATGTGCAACCTTTTTTTTTTAAACTTTGCACCGTTTTACTCGCAAGGATGCGCGCATCAGAAATTTTTCCCACACGGTTCCATGACCAACGCGATTGCAAAATTGACTTTTTAAGCATCATTTTCGAGCAGTAAAGGATATTAAAAACAAAAGAAAGTGCATTAATTTACAAATCGCCAGATAAGGCTATTCTTTGGCTACACTTCGAGACCAAAAAGAAAACGGTGGCATATAAAACTAAGAAGTAATTGAAATTTTTGTGATCCGAGGCGTTTATCGTTTTCCAACGAACTCCGACAAAAAAAACCGCTTTTACAAAAATCGCGTTTTTCTCCGAAACTTTTAGACGTATTTTCCAAAACTTTGCAACATTTTACTGGCAAAGAATGCGCGCGCAATAAGATGGTTCATGGCGTCAAAAATTGCCATTGTTGAGCAACGTTTTCTGGCGTCTTTAAAGGATACTAAAATCAAAACAAAAAATGCAGTCATGTTACTTTTGTTTTAAAACAGTTTAACTTTAGCAAACTTTGAAATTGTTGCAGTGATCTATTGAAAATTGTTCGCGTTCGACCTGTTTTAATCACTGTTTTATCGTAATGCTAACTATTCCAACGAAGTAAAAAAAAAACACAAATAAAGATGGGTTGCTTTTTGCATACTCCAATACGAGGCCTTTAAGAAGACCCGGCTCGCGGAAGAATTTCAACACTATCCAGCCCACGGTCTTGTCGAAGTTGCACATGCCTGATCCAAACTGTTCATACACAGTGAATTTAAAATAATGTTTATGAGTGTAAACAATATTTTTCACCCGTTATAATCTTTTCAGAACGTTATCATATCATTTTTATCTTCAACTTACCATATTGCTAATGCCATGCTAGTTGATATGAAGAAAAACGGCATACTCATTATTTGCATTACACTATACCCATTTCGTTATTGTTACCTTTCTGTGAATTGCATTTTAAATAAATTATCGGTAGCTTAGGAAGCAACTGCAGCCTGTTTTCGTGTAAGACCTGTATAAAAAGTTTCAGTGGAATGTGGATTTGGCAACAAAATACATTAAATGAATTATATACATCAATTCCTATAAAACGTTTAATAACTTCAAAGAAACAAAGATATTTATATCATTCGATGATATATATGGCATGCCCAACAGCGATAAAGTTTTTTTTTTTTTTAACACAATTCTTACAAAATGACAAAATCTAACCATCATATATAGTACGTTCAGACAACTCGCACACATTTAATAATAATATAGAAATACTTTTAACATTTCCAGCTAATTATTTAATATTTAGTTATATATTCAATATTATAAATGCTGAGCGGTTGACTGGCCCGGGTCGAAAGTTAATTATTGTTACGTTATTAATTAGTTAAGTAACGAGCTAATCTACCCTACGCATTATTAGTAGTTAAATAGGTAATATTTAAAAAAGTATTAAATTATTTATTCGTTACTTTATTGCTTTCAGTTGCGTTTAGAAGACAAAACTTCAATTTCAAGGGGTCGACTGCTTTGACCACATCCGAAACATACAATGTAGCGAGTGGTAGGTACTGGTAACACCATTTTTTGTATTCATGTTTTAGCAACAACCCGTTGAAGGTACGTAACAGATAAACTTACGACCCCAGGCAACTGTCATAGGTGGCTACAAAAGACTTTTCTTAATAATATAAATATTCATTTACATAATAATATACATTTTTTTTTCTAGAAACATCTATATGTATTTTGTCATACTATTTCAAAAATTACTTTTGTATATCATAAATACGAAATATAGATATTATTAGTTATTACTTAAGTATCGTAGTTAGGCCTGTATATTAAGTGTTAAAAATATACAGAGTGTTTTGCAATGTGTGTTGCAGTCGATTGTGATGATGCTATAGTTAATAGCGTACTATGACTATGAATGAATGCGGTGAAATGATATTATTGCAGTAGCAAGCCATACGTTTGGAAAGTAGCATAATAATGTATAATATGAATGCGGAGTATACGGTTTAGATTATTTTTTTTCTCTTCTAAGTGTTGTAAAGTACTATTTTTCATTTAATTATTATAATTCAATTTTTCAAATAGTTCAAATGTTACATTGTTGCAAGGTAGGTTACTATCCACCATTCACATTACTAGCATCAAATTGTGCTTATAGCTTCGTTCCCAGGTTGTTTGTGGGAAAACTTAATGTCACCTGAAATTTCTGCAGAGATTTACACTTTTCGTTTAGCGTCTCGCGATAGAATTTACCCTTAAATTTCATTGGTTTAGAAATAGCATGATATTTCACGTGACATGGGGGGTTACATATAGGTATTTTTTGGATATAGTAAATCAGTTGCAGTTGGTTGTAGTAGATTTTTTTATCAAGTTTGTAGATATTGTAGTTTGTAGTTGGATTTCTTTTAATAGAATACAAAAGTAAATAGTCTGGTTAAGTATTATATCTCGAAAACCCTTCGAACCCACAACATAAAAATGGTGTCAGGTGTGGGGGTTTGAAGGGTTTTCGAGAAATAATACTTAACCAGACTATTTACTATTATAATTCAATGAAAAATAGTAGTACTTTACAACATAAATTACTAGCGTTTTCCAAACCGGTACAGCTTTACCTTTATTTAGACACAATACACTTAAATACATGAGAAAACGCCAATTCGATTATCTAAGTAAATTTATTAAAATTCATCTAGACGTTAAAGTTAACATTAATTATTTGAATAACCAAATGGCAAATTTTACAAAATATTTCGTGATTTCCGGGCGGGAAGACTTTATTTTTTTTCAACCGGTCGCTATCAGCACCTTATCAAAGTCATGCCCACTTAGAACGGCGTTAAAAAATCTATCAACCCGAAACCTTATTGCCTACCATAAACACTTGCTATAACGCCGTTCTGTGTCCCGAAAAATTTAGCCAAAGTCAACCGTTTTGAGCAGAATTATCCACACTCGATATAAGTGTTATTTAAAAGTCGCTACAACTACATTCACGCGTACTAAAATACTTTTATATGTGATTATGATTATTATTGTTATTAAAATATAAAACGCGATTTTTTTCTACATATAGATGAAATTGTGCCTTGTGAGCTACTTCTAGTACCTACAGTACCCACTAACATGCAGAGATGAGTGACTGACAACATCAAAACGACACAAATGAACACAGCTCATGCAGGGAACACAACAAAGGCGGTAGCAAACTCAGTACTGTAAAAAACAAACGAAAAAAAAAAACAAAACAAAACTATAAATTGTGAAAATTTATTCTGGCAATATTTGGTAATTTATTTATAAAAGTCAATATCTTAATTATTATCTTTAAGTTTCGCAAAAGCTAGAAGCATGAACAAGTCTTGTGTAATTAGTAATATAATTTAAAACGTCATTCCTCTGCTTTTGCGATCCAAAAGGCGACGATCACAAGCCATCGTCGCTGTTTAGCGTCGATCGATCGCTGCCATAATTTACACTAATTTTAAAATTTCTAATTGAAAACACACTTATATATCTCATATTCAAAAATCAATAAAAAAATACAAAATTACAAAAAGAAATCACCACAGGATTTGTTTATATAATTAAAATATCAATATAAATATATAATAATTAATCAAAACTCTAATTAAACTATTACAAACAGTCATGCTCACGCGAACGGTGGACACATACTGCACTCATTGTACTAACATTCATATTTAAATATCTTCACAAAAATAGGTAAAAAAATAAAATAATAATAATTAATATGTTATTAATAGCTATAAAACAACAACTTATATACAACGTACGTATAAACAAAACTAAGTCGGCGGGGGGTGGCCCCGCAGTGAAGGGGCTGGCACAGACGTAAGCATGCAAGATAATCGATCATAAAATATATATATAATAAAAATCATTATCGATAACATTATAATTAATGAACTACAATTAAAAAAATAAATAAAAACAAAATAAATTCTCAGTGCGTCGTACAAATATACAATGGGTCGTATTTAGGAGTCAGGGGTTGGGGGGCGTCCATGCCAGCCGCACGTGCTACATACAATTTACTACTACGTGTGCAGATTTGTATGAGAAATGCGGTAAAATGAGGTGCCTTGCCTAGAATAGGATGTGTGGACAGATTGCGGTGATTTAAGTAGAGATGTGAATACTGAAGGGTCGAGGCACGAATGCGCGGGCGGGGGGCCGAGCACAGTAAACGACTAATTTTGCGGCGATTCCAATTTTTAAAAAAATATGAATGGCTGTGGACATGAAAAAGTAACAATCGGGCAGCGATTCGACACACCGGCCGTCGAGGTACGCACTTAAATATAAATAATTTTATTATATATACTCTTAACTTATAGGCTATAAGAAATATAGAAATATATCTTATCACATCACATGACACAACAGAACAATAGCAACAATGAGTGGTCTCGCGAACGATCCAACTAACAATAAGGGGATATGTATATTGTTATTATGTGTGTGCAAACCGTGGCCGGCGTCGACGCGGCTTGTGGCAGTTTTCGATCACAGCCGAGAGGCCCCCTAACCCGGCTCACCGCACAAACCACGCATTTTCGTCTACATCATACTTTTTACTTGTAATACATTAGTTTAGTTACAATTTCTTACTTATTTTGAGAATTGCTGACTCAGACTTCAATAAATAGTGTGACACTTACATGGCGAAAAGTACAAAAATATATAAAAATAATAACGAAATACTCAACCGCAATTTGCAATAAAAAAATATTATTCTACCGTGCCACGTCATGTCTTTCTTTATAGGTGTATTAAGACGAGTCTTATTAATATAAGCGCATACACATAAAAATACAAAACAAAAACGTAAATAAGAATCTAATACTATTGTGATAAAATAAAAAGAGGTTACAAAACAGAGTAACACAAAAACTGGCATAATGACGACTACGCACTGGTCGGTCGCGCGCCGTACCATCGTCACACAATATTATAAACAAAAACAATCTAAACTATGAACGAAACGCAATAATGTACTTGATTCTACGGTTCGTTGTAGGAGACATGTGACTGGAACGGCGAGAGACAGACCGAGTCTGAACACAGGGCGCGGTCCCGGGGAATGTGCTTGGCGTAGTAACGGATTCGAGCGAGATCGATCGGTCGGTAGCTTAAGGGTTGGGCGAATAAATCCGGATGGCCTGGCGAGCGGGCAACGAACACACAGGACACTGGGCATCGCAACCTCCTTCACAGACGCGATTAGCGCATTCCATACAAAAGAAATTGTGTCCACAGGGTAAAAGAGCGTGAGTAACCTTTGCGTCACTGCACACCAAGCACTTAGCTGAGCTCAGCAGAGAGTCCGCTGGACTCGTGCTTGTCGGCGGAGACGGACGCGAAGGAGCCGTTACGCTGGGATATGACCAGATATTTGAGAGAGCGGTTGAACTATCAAAGCTAGGGGAGTCACCAAGACCCTCGTCGCGTTCTGTTGAACCCCAGATCGCTCCCAGATCGGTACGTCCTCCGGAACTCGAAGAGCTGCTTGAACACGATCTGGAGCTGGAAAAAGCTCCAGTACTGCCGGTGGATGAAGTCATATTACTAAAAGGGTCAGCGGCGGGCTCTATGTAATTAAAAATCGAGTTAAGCCCAGTCTTATAAAGCGAAGCAAGTAAATCGGAAGAATCTTCAAGACCGCCGAGAGTGTTCAAACCATTTATGGACGAACCGTTGCCGGTACGCAATGCAATATGAGCCTCGATCTCTCTGCGGGCACTGTCCACGTTTTCGGGCAAACCCGTTACTTCAAACACTGGTTCCTTATCGCGACTGGGTGTTACTATGTATGTCTGGGTTTGGTGTTGGATACGTTTGATCGTGGCGCCTTTGGGCCCAACAACCAGCCCGACAACTCGATAGGGTACGCGTACCTGAATAGTAACCTGGCCCGGAAGATTTGTCGGTGGACCTGGTGGTGTACCATTCAGGCCCCCAATCAAGTTACTCTTACGTGACGCACGTATCTGGGAAAAATGCTCTGCGGCTGACAAAATTTCACGCTTAGCTTTAGCGACGTCTTCCTTGCGACCGGTCACCACGAACACCGGCTCTTCTCCACGAACAGGCGTCTTGATGTAAGTGTTAGTTTTGGCCCTCAGCGCTTTGATCTTGCAGCCTGAAACAAAAAGAAAAACCTATGAGACGAAATCGCAACACACGATCATTAATAATACAGTTTATGGTACGGCGCAGTTACGAGGAAACTAAAAGAGTGTGAGATTAAAATTCGTGACCGTAGGTACGCTCGGAAATTGAGACGTGGGACATTGATATTCCGTAATAATCAACTGTGCCGCAGACAAAGCTAGCAGTGGCGACGCCCTTCAACCTGCCGACAGGTCAGCTGCACTCACCTTGTGCGCGGGCGATCAACTAACTAGCCAGACTGCGTGCGAATGCTGCTGCACTTGTATGCACCCGGTCAACCTTCGACGACAGCCTGCCTTTTTATTTGAGATAACTGTGCATACACTAACCATTGATTACCAGCAAAATTATCCAAATAGTACACATACTACGCCGTATTTAATATGTATACAAACAAACGAAATTTTACAACTCGCACAGTATTTCACAAACATTTTCATCAGAAAACCAAGACTCAAAATTTAACAGTAATAGAATTGTCCTTCTAGTTTTAATTCAGCTAATATTTTCTTAAACCAAAACACCATTTTAGTATCTTACTTTTCTATATTTAATTGTTTAAACAAAGTTAAGAGCTAAGATTATAGTACTATAAATGAAAAAAGATTATACAAGGTGTTTCTTTTTTTTTCAACCCCTAGATCTGTCCTGAATAGACAAAAAGTACCCATAACATTTTAGGAATCGCCCAATAGCTCTTGCCCTAAACTCCTTCCTATACACCACCGTCTCCAGATGGACTTATTTAGAATTACTCTATTTTAATGTTTCTTAAATATTGGGAAAAAAATTAGGAGGTAATTCCTTATCGAAAATGGAGAGGGGGGCTTTTAAACAATTTTTTCTCCTTAGGCGTCTCCTTTCGGAGTTGCACCCTCGTAAAGAGGAGCGGAAAATTAGGTTTTTATTTTATTTCTCAAATTTGGATAAATGTAGGTAGATGTTTCGTACTCATTAGAAGGTGTCCCATAAGTATATTTTCAATTATCTCCCACCTCTACAAGGAGCTGAAAAATGCGACTCCTGTTCGGTTTTTTATCAGAACTTTTTGGAGGCTTGAAATTTTGCAATTTAATAAAAATTCTTTAAAAGCTTGATTTATTTGGAAACTTTTTATCCTCTAACTTTTCCTGCAAAAACATACAGTTTTTGAGTGAAAAATATAATGAGTGAACATGAACCATAAATATTCCAGAATAAAACGATTCGTTTTGGTGGTTATCACAGTTTGTTTATGTCCCTAAAGAGTAGAATTTTTTGAAAACTTGTCTTTTATTGAAAATTTCCTTCACCTGTCAAATGTGCGTTTTCAACCAATCACTAATCTTAAATCTTCTAGAGACTACCAATAGGAGCATTATTACACGGTAATAATTTTAAATTTCCCTGTCAGATGTTGATCCTTCTGTCAAATTTGCGTTTTCGGCCAATAACAAACTCAGATTTTCGAGAAACGATCAATAAACATAATCATACACTGATAATATCGTTTTCGCAATTAACAGATTTTCATGCGTTTATTGGTCGTTTCTAAGAAATTCGAGTTTGTGATTGGTCGAAAATATAAATTTGGAGAGGGAATTAAATATTTTGGTCTGCATAATTTTTTGACGAATTTCGGCGACCAGTAGCGTTACTTTGCACTCGTGTTTTTTTCAGCGCAACTAGCATTGGGGCATATTTACCAAAAATTATTGATAATTTTCAATGCACTTGTTATATTAACTACTAAAAATTAAGAAGTAACTCATACTTTTTATCTTCTGGCGTAAATTGTGACGTTCGCTATGGCGAATGTTCGTATACAGAGAAGATTGTGAAGATCTAATCAAGTCGAGACATTATATTCACTTTTAATTATAATTTCAAGTAATTTGAGCCTGATTTTATGTGAAATTCGTTTGAATTAGCGCTGTCAAAGTTTATTTGACAAAAACTATTAATTCGTATTTTAATTACGCTATCCACTTTACTACAGTGCCACTAACTGCTTTGCTGTTTAATTAGAATTTGTACTAATTATATTATGCTAGAAAAAATCCTGTCTGAACCGCTGAAGGCAGTAGTTATGTTTTCCAACACAAATTAAATTCGCTGATAAAAACGATTGGATGACGCTGTTAACTTAATTATAAAATCAGCGTGTATTCAAAACCAATTTATCAAAGGCAAACAACATTGCTGGAATCCTTAGCCACAAACAAAGAAATTATATTACACAAAATACAAGAATATTTTAATCACAAAAATGTGCGTCAAGTCAGGTACTATCTCGAGTAAATAAAGGCCATTATACGTTCACTCTTATAAATAGCGCGGTGGAATTAATAATATGAAACGAGTTCGAAACGTTTCTATTTCTTTATTTGTGTACAAGTTGCAGAAAGTTGTATTGGTCTTATATATAAGCGATGGCGGGTGCGATGGCCAGGTAGGTACACGAGGGGTAACCTTGGAATCGCAAGAATGGATAGCAGCAGCAGTCGAAGTCCAGGTAAGGACGGGATTTATCACGGATACCTCGTTCTCCGTGTCTTCGGGTTGAGACGCAGATCCGATAAAAGGAAATCATCTAGAATACTGCATTAATTAGAGCAGTTTTTAGCACAATGCAAGTAAAATCCATTAATCTATTGTACAAGAAACGATAACGACGTCTACAAAGCCGTTTCTTACAGGATTCCGCGCAAATGTCTTTGGTGCCGAGTTGACTATCGATTTCCAGCTCTCGTTTCAGACCTAAATCCCATGGATTTAAACTTTTCCAGCTAGCTGTTGCCAATATTTTATAACGAATACTTAATAAGCCCGCAATTCTCATCAGGTAAAATTGAGGTATGGGAGGCTAAGTCCCGGGGTAACTGGCCAATTTATAGGGGGCCATGACCTTTCAAACCTCTACCGCCGCTCCATTTAGTCAGTCTGACAAAGTAGGTCTTTGGTGCAAAAACTATTAAACTTCACTACACCCAGGGCCGGCCCTAGTATGCGCGGGGCCCGACGCAAGGACAAGCTGCGGGACCTCCTCCCTCCCCACAAAAAAATTGCTACATTATCATACAAATATTGAATTTTTTAAATAAAATTTTGAACAAACATAAGCTAAAATAATAATATAACAAACATAACAAAACATAAAATTTGACAAATTGAACGAAGGAAAGCAAAACAACTCATAGCTTTATAAACGAAATAGAAACTCAATTAAAATTAATCTTTATAGATTTTGCTTCCGCAAAATCCTTTAATAGATTGTGGAAGTCCATCTCCCTCATGAATTCACCTTTAATTGACATAACTGCGAGTGAATTTAAACGTTCTTCAGATATAGTAGATCGTAAATACGTTTTTAATTAATTTTAATTTTGAAAAACTTCTTTCGCCCGTAGAGACTTTTACCGGTATAGTGAGGAAGATCCGTAAGTGCAGTAAATACATTTGGAAACGAGGTTGGACGATTATTACAAGCCAAATATTTAAGTATATTTACAGGATTGCAACAACTTTGTGGAATGGTTACCTTTAAAGCTTCTATTTCTTCCGCCAACATGAATCCATTTAAGTCCACCGATTTGCCGTATTTTAAAGCAATTTGTAAATCAGCAGCACATTTTAATGTAGTCTCTTTGGACTGATGGTAAAATGTCCATAAAAGATAAATAAATCTATGGTCTCTTTTAATTGTTTGAATCGAGGTTGAAGAGACTGCAGTGTGTTGTCTAACACTTGATTAAAACAGTTTATTTTGTATGCTTCCTTTTGCATCGACAACAGGATCTTCTGAGGACTCGTATGCAAATTGCCTTTTGCGTTTCCGTAAACGTTTTAACTGGAATTGTGGAACAACATCTAAATCTTTTGCAAGTTCATTAGCACCGATTAATACATCTTTAAAACCTTTTTCTCGGTACACTTCTCGCCATTTGCACAATTTTTCAAAAGTGAGTATTCCCGAAGACAGATCTGAGGTTTCACTTTGTAAATCTTTGCTTACTAAGTTCGCTTGGAAAAGCAAATCATGCCAGAAAACTAAGGATACCAAGAATTTGTAATCTGTCATTTGAGTAGCCAAAGATTTTGCTTCACTTTTTGCGTTTCCGTAAACGTTTCAACTGGAATTATTTCACGAAAGCTTTTCTTAATGGATTTGAAGATAATATTTGAAAAATAATCTATTATATTACTGTGGTATACTTTATTTATCAAGTTTAGTATCTCACTATTGAACAATAACTTTTTTAAGTGATATGATAGAGAATTGCTTTTTGTTTCTATGCTATTAATAAGCATTGTATTTATGTTTTATTTTTGAGCGCGGAGCCCCTTTAAGCGCGGGGTCCTAGGCAAGGGAATCGGTGGAATGTGCTTACGGCCAGCCCTGACTACACCTTAGGCAAATTCGCGATAACAAAATCGGTGTTCCAAGTAAATATAAAGTTCAGATTATCCCTGACATAATCGTAAATAAACAAAGTTCACTTTACTAAGTAGCACAGCGCTAGTAAACGATTGATAATTAAAGAATAAACATTTAGTTTTGGCACAAAAAAGTGGCAAACTTGTGTACGCGCTCTTACAGAGTTTTAAATTACACAGTAAATAAAAGAGTTCTGGAACGTATTGTATAATACATGCTGCTCGCTCTTCTGCCTTTACAAAATCATTCTGGCCTTATTCATTTTCCTAATTTCAACAATGAGGGACTTCGCGCGCGTTTTGTAACACATTGTAACACAATTTGACTGCTATCGAAACGAGCTTATATAAAAAATCAATTACTTTCGGTATTACTTTCCCACGGTGCTCAAATCAAAGGGGTTTTCATTCTAAAATCAAGCGTAATCCAAGTAACAAAATAAGTCATTATGAGAAGCAGAGCAAGAGAGCCCGGAGGAGATTCTGACCTCGAATTGTATTAAAATCAAATAAAAAACGTATACAAAATAAAAAGCAGCTCGACCAATAACGACTGCTTATAATTTTTGTCCTTACAAAAAACATTGTCTACCAGAATAAATATCCCATGTATTAAAATAAATGTAAAACTAATCGATTTATTAAGGAATTTTCAAAGTGTACACGTAACACCAAAACTTGACAACATTACTAAAATATCGATGGGACAATTGCTTGTTTATACAAGTATAAAATAAAAAGGATTTTTTAACAAGTTATTAAGAGATAATACGAGGCAACCAAATGATAAAACCGAACAATTAACAATGATTTTACGAAGAGGTGGTATCCCAGACAATAACCGGTGTCTACTCAATACCATGTGACTTAAATTAACTGGAATAATTTTATACCTTTTAGCGTTTGTTTCCAATTATAATACATTCCGGGCAACTAATTATGGTCCCACCTGCAACCTTAATAGCGGATACTTTAATCTAATTTATGAGGTTGTTTGGTCAATTCTTAATAATTTCTACAAACGGCTATGCGACAAAATTATGGCCTGTCAACTTTTCAAGAAACAGAAACAATTACAGAATTTTATGGAATGACTACCACACAACAACAAATAGCTCTATGACGACAAAAAAAAAACGACTATCGATTTTTTGCCACAACGAACTAAATCTCTAAGTACAAAAAACGCGGAATTAAAGTTCGTCATTCGGTTCGTTGAGATCTTAATATACTGCTCAAAACAATTAAGGAATATTTTAGTTGTCTATTGCAAACTTTTAGATATCCCTTAATTGTTTTGAGCAGTGTATATTAGATGTTTATTGCAAACTTTTAGATAACCCTTAATTGTTTTGAGCGGTGTATATTAGATGTTTATTGCAAACTTTTAGATAACCCTTAATTGTTTTGAGCAGTGTATATTAGATGTTTATTGCAAACTTTTAGATAACCCTTAATTGTTTTCAGCAGTGTATATTAGATGTTTATTGTAAACTTTTAGATAACCCTTAATCGTTTTGAACAGTGTATATTAGATGTTAATTGCAAAGTTTTTAAATATCCCTTAATTGTTTTCAGCAGTGTAGACTTAGCTAATACTAGACAAAACTGTCATATTTAGTCCAAATATCTCTTACTTTATTAACTTTTAAACGAAAATAATGCAGGATGATAGGTGGATTTTCCAGATTAAACACCTCTTTGTGTGGTTTTGTTATTAAATCTAGTTGTACGCCATTTCAAAGTAAGCTCTCTTTGGATTAAACAATCGTTGCTTGGTTTGAAATTTTACAGGCTCATTATCCATAAATTATTACAAATAAATGCCATTGCAGCGCGCTCATTAACGCCTGTCTTTGTTTTTAATAATAGCAACAAACTGAACCACAATTTCTTGACTTTATAAGACGCAAATAAACGTTCCAAGCGCAACGACTTTAATTTATTGCTCATCGAACACAAAGAAAGCGAAATTTAATTTTTCTTTACAACCACAAAAATGAAACTCGTCTCACCGATGGCCACTACAAAGAACCAGTTGGAATACAAAGTAAAGTGTCGTGTAGTTTTAATATTAATGCGCTAATAAACAAGCAGTAATAAACGGGTGTCGTGATCAATTCTTCTCCCACATGGTCAGGATAGGATATCAACCATATCCTGTGCACTTGCGATCAATTATCACCACAATCAACCGACTTTGAAGTGAACGACTTTTTCGTTTTTGCTTCACCAACACCTGACAAATTATAATGAAATTAAGTGCTCGTCCGTTAATTTAAAAACGTCTAGCTACTAAGAAACACTATTTTAACATAAAAGTTATTAAATAGAAGCACAAAAATGTTGGTTTGAATTATGTTTATCGTCTTAATATAGGAACATTAAGCGTCTCTCCATATTCAGGGTATAATTTATTTCTTGCACTTTAGTTTTCAAATAGTAGGTTTAAATGTTTAATGAATTTTACATATATCATGAAAAAAACTAGGTGAAATTAAAATTTTATTTCAAAAAACACATCATATGAGTAACATGGTTGAAAATATGTGCTTTTTATAGTATTTTTTGAGTTATATGCAAACATAGCCTTGAAAAGTTTTTATCACGTACGCTGTTTTTGTTATTTATCCTAATATCTTCAAAACAAGTGTATTTCTTGATTCCGGAAGGATTTCTCTTTTATGCAGGTGTATTTTAGTATGGAAAATGTACTGTGCTGTTGTAATAACCATTAATGGTCTTATGAAAGAAATATGAACCACTAATGAACCAAAAAAATGGTGACTGTTCATAGATTCGTCGAAATCTAGCTTAAAAGCTAGTGCACATTCAGTATTATCAAATGAAAATATGAAGAGAATCCTCAAAAACGTTAAGAACGAAGAACACAGGTGGCTACTTTGCTCAGATTTAAAAGTTATTACAGCTTTGTAGTACGGTATGCAAGAGGGATTCACAAAATACTGTTGTTTGCTCTGTTTATGGAACACAAGAAATACAGCAAGGTACTATGATAAAAAATACTGCCCTCAAAGAAATGAATTTATCTTGGGAATAACTCATTTCAAGTTTAACCCTTAAATTGACCAAAAAATATTCTCTTTCCACCGCTGCATATTCGACTAGGATCGATGAAAAATTTCGTGAAAGCTATAGACAAGGAAGAAGATGGATACTAATACCTAAGGAGAATTTTTCCTGATGCTGGTGAAGCCAAGCTGAAGCAAAGAATTTGTGTCGTGTCTCGGATCAGAAAACTGGTGGATGATTAAAATTGTGAAAGAAGACTTTCTTTTAAAAAACTCGCATCATGGAAATCTTCTGTATCAGAAGCGGAATGTTTCCTAAAAGAAAACTACCAGCTTGTAGAGGACAATTTTTTACAAAATTACAAAAATTAGGATGCAAAATTTCATTATAGATTCACTTCCTCCATCATTTCCATCTAGACTTTTTTTCACGGAACTTCGACGACGTAAGAGATGTCATCAAGACATTAAAATTATGGAAGAACACTACAAGGAAAGATGGGACCTTGCTGCTGTTGTAACTTCCTTCTTGCACAAGCAAGATAAACATCGTAACAATGTTTTCGTATTTTTTAAATCAATTTTGTAAGTAAATTTTGAAATAAAAATTTTGATAAAACCTTATTTTTGTTCCCAACCGAATTTTTATTATCTGATTACTGTAAACGGTGACAAATTAAGACTGACCTATTAGGAACCTCACGCGAGTAGGTAAGAACAATTTTGAAGAAAGATTTACACCTCCATCCACACAAATGGCAAAAAGCTCAAAAACTTTTTCCAAATGACCGAAACACACGATTGGAATTCAGTCGTTGGATTCTGGATGGAGGGAATAATTTTGTTGACAACATTATTATGAGCGACGAGGCACATTTTAAATTGCATTGCGAGAGGAATAAACAGAATTTGCGTTACTGGTCTGCCGAAAACCCTCAAGTTGTATTCGAAGAATAGCTGCAATTCCAAAAGGCAACTTTAAGGTGCGGAATATGCTCAGCCCATATTTTTTTGAATTGGGAATTGCAGTAGTTGTTGATAGTGAACGTTATGTGGAAATGTTACAATCGTTCTTAAACGATGCCATAGGCCAAATCCGGTTACCAATAGACGATATATCGTATCAGCAAGACGGTGCACCGTGCCTCATAAATCCAATTTGTCTATGGGAGTTTTAAGAGGAATCTTTCTGGGTCGTCTGATCTCTCTGCGTGGTAGGCTTTTTCCGAGGTCATAGCTAAAATCAGCGCTCCTAAATAAAATAGTGTACAACGCCAAAAATTATGCATGTTATTGTAGGAAAAAAAGTGAAATATTGTTGCCTAGTTTAATTGGTAATCGGCCAATTTGCTTACTGGAGCATCCCTATGTTGAATTTAAACATGCAGAAACGATTTTTCACCTTCTTGTAGTTTTCCAATACTTGCCCATTCATAAATTTCGTCAGTTTTTTCCAATGTACCATACAGTTCATTTTAAGAATGCTACAACTAGGTGTGTAAATCTTTTATTTTTAATACTTAAATTATATACTTCAAACCGAAACTTAACACGTACTATAAAACGTTTATTAAGTACAAATAAGAAAGAAGCTAATATTATCGCATTATAATCGTGTTACTTGGAATATCGTAACTCACTAATTAAATAAAGAAGTTGGGCAACCACACGTGGTAAAGTCATAATGACGTCTCGTAAAATTCACCATCATGCAGGTCGGTCTTTACTTTAATAAAACTCGTATTTTTACTGCACCGGCGATTGCGCCAAACGCTTTAACACGATAATATCTTCGGTTCGAACAACGAATTTCAACGTACGAATAAGCTTTTGTATGGATACAAAAAAAATGCGTTCTTTTTTAAAACCGCTCGTAAAAATTAATCTTCGAGCGAAAGTATTTCTCGATATATGGCCAATCGTAATTATAGCGTGCAGTTCGTTAAATATACACTTTTGTCGTTTTTAAGATGAGCTGTAATGGCAGTGGTAAAAATGTCACGCGTTTTGTAAGAGCGCTCCATCGGAGGGCGCCGCGCTGAGCGCTATGCGTGTATTCCTGGGGCTTGCAGCCAATGACACAAGCCTGCGTGAAGAATGCAACTCGCAGTGCTTAAATATAGTATCTGACCTCCGCAAAGCTTGTCTGCCATTCTTAGACATGTTAACGTACGCTCATTATTTATGTCGAAGATTTGGTTCCCATCATTATAATTGAATACTAAGTCTACCGTACAAACGTAACACCTAACATATCATGAATAGTTCGAATATCCTACAGGACTACGATTTAATGTACAATGAAAAATTCTGCTACTAAACCAACATTTACAAAATGATTAAAGCTTACCATGTATTTGAATGGTTCTTTTAAAAACCCTTCATGAAACACTGTACAGGGTGGAACAAATTCGAATGTTTTACGGCGTATCCCGGTTACCAAAATAGTTAGCAAAAATCTTTTGGGCTATTTTTTTGAGAAAAGAGCGCCTGTATAATCAGATTTTTTGTATCGCTTTCCATTTTGGCACTACAGACGAAAAATGAAATCATTTTTGAAAATTTGCTATAACTTCTTTATTTATTAAAATAGAACAAAATGTTATAAGGGGCTTTTTTAACATTTCTATGCTTAATTTAAAAACAAAATTAATTTTTTTTTGCGATCTGGATATTCGAGATATTATGTAAACTTTTTTGTTAAGGAAACTCTGTTGGCCATGATTTTACATGTAAGAGCATTTTTTTAGCTTTTCAATAGTACATAGTTTTATACATGTGTTGCAATAAATAACCGAGATATGACCGATTTTGTGCAAATTTTACTATCAAAGTTTGCCATGGTTACGTAAACAGGTAATGTTTGCAATTAAAAACCAACTTTTAAAACAATCTTTATAATAATTATAACAATAATTTCATTTTACGTCTAGAATTATTTTCGAACACTAACAAATAATTAACCGCAAATGACTTTTTTCCTTGATATTTTTTTTTTTGGTTGTAAGATAAAAAATTAAGCTCCTGTGTTTTCGTTCCCTTTTTCCTTGTAATAAAAGTAGGTGTTGAATGAGTCTAATTCTGTAAAGTCCACAGTAAGAAGCTTCAAGTCCTTTCTATTGTAGTTAAGAGATTGTGGTTAGTGTGATTTGGTAGAGCTCTGGATTATAAGGGATTTTCCGTGCAGTCAATTTACCGAGTTGACAAAAACTTTGTAAGTAAAACGGAAATCTTTAATAACAAGAAACTTTACCTGGCAAATACGGGCACAGTTTTCTCAGTAAAAATAATTAATAAGTTTCAACTTCTTTACAAAGTTCGAGTTTCTTTAAGTACGCCCTCAAAAATTCAAGAGATATTTTTGTAAACCGCGATTTAAATCGATACTTTAAAACATGACTGTACTGTAGCACCAAAAGAATCGCGCAATTTCGCCTTTACTACAATTTTTGAATGGATTTAAAGAGCTATGAACGATCTATCTGATAGAGTAGCGTTAGACATCGCTAACAACATTCTAATAATAATTGTTTGAAGCAGTGCTTGGATAGTACGCAACAAAAATTTTTATCGACTATAGAGATCATTGATATGTCCCGTAAATAGACGGCTGGTGTAATGGACTTCCTAATTTAGGTGCCAAACATTGCAGTGACAACTAGGAGCCAGTTTTAGAGAGAGGTAAGTGACCAACTCGTTGCACACTACCAAGATGAGAACGAAATTCTATATGTAATAACGAACAACTAATTACGAGTCAAAACTTTTACACTGTATAAAGAATCGTGCAATATTTACTCTAAAGTCACAGTTTTATAACCATTTACATAACCGACATTTTTGTAAAGTGTGGCGTGGAATGTAAAATACGTGTTTCCGGTTAGCTCGAGACATTGTGACAAAAATTTAAGGTTGCGTTAACTGAAACCATATAATTAGATCGTAAAAACAAGCGCATGTGACCAATATAACAATTTTTTTTTAAATTAAAATTTTTTTTTATCTGATTTATTTTACTTCGGTATATTTTCCCTGCTATGGTCAATCACCGAAGTGTAGGGGTGGGAACAAGGATGAGGTGGGTAAAGGTAGAGGGTAGGGGAACCACCCGAAACCCCTACAATGACAGGCGGCCTCGGGATTCGAACCCACGACCCCCCGATTGCTCGCTAGCTTGCTTCCCAACCAGCCTCCGAACGCGGTTATTTTCGAGTTTAATTATTTAGCCACATGAAATATTTCGACCCACGGAACCGTTTAGATAACTAGAATAACATTGAAGATTATAAACAAACGCATTGATTTCTTTATAACTTATGCAGCAATGACAAACTTCAGCCTAGTGCCAAACTACAATAAAAATTAAACTATGTTTGAAAGCTCAAGCGGTCAAGCAATTCAAAACTCGAAATATTTATGTGCGTAAATAAAAGACAGCTGTGATTGCTCAAGAACATCTATACTAAATTTAACTACAGTGTCCTTTGTTAAAATCCTAAGCCAAAGTGAAAAACGAATAGCGCCTTTTTATTACAAATCAAAATTTGACCTTTTTTTAAGCCACTGTGTCAGAGCCGGTCCTAGGGCTTGCGGGGCCGTGTGTGTGAAAATAAATGCGGGGCCGGATATTTTGATAAAGGACCGAGTTAAAGCAAAAACTGAAAAAAACAGACCAGTGACCTTTAAAAAAAGTTCTTCGCCCTCTGCACACCCCTAAAGCCGGCTTTGTTAGAGCTTACTTTAAAAACAAGCAAGATATTCGCGATGACAATGATATCTGTGACGTTCTATATATATTTAGGTGGTGTTTTTATTTTTATTTCGTTTCGGGCAACCCTGTAAATCCGCATATAATACCATGACACATAACAAATTACTTGAATGCTCCACTTCTATCAACAGAAACTTTGCATATCAGGTCAGATGATACTCTATCAATTTTTTTTTGTATTCCACTGGCAGACGGCACTATAGATTTATATCCTGGATAACATAATTCAGAAGTGATTGATGATAAAAACGTGAAAGATCGTTCCTGTCTTCCGCAACCTCAAACATAAAAAATATGTATTTAAGTTTCTATAGCACGACATAAAGAAGTTTATTGTTGGTCCTTAAAAAAAACTTTTCAGATGGAAATTATCAAGGAAGAAAAACGCCTGCATTAATTGTGAACAGTATTAATTAAAAAGAGGATATTTATTACAACTAAACAGCAGATTTATCTACATAGTTCACATAAGTTTAATAAATCATTTAATATAAGATTTTAGTAAAACAGTAACGCATGTTTATTCAAAAAAAAAACACTATTCAGAACACATAGCGATACCATAATTCAGTTATGCATGATGTTTGTGAAATAAGTTCATTGTACTTTCTTAAGACAATTTAAATTAAAATTGCACATCGGTTTAACAGCGCAAAGGCTGTAATACTTGTATACACGAGACTAATGGCTTGTGTAGGATGGACAACAACATAAGAAATCACACATTATAGTTTATATGCGCCATGGAAAGCAAATTCCACGAACTGCACAATGCGTTTAAACATGGTAATAATTATTACTAAAGAAAATATAAGCGGCACCGTAACACAACAAAAAAACCGCACGGATTTTAAAGAGAGTAAAAAATAACATCTACGAAGACGTACTACCGAAACATAACAATATATATTAACATAGTGATATACAGAATGCTGCAAATTCGACTATTAGTCGGGTATCACTCAAACTCTACTTACAAATACCTATTAAATTCTGTAAGTAGTAAATTTTATGTAATTTGTGAAAATAAAGCAGAGGCTTTACAAATTAGCAAACATCTTAAATTTTTGGTCTGAAGCTACTCAACAAAAACAGCTACTTCAAATGTGATAACACTAGGAAAAAAAGCCCCAGAGACCTAAATTCACTTTTTGCTAATTGATGCTGTTATCGAGATACCAATACAAAAAACAAATACATCCCATTAGCCATACCCTATACAGTTTTGTCCTTAGAAAATTTCCTTCACCTGTCAAATTTGCGTTTTCAACCAATCACTAATATTAAATCTCCTAGAGACTACCAATGGGAGCATTATTACACGATAATCATTTTACATTCCCCTGTTAAATGTTGATCCTCCTGTCAAATTTGCGTTTTCGACCAATAACAAACTCAGATTTCCTAGAAACGACCAATAAACATAATCATACACTGATAATATTCTTGTAGCAATTAACAGATTTTCATGCGTTTATTGGTCGTTTCTAAGAAATCTGAGTTTGTGATTGGTCGAAAATATAAATTTGGAGAAGGAATTAAATATTTTGGTCTTGACGAATTTCGGCGACCAGTAGCGTTACTTTAATAAAGATTAAACCACACCTTTGACGCGCCACTCTGACAGTAGTTGTAAAATTTGACATAATATACATTTAATTTGACAGGTAGGTTAGGTGACGGACATTTTCTGGCAAAATATAACTCGTGCATTGCATATAATCTATAATTTTTAACAAATCTTTACTCATGCAAGTTGAATTAGAAAAAAAAGTCGTGCACTCGTGTTTTTTTCAGCTCAACTTGCATTGGGGCATATTTACCAAAAATTACCGATAATTTGCAATGCACTTGTTAATTTAGGTACTACAGACAATTGATTTTTTAAGGGAAATCATTTTTCTGTACACTGGCACTCGTACTTATTCTGACAATAAAAAGACAAGCCATTTTTTAAGTTGTGTATGGCATAAAAGCAAGGTTTGTCTAAATTTTATCATGATTACTAATCACGTCTTACAGATTTAGTCATATCTTAAAAGAATAAAGTAACACTAGTGCCAAAGGACGTCGTCTATTCTTGCGTTCGCATTGAACATCTCACACTTGCACAAAGAGTCTCGAGGACAACTTTACCATTAGCAGTATAGCCGAGTTAAATGCGTCTATGCATAATTTTAACGTCTTGGACTTCGTTTAGCGGTGTGACTGGTCACAGGGAATTCGAGATTTCGTAATTTTTTGCATAATTACGTCTTCGTAAGTCGCTATTACAAATAACTTTTGTTTTCCGCCAAAATATATTACAATAAATTAACAGTTAAAAATATTTAAAACAAAGTTAACCTACACACGGAAACAAACACATTCATAACAACAATTGAATTTAAATCTGAAGGTAAACTGTATGTATATACAAAGTGTCTATTGCGGAAAAATTTGGGAGGTGATTCCTTATCGAAAATTATGGGGGGTCTTTAATATAAACTTTTTTCCTCAGATGTCTCCTTTCGGAGTTACACCCCCCTAAACGCGAGCGGTAAAATGAGGTTTTTATTTTATTTCTCAAATTTGGAGAAATGTAGGAGAGTGATATTTGTTAGATGTTTTATACTTATTAAAAGGTTTCCCATAGTAATATTTTCAATCATCTCCCACCTTCACAGGGAATTGAAAAAAGCAACCCCTGTTGGTTTTTTGATCAGATTTTTTTGGTGGCTTTATATTTTGCAATTTAAAAATTTTGCTTTAAAAGTTTAATTTATTTAGAAACTTTTTTTATTCTTAAATTTTTCCTTAAAAACTCGCAGTTTTTGAGTAAAAAATAAAATATGTAAACATGGACCATCAAATATTCCAATATAAAACGATTCATTTTGGTGGTTACCATGGCTTGTCTAAGGGAAAAAAATTATATAAAAGATCCTCCTTAATTTTCGATAAGGAATCACCTCCCAAATTGTTTTGCAATACTTAAGAAACACCCTGTACATTGTTAATTAACCAGTACTATACTAGTCCGAAGGTTTAAAAAATGTTGAAAAAAAATCTTCACCTCTTCCTGGGTACTTCATTGCTGGTGTACATTCATTTGATGTTTTATTTGCAAAATAAGGCAAAAAAGCTTCAACTTATCGTAAATATAAATCTTTTTACATCGTTTCCCTTCTTATTGAAAGATTAAATGTAATTTTTAAATTATAATTCCTCTTTATATCTATTACAAATTTTAAAGGACCAAAAATTACGTTAGTCTCGTCTTCTGCCAAAGTCTTATTTCAATACAAACGTTAAAAAGCGATTTTTCCACGTTTTATAATTCTTATTGATCACTTTACCGCAATTTCGCAGTGTCTAATTGTGATCTGTTTTCATTTGCGCAGTCCGAAACCTGCAAATCGCACCTAAAACCCAACTTCTGTATAGCATCGATTAGCTATAAGAAGACGCGATATTTTGACAGGTACACTTCACACAGAGTCCTATTACTAACACGGCGAATAAAGCCCTTTTCCAAGCTTAGCCCTCTCAAAAAAAAACTGTAGTGACACATGTCGTGTGTGTACAACTGTACATATAAGCTAGCAGCTTTCATTCTTCAATAAGGATGTGGTAGATATTTGGATGATTCAGATCGAATATTTTGTACAAAAAAAAAACTGTTTTAACACAATCCTCAATATTTGCAGATTATTTTTAAAACAAACAACCTTATAGAATAATATCTAAATGAATATATCAACCTTATTTTTATATCACTTGAACATGGATCTTGTCAGCCTCTCGTTAATTTTTAAAATAAATTAACTGTAGTATAGCAAGGCCAAAAGACGATTACCATTGTTAGGCCTGGTTTTATAAAGCGCTTCACATCGCATTTTTAAGTTAACCCAAACGTTAGCATCAAGAACTCAACGCTACATCCCTAGGTTAACGTTAACATGCGATGTGAAGCGCTTTATAAAACCGGGGCCTTAGGTACGATGATAGGAAACTCTTTCAATAATATTAACACAAACTTCTAATTGCTTGCTAGCAAAATCAGCTGCATCAGCGTTTAGTCTGAGAAAACAATCGAGCTACAGAAATTATAAGCCAAAACAAAACTCCAGACATAATTAAACCCCGCAAATGGCTTTTCTCCGAAATATGAATCGCTTTTGTGATGCAATAAAGCGTGCTTCAATATTATTACGTTAATTAACGAGGAAACGATGCAGTTAATATTTGATCACGGTCGTAAGAATACGAGCAGCATGGATCTCTCTATTTTGATAATCTAAGCTAGCTGGACGATTATGAAGTGGCATTTGCCCGAAGATATTTCTAGACGCACATGCTAGACTACGGCGATAACAAAACGACGAGACGCGAATGCAATGCGTCGCCTGGAGCTTGGCCAGCCCGGTGACATTTTCAAGCGGGTGCATTCAAACATCACATGCTGAGACTAAACTACATGTGATGTCGTTGCTTTTTTTGTTCGACTTACTTTTAATTGTTACGGTGATGCTTGTACCCGTGTTTTTACAACTTACTTGGAGCCCATATGGTTAGTAAACAAACGGAAAGATGGCACGGTTTTAATTTTTTGCAGTCATCAATCAACTCACTATCAAGTTAATGTGCGGCAGTAGCAGGTTTTTTGCCCGAGACATTAATATAGTTTTCTGAAGACATAAAAAGTTAATGACCAAGTTGTATTTCCGAAATAAAATCGCTCGTCAACGCAAAGGAAGTACATGATTATATGGCAAAAGGATTATCTCTTCATTAAGACTATTAACGACTTTTAAATAACAATTTATTACACAACAGTGGCGTAGGCAGGGGGGTGTCAGAAACCCCCATAGGTTCGCATTAAGTCGTTATAGAGCTGGAAAACTGTACATTTTGTGCTAAAAAAGGGTCTTCGGCAGGGCTGCGGAGTCGGTAAAAAAAAAAGTCGACTCCGACTCCTGATAATTTTAGTAGTTCGACTCCGACAAAATTAAATACTAAGACATTTTATGATGTGTAATATAAGAAAGAAAAAATTAAATTTGAGTTTAAATTTGGCGCAAAGGACCACCTCGTAATTTTTTGTTGTACTCGGAGTCGGTACATTTTTTCCGACTCCGACTCCACTGACCAGAAATTCCCCCTAAACTCCAATTCCGCAGTCCTGGTCTTCGGCTCTTTTTACAATTCAATAACCCCCCCCCCCCCATGATGACACCATCAAACATCCTGCTGCCAAAAAAACTTAAAAAGAGAGTGGTGACCTAAAAAAATAGGTCCTCAGCTCTTTTTAAGCTTATTAACCCCCCCCCCCATGGAAGCCTCCTGCCGCGGCACTGACAACACAACAACCGAAAAGATACTTAACTTAAAAGACCTCCATTTTGGTTTCATTTGAATTTGAAAAATCATACATTCCTTAATCACACACAACAGGAGAAAAAAAAAGTAAATCATGAGGAACCGATATCTTATTGAATATTTCAATGCGTGACATCTATAATGCATCAGAAACGGTAACAGGTGCCCCGAGTTATAAGTTCACCGAAAGAATCTTCAAAAGTTTTAATAGTGCGACATCAATATTACGTCACAAAAACAGGATTTAGTTCAAACCAGAGAGATTAATTGATTCTCAGCGGTGACAGGTGGCATTTGCCCCACAATTTACAAAAAAATTTATGACAATTATTTTTAGGCGAAGTAATCGGAAAGCCTTCGCTATTTTTGTGTAGGTACTTATTGAACATTATATGGGACAGTAAATCCTAGCCAATCTCTGTAAAGTAAGTCGTCGTCCAACAGTACAGTCCGCTAAAAAATAAATAAGTTGAGCCGAGAAAAATAATTTTGCGTCCTTTTTAATTATAGTTTTCCCTAAACTATTTACCAATAGAACTATAAAAATAAGTTTAATCAACAGCGACTTATCCCTTTTTATGGACAATCTCTTAAAGAAATGATAAACAGCTTGCAGGGCTCGTGTCTTCGTATGTGGCAATAACTCGTGTTGTCGCTTACTTTTTCTACGATCACATAACACCTACGATTTTAACGGCTTTTTGGCTAATATACACATGTAATTACATTGTCTTGTCAATTTTGACGTAAGCCTACTTTGACATTTCTAGACAAGTGTGCGTTTTGCTTACCGTGCGTTATAACTACTCACATGCATGCAGGCAGTGTTTGACATGGCTGCTTCACAACTCGTGGTATGTAGCATACTTTTTGTACGATCACATAACACCTACGATTTTAACGGCTTTTTGGCTAATATACACATGTAATTACGTTTTGTCAATTTTGACGTAAGCCTACTTTGACATTTCTAGACAAGTGTGCGTTTTGCTTACCTTGCGTAAGGATTCACTTACGCATGCAGGCTGTACGGTGAGAGACATTTACATCAGTGGTCGTAGAGAAAATTAAATTATTTACAAAAATGTATTCTTATTTGAAAGATTAAAAAAAACTAAGAAGATTATGGTGTGAAACATACTAAAATCACAATTTAAAGATTGCATTTCAACAAATCACATACGATCGTGAGAAAATGATAAAAGTTTTTGAGCAAATACTCCAATTCAAGTTCAAACCGCAATGGCCGGTTACTACACTGTTGCAAAAACCATATCACATATTTACATTGCAAAGTTTGAGCAAATATCCATAGGCAAACTGACTGAAATCGATATTGCGAAATCCCAACAAAATTCAACAATTCAGGATTTAATTGCGGTTGAACAAATAAACAACATTTAAAACGGATTTGTAGATGTTCCAGCAAATCACGTGTTTGAAGTCAACTCGCAGTTTTTTTTATGTGTAGAATTCTGTGCAAAATTAAGCATCATGGCATTACTTACATTACGTATTTTTTCTCATTCGTTACAGGAGCCGTTTATTTTGAAAGTGAAGTGACTTTTTGCGAAAAACAAGCTAAAGCTGTTTACGATTACAAAAGTGTATGGTATTTTTTACTTGTAATTTCTTTTAAAATCATTACTATTTTCGTCAATAGAAATTTTATTGTTACACAAAAGTGCAATAAAATTTATTTTGAAAATGGCATAATGATAGATTTGCTTCCCTATAGGTACACTCCCAATTTACTAGTTATTTAATAAATTTAAAATAAAGTGAAATGTCCAAAGACTTCATCCCTCCCCTTGATGACAGTGATTCAATTCAAGAATAAACTCTTGAAATGAGTTATATAAAATACTCATAATTACTTAGGTACACTCACAAAATGCACATTGCCGATAATGAAAAAATGGCTTAAATAAACTTATAATGAAATATATTATATAAATCACTTATATTATACAATTTACTCATCAATTTTCTAAAATTACTGTCTTATCAAACATCACTTCAGTAGAACACATCGGACAAAATCAACATAAGTCCGTAGTTTTTATACATTATTAAATATGAAAGTGACTTAAGTCACCTTACAGTAATAAAAAATGGCGATTCGTCAACGTCTGATTCATGTGTGTGGGGGGACTAACCCCACAGCCCACCCGCTAGAAGCTTTAGGCTCAACGTCTGTGAGAAATTATGTACAGGGTGGGAAAATTTCGATGTTTTCATAGGGAATATCGGTAGCTATAAGAGTTATGGAAAAACGGACCCCGCTTCCTCGATCTCTTTTTTCGAGAAAAAATTAATGGTGGAAACTAAAATAGGTTATCATCTTCTTTTGTTTTCGAGTTATCACCGATAACACGATTTTTCGACTTTTCGTTTTGTGACTATATCTCGCTTGTTTATGAAAATAAAGAAAAATAATTTTGACTTTCTACAGGCACTTTTTTGATAGGAATGCAGTGACCTAGACATTTAAAAAAAAAATATTAAGTTGTGACATAAAGTTCAATTTTTTTAAATAAAACCCATAGTTGGCTGTGGCATCACGAGAAAGAGGATTTTTTCCCTATTCCAATAATGTGTAGCAAATTTAATTTATAAGATACACTTTGCTACAAGATGACACAAACTTTTTCTTTATTAGCCAAATTATTAATTTTAAAAAAAAATTATACAGTGAAATAAGAGGAGGTAACGTGCTTTAAATATACAACTGCAGTGTTTTAAAGGCACACATAGGCAACTCGCGTTGCGTTTCAGTACAGAGGAATGAATATGTACAACAGTACAATCCACGTTTGATTGAACTTATGCCAGGATAACGTGCGCCTAGTACGTTGTATAACATTAGCATGCTCAACCTACCGTGGCGACCGACGAATGCTTGATATTTTCTGTTGTGTATAAATTCAGCGTATGCACCTAACGAACTAGCAAGTTTTACTTTATGACACGGCCACAGGTTTAATTAAGGATATATTATATTATATACGCAGTTGAGTTCGTGAAAAATTCCAGCACGGAGTATGACTTTGGGGAACGTTGCGTGAAAATAAAAAAAAAATATTACACACAGGTGAGCCGTTCTGTTAACTGGCGACACGGAATAAAACAGTCGGCGCGACTATTCATCACTTGTTTGGGAGATTGAAAAACAAAATGAAAGCGTACTCGATTCGCTCACATGTCCAGGTCAATAACAATTAAAAACGTTAAAATTTATGCAAGGTCGCTTTTTCTCGGCCGCAATATGTAATCAATATCCAAAAAGTTTGGTACCTGCACAAGAATAAGGATATGTGACTCTCTAAAAATATATTTTAATATATAATGTAAGCCTACGAGGAATTTCGAAATATGGTACTTAAAATAAAAAACTATAATGAGTGATGGAAAAACGTGTGATTTGCGATTATTCTTAGGGAAAAAAACTACTTTATAGAAGTTAATTTACAGATCCTTAAAAAGGGTTGCAATTTATGTTATTTAAACTAAAGAATAAGGCCGTGATTAATCTCGACAACATTACAACATTCAATTTGGAGCGAAATTATTAAAACCTAATATGAACATAAACAAACCATGGTAACTACCAAAACAAATCGTTTTATTTTGGAATATTTAATGGTTCAAGTTCACTCATTTAAATTTTTACTCAAAAGCTGTAGGTTTTGCAGGAAAAGTTTAAGTATAAAGAAAGTTTCTAAATAAATGAAGTTTCAAAAAAAATATTTTCAATTGCAAAATTTCAACCCTCCAATAAGTTCTGATATAAAAACCAACAGGAGTCGCACTTTTCAGGCCCTTGTGAATGTGGGAGATGATTAAAAATATAAGTATTAATAAGTACAAAACATCTACCAAACATAATTCTTCTACATGTATCCAAATCTGATAAATAAAATAAAAACCTAATTTTACCGCTCCTCTTTAGGGGGGTGTAACTCGGAAAGGAGATGTCTAACTATATAAAAGCCCCCTTAATTTTCGATAAGAAATTACTTCCTGAATTTTTTCGCAATATTTAAGAAACAGCCTGTGTATCAGAACTTAAATATAAAATCTATTATGCTCTTTTTGAGTCTAACTTCACGTACGATAACAAAATTACTCATACAACGCATACAACAGATATTTGTCACCCTGTATATGATATAAAATTTAAACAATAAAGCTTGGGCGTTTTGTACAAGTTCACATTTTAAAAAATTACAAAAATTACAAAATAAAGTCGTCAAGAAACTCTTTAATATGATATAAATTATTTTAAACCAACCATCGATGTGTATAACGTGTTAAAAATTGAAAGTTTGCAAAGTTCAGTAAAAATCGAACAATCTAAACTTATTTACAAAATAATTAAAAAAATATACAAAAAATCGAATGTTATCATAAAAAACTGTTCTTTGCATGAATACCAAACACGATGTGCTCAGTTTTTATATTTGCACCCAGGTTTTTCCAACATTGGCCTATAATTCTATTGTTTTTAGTTCAAAAACTTAAAATCGTTCACCTGATTATTTAAATTTAAAACATACGGTGGTTACCATGTTTTGTTTATGTTCATATTGAGTGGAATTGACAGGCGTTGTCGTGTTGTCATCTCTTTACACCACGACTTAAGCTACTTTCATACAAAATAACTTCGCTCCCCTTAGTTATTTTAGTAAGTTATACAACTGCAGCTACAATTTATTAATATGAATGATGCTAAAATTTAATCAGTTAAAAGGTAAATAAATAACTAGTCCGACCAAAGTGTTGCTACGACCGATAATATTAATCTTGCAAGCGTTCTAAGTTGCAAAAATTATGAAACCCAACATAACATTAAATGTCATTGTATGTAATAAACGAAATACAGTGTTCTCGATCTAGTTAAAAAAATAAACTATTATACAACACGAAATTTCGTGTGAAAACTAGTTCCCCGGCCCAGTGCTTCGAATATCAAAGATCAACGTTACATCTAATTTCCAAATCTTGCCGTCAAGACAAACTTATGTTAAATCGAGTGTACCTAAATAATGCATAACTGTTCCTTAATACATCGCACGCCTCGTAGGGATCACAAAAAAGCATACAAAATTAAAGACGTATAAATAACTTTGACGAAAAAACGGCCCAAAAGGGCGAACGAGCGGCTCATTTTTGAGATAAATGTATCGCACACGTCTGAAAACATGTGCGCCCACACGCGGCCGTCTACCTCGAACAGTCTCACTGGGTTTCTTTTGACACAAATAAGTAAGTGTCTTCCGCAATCTATTTTAATAATATTCTTAAACTACAGCCGAGCGTAACAATAAAACAAAAACGAGTCAATTCGATGAACAAAAGAATGTCAGTAACAAACAATAACGTGCTGCCCACCCACGCGATATTAGCCTGAAAATTTCCTTCACCTGTCAAATTTGCGTTTTCAACCAATCACTAATCTTAAATATTCTAGAGACTACCAATAGGAGCATTATTACACGGTAATAATTTCACATTACCCTGTCGGATGTTGATCTTCCTACCAAATTTGCGTTTTCGACCAATACAAACTCAGATTCCCTAGAGACGACCAATAAACATAATCATACACTGATAATATCCTTGTCGCAATTAACAGATTTTCATGCGTTTATTGGTCGTTTCTAAGAAATCTGTGTGTGTGATTGGTCGAGAATATCAAATTGGAGAGGGAATTAAATATTTTGGCAGTGATAATTTTTTGACGAATTTCGGCGACCAGTAGCGTTACTTTAATATAGATTAAACCACACCACTGACGCACCACTCTGACAGTACTTGTAAAATTTGACATGACATGCATTTCATTTGACAGGTAGGTTAGGTGAAGGAAATTTTCTGACAAAGTATAACTCGTGCATTGCAAATAATCTGTAATTTTTGACAAATCCTTACTCATGCAAGTTAATCCAGAAAGAATCAGTCGTGCACTCGTGTTTTTTTTCAGCTCAACTTGCATTCGGGCTTACCTACCAAAAATTATCGATAATTTTCAATGCACTTGTTATACTACAACTGAAAATAATTAATAACCAGAAACACATCCGCTGATGTTAGTCGAGTATACCTCAATCTTTATTGCTACTTTTATTGCCCCAATAATAAATTCAAGTTGTATCAAAACAAACTTATCTCAGGAAAACGGCCTTCAAAAAAACCGCAACTTCCGCGTGTTAAAAATAAATAAGGTACTGTATCGTTGTATAATGACTTAACACACTCTAAGGCAAATATTTCTGATGCAAATCGTCGTGACCCTTTTTTCTGTACACATTGTATTAACATAAATTCGACCTCGCCGGGCAGCTATTATTTCGCCATCTCTTGTCGACATTCGCGCATGTCGTAATATTATTCTTGACATCGTTCGTAATGATTTAGAATATCGAATATTTGGGTTATGTCATTACAAATACGGACCGGCCTTTCTTCAATTTTACACCGGTTCATGCTTCAACGTGTAAATTATTTCGTTAATCGTGTTACTCTTTGCATTGGCACCGCTCTCATTGAAACGCGTTTGAAGTGGGGCGTTTTATTTGGTCGATTTTTATGAATTCATATTTACCAACATCATTTCGATAATGAATTTTGCCGTTCAATAACGCGGCTAAAAGCCAGAAGCTATTCATAATAAACTAGCTTCCACTCCAACATTTGGATCATTACCATACAACATTTTTGTTCCGAGTTATCATTCAAAAAATAAAATATATGGGGCACAATTTTTTTTGGCAAAGTTCAGAAAATTAAACGACGCCTACTATACTCCGTCGAAGTCTGTTAATAAATCGCATTGAGTCCAATATTTCAGAGCATTTGATACTTAAATACAAATACAGTGAAACCCCTATATTCTTCTTCTTCTCTTGTGCCTTTCGGGGTAGAGGTATTTTTCCTAGTTCTTGATAATGTTTCTCCATTTTGGTCTATCACTGGCTAACTATGCCACATCTCTTCAGCCGACTTCGTTTTCTTCTAGTCTGTCTCACTTTGTTTTTCCATTTTCTTCTTAGTCTTCCTTCGCAAACTTCTTTTTCCATACCATTTTTGCGTGCTTGTTTTCTGGCATACGCAGTAGATGTCTCAGTCTCTATATTCGTCAGCCCTTACACTCGTCAAACCCGTCACAGTTTTCGGCAACAAATGCTCCGATGTTCGTCCAAAAATCCAATGTTGATCACGAAATTAAAAAAAAAACAATAGACAAAAACAAGCAGCACAAGTTTTTTTGCTAAATCGTCAGGGAAGGGACCAAAAAGACATGAATCACCAGAATGTAAGTTGGAAAGTGACTGTTCTTTAAAACAATAATTCCATCTTTTTCAGCTTCTGCCATCCTGGCCCTTCAGTTAAGACAAAATTCTGGTTAAATCTTTATTTATTTATGTACCAGATTCGGAAATATACAACAAGTATCATGCTTCTGCTATCTACGAGAAAGATAACGACATAGAATCTAAACTACATCGTTCTGAATACATATGTGGCACTATAAATAGAACGCTGACCAACAAGACGCGGAAAGAAACGAGAATAAAGATATATAAAACAATGGCTAAGCCAACTCTGATGTACGGCAGCTAAACTTGGGTCCCCACACAATGAGACAGGAATAAAATAAGCAGAAGGAGAGTAAAGAGATGGATTTACCATTACAGACCAAACAAGAAACGAAGATATTAAAAAAGAACTAGAAATTTACGATCTAGGAAGAAAATACAAGAAAACAGGGAGAGATACAAAGAATGGAGCATCAGAGATTGCCAAATGTTATAAGCAGGGGTTTGGAGCGGAGCACGGAGCAGTGGAGCAATGGGTTTTTGCCCGAAACTGGAGCGGAGTCCGGAGCAAATGATTTTGATTGCTCCACTGCTCCAGTTTGTTATACACAATTTAAAAAAAACACATATTTTTTTTGTTTTATTAACATTGAAGATCAATAATTTTTATCTTGACTTGTTTATCAGGGTACAACATTGTAATCTTTGACCCATTTACGCATATCCGATAAAATCAAAGCTCTGTTTTTAAAAACAATGCCTTTAATTCAAAAACTTATTTTAAAAATTTGATTAATATTTGGAGCATGGAACGGAGCTGGTGCTGGAGCTGGAGCAGGCAGATTGTTGTCGGAGCGGAGCAATTAAAAAATTGGACTGCTCCAAATCCCTGGTAATAAGAAAGTATAGACCAAGAGGAAGAAGAGAAATAGGGAGACCCATGAAAAGACGGGAACAACAAAAATAACATTTCGTGAAGGCGGAGCAGGCAATTTGCCCAAGCCACGAAGTGAAGAAGAAGTTGATTCCGGGCTCAGAGCGGAATAATCCAACTTTCGTGAAGTCCTAGGGAGAATTAAATTCTATATACGTCCGATTCAGTATTCGTCTGTTCTTCAGGAGCTGATTAATAACGAATGTACAGGTTCCACAGAACACTTTTGTTAAAACAAACTGTACTATTTAGTATGGAAATCGTTTATTTATCAATAAAACAGTATCTTAGTTGCTCTACTTTAAAACAAAGTTTAGGTGCGAGTTAGAATTACTCGCGAGGAAATGGCTTCGAAGTCGATACAAATTTAACCGAACAATATTTTGAAAAACATTAACGTTTTAAGGATCGCCACTTTTAAACAAATTTAAGTGTTCATAAAAATGTAATTTACTGTCCAAGCCTTGTATATACTATAGTAATACATTATTCAATGCTTTCACCAAAAGTTAAATGCTCTTAAATATTAAATAACCAGTGAGTGTAACTACACAAACACTTTCTGTTGCTTAGTTTACAATATCAATTAACAGGCATCTTAAATAAACCGTCTGTGTTTTAGTAAAATGTGGCCCATCGTTGCAGACTGTAATAATGATTATTTAACATTTAGATAAACGAATGATGGCTGATTTTTTTTATCGGTTTGCTTTAACTGACACTAAACTGAAAAGTAAAATCCTGGCGTCACGCAACCGAATCTTTCGAGTGAAATATTAACTGTCAGCGGTGACACAGGTATTACTTTATAACAAACCGTAATATATTGTCTCTCTTGAGCAATATTTTATACCCGAAAGGTATGATTTAAAAACTGCCAAAAATCCGGATGTAACGCAGGTAAAAAATACATGATCCCGATCATCGTAAATGCGATTATGAAACAGTGATGATGTAGCCGTGACATGAATTTTGAACCAAGTACCAAAGGCATTGTGTAAGGCTGCAAGGTGTCAAAAATGCGAGTGGCCCACGTACTGTATTGTGTCGAGCAGTGTAAACATGATACGACTGCTAACTCAGACTGGCAACCTTGACGAATTATTGCGCCAAAACAGATAACCGCGCTGTCAATGACCAAACACGATTTACGCCATGGACGCAACGAGCGATTACAGAATTCAATTTGTAAAACCGCCAACTATAAACAATCGACAATTAAATAAAACAACTGTAGTAGCGGATAAAGCTGTCCTTGACAGATGCCAAAATATTTCCGATAACATATAATAAAATTTAAAAACATAACCATCTGCAATCAAATCGTATTCAATGTCAAGAAACGCTGACGCATTTTACAAAGTCGCACGAGTCCCTCACAAGATTGGATTAAATAGTAAGGATGAAACACATTCAAAACAATAGAAACACGCATAAGAGCGACCATCCGACGTTTATCTACAAAAATATGACCTCATTTAACGCTATCGATTTGTACAAAAGATAAGTTTCTACCCAAGAGCAGTGTCGCCCAAAATGTCGGCCATTTCCTTTAAATAACTTTCAACGATAACTAACCCCAATATTTCTTCGATCATCCCTTTGTGTATGTATCTGCGATACGATCTCTTAAACTTTGAAAAGAACTATGGAGAGACAACAAGTTGGTCGTTGTAAGCGAAAAGCATAACATTGCCTCTATTCAATTTCTATACGTGTTGGTGTCCTTTGGTATGTAAACAGCGAATAAACTTCAATCCACATAAAAACTGAGGAACTTGACGATTTTTTTAAATTTCACAAGTGCATTTGAGAAGAAACCTTTAAACTACAATTTACATAAAGACATCACTTCTTGCAATATTCCAAATTTAGTTTAGATGGGTATTGTATGTAAAAAAGCTTTATTTTTATTTCAGCATTTGATGGAAACATGGATTTATCACTAGCGGTCAGAAACCAAAGAACAGTCCTAACAATGGGTAGCAAGCGGGGAATCTGCACCAAAGCGAAAACCGTTCCTTCACCAGGAAAAGTTATGGCCACTGTTTTCTGGGATGCTCGTGGCATAGTCTTCAAAGACTTCCTGGAAAAGGGCAAAACAATTGCTGGAGCGTATTATGCGTCTTTGCTGAAGAAGATTTTTTTCACCACGACAATGCATTCTTCTGCAATTGTGACCACAAAATTGTTCGATTTATGCTACAAAGTCGTTTCACATCCCCCCTACTCCTAAGACTTGGCTTCCTCGGACTACCTGATTTCAAACATGGAAAATGGCTGGCAGGAAAGATATTTCCATCAAACAATAAGGTGATTGCCTAAACAACTGCCTATTTTGAAGAGTTGGACCAATCATACTATATGTACGGGATAAAAAAAAAAACAAGCATCGATGGACTGTGTATAGACCTCAAAGGGGACTATGTCGAAAAATAAAAAATGTTTGTCCAAAAAAAATTGTTTTCTTCATTGTTGCACGGACTTATCGAACAACGCTCGTATATTACATAAACGGATGACTGGAATAATTCAAGCATGCTTTATTATTGAAAATTTCGTTCACCTGACAAATTTGTGTTTTCAACCAATCACTAATCTTAAATATTCTAGATAGAGACTACCAATAGGAGATTTATTACAAGGTAATAATTTTACATTCCCCCGTCAGATGTTGATCCTCCCGTCAAATTTGCGTTTTCGACCAATAACAAACTCAGATTTCCTAGAAACGACCAATAAACATATTCATATACTGATAATATCCTTTTCGCAATGAACAGATTTTCTTGCGCTTATTGGCCGTTTCTAATAAATCTGAGTTTGTGATTGGACGAAAATATAAATTTGGAGAGGGAATTAAATATTTTGGTCTTGATAATTTTTTGACGAATTTCGGCGACCAGTAGCGTTACTTTAACATAGATTAAACCACAGCCCTGACGCACCACTCTGACATTACTTGTAAAATTTGACATAACATACATTTAATTTGACGGGTAAGTTAGGGGAAGGAATTTTTCTGACAAAATATAACTCGTGCATTGCAAATAATCTATAATTTTTGACAAATCTTCACTCATGCAAGTTCAATCATAAAAATCACTCGCGCACTTCGTGCGCTCGTGTTTTTTTCAGCTCAACTTGCATTCGGGCATATTTACTAAAAATTATCGATAATTTTCAATGCAATTGTTATATCACGACCGATAATTATTTGATTATAATTTTTAGTTTATTTGGTAGTAAAATTTAGAACGATTAGCAACGATAAACATTTCCACAAGCGTAGCCCAACCAGTTTCGTAAATGTGGAATGATAAAGGTGTATATCCATTTTAGGCAGCATTCTTTACACTTGACATTTAGATGGGACTCTATCATTTATTTCCATCACAAAAAGCTGCATATGTATTCTAGCTGCTCTAAATATTCATTTACAAGAACGATTCGAAATTGCCGGCAATTTTTTAAAAGCGCCCAACAGTACGCCACAAGATTAATAACATTTCAACCCATCAGTTACAGAACTTTACGCAAAAACTGGACACAGTTGATGTATCCATTATGGCAAACGTGTTCGACTTACACATTGCAAGATTGTTATAAAGTAAATAATTAAATTTTGCTCATGTAACTGCCCACAATGTACGAGCAGAACAATAATTGTATGGAGTGGTCACTTGTTGGCCTCCTGTGATGATTAACGTTTCACCTGGGTCACCACCGTCGAACGGGTTTATGAAATTAAACATTATTTCACCCACATTGTAATTGAAAGGCTTTCAAAATAATTAATCATTAATAAATTTAAAAACGCGTAGGAAGTGATCGCTGAAGTTAAGCGATCGATAGATCGACAACAATATGGTGATAGATTAGATCGAGCTACAATGAGAAGCATCACAAATCACTCTATTGTTGACAATAATTGGCATACCAAGTAAATTAATTCAGTTGCAAGTGATCGACAGACTTGCAGCATTGCTAATAACTGGACAAGTACAAACTATCAGTCGCTTTTACTTTAACTGTATCACATTCACATCCACATCGCTATGAGAGGATTTTTGTTAAAAGCATGAGATGTGCTGGATGGTTCAAGATAAACTTATTCCAATCCAAATCATAACACAAATAATCACTTGCAGTGGAAATGACCGCACATAAACATCCAGTGTGTCCAAAAGGTATGGAATATGCTATATATCCCAGTATATATATCCACTTTAGGGAAAAATGTTTTGAATAAAAGTTGTTTCGTACTTGGTTTTTCACCATAAGACAAAATTAATTTTTATTTTTGAATAACAAAAGCGCAAGCGTCATTGAACTTGCCATTTTCCAGTTTTTTCCCAGATTTCTGAAAAAGTTGTCTGCACTGATTATTGTTTTAAAAGACACTCAATTGTTTTGTAAGTCTACCCAACTTTGTCTATTTCATCGACTCTTATAATAACTGTCACCCATGGAACCGTGGTATAGTAACTGTCAACCTTTGTAATTGCATTTTTTTAAGTTACCTGCATTGAATTGTTTATATTTTGTATTAATCATTAACAATTTGTTGTTAAACAACTAAAAGTGTGCTCTTGCTGAATAAATCCTGCAGAAATTATACTCCCAAACGTTTGTGAAATCATACAAGAACTTTGTAACCAAGCGCAACTACAAGGGGTAGCTTGATTGTGTTTATTTTGTTAACCAGAGATTTCAGCTATGGAATCCCGAGTGTAGAAAGTATATTTGAACACCTGTAAACTCGCACACATTATTTTCTAAACATTTTACCCTCCAAATTAACCCGATTGTTAGTACGGCTGGTGTAGTACCTGCACCGAGTCCAACAGCCACTATTTATTTTAGTAGCTCAAGTCTAATCCATCCACGTTCGTGTATCTTGCGTTGCAATTTACTCTTCCCGAGAGAGATAGCGTCAGTGTACGTGACGATCTTTTATTTATATGTAATAAAGTTCAAAGCGTATTCTACGAAACATATTCTCCCCCTTTGGACATAAAATTGCGGCATTTGCAACTCCGCCCTTGCTATTTCGCGCTAGATGTATACAACCCTTATCAGCAGCACTGTGACCTGTATTATAGTCAACAGAAAACGTTAAATAAAACTGCTGCAGCTTTAAACATTTCGGGAGGGCTATGTTAACAGAATATTTGCGTAATTCGTTAATATTAGGGCCTTTTAGTCTTTTACAGCAACCTGAACGGTAATAAACCGCCGCCGTAAACGTGTTACATTGTTAAAATGGGAAGTGTTATACCAAAAATCGTTCGGCAACTGTTATTATTCGGGGCAATTTCTTTGCACTTGTTTCTCGTGTCCCGCGATAAAGTATTTCTGTATTATATCTAACTTGCATTTTGAGGCACGCGAACTAGCGCAGTAAAGGGTAGTTCCCGCTTTGCACGTGCCAGCCACCCTCTGAAAGCGGAGATTAACTTTTTTTGTATGTTCTAAAAGCTCCTTTCAGTTAACGGAAATAAGGTTTGATTTGAGTACACCCCCATCCCTTTTTTTTTTGTAGGAACAGTGCAATCAATACTACAACCTTGTGCACGTTAATAGTAATGCGTGCGAAGGGGGGTGAATTTTTAAGTAGAATTACCATTTCTGATCATGCAAAATTTACATAAACGTAACGGTGGCACTCACGTGTCCACATTTTTGTTGGTTTTATTTTTTAAAAAGCGCACGCGTCTCGTTGCCGCGCACGAGTTCGACTAAATTAATCAGCAATTGCGTTTTATTTATTTATTTAATGATTACCCTTTTTTTGCATAGTGGGTCCTAACGCACGGTGAGAAAACGTACAGTTTTCTAGAAAGATCGAAGTTGCCTTATGTCAAACACTGCGTGCATGCCTAGTAAGTGAGTTATAATGGTGCCTTTCCACGTGAGAGTAAACTACTCTCGTTAGCAGCGTCGCCAAGGATACAGCCAATCGCGAGTTACTCTCAGGGGCTGTATCCTTGGCGACGCTGCTATCGAGAGTAGTTTACTCTCACGTGGAAAGGCACCATAATGCACGGTAAGTAAAACGCGCACTTGTCTGGAAATGACAAAGTAGGCTTACGTCAAAATTGGCAAGACAACTTAAATACATGTGTGTATTAGCTAAAAAGCCGTTAAAATAAATATATATATCAGGGTGTGTAAAAATTGGCGGAAGGGCTACACGGAGCGATGTTCTTCGTAAAATTCTAAGTCGAAAATCTTAATACGAAAATGTTGTACCATGCTTCCTATGGCCTCAGGAACCATTTAAAGAAAATTGGCAACATTGCATACATTGATTTGCGTTTGGACATTTTTTTATCAGCAATTTTTACTTAGGCATTTACATTTTTTGTTCGAACTGAAAGCCTTCAGTTCGTAAACATAGCTGCAAACTTTTGGGTATCGTAAAACACAAACTAGAAATAATTACGAGAAAAACAGAGATGACAGCTAAGGACAATGTTGCCATATGTATTACTGTCATTAAAATCAGTGATTTATATATTTTCAACACCAATTTTTGAAAGGAAGAACACAATATCTAGGAAAAAATACTATTCGAAAACTATTTTTATTCCAAATTGCAGCTTTTTCATTTGCAAGTATTAAATAATAACGCCTATTAAAGGACTAAATGTCAAAACTTTGAGGACCTCTTGCAGACACAGCAAGCGTGGTACAACATTTTCGTATTAAGATTTTCGACTTAGAATTTTACGAAGAACATCGCCCCGTGTAGCCCTTCCGCCAATTTTTACACACCCTGTATAATAAAATTATAGTGGACAACTAAGTAACTAAACAACTTTTATTCAAAAGATTTTTCCCCAAAGTGGATATTTACTGAGGTGTACTTATAGCATATTCCATACCTTTTGGACACACTGTATGTTGTAATTTGGCGAAGTTGCTAAATTCAGTGGTCATAAATAATTCGAAGAAAACCTGAAAATATCTTAAACAGTATTCGAGAAAATTAGAAAAAAAACCGGAAAATACGATTTTTGAAAATTGACTCCAACCTTTTTGGACAACAAAATATTTAAAATATGTAAAAACATTGCCAACGCAACTTTTTAAGGCGAATCGGATGGTAATCACCAATTTTATCTAGGTCGATGGGTTTTTGTTTTATGACAACCAACTTGATTTTTTTTTATGCACGCAACTTTTGCTATTTGCATATAATCAAATAATTTTTTTCTGAATTCACTGATGTATCACACAAAGTATTTTACTTCTACATTCATTGTCAAGCTAGTGAAATTTCGTTTTGGACACCAGCAACAATATAAATCAGGCAACCAATCCTTATAGTTTGTGTCGTTACCATGGCAACCAACCAAACAAAAAAATTTGATAGCTTATTGCTTGTCATCGTGATATAATCGTACAAAGGAACTTTAATAACTTTATTTATATATTTGCGTTTAAATATTTTGCCCTTTTTTAATTTTTAAAGTTGTTCCCGAAAGGAGGCAACATTTTTATTCTTTAAGCTTTCGCGTCGATTGTATTTTTTTTTCTTTTTTTTTAACATCATGGTAACATGGTCGAATCGTCGTAACTAAACCAAAGAAGGCGCGATTCCTATCCCGGAAACGAAGATTGTACATGCCAAAAGCAGTTTCGAACATTCGTGCACATTATTTCTCGATTCTGTACAACTTTACTAATTTAACCGACTATTTAACTCCAACACTAAGGAAGTTACCCATGCGAAGCGTTAAATTATTGTGACCCTACATACCCCCTTAAAAACTAAGCTAAATCAAGAAATTAGCAGTTCTTTGTTCCAAAAGTGCAAACAAAACAATGAAATAAACACAAAAGTGCTACTGGATGATATATGATGATAATTTCACAGCCAAAAACAATGAAAACAAACAACAAAATACAATATTTGGAATAAGATAATACACTAAATCCACTCTACAACAAAACTAGGCTGTGATAATGTGGCAACAATAATATTTAGTATCCACTAAAAATAGATATAACTAGATTAAAAACAGATATTTATAGTTGTGCAATATTTTTTATTTATGTCTAGAGTAAATACGTTACCGTTAAAGTATAATATTATATGTAGTACTTAGGTATTTCATAAAATACCGGTTCGCAGCCGTTAAACTAAAGAATATTCATATTATTTGATACTATAACTAGTTATTTTATACAATACTTGGTAATTGTACAAAATAAAGTAAGAAATAAATAGATACAGGCCAAATAATACAAATTGAGGAACCAAATAGGTTCTATTTAAAGTTGGTTTCATTAATATGTAGTGATAGACTCACAAAACACCAAATGAGTCAGGTTTAGGCTTTTTTCCATGAAAACAAACCTATTGGCTTAATTCACATTACAAACAGCTAAAGCCAGCCTTAAACCTGACCCTTTATTACTGACCAAATGAATGAGGGTCAGTTTAAATGTTGGTTAAAGCTTTTTTTATTAATACAAACCTACTAGGTTCATTTTCAATATTTATTAAAGAAAAAACCTTTCGCCTAACCCGCTATTGCTAATGTAAACAGAATTATATGAGGTGTTTGTGAACATAGCATGCTTTTATCTCGTAAAAAACATTTCAAAACACACTTTACACAAATCACAGCTGGTATGCCATGGAATAACGAGATAAAGTATAAAATAACGAACTATTTCATAGTTTAACTATTTACAAATAGGTATTTTATGAAATAATCAGTTACTACATAGAATAAAAGATGATACGCTTTAGCGGTAACATATACAATACTTTTACAGAGGTGCAATGTTTAGATTTAAACAGACATTGATTCTCCCGTTAATTTCAGCACCCCCATTGTTTTTCACCAACAAATGAAAAATACCGGAAAAAAGTATTAAGATTTACTTACAAAACAGTGCACGTATATTTGGTGTGTCCAACAATAAATAAAAAGTAAACATGTTTTATTATTAAACCACGATAGTTCCCACAATAAACGCTTTTTATCTATAAGAAGGACATTTAACGCCGATTACAGCTGACTCTGAACCTTTATTTACATATAAACGTATAAATAAGGTCGTGATCATTCAACAAGGTAATCGATAATACATAATTTATCACCATTCTTCAATATAAAACAAAACAACGCATCAACACGAGTTCAAGTACATATTTCACTGAAAAGCAAAAGCGCATCGCTGTCTATTGTCCAGCTCGAATTTATAGCGTTAATAATTTTATAATTAACGTAATCAGAAAATATGTTTTTCTACGACCACCAATGTAAATTAATCTTACCGTACAGCCTGCATGCATGGCAAGTGGGTCCTTACGCACGGTAAGCAAAAAGCACAGCTTTTTTAACGAAACGATCAAAGTAGACTCACGTCAAACACTTCCTGCATGCGTAGTAAGTGAGTTATAACGCACGGTAAGCGCAAAACGCACACTCGTTTAGAAACGTCAAAGTAGGCTTACGTCAAAATTGCCAAGACAACGTAATTACATGTGTATGTTAGCCAAAAACCCGGTAAAATCGTATGTATGATGTGATCGTAGAAAAAGTATGCTACATAACAAGAGTTGTAAAGCAATTACGCACTCGCCGCTACGCGGCTCCGTGCGCAATTCCACTCGTGCGTAATATGCTTCTTACAACTCTTGTTATGTAATATAGGTATTGTTAATCGATAATAAACAATTGAAATTTCTTGAAAAATACGGAGACGGAAAGTGTGTCAGTAAAAAGGTGAATGTAGGGCTTTAAGACGAGACAAAACAACCAACATTTGTTAGACCACAAAGAGATAACTGAAACAAATCTGAAACCAAGATAACAGCTTCATATCATAATAGTGTCAACAATAACCGCTGTCGGAGCGCGTGTACCTACAATGAGGTGTCTTGCTGCTACGACTATCTTAGGTAATTTTAAAATAGAAACCATAAAACAGTACAGCAGCTTTTAACATCATACTTTACTTCTAGCCACGAGCAACAAACTTAATCCCAAACGTTACATTTTAAAACACACGCGCATAATCTAAAAAAAATATTTAGCCGTTAACCGAGAGGTTGCCATGCATTTCCCTTACATTAGAAGCATTAAACTGGGGTTGAAGTTTATGTGAGGGCATCTTAATGAACTTTTTAATTACAGTAATTAAAACCACCCCTTATTGCTTAAGACAGTACTGCGTTACAACCTTGCGGTCTGATCTAATTATAAAAAATTTATTTACGTGGCTTCATTAAACCACTTTCGAGGCTGTACTTAGTGTGTTCACGAAATAAAAATTCCGCATTATTTAAAAGTGCTAATTACCATAATTAAAAATATCCACGTGTTGCAATATTTATAGCTTTCAAGGTTCGTCATTGTGGAATACCATATCAGACACAAAACGTAAAGTTTTGAATTGGTCTACATCAAAATAGCTACTAGGAAGCTTGGCTCTTTTCAACATTATAAATACATACAAGTTATCACCACTCAAAATCACTTTGAATAGCCTTGCAATAGGTAACAATGGGCTGTTAAAACTTTAAAGACTTTTTTGTAACGTTGACTCTCAAAATAGTACTATTATGTCTTTCTGTTACTTGTCGTAACTGGCTACTTTTATCTTCTACTGTATGAGGATCTAATACTTTTCCAGACATCATTATCAACATTTATATAACGAAGTTGCAGACTTAAAAATTTGGAAAAAATATGAGCCGCGGCATAAATAAAGAACCCATTATCATATCAGGGTGACCTAGTAAGCCCGTTCGGTGTAGTGTAAGTCTGCAATTGAAGAAACAATTAATGCTGAATTTCACGATAGCAATGATTGAGCGTAGTCATAGTAACTGCTGCAACGCAGTGGGGGTTGCAGACGTCACGTGATCCGGTGCACTACACCCCCTTGCCTCTGTGACCGCGAGCGAGGTCCCGGCTGAACGCCGCGACGCAGCCGTCGACCCCGGCAGTTCACGTTCAATAAGAGTCATTGCCATCGTCCTGCGCCACTTCCGATATACTGTTATTCACCCTTCTCTGCAGAACATCGGCAACAAGGATTACGGGTGTGGTTTCCAATAACTCTATTAAAAAATGCCACCGGCTTCCTTAATCAATTAAAAATATAAAGATCCAAACCGATAAAAATAAATAGTAGGTGGCGATGACTTAATAACTATTTAGCCTTGACTGTTTTATAGGATCTAGTGAACGAACCGATGCCAAATTTTATGCCGAAGTGAACTTTGAAACACGTAGAAACTCGGTACAATAACCCAACAATGACGATACAAATCTATATTTTGCGATTACTTTACAACAGAAATCTCCAGATTTTTATTTTTGCCAGTTGGACACTCCGTACTACTTCATCGGTTGTTTAACTAGTTTCATTTGTTTGCGAAACAAAATCACCAAGGAAAGCGAAGGAAGGCGAAAACACAAAACCTTTAAAATGGAAACAACGCATTCGATCGATTTTTCTACAAACACCCAGTGGCGTAGGTAGGAGGGGGGGCGGTCCGCCTCGAGCGGCACTTTTTTGGGGCGGCCGTTTTAGTCTACCCAAATGGGGCAAAAATAAAAATCCCGGCTGTAATAAAGGATCAGTAGATATAATAATCAAAACGGGCTCTAGCGCTATTAGATCCATAAAAATTTATTCAAAAAAAGGGATTCTTATCGAAGTTAGAGACTAAAACTGGCTAGTCGACCTGGCTACACTAAAAACCCGCCCGCAAAGTCAGGGACCGCCCCGGGCGGCACAAACTCTAACTACGCCACCGCAAACAACCCCTACAACTTTTACTCAAAGGCCTCGTTAAAAGTCAGAACGCGATATTTTCTATATTGTGTGTTAAGAGCACGAAACGTCTTTAAACAGAGGAACAGAAAAAAAAACATGTTTTCCTGTTTGCAATGTAGGACATTGACTTCACAACTTTTATTAAATAACGACAAATCAATGAATTTCTGGAAACGCTTAATTTATACACGCTGCTAAATATCAAGAGGTGTGTTTTTCTTACACAAGTATAATTAATAAGACTTGAAACTAGCAACGTAAAGTTCAAAAATCTAAATAAAATTTGGCTTCAACCAAGGACGAATCCGATATCCGAACAAACACTTGCAAATGACCAAGCGACTGGACGAACCAAACCATAAACTAGTCTTTTGATACTGCAGTACAACGAACCAACACAATCTAGTTCTCCTTGCCAGCTACACGTGGCTATTATTTACCAGAATATTGTTTCCAGATTTAATTCCGAATAACTTACAAACCCATTAATTTTGGCGAGCGCGGATTTAAATCTCCGTACAAGCCCCGTCATTAACAATTTGCTAGTTCATTTCTCATTGATAACAACTACATCGTTATGTTAGTGAGCTATGCAAATATGTGATTCAGTACGGTAAGTTCAAAGACCCAAAGGCACTTAAACTATGACAGCAGGTACACAACACTATGCGAACCACTGAGATCAATTAATCAGAACAATTAAAATTAAGCGATTAGTTTCAGTACGATAATCGAATCTTCCATGAAAATGTACGTGACATAATGCAAAGAGTATGTGTAATCCAGTACTGCACACAAAGCGTTACTGATAATTTCCAAGAAACAAAATCAGCAATTCATAATGAACTCCAATAACCATTGACACATATTGAAGTTAAAAAAGAAGTAAAAACTACCTAAGTATATGTACTCACACGACATCATAATAAATGGAAAAGGGGGTTGTTATGTTTGACCCTGGATAACTCACCTGCAATTAAAAAAAACTATGAGTACAAAATTAACATATAAGAAACAATATTCAGCCACATAAAAGTAACTGACAATGTGTTTTATTTAGGTACATTTTGGTGTAAACAACATTTTCAAAAATACATTTTTGGCATTCACTCCCATCCAAACTTATCGAGTCCCGATTGCAGTGTGAATTTTCTCATATGTACACATTTATTTTTATGAATTTCTGACAATATTTACTATTCACATGATTATGTAAATATCACACGCACAAAAATTCAGAAAGTCTCCGAAAATATCTTAAAATACGGATTCGCTTGTGTTTATCTGCACTTTAACTTGAAATAAAATGCTGCAAAAATCCATAAGCAAAAATAATAACAAAGATTGTATCCTTTAAAAAGTGTTCATAAGCTTTTGCACCTATAAAATACAATTGCATTTCAACAAAAGCGCCAAAAGCCTGCTAGCTTCATAGTCAATATTTATTATAAAAAGCTTTAATCAGCCCTTAATCTGACCCTCTATTACTGACCAAATGAATGAGGGTCAGGTTAGTTAAAGCTTTTCTTTTACATGAAAACAAACGTATTTGGTTAATTTTCATTATTTATTTAAAAAAAGCTTTAACCAACCTTTAAACTGGCCCTCTATTACTGACCAAATGAATGAGGGTCAGGTTAGTTGAAGCTTTTTTACATCAAAACAAGCGATTTGGTTATTTTTAATGACTTATTAAAAGAAAGCTTTAATCAACCTTTAAACTGGCTCTCTATTACTGACCAAATGAATGAGGGTTAGGTTAGTTAAAGCTTTTTTTACATGAAAACAAACGTGTTTGGTTATTTTTCATTATTTATTTAAAAAAAAAAAGCTTTAACCAACTTTTAAACCAAATGAATTAATTAGGGTCAGGTTAGTTTAAGATTTTTTTTTACATGAAAACAAACGTGTTTGGTTAACTTTCATTATTTATTTAAAAACAAGCTTTAACCGACTTTTAAACTGGCCCTGTATTACTGACCAAATGAATGAGGGTCAGGTTAGTTAAAGCTTTTTTTTTTACATGAAAACAAAGGCATTTGGTTAATTTTCATTATTTATTTTTAAAAATGGCTTTAACTAACTTTTAAACTGGCCCTCTATTACTGACCAAATGAATGAAGGTCAGGTGAAAGTTAGTTAGAACTTTTTTTTACATGAAATCGAACGTATTAGTTTAATATTCATAATTTATTTAAAAATGTTTTTATTTAACTGAACACAACTTTAAATTTTATGGACCAAAAAACCAAATACGGGCCAAATAAACAAAATTGTACTGGCAACATTCAATTTCATACTGATTATTTATCTTGACCAAAATATCCATATCTACCTACACTGACCATTGCTTTTTCCAAAATACTAATTAACAAAAATACTGACCAAAGAAGATCTTTTGAAAGTTTTGTGCTCAAACGTTTAAACTTTAAACACAAATCTGAATTTGCTACCTTGCAGGGGCTACTTTGTTTTTTAATGGATTTACGGGGAACGCAGTTACAAAAATGTGACACCTGAGCAAATAACTGAGTTTGTAGAACAGCACTAAAAAACTCCGAATTGTATGCCTGTGAAGCGTTGAAAATTTACTAAGAGAGCGAATTCGAAAGTAGTTGAACCCGGCCGGTTCGTCGATCTTCCGGAAAAACCCTGTACACTATGATCTATGATGGTTAATGGAGCACATTTTATTTTTTGTGTTCTTAATGCAGACTAAATCTGTCGCAACTTCAAAACAAACTCACGTGTCTTCTCGGAGCGAGCTAAAATTAGTTTTCTTAACATTTAACTACAATCCCTCTAATACTCCATAAATTTAGCCACTTCTAATTTAGTACGGCGGTGGCTTCTCACCCGCTCTAAATTTTAAAGTAGGCAGCGGCGCAGCTGACTAGACTACCAAGGCGTTTACTATTTTTACGAAGTATAAACCTACTCAATGTATACACTTACACTTTCGGTCGACATGACTCTCAAACTCGGTCAGGGGAGTTTACAGCCCACGATTTAGGTGTGACCAAAATAATGTCCATGCGTTGACAGCGTTGCTAGGTAATTAAGGTCAAAATATTGGGAAGAGATTACTGGCCGACGCCGCTAATTATCAAAACAATGTTCCAAATTTACGAATCGGTAAGCATCCACGAATAAACGTGCTCTGCCGATTTTAAAAAACAAAAGTGTTACGCAACACCGTTTAAACTCGACCGCTGTCGATATTTGAAACGGAAACGTTTGGCGTGAGATCATGCCAGTCGCAAATTTGATTCGGATTCAATTAGGAGTTGTAACATAAAATTAATTCACGGTCACTGTCAAATTTAATAGATACACGATATGGCTGAAGGCAACTTTTTAAAGAAATGCAAGAATCGTGTATTCTGTATTCAATCTGTAAAATCTCTTAAAGAAACTCAGGACCGGCGCAAGGGTATCTGGCGCCCCTGGGCAAAGAAAATTTGGGCGCCCCCATATATTGTCTGAATGTGCGTATGGATCTATGTACAGGGTGATTCATAAATATTGCGAAAAAATTAATGAAAACATCATACGAATGTTCTCCTAAAACGTCTTTTTTTTGGAATTACACCCCCATAAAAGGAAACTGTGAAAGTAGGTTTTCATTTTATTTCTCAAATTTGGGGAAATGTAAAAAATTACTTTTGGCAGATATTGAGATATTGTTTTATAGTAATATTTTCAATGATCTCCCACCTTCACAAGGGGCTGAAACGTGCGACCCCTGTTGGTTTTTTTATCAGATCTTTTTGGAGGGAAGAAATTTTGCAATTTGAAATATTTTTTTTGCAGTGGTCTGGAGCAGTCCAATTTTTTAATTGCTCCGCTCCAGCTTCGCTCCGGCATCCAAATGCCTGCTCCGATCCATGCTCAAAATATTGTTAACATTTTTAAAACAAGCTTTTTAATTAAAACATTTGTTTTTAAAAACAAAGTCTTAAAATCGGATATGTGGAAGTTGGTCAAAAATTACAGTATTTGGCCCTAACAAACAAGTAAAGTTATGCCTAATTTACATTGGTATAGTAGCTAATGCAAGTAACTAAATCAAGTAACTAAATTTAGCTACTTGCACCGTGTAGACAGTTTTGTTTAGTACTTGCGCAAGTAAACAATTTAGTGACTTTTTGAGTAAAGTAAATAGAAATCATTACTATTTACTTGAAGACTATACTTCATTTATTGTCAAATACTAAACAATTTCCTTAAATTGGGTGTAGACCACGTATATATTGTGTAAACACTCACCAAACCAAAATTTTGACAAGTTTTGCTACTTGATTAGTGACTTGCTTTAGCTACTTGATTTAGTAACTTGCTTTAGCTACTATACCAATGTAAATTAGGCATTATATAAATGTTTGTAAGAACAATTATTGATCTTCAAGACTGGCGACAGCAAAAATTGCGAAAACTATAGAGGTATATCTCTACTTAGTGTAGTAGAAAAATTATATGAAAGAATATTGGAGGAGAGATTAAGAAAACATTTCGAAAGTAATTTGGAAGAGGCGCAATGCGGATTTAGACCGGGGAGAAGCACGCAAGATCTAATTTTTACGCTAAGACAGTTAAGTGAAAAATCAATGGAACATTCAAAGATGGTGTATTTGTGCTTTATCGATCTTTCTAAAGCCTTCGATAGAGTGCCAAGGGAAAAGATCTGGAAGATATTGAAACAAAGTAGAGTTCGAGAAAGATTATTAAACGCCATCAAGAGTTTATATAAGAGCAGTAGAAATTATGTGCGAACCCACAACAGCAGTTCCCAGGAATTTATAACAACAGTGGGAGTAAGACAAGGAGGCACATTAAGTCCTCTGCTCTTTATAATTCTTATGGATAAAATTATTAAAGAATGTAAGCAAAACACAAAGAAAGCCTACTGGGGTTGGAATAAACTAAAACCAATATCCTTAACAGAATTAGCCTTTGCAGATGATGTGGTGTTATTAGCTAAAAGCGAAAAGGACTTGCAATTTAATCTAGGCGTATGGGCAGATACATTAAGCAGATATAATATGAATATTAATATAACAAAGACAAAGATTATGGTTATAGCGAAAAATCATGAACCAGCTACAATAATGCTAGACCAAAAAAAGATAGAACAGGTAGCAAGTTTTAAATATTTAGGAACAATAATTGCAGAAAATGGTAAATTGGAGGAAGATCTGAATAACAGAATAGCGGCAGCGACGAAATTTTACTACGCCACAAATAAATGTTTGATAAGTAAGAAGGAAATATCAAAAGAGACGAAGACGCGAGTTTTTAATGCAGTGTACGTACCCATCCTCACGTACAGTTCAGAAACTTGGACACTAACTCAAAAACAAAAACAAAGAATACAGGTACAGGAAATGAGATTTTTGAGAAGAATAGAGGGATGTAGACTGATCGATAAAATCAGTAACGAAAAAATCCGAAATAAACTTGGAGTAACAGATATTAAGAAAAAGATGGAGACGAATCAATTACGATGGCTGGGGCATTTACTACGCATGCCAGAAAGTAGATACGCGAAAATAGGATGGAAAATGCAGATAGAGGGAAAAAGAGCTAGAGGAAGGCCAAGAATAAAATGGGAAAAAGAAGTGAGGAAGAGACTAGAAGGAAAAGGAGTCAGCTGGAAAGATGTGCCACAATTAGCCAACGATAGGAAGGAGTGGAGAAAGATAATACAGTAACAGAAAAGCAACCTCGACACCGAAAGGTACAAGAGGAAACGATTAAGAAGAAGAAGAAGATAAATGTTTGTAAGAACAATTATTGATCTTCAAAGGTTGTAAAAAAAAATAATTTTTCCAAAAATTGTATGTAACAAACTGGAGCAGTGGAGCAATCAAAATTATTTGCTCCGGACTCTGCTCCAGCTCCGGGCAAAAACCCATTGCTCCACTGCTCCACTGCTCCCTGTTCCAGCTTCGTGCTCCGCTCCAAACCCCTGTTTTTTTGAAACCTTGATTTATTTAGAACCTTTCTTAATACTTTAATTTTTTCCGCACAACCTAGTTTTTAATTAAAAAATTAAATAAGTGAACCATCAAATAATTCATTATGGTAGTTAGCATGGTTTGTACCAACATACTGAGTAAAAGTGTTTTTGTGTTTATTTGGTGGTGCATGTTTACTTATATCATCTTTTACTCTAAAACTGTAGGATATGCTGGAACAATTAAGGATATTTAAAAAAGAATCTAAATAAATAAATGTTTCAAAAAGAATTATACATTGCAAAATTTTAACTCCCCAAAAAGTTCTGATCATAAACTAACAAGAATTGCATTTTTCAGACCCTTGTAAAGGTAGAAGATGATTAAAAATATTACTATGGGAAACATTTACCAAATATCATTCTCCTACATTTCTCCAAATTTGAGAAATAAAATAAAAACTGACTTTTACCGTTCCCTTTAGGAAGTGTAACTCCGAAGGAAGACGTTTTCGGGAACCATTTTATAAAAAAGACCTTTTTATATTCGATACGATAGGAATTACAACCCGAAGTTTTTCGCTATATTTATGAATCACGGGCATATTTAAAAATACATAAAAATTTTAATTTTCCAGCTAATTAACGTTAATACATTTGTATACATATATCATTTGTATTTTTCTCTTTTTTGTGAGTAAATCTGGCGCCCTCATAACCTGGCGCCCCCAGGCAATTGCCTAGACTCGTCTAACGGTAAAACCGGCCCTGAGGAAACTATAGAACCAGAAAACACAGGCTTATTTTGCCCAACAGCTACTTTAAATGAGTTTATTTTAACAACAAAAAAAGACTGCTCAAAATTCATTAAAATTACAAATATTTTGATTCAGTTTGTTACGTATCTACGTTTAATATTAGTGTAAGCAACATTTTGCAACATTTTATGAAGTCTAAAAGGCTTCAATTTTGAGCACGTCATGGCAGACTTTATTCTTTAAATAATGTGCTGTAAATAATATGTTTTATTACTTTTCAGACGTGCAAACCCATCCAACGTCTTTTAAACATTTGGGTACTGCAATAACAATTAATATTCTTGTTCTTCTTACGCCCTCTACCGTTACGTGTGAGGCTAGCAACAATCAATGCTGGTATAAAAGAAACAAATTACCCTGCTCAAAAATCGTAACCAAACGAAGGCTTGGAAGGGACACTTAAGATCATTTTAAAAAGGTGAAATTTCAACTTTTTCACACAAAATCAATTGTTCAACCCAATTATCTTACAAGCTATATAATAATTAAAAGCTAGACGAAAAGGCTACGCACAAACGTATATGTTAACATTGAAAATAATTATATAAATTCAAGTAGGAACTTGGGATGTATGGCCATAACGCAACTAGAAAACATAAAACGTTCATCAGCTTCGCCGGAAGTTCATAGTGATTTCATTGCCGAGTGCGACAGTAATTCTAATGTGGCTCTTTCCTTGCATTGTATGATGATTTTATAAGTGAAATAATAAATACTTGAAAACAGTAACTTGTTCGTTTTTTTTTCCTGTGATGACACGCAACACAACATGTGTCAAACGTTACTTATACAGCAGTTGTTACATTTTTATAGCCACCACATTAAAAACTCAACAAAAAAATGTCATGTAGTCTAAACATGAATTTCGTTATAACATACAATGTAGTCTAATTAATGTTCGTTGGCAAAATTCTTCGGGAAAAAAACTGCGACGTTTCCGTTTGGCAAAATTCGGCTAAAAGCTCATTAAGCTATTTTTTAAGATCTGACTCAGAACGTGGCTTATTGTAAACTGTTTTGTATGATATAACTATTTAATTTTAATACAAATGGTATTAAAGTAGGGGAGGCCGGGGATGAAAGTAAGATTTTTTGTTTTTATCTCATAGAGTATAACAAGTTTTTTACATCCAAATTGATTTCATGATAGATTGGACATGTCTTCCTTCCAAGATATTTATTTTATGTTTCGTAAAGCATATGTAAGATTTTTTTTGTAGTAAGACAGCTGTTACTTCCAACCTCAACGTTGGGGCTAAAAGTAACAATGATCGGGGTAAGTTGTAACGGCAAAATAATTTACACAGCTCATAAGTAGTGGGTAAATATATTAGTATTCATCAACAAAATTAATGTTTGATTCCAAAATACACATTAGCAAGATAAAAAAAAAATTAAAAATTCTTTGGTAGAATACAAAATGATAAGTGAATTATCACTATTTAAAAATGTGAAACAAAATGATACAACAAATTGGAAAATTAATCCGACAAGTTTTGTATGTTCTCATCTACGAAGAAAACCACCAATTATGTGCTAAGAGTGAACACGTGCAAGTGAAAACATTGATTGGGGTTGGTTGTAACACTGTTACTTTTGACCCCAAGTGCACACAAAACAAATTAGAGGAAATCAACAATTGACCACGATTCCAACGTCAAATTGTATTGCATCCACCAATAGCCAACAAAATTTAGAACATAATCTAGGTACTTTTCTGTTCCTCTTTTAGAGATAGTCTAAAAGTCCCTCGACCGGTGACACAACGCAGTAACTTTTAAGCAAAATATAGTGACTCTGGCAGGCAAAAACTTAACCTCTATTACAGATGAAAACTAGCAATGTACGTAGGAAGGTGGATGTAAATGAACATTGCTCAAGCGCTTAGGGGGACATATAACAAAAATTAAAGAAACTATAGGCAATGTTACAACCTACCCGTGTTACTTTCACCCCCGGTCACCCCTACTTAACATTAAAAAAGTATCCGTTCTATTATCAATATTCACGTTAGGTATTTCTGCTACAAAAAGTAACAGTTCCATACGCGATATTTTTTAAATTGACTTAATGTGATCACATGCAAAAAAAAATACTTCCTACAGTGCAAGACAACAAAATAATTGTCAAACGACAATGATTTTGTTGTCCGACACTTTTAAGAACTTTAAATTTCCTTATTTGCGTGTGTACACTTTAACTCCCAGTTCCACTGACAACAGTTTTACCACAAACCAATATTGGAAATTATTGTTCAAATACTAAAATGGTGCCAAGTACGAGATTATCTTTACTCACGGGCGACCGTTTTAGGACGGTTTATTTAGAGTCTTGTTGTAAAATTACACAATGACTGCTTCAAATCGTACACCAAGCTACAAAAAGAAAGGTTAGGGAATACAGCCTTTGCCAATAAAAACTTGTATGTGTATCTATTTAAAAGAAAACATCATTTAAATACTTGTCACGCGATTGAAATTACTTAGAAAATCATATTTGTTGTTTGGTTTTATTGCTGCTATAATTTAAATAATTATTTAAAATCGGCTGTAAGATGATTGTCAATAGCCAATAATAATCTTATTAAGGAACCTAAATTAGCGCCTCAATCGTAATTATCTTTTAACTATCTTGAATTGGCAAGATAATTGCAAAATAATTTCGTGTATAATTTAAGCTGATTTTTAAACTGAAAATTTTCTTCACCGATGGAATTTGCTTTTTCAACCAATCACTAATCTTAAATCTTCTAGAGACTTCCAATGGGAGCATTATCACACGGTAATAATTTTGCATTCCCCTGTCAGATGTTGATCCTCCTGTCAAATTTGCGTTTTCGACCAATAACAAACTCAAATTTCCTAGAAACGACCAATAAACATAATCATACACTGATAATATCCTTTTCGGAGTTAACAAATTTTCATGCGTTTATTGGTAGTTTCTAAAAAATCTGAGTTTGTGATTGGTCGAAAATTTAAATTTGAAGAGAGAATTAAATATTTTGGTCTTGATAATTTTTTGACGAACTTCGGCGACCAGTAGCGTTACTTTAATATAGATTCAACCACAACCCCGACGCACCACTCTTGACGGTACTTGTAAAATTTGACATAACGCACATTTAATATGACAGGTAGATTAGGTGAAGGAAATTTTCTGAAAAAATATAACTCGTGCATTGCAAATAATCTATAATGTTGACAAATCTTCACTCATGCAAGTTGAATCAGAAAAAAATCACCCGTGCACTCGTGTTTTTTTCAGATCAACTTGCATTCGGGCATATTTACCAAAAATTATAAATGATAGCCGAATAAAAGTAGGCTAATGGACAAGACGAATAGCAAACAGTTTTAAAAATGTACCCTTACACAATTCGTTTACGGATTATATCACAGACTAAAATAAAATCGAGCCTTCAATGTATACAATTCACTCATAAAGTGAAGTTTTCTTTCAGCTACATTTAGGTCAAGCGCAAAGCAATAAAAGTAAAATGCAAGTAAAACAAAGTCGTCTGAAGTTTGAGGTCGCGGTAATGAGATTTTTTTCTCTTTCAGCTGAAGTATCGAACTCAAAAATAGACCGCTAAGTGTTAATTAATAATAACATGAGCCGATGTCAGTTAAAATGTAATCATCGCGTTGATATACATCGCGGGGCTTAATCGGGCGCTTGTTTTTACCCGCACAAAGACGGTCTTGGGGGAATATTTTCATTGCAAATCTGCAGGTAGCATTTGCATTCACCTGTCACAATTTTTGGCGAACTAATCCCATTCGAAGCCGTGCACAAAGAGAACAATAATTCCGCATACCTGTGGGACATGTCGAGATCGAGCAAAAAAAAAATGAAGCTGTAAACAATTTTTTGATAAACACTCGCATAAGAGCCGATTAAACTTGTAATTTGAGTGGCTGCAGGTTCTTTGTTCGCGGGAGAGCATTCCAGTATGTACGCCCGTCTCTGTCGCACTTCCTGCCGTCTCAAGTAGGAGACCTTGAGACGGACCTAGTTCAACATCCGCGCACGGTGTTAGCCCGAAGGAGTGCGGCGACTGCGAGTTCAGTTTATTCATTTCACTTTCATTCAGTGTTCCATACATGCCGCGAGATTAACGTAACACTCGAGATTTGGTAATGAACTCGGGAAAAAAAAGCAATTCCACTAAAGGCCAAAACAAGCTCGTTAACTTTATAAGTTGTTCATTACACAGAATTATTTCAAAACAGAAACTGAAAGTTAATCGTGCGAGCAGTAGTTGAGAAGAGCACGCTACTGGAAGCTGGAAGCTTCTAGTAAATGCCGAAGATAAAAAAGAAACTGGTAAATGCAACAAAACTAGTAGCCTTTTTATATTAAACCCGAATTAGCTTTAAAAGAACAAAGGACCACAACAATCTTAGCTTTATATTTGTGAGAAATTTAAACAAAGTTTGGTTGTATTAGTACTTAACGCACTTTTAGGAATTGACAGGAAACTTTAACATTGTTTATATATTATTTTATTTGGTCCCAAGTCCCGTGCTGTTAGGTTTGGAGCTGTTAAGTTATGCAGACTTTTTTCCACGTTTTTCTTCGCCCAGAACTTTTTTACTTCTTCGCATTTGATGTTTGTGTTAATACTTTTTGGTATAACCAGGAAACTTGTACAAATGTATTGATTTAGCTTCAAATTAAAAAATTAAAGAGTTACTTAGAACTGGGATGGTAACGAATATATTACAACAATCGGTCAGTATACCTGTTTATCCTTGATGCCACCTTAATTTGTCATTAACCCGATAATAACAGTCCAAGTTAGCTCTCAAAATTTAATTAACTATAATCAAAAATTAAATAATCTGTAGTGCGATTGGTTTCTTGAGTGCCAGAACGAATACTGGTGTAATAAATATATTAATAAAAGACTGCAACACGCAGTCAACTACCTTTGACATCGTCTCGCAAGTTTACTCAGGTAATAAGCACAGTACATAATTAATAAATCAAACGAATAAGCTTGTTTGAGTTAGACAATGGTTATTTAATTGTTACGCGCAATAACAATCGCTAGCTTGATGAAACAAACTTAATAAAGACGTCGGATAATACCGGCAATTTCGTTTTATTCGCGAACACGCCCGTACCATGCATAGCCGAAAATTTAAATTCTGGGAGTCGCATGTGCTACAAAATATAAACGCCAGTCACGGCAACTGAAAAATAGTTTACGTTTTTCTGGCATTTTCCTAACCCGCTGAAGGAATCCTGACAACATTGAAATACCAGTTCGTGTACAGAATGTTTTGTAGAAAATATAATGACCGTCAAATACATCTATGCATGTTACTCCAAGATTGTTTAAACTAATAAAGTGATCTTTTTCAAGTACAGGGTGGTCCAAATTCGATGGGAATACATGGGTATCACGCTTAATAGTCAAGATAGAGAAACGGATAAATTACCAAAAATGTGCAGTTTTTTGGGACAGAACAGTTATATATATTTTATCATTTCCGGTTTCTCTGTTGTTTTTTTTTCACAGCCTATTTTTTGTTTCTTATCTTTAAAAAAAAATAAAAAACCTTTGTAACTTGCCTATTATTGAAAATAAATACATCAACCTTATATATTTGGCAAGGGAAAAAATAAGGAATTTAAAGAGGTCATGGCCAACTATAGCTTTCATTTAAAAAAAGGTGAGTTTGTGTCATAACTTTCCTTTTTCCTAAAAAGCTGCACATTTTTGGTAATTTAACAGTTTCTCTATCTTGACTATTAAGCGTGATACCGATGTGATCCCATCAAATTTGGACCACCTTGTATAGGGTGGTCTATTTTCGATGCCCATACAGGGTATCTCGGTTATTATCAGATAGAAAAAAAGCAAGTACATAGTCTCGATTTTTTTCTCAAGAGAAATTCATTGCCGTAAACAGTTTTTTGGTATCTTTTTTAATTTTCGAAATATAGCCAAAAACCGATTTTTGTCAATTTTAAAAAATGTTAAATATCTCTCTTAAACAAAAAGATACAGAAAAACTTTAAAGATATTTTTTGCATAGCTTTTTGTTCTTAATAAGATAGTAATATTCAATTTTTTTTTTAACTCATAAATATCGATATATCACACCCAACTTTCTTATTTTAAATGGCAACTATAGTTGGCTTTGACGTAAATCAAAAGCTTACTTTTTGCGCTTTTCAAAAATATATAATTTGCTTATGGTAGATTGTCCTACATCTGCTGCTTTAAGCAATTTTATTTTAACTTTAAGCGAAATAGCGCCTTGATTTTTCTGTCATTGGTCTGTTAAGGAAAATAAATTTGCGAAGTTTTAACTTTTTGTCCTTCCGAGATGCAAAATCTTTCGCGTTAAGCGTTTTGCGTTTCGTGTTAAGCGTTCCCTTCTTGAACGGTTTCCACTGCGTAAATTTAATTACAAATCTTATTTCTGCGAACAATCTCTTGAACTAAATAATCTACAGATGAACGGGCGCGAGTTTTCGAAACTATAAGTAGATTTTTTAGACAAGTACGTGTTTTTAATTTAAACTTGTATAATTTATGTTAGGTACTCCATAAATATTCTAAAATGTGCTCTACAAAAATATACCCACTAGATAAAAGCTGCAACAACAAAAATTTATTATATCTACAAACAAATGGGGAATTACCTTAAAGTTTATTTTCAAGTATTTCGCAGAACTTTATTTTATAGCAGTTTAAAATAAAACTACGTCTTGTTATAACAACATGTTTGCCTATTACATCAATATTTTATTATTTACTATTAAGAGGCCACCAGGGGAGCACGGAATAATTTTTGGGGGTCGTTGCCTACTATTACAAAATTTCTAGAAAGGCAGGTGTATAGCCAGGTATATTTGATCAACTTATTAAAACTTAGAAACATAGCAACTAAAACTTTTAGTGTGCTGTAATAAACCCAGCCACCTAAGTACTCTACACTCAATTTCTGTTAAGGAATAGAAGCTGTTATTGTCACAAACTTCTGCTCTCATTGCACGCAATTCGATACGACATCGAGAATGAAGTCATAAATTTTATCTTTTCATATTTTCAAGAAACACAATGGAGACCCTGGGTCTTAAATACGTTCGCAATTGCTCGGTAAATCAAAAGTTGTTATTCGTCACTTCAAGAGATAACGGTCAGTTTTGGTCGTAAACCCGGTATTCATTTGCAGATGGAAATAGATTTTCTAAAGCTCCGTATTGAGTTTAAGATATTTGTTTATTATATTCTAAACTTGAAGTGCTAAGTGTTCCTTTCCAGGAATTTTTATAAGTTGTGGTCCTCTGGAGATTAACCTACCTGTGAGTAACAAGGGCCCTTCTGTAAACCATTATTTACCTAAGGAGCTATCGGGTATTTTTCGACTTAAAACGCAATATTTTCGTTTGAAAATTAAAAGGTGTTGCTCGGTCAAATAACTCCGATAAGATAAGTTTCTTGAAATTGATGCATCTAATCCCTTTTTAATACACAGGTTACCCACAAATCGATTTATTTGAAACGTCTGTTTGAACAGAAAGCTTATCCCGTATTAAATCCACTTACTTTCAGATTTTTTATCGAAAAAAAATTGATTTAGGATTACACAGCTCGTAGTAATCAATTTAAAACACTGGGAAAAAAGGACAATGAAAAGTAATGTACTCATAACAATCTTCGTGTGTGCGTGGGTGTCCATAGTAGTCATTGAGCAGTGAGCTAGGTCATGGCTGTATAAAAAAGCGAAAGAGTAATCGCAGACTTACGTTGCTCTTACTGGAAAGGATTAAGCAATGCATTAGAAAAACACTTCGTGCTGCACTTGCTACGGATTGTGGTTCAGCAAAGCTGCAATCTGACCGGCGTATGAGGGACCGCAAACGGGTTCGGTGTACGTTAGAAAGTGATGAACACAGAGGAGGAATGCAGCCAACCTGCACATTAGGTTATGTCTGAGATTCATGCTTCACGGACGCTGTCGACGGTGTTGCCTTATATAGGAGACAGAAAAATCCAGAACACTTCGCAATTACACGCGCTTAAATCAAGCTCCGCGCTATCCTTCAAATCCCACTTGTTCCCAACTCAAACAAACGATTTTTTTGCGCACTAGTAAAACAAACGACGACTCTTCGCACGTGTTTTAAAAACAAACGCCTTCCCACTCATTTCAATTCTTTTGTTTTTCGTGATTTTTAAATGTTTTCGATCGGATGAATTTAGTTTAAAAAAAAATTGAAGTAGCATATTATTACATCCACGCCAAAGGTAATAAGATGCATATTTTATTATTATTAACTCCTGACATTTATTATCGAATATGTTCGCATTTCAATGTAAGCGAGTGCATAAAGAATGTTATGACAACACTTTTTACGCATGCCATTGCGATGCTTTGTCGTTGCACTTGGAAGTTCAATAACTATTTCTTGGCGTTGGTTTTGAACCTTGTACGTCAATACCTTGCTTTTAAATTAATTTACTTGAGACATCTTCATAATAATCCTCTTTTCCGAGATATATTCTAGTACAGGGCACACAACCAATTATTAGTGACAGTTCTAACCATTATTACAACAGACTCCAAGGCCTTACAGCAAGCAATGGAAAAGTTTTTGGATCTACATGTGAATGTCGAGACGCAGATCAAAAGGGAGCCTAAACCTGGTGCAAGGACGTGCCTGGTAGAATTGGATAGCCAAAGGAACAAGGAAATGATCATGGCAAAACAGTCGAAACTGGAAAATGTTAAGGAATGTCAAATATTCATCAACAATGACTTACAAGGGAACCTCACTTGGTGGTACTAAAGTCGGTTGATGGAACTAAGATTTTCCGAAAGAATGAAGAAGAGTACCAACATTTTTGGCCCCGGAAACTCAAAATACCGTTGAAACTCAATTTTTGTTTTAAAAAATTGCACGAAAGAGAAATGCAAAGGCAGATCAAATTAAGAGCAGACGGAAAGAGAAGGTGGATTTAATAAATTAATAGATGAAGGGGAGAAATAAAAATTAAGCAAAGACAGGGAAAAGCCAGAAAGTGCAAAAAACTAAAAAATGAACTTAGGATGACTACTAGGGATAATAACCAGGCTATGGATAAAGGGTATGAGAATGAAAAATAATAAACCTCTAGAGGAGTGATTATAACTAACCAATTTAAGTGAATTGGCGTAGAGTAAGTAAACAGGTATTTCAAAAAATAAGTTTCGATAATGCCATGCAAACTGCAAGAAATAGTTACTTATCTAGTCCTTCAAAATGTTTACATTTATCAGAAGGTACACATTGCTATGAACAATTTTCTATAACGCATTACTTTGTAGAGCAAACATTAAGTGATTACCCCAAGCAGATAACACATCAAATTAAAAATAAAAAGCTTGATGGGGGACGTATATTATTGCTTTAAATTTAATTTCTCCTCATATTCTACCGGACACATCATAACTTAGGATTATTTTATATTTAGCAGAACACCGCGAAGATTACCAAACTTTCACACCCATTTCTATTAGTAAGTTGTTAACATTTGTACAGGGACACTTCACCCTGCAAAAATTATCTCTTAGCAATCCACGTGTTCGAATTTTTTTGATGTTGAGTTTAATATTTTCAATAACAAACAAGGAATTGGGGAAAACGTTGACAATCTAATCGTGGAGTGGCAAGTTTAGATTGGGTTATCGTGTTTACACTAACCAAATAAAAACCAATAATCAAGACTCACGTGACAAAAATATGGAACAGACAAGGCGAGAGGTATATTTTAAAAGGTTATTTATGTAATACTGGCGCTTCAAGACTCATTACTATTAAAATTTGGGTTGAAAAGAGTCATTTGAACTTTCCTAAGGATACTGTGGGGTAAACAAACACTTCTACATAATAGGGCTCTCGGAGATATGCAGAGGATGTGGCGAAGAAGAAGAAGAAGACACTTCTCTTCACGTAATATGCCAGTGTGAAGGATTCACACGCTATCGGCATAGACTTCTAGGGACGGAAAAAAGCAACCAAGAAGAGTTAAGAAAAACACCCTCAAAGGAAATCCTGGAGTTTTTCAAAAACACAGGACTTCTTTAAGGGGCTATCACCAGAGGGTACAATAGACTAATAGGTCGCAGTACAGGAACCCGAAAGGGAACCACCTCCGCGGAAATAATATCTAATAGTAGTAGATGATGCAGCTGGTTGATGTAGAGGCAGTCTCGATTTACGAACTTTTGATCGGCAAACATTTGCTGTGACAATTCATACAAAATTTCTTAACAGTCGCTTGTTTTTCTGCGTTTGGTTGCTAACAAATACCACACGTACTTAACATACAACTAAAGAACACACGCTTGGGAGTTCCAACATATAATTTGTTCGTAATGCGAGAATTGTCTGTACTGTCATCATGGTTTGTTTTTATGAAAAAGTTCGACCTTTCCGATTTATGAAGAATTCGTACAAAATTCTGAAAATGCAGTTGTAAAAAGGGTAATATACCACGGCTGTGAAGTCTAACAATGATACAATAAAATTTTGAACGACCCCAATCCTTCCCCCAGTTGAATACCATAAAAATATTTTAAGTTCCTTTTTTTCATACGACTCAATCCTTTGGGATGCTGCAATTTAAATCAGAAGCGGTATTTGGAAATATGGCACTTAAATTTTCCACAATCCGTTTTGTTTTATTTTCCTATATAAAATTTTACCCCACATAAAGACAATGCGCGTTCATCCATATTTTTAAGATATAAAAAAAAGCTGCCAATGAAACCAGTGTGGGTGTAATGTTCAAAAACGTTCTTTGGTATACAATTTATAAACTCAACGATAAAAAAAAGCTATTACGTAAGCTCGGCTCCTACACCTTTAAAAGAGTATTGATCTTGAAGTTTATTCAAATATTTATCATATGAATGGGTCTTTGTACGTCTCAACTTCACAGCTTGTAATTTTCACCATTTTAGGAGCTATAAATTACTTTAAGTTTACTATCGAAATTCGTTTTTATAAAAGCGGCATAATTAATTTCAACACCACGTTTTTTTCTTTACTTCAATTATCCCATAATAACCTGTCCCTGGTCTTGAATTGTAGTTCGTCCTGCTAAATGTTAATTGTTTTATAGTTACTGCGCTACGATTAGCATAGAAATCTAAATAATATTAACATGTGGCCTTGATATGAAGATATCGCATGGCTAGAAACTCAAGTTAGTTGTAGGACAAACTAATAATAAAATAAAAAAGGTACTTCATGGCGCCTTGGCGTCATTAAGGTACATGTTTGAAATCTCAATATGAACTATAAAATACTAAAAGCTGTTAAATAAGAAAAACGGACGGAAGTGCGTAGTTTATATGGTGACGTAATTTATCCGTAAACGTGTAGTCTTTATTTTGTGTAATTAAATGTATTACGCAATAGTAAATATTTTGAAGAACAGGATTTAGTTCTGAAATTGCTACTTAACCTTGTTACTTAACAAATCAAAAAACTTTGCACGGCTTAGGTACAACAAAGTTGAATACATTAATGCATTTTTAGATGTAATGAACTTTTATAATAAGGATAGTTCTCGATTCACTGACCAAAGTAAAAAACGCTAAACGCAAAAACGCTTAAGAAAAAAAATTCGCTAACAGGAAATACTATTCTGGTCGAGACAAAATGCTTGCAATTTCATACATTTACTTTCTTCGTGAAAGATATTCAGGCGATTTTATCGCTAATAAACGATTTAGACAATGATGTAGTCTTGTAGTCTATTTCCTTCACTGTTTAAGTTATACATAAACGAAGCTCGAGAGAGAGTGGAAAAAACAATAATCCCATGGGGGTGTAAATTGGTAACGAAAATGTGTACAGCCTACTTTATGCAGACGGTCAAGTACTGGTAACAGAAGACGCGGACGACATAAGCTATATGTTTAAAAAATTAGAACATAAGTCTGACATGTGGGATTTGGAAAACAATCATAAAAAGAGTCGATACATGGTAATAGGTGGAGAGCGAGAAATTAGTATTGAAAAACGACTATAAAATCTGGGAGTTTATTCTAACGTTAAATGGGAGAGACGAAATAGACAATCAAAGCAATATAAAGAAAGTAGATCGATGGGCAGAAGGTCACATATTGTGCAGCGACATCAACCCCAAAAAGACCAAGAAAAGATTACATTATACATTTGTTGGAAGTTGCACGCTGTGTGGATCGGAAGTATGGACTATTAACAAAACCATGAGTAATAGAATGATGGCAACAGAAATGATGTTCTGAAGATGGGGTTGCAGAGCGACTTTATTTGACCGAGTGAAGAATGAAGATATTAAACATAGTATGGAAGTAGAAACTTCAATATTGGACACTGTAGATAGGAAACAGCTAGCCTGGTATGAACATTTGACCAGAATGAACGAGATTACCGGGGAAAAAAAGGAAATCGAAACCACCCAACGACGAAAAAGAGAAAGAACTAAACGTAGCTGGAACCTAAACGTGAAAGAAGCCATGGAAGGAAGAAAGCTTGAAGAAGAGTATGTTTGCGAGAGGGAGGAACGAAGAAAGGGATGCGACAAACAGCGTACACTATAAACAAACCGCTAATATATGCATGAAACCAAAAAGACGCATAACACGAGAAGATTTTGCATCTCAGAAGCATAAAAAGTGAGAAAATTCGTAAATAACCCCCTTGGCATTGCAATGACAGTCGACTAACGAGTTGGTTAAAGCAGTGGATGTAGAGTTTTTTTTTTAAACGAACATTACATTACAAGGACATCAAAAACATTGGTGTTTTTTTTGTAAGCTTCTTTCAGCACGAAATTCCTTTAAAACGAAAAAATATTTCTGCCCGCATGGTTTCGTGTACACGTTTTTCACTGTATTTGAAATTCCTTATTACAAAAAAAATCGAAATATACAGTGTGTCCAAAAAGGTATGGAATATGCTATACAGGGTGGTGCTTTTTTCGATGCTCACCATTGCTATCTTGGAAACGGTAAGAGATACAAGGTCGGTTAAATTTAAAAAAAGTTGCACATCTTCATGGCGATTAAGAATCTGAAAAGAAATCCTAGATATTTGGATTCGTTTTTGATTTATTACAAAAAAACTGAAAAACTTGATTTTAGAAAAATATTATTATCTTCCCTACCATTGACGCTATTTCATTTAAACTTGGTAACTGTATGTTTTTGACCGTCCTGGGTTTAATGACGTCAACAGAAATTTTCTAAGCCTTCTAGATTTCAAGTTGCGATAGTCAACTTTTTTATTTCTAATGGCCGCCATATTGGATTTTTACACCATCAGACAGACAAAAAAATTAGCTTTTCAGATTGATAACCAACATACCATTTTGTTTTCAAAAAACTTGTTGAAATTTGAAAAATTGTATAAATAATCTATAAAATCGTGAATGTTCTGAAAAACAATTGAAATTATAATATAAGTAAAAGTGACACCAAATTTTTTAGGTCTAATAAAATAACGAAATGACAATAAATTTAAAACACCAGATAAATAATTATTTAAATTGTTTAAAGTGCGCGCCGTTATGTACCTATGATGTAGTGGTTAGTCCTCAAATTCATTTCGTCCACTGCCTTTAGGATAGTTTGTCTCGAAATAGAGTCGATAGCATTTTTGATTTTACGGCGAAGAAGTTCAATATCTTCCGTTAGGGTTGCATAAACAACATCAATGTAAAAGTAATCCATAGGCCTGAAACATGGCGATCGCGGAGGCCAATGAACAGGACCAAACGTTTCAAGTCATGAATTGTGAAAGGGTACATCTAAATTAATATCCTTTTACAATGCGGACGTTGTGAGGACCAGCTCCTTCTTGCTGAAACTACTGATGATTTTGAATTGTTAATAATGGCAATTCGCCTAACATATCTTCTAAATATGTTTCCAACAATCTTAATTTCGTTATCATTAGACCAATAAAATGTTCTGTAGCTTTTATTTATATCATAGTTTCAATTGTTTTTCAGAGCATTCTCGATTTTATGAATTATTTACACAAATTTTAAAATTTCAACAAGTTTTTTGAAAGAAAAAAGGTATGTTGGTTACCAATCTGAAAAGCTAATTTTTTTGTCTGTCTGATGGTGTAAAAATCCAATATGGCGGCCATTAGAAATAAAAAAGTTGACTATCGCAACTTGAAAACTAGAAGGCTTAGAAAATTCCTGTTGACGTCATTAAACCCAGGACGGTCAAAAACATAAAGTTACCAAGTTTAAATAAAATAGCGTCAATGGTAGGGAAGATAATAATATTTCTCTAAAATCAAGTTTTTCAGTTTTTTTGTAATAAATCAAAAACGAATCAAAATATCCAGGATTTCTTTTCAGATTCTTAATAGCCATAAAAATGTGCAATTTTTCTCTAATTTAACCGACCTTGTATCTCTTACCGTTTCCAACATAGCAAAGGTGAGCATCGAAAAAAGCACCACCCTGTATATCTCAGTAAATACCCACTTTGGGGAAAAATGTTTTGAATAAAAGGTGTTTGGTACTTGGTTTTCCACCATAAGACAATTTATTTTTCGAAAACAAAAGCGCAATGAAAAGCAATTGAATTTTTTCAAATGACAAGATAGCCCTATATGATACTCATTTGATAGAGACTTTTTTGATCTTTTCAATGATGGGGTCACCTTAAAAATAAAGTTTATGCTAAGAGGTCGGAGAATATCGAAAATTTAAAAGATCGTATTAGAGAAGAGATGAGGTCTATTACACCTGAAATGGTTGGGAATGTTATAAACGGGTTTAAAAACCGAGTTTATTATTGCCAAGCTGTAAATGGTTCACAGTTTGAACACTTTGTAGATTTCGTCAAAAAAGTTTTGTTCTTATGATGTGTCTCTTAGAAGTAAATACTAAACAATTAAAATAATTTAAGAGTATTTTTTGCGTTTTTCTGGAAAATTTGCTTAAGTAAGGGTATTAAAGTTTTGCATCATTGAAACGAGAAAATAATCCTCTATCAAATGAATATAATATATTGGGGTATCTCGTCATTTAAAAAAATTCAATTGTTTTTCATTGCGCTTTTGTTATTCAAAAAAAAAAATTTATCTTATGGTGGAAAACTAAGTACCAACCAACTTTTATTCAAAACATTTTCCCTAAAGTGGATATTTACTGAGATATATAACATATTCCATACCTTTTGGACACACTGTATAATAAATACTCTTCTACTGGAATAATTCTAAAATATTTAATCACTTTTAAAGCACTACCTGCGAAGGACTTTTATACATTTCAACCACCGAGCCACTGTGTAAACAATTTAGATATTTGCGACAATAGAGTGAAATTATTTAAATTTTCAGTTAACACTTTATCATTCGGATTATCGTTTAATCCGGATTACCCAACTCATGGTATTCAAACTGGGAAGATTTAACTGTACCACAAAAGAACGTGTATTATTCAAAGCTAACTGCAATAAAGTTAAGAGTGGATGAGCATTTTCTTACAGAAAAAATGGTTGAAGTTAACTTTGCATGTAATTAAAAGTAAATTTTTATAGCTTTAAAAAAAAGGCAAAAAGATATGCACTGAAACAATGAACACTGCTGTGCAATAGACCTTTTAACATAAATACAATAATCTAAAAGTGCATGCAACGTGATTTCAAATACTGCAAGCGTTATTACAGAGTATCTTCCCCACAATCTTTCTACCTAATCGTCCAATATTTGAACTAATCTTATCATTTTATTCCGCACCCACATTGGGTTTCATCTTTTCAGCAAACATAGCAAAATTTTAAACGAGCAAACTTTGGACTTTGGCTTCCTCGCGCGCTAGCAAAATTTCAACGGCTAATGAAAAAAGATTATTTCCTGTAAATAACGCGGGAGTCGTTGCAACACGAATAAATATTGCTGCCTACTAGATTGTACAAAGCTATTAAATACTTGTTAAGCCACGAAAACCCAGTTCCAGAGTTATGCTCCAATGATGTAATATAAATATTTAGACGGGTCCGCCGAAGGTAAACATTTACCGAACATCGTGGTGCAACGGCTGAAAACTGGATTTTTTTGTCTTAAAGAATCGAGTTTTACGCACGATCTCACGAATGTTGGTCAATTGCGTCGCGTAACAAAATATATTTGTTTTGCCGGCAAGGATCTACATGTGTGGTCTTTAAAAAAAGAATAGTAACTTAAAGTTCTACTCGATTAACAGCAAAATAAATCATGAACACACTCACACTGATCTGCATTCAACCAAAATGCAATTAATAATAGAAATATTACTTTAAGGAATATAATAATAACGGAGAAAAAAAAACTACTCGATTCTGAAATACATGGGCAATTAGAAATTTTTAAAAATTATAAATTTTAATGATGTTGATAATCTTTTACATTCCCGTGTCAAATGTTGATCCTCCTGTCAAATTAGCGTTTTCGACCAAAAACAAACTCAGATTTCCTAGAAACGACCAATAAACAATCATACAATGATAATATCCTTTTTGTAATTAACACATTTTCATGCGTTTATTGGTCGTTTCTAAGAAATATGAGTGTGTGACTGGTCGAAAATATAAATTTGGAGAGGGAATTAAATATTTTGGTCTCGAATTTTTTTTGCCGAATTTCGGCGATCAGTAGCGTTACTTTAATATAGATTAAATGTGACAGTACTTGTAAAATTTGCCATAAAGTACATTTAATTTGACAGATAGGTTAGGTGAAGGAAATTTCCTTACAAAATATAACTCGTGCCTTGCAAATCTATATATATAAAAGAGCTTGTTTGTGTGTTTGTTTGTTTGTTCGCTATAGAATCCTAGGTCCGTTGACCGATCGGGAACAAATTTCGCACAGTTACTATTTAGGACCTTGCAGATCTAACGCCAAACTTTAGGTACAAGCACATATTACCAATTTAAAAAAAATATATCACTTGGACGGGATTCGATCTTACGTCGGCAAATACCTGGTCAAAACACGATACGGCGCGGTGTATTTCTCAAGTAAAGATTGTTTTGTATACAATTAGTAATAAATGTACATGAAGTATTATTTTTATTAGCACATTTTTAATTGAAACAAGACGAAAGAAAATAAATTTGAGTTATTATTCGATTTTTAAGCAATAAATAGTTATTTTTTAAGGAATTATAAGAAAATGAAAAGATGATTGATCAGAGTATGTCATTTGTGTATGATTTGGAATTATTGGGCTTATTCAAGTTAAAAAAGTAATTAAAATTGTAATCGCCCGTGCAACGCCGGGTAAATCATCTTGTAATCTATAATTTTTGACAAATTAAAAGTTTTGATCCATAAAACTTTAATATCGCAAACAATTTTAAATCAAATGCATACTGAAAAAGGATTGGGACTCAAAATGTTTGTAATGAACACCATAGTTATCTCTTATAATTAAACACTGACAGAGTTAAGTGGTTTTTACCAAGACAAGTTTTACAGGGTATCTTGGTGACCGCAATAGTAAACGAAAATCTGATATCGATTTCTTGGGCTATTTTAAGAAAAGAACGGCTGTGTAATCAGATTTTTTATATAGCTATTCATTTGGGCACTATAGACAAAAAAATCATTTTTGAAAATTTGCTACACCTTCTTTATTTACCTATTCAAATAGAAGAAAATGTTCTGCAGGTTTTTTATACAGATTTTTATGCTTAATTTAAGAACACTTTTTTTTTTAGCGACCTTGACTTTCGAGATATGAAGTAAACTTATATTTTTTAAGCAGAAATCCTAGTTGACCATGACTTTTTATGAAAAAGCATTTTTTTAGCTTTTCAAAAATATATAGTTTTATATACTCGTATTTGTTGCAAAAAATAACCGATATGGATAATTTTGTAAAGATTTTATTATCAAAGTTTGCCATGATTTGGTAAAGAAGTGATGTTTACAATTAATAAACAAGTAAAAGTAGACTATCGGTATTTTTAAATGGACCAAAATGCAACCCTTAAATATCTCGAAACTAAAAACAATTGACTTACACCACATTGATAATAAACAATCCATGTGTTAACTAATTTAAAACCAAAGATAATATTCGAAAATTAATTTTCAGGCATTAATTTGAAACATCGTATTGTTAATCACTTGTTAAGGTAGTAAAAATTAGGGGCTTACGAATTAGGTGTTTATTACAACACAAGGTTTTGCAAATATTAACGAAGTTTCGAAATGTTATTACAAACGAATGTCATCTTATAAAATTTGGTTACTTAAATAAGATAAAATATTTTTCCTTGAAACCAAGGCAGTGAGTGATATAACGATACAAAAGTAACAACGAACATATAAAAAATGCGTGCTCGAATAACTCTCCACGATAAGGCACTCTCAAACAAAAAGTAATGCCAACAGCTACGTTAATTAAAAAGAAATAAAAGTGGTGACGGATTTCCAGGTTAACAAGGAACGCTAGAGACGGGCCCCTTCGTCGTCACAAACTGTCAGGAGCTGCATTTTTTAAATGCTAGTTAAAACATTAAACAGAATTCTTAGCTGTGTAAGATAAGCCTAAAATAAATACAACGCTATGCGATAAGGAATTATTATTTTACCTTCTTAACCAAGATATATTTGATTCGAGTATGTGAGAGTTAAAATACCAAAAGTAATAAAGATATTAGTTAATGCAAATAAAAAAATGAACACGCATTTTATTTTTTGGTTATTCTAATGAACAATTCGTTATTAATAACTTAAAGAATGCATTCAGATTTTATTTTACTCTATGCTAATTTAAAGATTTGTGCCAATAAATATACAACCATTTTCTTTGTAGTTATTGCACGCAATTACCATACTTTTAACAACAATAAACAACAGATTTACATCAAATAAAACCTTTTAAACTTTTATGCATTGATAGGGGACCATTTAGGTGGTCGTTAGTTAATACTTTCCTGGTCGGCAAGGCAAGGATAAAACATTTCGGTTTAAATATAGGCTAGCGCAAGTTAGTATTAACAGTCTGATAAGCACAATTTCTAAATGGCAGGTATTATTTGAAAAGACCCGACATAGCGCTCTGGGCAAAAAGGTCCGGCAAGGCGGCAAACCTAGAATTTCGATCTTTTTGTGACCCTCTCGAACCGAAAACAAGAATTACACGAGAAGTTTTTGTTCTCAGAATACATGGGGCAACGGATTTGTACAATGAAGAATCAGAATTGCAAATGCAGAAATGCAGCCACAGTCCAAAACGCCAAAAGATTGATGTAATCTATAATGACCATTAGTTAGAGTAGTAAGAGGCCAATTAAAATAACTTTTCGAGTTTCTTTGGCACGATCACTATGAAGACAATTCGATTTTTATGCTGGTAAATATTTATCTGGTTTACATGGTAAAACTTAATCGTTTAGTTTAAGGCAACATCAAGTACTGACTTTTGGTTTTAACTTCATAACACTTTACAATCAATGAAAAATAATTATTCTATATCATCACTTTAAAAGTGTGAAAAAGTACAAATGTTTATAGGTATTAGTACGTCAAACTTAAGCAACCAAAAACTTATAATATACAGTGTGTTACATAAAAATGCCCTAAGCTTTAATTTTCACCCTCAAAGTGGACGAAAACAATATGTTTTTAATTAAAACCTCAAAAAGTGATGAATTGAAGGTATGAACTTTTGCAAACAGTTTAGTATTAATAACTATTTTCAAAGGTTTCCGAAACTTTAATTAAACACACGTGCCCCCTTTGTTTAGTGGTATCACCTAGGGTACCTCTATAAACAGGGTAAGGACAGGCGCTGGACAAGTTTCTATTGTATATACGGTCGAGTTTCGCTTGCCACTAGACTGCGACCTCCACATTTTATATAGTTTGCATGGAGATCATAGGCAGTTGTACACATTTTATTTTTTTCTTGCGTGTTCAGAGTGTTTTAAGTGTGATCCAAGACTTTGGGACATTAGTGATAGTTGTGTAAGTTATTACCATACGTAAATTTCATTAGTTAAGTTAAATACAATTATTTTTTTAATTTTTAAGAAAATGTGCATTGTAATTATTTGTCTACATCAATTTAATAGCAATGATTGGAATTAATAATGTAATTTTGTCATAAAATATGAAATTAAATTGACCAATCTATACTTTTCAGTTGCTCATTGGACATTAAAACAGGAATTAAGTAAACAATTGTTTGCAACTTAAGTATCATAATTAATTAAAGATGCTTAGGTAATATTCGTATCAACACATTTATCTATCTTGAAAACAAAGATTTGTGTGGCATAGAATTAGCTAAATTTAGGCATTTCAATGTAAATTTAAAGACCAAAGCCGTTAGGTATTAGGATTCTTCATTTGATAAATATCATCTAGTAAAACACAAGACCATTTTTATAATCCCATCGGGCCTTTAGCACATGTCGGAGTCTAATTTTTCCTCGCACGTTGTACTCACAAAAAAAAAGCTTTATATGTTTATACTGACGATATACAATCGCCAGAGTGACGGACGCCAATGTTACTCTAATATTTAATGCATCTTTTGGGAAATGATCTTGACGAAACCGTGATAAACAGTAACATGATATCTCAGTAAAGTTTCCTAATGCATCGTAATATAAATCTCCCAAGTAGATAACATACAACAACGCTACACAATCAATTGTTTTTTACCAGTTACTAATAAACACATGGCGTTTCAAAATGTCGAATTATAAAGTTTTGATTAGGTTTTTTCTTGGTCTTTTGCATTACGTCAAGGATAAAGCCATGTGAAACGTTATCGAGCTTGTAAAATCGTATTTACACATGTATACTCATTGCACGGTTCAGTATGTCATCAAGAAAAATGTACAGGTTGAAAAAATCAATTAATTATGGTATTAAATGAAATAAAAAAGGCGTAATACTGGTTCTTCGACAAGGATGGTGGAAGAAAAATAAGTTCTTCGACAAATTTAAAAGTTTTAAACTCACAACAAATGGGCTTGCAAGTGTTGCATTACTAAATCTTGTTATTTATGAAAAGGTAAAATGAAAACTATTTCTCGACGCATTAAAATTTTGCAAAAACGTGACATGAACGTATTGTTCCGACAGAATTGTTTACGTATGCACCCTCCACCAAGAAGAATATACCTACCCTCGGATGAAAAACTGCTCTTAGATCATCAACTTTGATGTACCAACATCAAACGCAAGAAATTGGTTAAGGAATTTAAGTACCTTTGAAACTGCGTTGTATCAATAAAGAATTCCCCCAGAAGTCTAGAATGTAAATGTTTAAAGGACTCAAAAATATTGGTGGCGGTTTATCAGCTTATCTTAACTACAACCCAAAGTTCTTAAAACATGTGTTTCAGATATTCTCCTTATTTTTAATAAATCCATAAAAAAAACACCTTAAAAGTTAACAACCATTTGAAAACTAACAATTTACACGCTTGTTAAACCAAGCTAAAAATTATAAATGCACTCGCCAATTGTTGCTCGAGTGACGTGCGAAATATTTTGAGATTATCTGACGCATTTAGCAGGTAACTACGCCCAGGCTACGTTCCACAATGAACAGGGAACCGAAATCGCCGCAATTGTACAACAATTTTAAAACGTTCGTGTTTCAACTTGTTTTTTCCATGGCGCCCCGAAAAGGCAAACCGCATGAATTAACAAAACTAAAAATCAAGTTGTATTGGCTATTGAAATTTATGAATATGTCCCCGAAATATATTGAGCGTGCGAAACCACAATAAATAAAGTAGTGGTTGAATATAAATTAAGGAAAAAAGTAATAAAAAGTTTAAAGAACTAAAAACCGGAGGCTGTGGTGATTATACCAAAAGATTGGTATTCGATCGATACAAGACATAAATACTTCGTTTAAAATACAGGACAAATTAAAACTTTTCTTGGACAATGACTGTTTTAATTGAAACAAATCGATAGATTCTTTGGCAAAACTGTGTACGTTTATAAAGCCGGATCCACATCAATAAAAATGTATGTTGTATTTTGTATTTTGAAATTCAGCAAAAAAATTTGCGGCGCAAATTTAAATCTGGTTAAGTATTTTACCACGTAAATAGTTATCTTGTGTGTTGTACGGCCGAATCCGCTTGTGCAGATTTGTTTATGCAGAGCGCAACAGTTTGCTGCTAGAGAGCCTGTTTTTATAAAATGGAGTGGAGTTTTCACTTTCTTTGTGCGATGTAAATAATCCGATGTAATTATGAACAATGCACATTTCTTTTTTAAAATGATCAATCACCTAAACATAGGTATTTACGAAGTAAAATGAAACAAAACTACAGATGCACTCAGAATCAAGTCCACATTGACACCACCGTGCGCCGCAAATCTCTTTGAAGTTGACTAAAAACCGACAGCACGATGGATAGCGTGCGTTGTTCGTCACGAAATTATTTGTGTGCATTTCTATGCGGCGCACAGTCCACACCAACAAAAATTTCGACGCACACGAGCAAATTTGTGTCAAATACAACGCACAACGCACATTTTTATTGATGTGGATCCGGTTTAAGGTGAATTCACAAGAATTGAGTGGTAGCTAAAAGGCCGTGGTTTCTTCTGGAATCCTATGAAGGGGGCTTTATTAGAATCAAGCCTTAGGTTCAAAAAGTGCTTGAACGTTACAAAAAAAAAACATACCTTGTTGCAGATTCATACCAAACTTACTACAGAAGGCGTTAAACCTGAATGTACTGAAGGAATCGCAGCTTACCTGTAACAAAGAAAAAACCAAAATTAACCCACAATTTGTAACTAAATTAAAATTTGGGATATTACGGTATAATCGACATGAAAATCGGGGCCAAATTCTTTCATTCGATTTTAAGATCTAAAGGTACCTTCCAAGTGTACAAGGAATGAACCGGTGGTTGGTGGTTGATTGGGACCAGACACCAGCAGGGTAGCAGCTGCAAAACAGACCTCGGGCAAGGCCCGCTCTTTGTGCGGCATCATGTGGCAGCCTTCCGGCCAGCTGCCGTCGGGCCCAGCCAGGCAACTATGGCCTCAATAACCGTCGACGAACGACTTTTGCTACAATTCCCACCGTACCCGGTCTGCAATTTTTTTGCCCATTAACCTAAGCATTACCTAAACTCCGCTATAACCACCGCTTCAAAGTATATATTACAAAACACCTTGATAACTGTCATCTAGCCCCGCCAAGAAGTCGCTATCAAAAAGTATACTAAACACGAGCCACGGGATAACGACATCAAAGAAAACAGACAAAAAAATCACCGCTGTTGGAACGAATTAAAGAAAAATTTACGCTAAATACTTGTAACTGCGTCGTTTTAAGTCGAGTTAAATAAATCCTAGCCGGGCACCACCAAATGGGAATACATTTACACGTTACAACTCTTTGATAAGATAACGTATACCCGAGCAAAGGTGCTACAAACTTTGTCTATTCTTCAATCGTTGAACCAGACATTAACATACCAAGTTCACCGGCAAATCCGCCAAAAAAAAACGCGATTAAGATAAAGCTCGTACATTAACTCGTTATGTTAAAGCAAGTTTTGACGTCTTGTGGCTTCCGTTAAAAAAATATATCAAGCGGATGATGTTAGTGTAATAATATTTTTGGCAGTAACAAAACACTTGCTACAACATCCGATCCTGTTCATTGGAGATAAACAAATGTCACGAATTTTTATAATGGGAACATACATCGGATCGATTGCTGAAAGTCCAAATAAATTAAAAATGAGATCGAATAACAGCTTTTTGCGAGCGTTTCCGTTCGATGCTGCGGGTTTCCGGATATTTCCCTCAGTTATCCAGTTCCAGCGTATTCCCTTACGACCACAACTACAGGAAATCGACTTTGATGATGGTTCGTGCCTTCCAATAAATTCGTATTTTATTTGTAAACACCTGCTCAGTATTTTTATTTCATTACCTACGATACAGGTCAACAAAATAATAACTGAACTAGCTAAACAATAACACAAATATTACTGTGTTCTTCTCATACCAGAACATAAAAGTTTCAGTTTTTTTTAACTTCAGACGCTGCCAAAGAAGTTAATTCTACTAAAACCTGTCGTTCTATGATTTCACACACAATATACTCTAGATATTTTAATCTACTTTATTACTGGATTTGTATCAAACTAGCCAAGTAATGTTTTCCAAACAAAACATCTTTGTTAGGATTAAACGATCAAATTATATGACTTCAGAGAAAAGGTCATTCTAAATTAAAAATTTCCGGTGGCAGTGCAACGACAACACTTAAATATGGCTCAATTATTAGGCAGCATGAAGTTTAAAGAGAGTAATTACAAAAACTGGGTTAACACAAACACACAATAATAAAGAAATAACGACAATCAGTATTAAAGTTCTGATAAAAAAAAAACATCAGGAGTCGTACTTTTCAGCCCCCTGTGAAGGTGGGAGATGATTAAAAATATTACTATGGGAAACCTTTTAACAAGTAAAAAGTATCTACCAAATATCATTCTCCTACAATTACCCAAATTTGAGAAATAAAATAAAAACCAAATTTTACCGCTCCCCTTCAGGGGGGTGTAACTCCGAAAGGAGACGTCTAAGGAAAAAATTTTATATGAAAGGCCCCCCTTAATTTTCGATAAGGAATCACCTCCCGAATGTTTTTGCAATATTTAAGAAACACCCTGTGTCACAAACAGATTTGCACGTATCGAGATATTTATTTAAAAAAATATGATAGAAGACCTTGTAGCGTACAGTAACAGCATTAAAATTAAACATCTTGTAACACGTAATAAGAATAATAAGTGGACCCAGTGACACATGACCGCGGCGAGTGTAACGACTAGCATGTCCGGTGGTCAATGCCTGGGACAATCTAGCGTTAACAGGAAGAAGCGATAACTCTGGGAATATACCATGAAGTCTTGAACATAAAAAACTAACTACTTGAACATACATGCAAATGGTAGTTTTAAAATTAATGCGATTTCACGTCATTGCGATTTTAACTTGCATACTAGATAATGATACTAAATGAGCCACTACGTCTGCTCCTATATGTTTAAGTCTTCAACGTGCAATTAACTTTGAATATTGCAAATATCCGCTGATCCATCAGCTTCGTCGGCAAAGGCAACATGGTACGTTAGCGAAGGCCTTTATTGCGAAATGCAGTGGACCCTCCAACTTCGAACTAAATCCGTTCTAAAAGTTGGTTCGACTTTCGAGTTGAACGACTTTTGAGTTGTACGACTTTCGAGTCGTGCGACCCAAGTCGTAGGACTTTCGAGTCGTACGACTCTCGAGTTGTCCGACTTTCGAGTTGTACGACTTTCGAGTTGTATGGCTTTCGAGTTGTACGACACGAGTTGCACGACTTTCGAGTTGTACGACTTTCGAGTTGTACTACTTTCGAGTTGTATGACTTTCAAGTCGTACGACTTTCGAGTTAAATTTTCCCTTAAAAATTATGTGAATAGAATTAATCCCTTGCTTTTCTAATGGAAACCGTAGTTGGCTGTGACTTAATTAAATAGCTTTTTTTTGCTTTTTAATGATATAAAGGTCGAAGCAGTTATTTTTAAAAACTAAATAATTCTGTGTTTTTACTTTTATGTACAAAAAATGCATAGCTAGCCATGATAGCAACAATTGAAGTCGTTGTCGGCAAGCTGACAGGCTAAATAAAGATTCCTGCGACGCTTTTTTCATTTGTTTCTCAACTTTCGCTTTTGTGTTTGAAATTGTGTGTTTATGAGGTACTTTAAAGGCGCATTTTTCTGGATCTCACAACGAAATAGGTCCGCAATTTTCGTTTATGGCAGCAACACGTGTTAAACAGAACAAATCAAACCCGCTTTGTTATGATCGGTAACGTTTGTCACAGTTTAATCTGTACGGAACATATCGCATACAACTGGTACGCAGGAACAGAGAAGGTATGTGGCAACTTCCGTAGTAACATAAACAGTTCCCACCATTAAAAAGTTTTTGTTACACACAAGCTTTGAGATGACGGTCCGGAAACCGATCAGGTACATCGGTTTTAGAGGTAAGATGTTGAAGATCCCTGACCTTGATCGTCCGATTTCATTTAAATAAAGGTCCGTCCTTCACATCCAACATGGGCAGGCTATTATGGTGCGGCTAAGTAAGCCACCAGAAACAAAGCAATTATCTTAGAACTTAGAATATCTAGGTATCGTAGACAAAGAGGTGCAAATTGCTCTAGCATGAGCAAATGATGCGCGACTTGGAACAATAAAAATAACCTCATTTAGATTTGCGGATAAAAAGATGACGAAGATTATTTTTTAAGGATGTATTTCATTGTTTTCGCTTAAAATATACAGTAATATCTCACTTAACGCGATTAGAAATAAAACGAAACTCGGTATAGCGCGAAAGTGACACCAAAATGAAAATTTCAAATTTTTTTTGAACGCTTTATTTAACTTTTATACCAATACATAAAAACAGTTGTAAGAAGTATATTACGCACGAGAGGAAAAGTTGCTTTACAACTCGAGTTTTGTACTAGACTTTTTCTACGACCACATAATATACAGTGTGTCTTTTGTCTTATGTCTAAAATTTGGAAATTTCTACACTACACATTTAATCGACTTTGAAGCTTTTGTCGTTTCCAAGATAAGAAAAAAAAATAGTGCATGAAATAATCAAATTTAAGTTTGCAACAAAGACTAAATTTGTTTATTGATTTTTACTAGGAACAATCTATGTTTATAAATTTATGATTTCCTTAATTTTATTTTAGTCCAATTTTGTGGGCGTATCTAGATTTATTTGAGTATTTTTAGCGATGTTTAAGATTAGGCAGTCGATGACTTTACAATGTATTGGCCAACGCGGGGAAAATCTTTTATTTTTTCGCTTAACCTCGTGCTAGAGCACATACTAAAAGGTGGCAGTTGAAACACTCTCCAACTTAATATCATGTGTCGCAACCTACTATAACTTACCAGCCACTATCGGTCGTTTACATTCATAATGCTATCATAATTGAAGGACAATTAATAGGTTCGTTATGGTATCGTTATAAAGTTTTTCTATTAGCAGGTTTATTAATAGCTGGTTGCTGTTATTAGCCACACGTAATTCCAATTGTAAAACGTGTAACATCCTTATCTATCTTAATAGTTGTCGCAAGTTGACAAAAGAATTATTTTTTTTACTGCCGGAAATTTACCTGTTAATTAATACATCACGTAGTTCTTCGTGTACTTTACGTACGTTCAACTTTTGCATGTTTGTTTTGAAAATGGAAGTTTTAATACGCACGTTTGTATAAATGTTTGCATTATGTTGATATGTTTTTATTATAAGTTATAATTTAAAATATACAGGGTGTCCCAGATTTCATTTCCAGCATTATGGATTGTTTAAACTGAAAATCAAGTAATTGTAAGCAAATGAATGTAATAAAACACACTCTACATCGGGGCTGGCCTGTGACAGCATCCAGTCCTGCACGAAATATTTTTTCAAACTAAAAATTTCAAGATTAAAAAAAAAGACCCAGCAAAATATTTTTACTTTCTTAACTAACTTAACTAATTTTCAGGGGGGCCTTTGCAGAATAACGATGCCCACCCCTGCTCTATATGTGTAGTTTAGTGGCGAATAAAAATAATGTTACTTCAAATCTTGTTTAAAATTACAGTAACTTTCTTCGAATAAAGTTAACTTGAAGTGAAAATCATATCTGGTACATTTTGCATCGCCGTCAATTCTGCAAATAACCACCACCTACTTGGCGATTTAAACTCGCAATAACTAACTAAATCAAGTTACGGAAGGATGCAATCTCCGTTACTTAAGACTAATCCAACTATTTAATTATCGCAGTAAACCTCGTAATAGATAACGCTGAAAAACAACAACCACTGCCGATTAATAATGTATGAAAGTTTAATAACATCGTAACTCTAATATTATTATGCCTAACGACGTGTCAAAATATTAAACTAGTCTGTTTAATTACAACCGATTTGCCCTTGAACTCCCGACAAAAGGTAACAAACTTACGCAATTTGATTCATCCATAACTAAAAACGTTATGGTTGTTGAACACTCATGTTGAACATTTTTGAGCATGACATAGAAATCTAAGTTGTCCTTGTTATATACGAAAGTGTTCAACCCAAGAGAGAAAAGACCGCTTTAACAAATATATACAAGGTTATAGAATACACTGACCCCAACTTTGTCAAGCAAAAAATGTGTGTATCAAGGTGACGTTTTTACGAATTTCTGTTCAAATTAGTCGTAGCTAAAACACTGCTTCGCGGCTATAGATCATTGTTATAGTTATTGCTTCAATAAACTTACAGGTGTAATTTTAAAACAGACAATTATAATAAAGGTTTTTTTGTATTAAATGGGCGATTTATCTTTTGGCGGCTAATAGGATATATTAACCATGTGGTATTAGTGATGGGTCAATATGATATGAACACAAAGCTATGCCAAGGTTAATAAAATGACAGGCATAGACTATTTTAGTATCAAATAAAACGGATGTTCCTTTTTAATTCTGTATGTGGAGCGATACTGCTCCACCAAATTCACAAACCCAATCCAAAATCTTTGAAAACAAAGCTATGCCAATCGGAAATAACACCAAAACTTTCTGTGTAAATTACATTAAATGCATTAATAAACTAGAGTTTATTGATCATTCCTTTAGCTAAGATCTCAGGGCAAACTTGCGATCCTTTTCAAAAACTTTTACTAAATGTTTTGGCCAGGATTAACAATAATAGAATATCACGAGGACAACCAATGAATTTAAAGCTTGCAAACTAATATACAACTGTTGTGAAGCTACTTTTTAATACTTAAACAAGTTGTTTTAAGACGACTTCATTATGTACAAGTATTGCAAGCAACCATAACGCAACTGCACTGATTTCCATGACCCTGTGCCACTTGAAATCCCACAATATAAATGTTTCCCGTCTGCTGAACACAGATTTTTTAAATCTGATACAATAAATAATTTAAAAAATTATGAAGCAATACTGTAACAAAAATAATAACCAGTTCAGTTCAAAAAATCCTCCGAAAAAATTATTCCCTTGCCCAATGCTCCATATTCTACATAACAACCGTAAAATTACATTTTTAAAATCACAAAAAAACTTCTTGATCAATTAAACCTGATCAATTACAACACGAGGAATCGCTTAACAACGAAAACAGGACAATACAAAACAAAAACTGGTTTAAAACATGTCAAACAACCACACAAAAAGAGCAGATTTTTCCAAAAACTCTAATTAAAAATTATTTACTAATTTGAATATTCAAGATGTTTCCATTAGGATTCGTTAATCCGGTGTCAACGTCCCAGTGCATATTTTACACATGAAGTAATAAATTCAACTGAATCTAGTCACATCGTGGTTAAACAAACGAGATGACGCGGGCCTCCGCCTATTCGCGGCATTCACACAATCCACTGAAAAATACACAACCAAATCCGATAGTTTAAAAGCCAAACGATTTTACTAGTTCGCACGTACTGGCGTACTTTTATGCACTAACTGAAACAATGGGTATACATATCAACATAATATCAGTTGCAAAAACAAATTTTCCCGAATGTGCACTACAAATCTGCAATTCCATACACACAGAGTTTTATGTTTACCTTCGTTACTACAAATGCCAGTTTTGACAGTTTCAATATGATGCCTTTGTTTATATTATATCATGGCTAGTTTAGATTTTGCATAACACGAGTGATTTTTCCTGATTCAACTTGCATGAGCATGAGCAAGATTTATCAAAAATTATAGATTATTTGCAATGCAGAGTGATATTTTGTCAGAAAAATTCCTTCACCTAACCTACCAGTCAAATTAAATGTATGTTATGTCAAATTTTACAAGTAGGTACTGTCTGAGTGGTGCGTTAGGGGTGTGGTTTAATCTATGTTAAAATAACGCTACTGGTCGCCGAAATTCGTCAAAAAATTATCAAGACCAAAATATTTAATTCCCTCTCCAAATTTATATTTTCGATCAATCACAAACTCAGATTTCTTAGAAGACCAATAAACGCATGAAAATCTGTTAATTGCGAAAAGTGTAGGATTATGTTTATTGGTCGTTTCTAGGAAATCTGGGTTTGTTATTGGTCGAAAACGCAAATTTGACAGGAGGATGATCAACGTCTGACAGTGGAATGTAATATTATTACCGTGTAATAATGCTCCTATTGGTAGTCTCCAGAAGATTTAAAATTAGTGATTTGTTGAAAATGCAAATTTTCAGGTGAATAAACTAGTGCACAATCACATTTAAGTGAATATTCAACCTCTTTCTTTACGTTTACAGTGCTTATTGACTTTTTTATTGTAAAGAATTACAGGACAGTTTCAAAACATAAAAAATCGACAAGTTGTTGTCGCCCAGGTGGAAAAAGTGAAGACGGCCTCTAACGAAAGTGACAGAAAATGTTGCCGCACCTGGTACAACATTTGAATATTGTTTTAAACGCGAACATCCTTGTCGAAGCATTTTATAGAATGTGGCGTGTGCGCGCGCGACAGCTGCAAATTGAAAAGCTTATCACCTAGTTTATACAGCTTTAAAACATCGTCTGGACTTTATACGACTTCGTAGCGTCCTCGAGAGCTTTGCTAGATTTAAAATACAGCCAAGTACGTTCAATTTTGTAGGATCTCACATCGTGACAAATGCAAACTACTTGCTTACAATTTTAAATAATAAAACATCTAAAAAGTTGCTTATTTTTCCGTTTAATTATTTTGCAACCCTCACACTTTCTTGAATTCATCATGTACAGGGTGCACCACTTAATTTTGGCCACGAAGATGATCTTGGATAACAACAAAAGAGGTGGAGGTTCTGTTAAATAGTTTAAAAGTTACATGTTACAGAAGTAATTGAATAAACAGTCGCCTAAATGTTATGTAATTAAAAAATCTGTAGGTAATTTGCGAAATTTAATTTAATTTTACACATTTTCTAGCTTATAAAATAAAAGATTTATTGAATTCCTCAAAAAAATCTCATTTTTACTTTTATCAAGTTACTTGCACTTTTCAAAACTTGAATATTGCACTATTATATGCAACTATTAGCCAATTTAACCAAATCTATATCTCTTATACCAAGTGAGATTGCCATAGACGTCCCAATACAGTGATTCACCCTGTACATACGTCCTTGTTAATTCATCTGCAATACTTTATCACTGTCTAAAAATGCAAAGACTATACATTTTACTTTAACGACTTAAACTCTTTATTTTTAGACCACAAAGTACCCTATACTCTCAAAGGAAAATCGATTCTTCCAAACAAGCCGACACTGCTACCTAACAATTTCGTGCCACATTGTTGTTTAACCTCTTTTATTCCCAAATCCATTTTATATAGCAAAATTGCGAGCATTGATATTTTAAACATGGTACGATCTTTATTTGCAAGTATAGAGCGAGTTTTCATAACAAAAATTAAAAAAAGTTAACGTGTTTATTGATCTGTATATTTCAATCATATCTTCAACATTAACAACATTTTTTTGTTAGTAAGTGGAAATAAATATATTTAAATTAAAACACATCGAAAGTATTCATGACGGTGTACTTAATTTAACCATTCGTCTATCACTAACCTAAAAACCTATGTGCTATATGCTATATGCATGTTTATACAAATGAGGTGTCTATTAAAAAGTATAGTAGAGGAGACTGGGGATGAAAGTAAAATTTTTTGTTTTTATTTAATTTCTCATAAAGTATAACAAGTTTTTAACATCCAAATTGATTTAATTATAGATTGGACATTTGTCTCCCTTCCAAGATATTTATTCTAATGTTTTGTTAAGCATATGTGAGATTTTATTCTGTAGTAAGACAGCTGTTACTTCCAACCTCAACGTTGGGGCGCTAAAAGTAACAATGATCGGGGTAAGTTGTAACGGCAAAATAATTTACACAGCTCATAAGTAGTGGGTAAATATATTAGTATTTATCAACAAAATTAATATTTGATTCAAAAATACACATTAGCAAAATGAAAAAATATCCAAAAACGTGAAACAAAAAGATACAACAAATTGGAAAATTAATCCGACAAGTTTTGTATGTTCTCATCTACGTAGAAAACCACCAATTATGTGCTAAGAGTGAACATTTGCAAGTAAAAACATTGATTGGGGTTGGTTGTAACACTGTTACTTTTGACCCCAAGTGTACACAAAAACTGTAAAGAATCCACAATTAACAACAATTCCACAACAAATTGTATTGCATCCACCAATATCCAACAAAATATAGAACATAATAATCTAGGTACTTTTTTGTTCCTCTTTTAGAGACACAACGCAATAAGTAAGGAAAATAGGGACTCTGGCTGGCAAAAACTAAACCTCCATGACAGAGGAAAACGAGCAATGTAGGTAGGGAGGTGGATGTATGTAAATGAACATTGCACAAGCTCTTTGGGCGATATATAACAAAAATTTAAAAAACTATAGGCACTGTTACAACCTACCCGTCTTACTTTCATCCCCGGTCCCCTACACAATAAACCAGAAAATTATTTCATTTTAACTGATTTTTCACCTTAAGCGTTTTCGCGTAAAACGATTTCCACTGACTAATATACGACTAAATATAAAAATTGCCTAAATTGATATAGGACGAATAAACCGAATGAAAAACACACGCTATAAACACAGCTGGTAATAGTTAAGCGTCGCCTCTAGCGTATGACCATCCCAACTTCACCATATTTTCGCCCATCAAGATGCTACATGGTTATAATCTTTTATAGGCACCCGGTACGATTTGAAACTATATAAATAACTGAAGTTGTATAATGTTTGTGTATTTGGCGCTTTCCCTGGACATAAACAACGACCAAAACTCAAATTAATATTATATAACTGTCTGATAAGCATTGTTAAGATATGCAAAACGTTGTACGCTATATTTGAAGATTGATTTTGAAACAATGTAACGGACGAAATTTACATCTACAGGCGATCTCGTATTTCACCACCAGATTTGAATATCCATTTCGTGATTACTTCACACTAGTGCGTATCTCTGCGATCTAGACGACAACTTTATTATGCTTTTACTTTTCAAGTAGATGATATGTTTTTTTAAAATACAAGCAACATTAACCCAAAATCGGTGGCCTAGACCGCCGAATTTAAATGTCAACAGAACGAGAATTCATAATGAGAGCAATTACATAATGAATCTAATTAATCGTCGTTAGTTTTCGACACAGATAGTAGGACCTGTGGACAAATTGCTAATATTAACAAACAATCCGAAGAAAACGACACAATGCAAGACACCTACATATAGTAAGTCAACTTTCGCTCATTAATTACCTCATACAAGTCGACGATGTTGCATAAGCGATATGATATTTTTGCACTGACCATGCATGTAACACGGATCGTTCGATTGGTGGTTAGTTTACAATGCAACAACTCAAAAACGTCGAACTGAAAAGTCGGTTAAGGTGAAAAAAAATGCGCCGGTAGCTCGGTGCGCCGTCATTGTGGAATAACATCCTCCCAAGTTACTTGATGTTAAACTAGGACTCGAGCTAAGGCCACGCTGATCACCGATTACCCATTTATGCTGATCAAAACACTTATTACTCGCGTATTTCTTAACCGCAAATTAATAACCTCCGCAGGTGAATAAAATCACGGATGGAATATAAAAAGAAAGAACATTTATAAGCCAATTATTTACACACACAGCTTTTTTTGATGTTCGCTCATTAAAATTTAATGAAAAAACAAAATCTGATACTACACATTAATTAATATAGTTAATTACGTTGACTTCACAAATTAGCATAGTTTGAAGGTAAACATTGGATACGATTAATATTCTAGATGCTTTTGGTCTAGTGAAATCAAGTTATTCACCCTGATGTTATTCCACTCTTAACAACGGAATAATCAAATTTTTTCACACTCGATAACTTCTTAAAGCGTAATTAAAACAAAAAGATTTCAAAGAACCTTCTTCAGAGGCTAGTGATCTTCAATAACCGGACGAAGTCCTCGCGAAGCTCCCACTACGGAGGAGAGCCCCAACAACCCAAATAAAAAACTATAACTTGATCGCTAATTAAGACTCACTAGAAACTTTTAGTAAAATCCGGCAAATATAATCCAAAAAACGATCGTAAATCAAGATTTAAAAAAGACTTTCAACGTATTTTGATGATGGGGAACTGTCATTGGAACCGGACTTTTTTACGCATACTACTGGTGTACATGATTAGTAATAATAAAGCAGATCATTGAAAAAGCGTATGAAGAAAAGCAAATATGCTCAACCATATTCCTAGACGTAGCCCAGGCGTTTAAGAAAGTCTGGCTTAAAGGACCAGAGTATAAGCTAAAGAACCTGTTGCCAAAACAATATGACAAAATATTAAAATCTTACATATCCGAAGGAATGTTTCGTGTCTAGCAAGAGATAGAGTACTCGAACAAGAGATATATAAATGTAGGAGTACCGCAAGGCAGTGTTTTAGGACCTATTTTATACCTGCTGTAAACTTGCAATATTCCACAGATTCAAAATCTATTACGTTCATGTCACATGAATTCATGTGAGTTAATCCACTCACATGACTAATGTAAACCCAGCTTTATAGTTACCGAGATTTCCTATGAAAACATCGAAATTTGCCCACCCTGTACATCTTAATACAATACATGCAGCATTTTGAAATTAGTTACACATTACATTAAATATTCAAACGGGGTGCATTTGAAATGTTGTACAAATAATTTGGTTTGTCAATGCAGGTGAAACCGTCCATGTGGTTGTTCCGTGTAAATCAATAATGCTTCTGTTTGTAAACGACCCCCTAATGGAAATAAATTTGTTAGTATTTGTTTTTTCTTGGCTTCGTGATGTTTGCTTACAGCGCCGGATGTCTACTGTTAGCCACAACCTTATTGTATGGATTTTTACTGCTAAGTTACTTGGCACTGAAAAAGTATCGTGCTAGTGCAAATATTGAGCTTTTATTTTTAGAAAAGTCTGAAGTATTTCTTTTTAATCATGACCACGCTATAGTAAGCAATCGGTATTATTTTAATTTAACGTTAAATAGTCATATTGATCGAACCAATTATAGTTTTTTTTTTATAACCGTTGATATTTTATTAGTAGCTACATGGTTCCGGACCAAGATATTGGCAACAAAATTTTATACGTAAGTCAATTTTCCAGCTTTTAGAAGTTTCTTTTGTTTTGGTTTTTGTTTTGATAAGTAGGCCAGTGTAGTTGTAGTTTTTGTCGTACTACGTTTTCGATTTCTTAACGCAATGCTTGAAACGATGTCAATTTTGTAGGTGTTATCTGCATGCATTTACATTTATTGATATTTATTTGTAAAACTAGCACATGTTATTGCAAATCAGGTGTTTATCTTTGAGAGAGATACTTTGACATTTTTGGATATTCTTGCTCATTATGAGGTTACGGAGCGATTAAGAAATAATTCCAGTTCTTGATCTTATTCAATCGCGATTGATCACAATTTTTCAAAATGTCAATAGCAGCAATTAATTGAGTTCACTAGGCTTTGTGGACATTTAAAAACACAGCATTTGACGATTCAATTAAAGCTAGCGTTGCGTGACTGAACATATTTTTAGAAGTCGACTTCAACGGATTTGTTTAATCGATATAACGACCTTAGTAGACAAAAAGTGAACGTAGTCAAAAATTGTCTCGAATCCGAAGTATATTGTTTATTGAAGATTGATGGGGAATTCATTGGCAAACTTGAATTATTCTGTTTTGAGGTCGACAGTGGGCAATTTATGTCTGATAATATTAGAATTTACATTTGCTGATTAATGGGATGGGCGGATAGCAGCCAGAAATCATTTCCCAGTTCCACGCTATAATTTTTCATTTAGAATTTGTGCAGTTGATGTAAATTATATAGGACAGCGTTTAGAAAATTATATAAATCATACCGCATCGTTTATTATTGGTATGATATTGCCATTTTAAAAGATATCTCAATGATTTGTATTTAAAACCCAATTCACTATTATGTCATTTACATTTTATATTTCCCGGGCTGTTCCTATATACTTGAAACAATTTATTTTCGTTTAATTTGTGTTAAGATCCTTATGATATTATCATAACATATTTTTATTAAATTAAACCACGGAAAAACTATTCTTTTTTCATAATAGTATTTTTTTTGCTTTATTCCCCCCCCCCCCTATTTATTAAAAGATTGATAATCTATTTATTATATTATTGACCCATATCATTGAAATGGGAGAAAAAATCCTCTTTCTCGTGATACCACAGCCAACTATGGGTTCCGTTTAAAAAAATACAACTTTATGCCACAACTCGAATTTCGATATATTTTTTTAAATTGTCTACGCCACTGCATTTTAATCAAAAAAGTGCCTCTAGAACGTCCAACTTATTTTTCTTTATTTTCATAAACAAGCGAGATATAGTCATAAAACGAAGTCGAAAAACAAACGACAACAAATTTTGCTTTTCACCATTAACTCTTTCTAAAAAAAAAAATCGAGGGAGCGGGCCGTTTTTCAATACCTCTTATAGTTACCGAGATTCCCTATGAAAACATCGAAATTTGCCCACCCTGTACAGCTTTCGTAGCTAAACAAGCACAGTTTTTTTTCTATTCCGAGTGATAAAAAAAATGCTACTACACCTAAACATAGAAACTTTAAAAAATGAATCCCAATAAGTAGTTTCCGATTACCAAACAAACTGTTAAGTTTAAAACTAAAAGAGCAGTAACCTCTTGCCTACCGCTCATATATTTAAGACCCTAATGAATTGGGTAATAGCATAAACAATGAATGAATGACATCCTTATTCTAAATATTGCCGTTCGTTTGTGGCTGGTAAATACTATGGGCTTGGCTACTTTACATAAATATTAAAATAAAAAATAATAGAAACTAAAGCAACGAGTTACTATCATTACCTAATATCTTAACGAGGTTATGAAATACAATTTGGAGTAATTATCATTGCATGAAAGATAACACACGATTTATGCATGCAGTTAACACCAAAGGAATTATATTAAATATAATTCAGTTTTAACACAAGTTTGATAACCCCCTTTGAAAAATATGCGCGGTGGTATGCTATTTTTAGGCATGCCCAGAAAACAAAACGGCGCATTTAACAACACAAAATTTGTGCTGCTATGTTCCCAGAACACTGTACGCGAAAAAATATAAAACCGACTAACAAGAGGGTTGTCACAGCGGGTACAAACTCTAACATAATTGATATCCAACATCCCCTACGCTAACAATTTGATATATAAACCACGATAGCTGGCAAAAAAATTGGGGCCTTTCAAAATTAGATTGTATCAATCAAGATAATAAATAATTCCGTACTGACGGCCACTTTTTACGTGTGACCGCGCAGAAATTATGAAAAAGTAGTCGCTTGAAATATCGAAGATCAAACAAAATGTGTCAAACTGTCGTTCTCTAATAAGCAGATACTTGAGCAACAAATTTAAATGTCAGTAGTAGTGTGAAACCCGGAGCACAAAGATTTGCAAGGCCCAACCCCACATGCGAACAGCCTGCTGTGTTTCATGTACCCCCAATGAACGAGAATAACTCAGCGCATTTTTGCGAAGGTAAACTGCAAATTTTCTGGTTAAATAACGAACACATTTCAATTAATACGTATTACCTAATGCATTGCAAGTACCATGTGTCTTATCTGGATTGTTTTATTTGCAGTTATTCGTATATATGTAATAGATTACATTGTATAATGCGTATAATATGCGGAACGCCTGTTTGAGAAATATCAACACCTAGAGTGATTATTACATTACCTATAAACACACCTACAGATAAATCAACAACACCATGCACAATTTACTACAAGAATAGGAGTTTTTCACGTCAATTTCTGCATTACTCCATTTAGGAACTTGCACCTTCTGTGTTCAATTTTTAGTTAATCCAATTTTCTGTATGACACGGTCTGCGATAATTTCATAAACCTTTAACCTGTGCATAGGGATCTTTACCTCTTAATAGCCTTCAGGGAATCCAGAGAACCGAGTTCAAGAAGCTGAATCATTGACACTGCGCAAGAAATCCATTTAACTTATACCAATATTTGCTTTCGATAAATCGCAATTAAACATAACACAAAAATAATTCCGACAATGTGAATGAACATGGTGTAAATGTTAAATACCGGCTCTTTATGTGTGGTTTTTAAACTCATTTATGTAAGCAAATAATTTATTACATGAGTTAAAAGTATACATATACGTGAATGAATAAGCACTGACAAAATATTAAGGATACTGTGTCTCGACAAAATATGAACTTACGGGTTTTGGAGTACCTGATATCATTACTTTTTTTTGTGTGAAATTAAAGCCAGGCTTTGCGAAAATTATAAAGAATAATTGGTTGCATAAAAATAAAACCATAACTTGGTGTAGAATGTTAACAAAGGTGCCCACAGGAGCCTTAGGTTACATATGCCTATTGAACGAATCAATCGGTTGGCAAAATTGGTATAACAAAAGGTTGTCTGGCCCCACATGAGAAGAAACCCGACCGCCAGCAAGGGTAACTCGATCTTTTGTAAGTCTTTTATTATTTTGTCTAAACTAAATGTGGCCAGACGCGGAAAAAACAAAGATTGCCGCTGGACGATGATATTCGGAGAATTCTATGATAAAAAGTTGCGAGAATGCCGTGTGCGCAGATTTGGAAGTCTGCTGAGTTTTTATTTCTAACGTAACTGAAAACTATACGTTGATCACTAAGCATTTTTAACTTAACTCGGTCTCTGGGTAAACCATATTACAAACTCGGCGAAAACCGTGTAAAAAAAGGCGCTTTCCAAACCGAAATCGAAAGGTTCCACTAACACAGTCTAGCTTCTAGCAGACCTTTTGAAGTATAGTGGCCGTGAAACTTTTGTAGAAGGTCATGGAAACTGTCACACTCGCGTTCTGCATTATTCAATCTAAACCGAATAAAGTTGGATCGTTTTGCAATCGTAATATATCAACACAATTACAAAACGCGCCGTATTAAATGTTACAAGAGCACATTAACACTGTTTTTTAACATTAGGTTAGTCCAAAAAAGCGGACAGGTTCGCTTCGTATCCACAACATACTAAATTTCGACACAACATCGCCAAATACAATCTAGAATTTGCAAATAAACCAACTAATTAGCATTCATGGACGAAATTATAAACTGATGAGCTTAATGATTACCCCCTAATTGCAAATGTGTGAATAAATTAGAAGTAAAAATGTCGCCATTATAATTACAAAATTCAATTGTTAAGTATGTTTGACTACTAGGACTAAGAGAGCACAGTACCATTAGACATTTTGATTTCAGGCGAAATGATGTTGCCATTCTGCTTGCTATTGCTATTCCCAAAATTAATATGAACTCGAGAAACAGAATGGTTATCACAAGTTAATTTTTTGTTTAAAAACAGCCAGACCGAAAGTGGACAACTTTTGTATTGGCATTGGCACCCTTTTTTTCTTGCCTAAGTACTTAAAACAAATGCAAGAAGAGATTTGATGATAACAAGAGTTGTTAAGAAGCACATTACGCACGAGTGAAGTTGCGCACGGAGCCGCATAGCGGCGAGTGCGTAATTGCTTTACAACTCGTGTTATGTAGCTTACTTTTTCTACGAACATAATACATACGATTTTAACGGCTTTTTGGCTAATTTACACATGTAATTACGTTGTCCTGTACAGGGTAGTCCAAATTCGATGGGATTGCATGGGTATCTCGCTTAATAGATAGCAAGATAGAGAAACGGTTAAATTACCAAAAATGGTAAGTTTTTTGAGACAAACTCAGAACAGTTGTGAAATATATTTTATAATTTTCTGTTTTCCTTGATTTTTTCTTTTTTGTTTTCACAGCCTACTTTTTGTTTTTATCTTTAAAAAAATTTAAAAACCTTTGTAACTTGCGTATTATTGAAAATAAATACATCAACCCTTATGTATTACGAATGAGAAAAAAATAAGGAATTTAAATAGGCCATAACCAACTATAGCTTCCATTTAAAAAAAAGTACGTTTGTGTCATAACTTTTTAACGGCGAGGGTAATTTTTTTTTTTAGTGTAGGTAATCAAACAACATAGATGTATCTAAAAATATTGTTAATAAGCTTTTTCGATATTTACAACAATAACGGATGTACCGAAACATTATTAATATGACAAAAAACAGTTTTTCTCTAATATCTCAAAAACCGGAAGTGATAGAATGTTTTTTAAAAAGGTTCTGAGTATGTCCCAAAAAATTGCTCATTTTTGGTAATTAAACCGTTTCTCTATCTTGCCTATTTAGCGAGATACCCATGTAATCCCATCGAATTTGGACCACATTAGTGGTCGTAGGAAAAAAGTTGTAAAACGCGTGGAGCTCTGACGGCGCCCCTTTTAGTCCTCCCGATTCTACGCCCCTGCAAACCGTGTTAACACGTAATTTTCCACCTTGGGTTAAAGCTCCAATTAATTTTTTTTTTTAATCCGCTCGCAACCAGTTCAACTTTAGGATTGGCTTCAACTCCTATTGAAAAACAAAATAGAGGCGCAGTTTTGATGTAAACAATATTAATTATTTTTTAACTTTATCTGTTTCCATTCACAACTTTAGTTTAATACACTTATTTAAATTTCGGCAAGATTAATATATCATTTTAGCCAAAAACAAAGACCGAATTTCTTGATAAAAGGCTGTGGTCAGTACTTAGATGAACAATATCTCACGCTCCAATTACTCCTTTTACAAGAAGTCATTAAGTAACAACCAGACAGATTAATAAAACCGTGACATAAGCAGATCCTATGCATTTTGAACCTGACCTTAAGTTAATTATGTTAAACATTATTTCTCACAACCCACCAATGTCATTATAACAATTCCCATTTATGAAATATTTCGCAAGGTACGTTATTAAACCGAAGGTAATCGACGATCGTTTATAAAAAACGGCTCCTTAAAACCGACAGGGATGTCCTTTAATAAAAACGAGATATTTAGTTGTTAAAAACTTGGACGAGATCCTGGCTTGCATAAAAAACAAAGTTTATCCGGTCACTAAATGCAACCGCCCGGAGCTTTCATTGAGTGGCCGCTGGTTGAGAATTAATACGACCACTAATCTGTACCTTTTGGACCTGTTGTGAAGATGTCGCGCGCCGTCATTCGATTTGGTCGTGTAAATCGTCTCTTAATCCTCTCTGAATACGTACTTATAATAAACATATACAAGTCAGATGATCTTGCCCAGGTATCCACTAAAACGCCCAATACAAACAAATAAAAGTTGATGGGAATATTTTACAAATTATTGAGAAATATATTAAACGTATTTATTAAACTGACGAAAGCAAAAAAATATATCGGCGAATTCTTGCATCTTGCTGCTACATTTATGATTAAAATATTTTAATATATTTTTTCAACGAAAAAAGTACAAAAACACAATATATGGACATTAATTTTCATGTTTTTGAGCAGTGGAATCTACACCCATCTACAGGGTGTTTCACTTCTCCATGTGACACTATTGCTAATTTAACAGTTTCTCTATCTTGACTACTTAAGCGAGATACCCATGTAATCCCATTGAATTTGGACCACCCTGTACAGGGTATTTCACTTTTTCATATGGCACTATGGCTATCTTCGTAAATAATGAAAATACAAGGCTGGTTAAGTGGGACAAAAGTTGGCTATTTAGGAGCGTATTTTAAACAAGATATTGTTTTGTTTAAAAATTCCATAAACATAACAGAAAAACAGTTTTTCTCTAATAACTCAAAAACCGGAAATGATAGAATATTTTTGAAAACTGTTCTGAGTTTCTCTCAAAAAACTGCACATTTTTGGTTACTTAACCGTTGCTCTATCTGGAACATTGAGCGAGATACCCATGTAATCCCATCGAATTTGGACCACCCTGTACATACTAGAATGTTTACAACAAGATTTGGTTCAACGATTATTTTTGAAAAATTTATGGCTTTGAAATTATTACTTACGATCATCATCAACATGAATGGAAAATCATTTTCAAGTAAATTGCAATAAATTAGCAATTTTTATCAAGTAAACCGCCAATTGGAATGCCTTTAATAAATTATTGCAGCAATAGACCAAGATGTTTCAAAACTTCGTTAGACAACACGTGAAATTAATTGATAAAGTGCAATGAACAAACTTTGACGTGCCTTGAATTTGCTAAACACTTCAACAACAAAAACTATATATGCGCCTAAATTTCGCTTATTTTAATATAAACGTACAAAACAAGACGTGTTAAATTATCAATGGCAACATTATTAGATCACACCTCATCAAAAAACACGAACGCGTAATACGTTGACAAATCTAATCGTGCGACTCTAGAAAATTGGACAACTTCCTTTCTATATCATCGGGGCATGATAATAACGATATTTGAATGTTAACCGCCGTTTTAAGATACTTTACTTCGATACTGCTATCGATAATTGTTCACTGCGGATGTTGTACAAGCGGCGAATAAACATGGGAGTTTAGCAAATGAAAATGAACTGAATGAAAGTAATTGTACCATGGTGACGTGACCATGAACTCCACTCCAGTGCAATAGACTCTTAAGGTTTTTGCTAGTCTTACAAAAAGCGACTCATTCAACTTCTTATGCGCAGTATTTTATTTTATTAGTATGTAAATATAGAACAATATTAATCAAGTAAACGAATTCAAATAAATTCGTAACACCAGTGGTACTACCAAAAAAATGCCTTTGGAAAGAACAAAACAGCACAACGTAATTTACTAACAGTTAACCACGTATAAAACTACACAAATAAAATTGACAACACTAGGTTTATTAGTAATGTTTTTTACATTTGACGATAGCAAAGCATAAAGTTTGATGTAACTAACCATTTAAAGGTGTAAGGGCAAATTTCACGTTAAGCGACACCCTACCACCAGCTGCCTACACGGTTAAAAAACGTAACGACTTAAAAAATTGGCGGTTGAAGAAATTTAGACGATATTAATCCCTGGTTGGAATAGGATATTGATATAACAAAAATACATCGCAGTTTAATAACACTTGAATTTGTTTGGTGTGTGTTTTAAAAACTAATCTTTTTACTAGTCGCTGATCAAATACCACTAAAAACTGATAACTTCTATGCAATATTTAGAGTAAACAATAATCTCGCGCTGATAACGATGGCATATGTGGGGTAGACGCTTTCCCGCGTTTTATATAGAGCACAAACACACCCACGTTACTTCCTTGCATTCAAAACTGCATGTGAAATTTGCTTTGTTCCCAGATCATTAAAAAGACACCCCTTAACTCTCATCGCATATCTAGACCGTGTATCATAGCCCCGTTAAAAATCAATAACATCTTGCCGAACTGTGTAGACGTTACTGAATTTTTTTTTCAAATTATTACACGTCTGACGCATAACGATCTCAAACTGGTTTAATAATTTTGTTTTTATTTGGCGAACCCGTCTACGTTGGAAATTAATTGTGTAGCTGAAGTATGCAGATACTTTATTTACGACGTTGTCTTCGAGATTCGAACTTGGGCGAATATTACCATCGCGATATTAAAGCACAATGAACGCACAAAGATTACCTACAAGTTTAGTATCAAAGGCACTGGTGAAACATAGCCTTTCACTATCAACGAAAACTAACGTATTGTGTCTAGAAAATTGTTTTTTTGTCGGTCCATCGGTCTTTAAAAATAAACTATCAATGATTGCGCGGCTTGTTATTTTTATAAGCGTGCGAAATATAACAATAATCGAATATTAAATATTCTCAGGAGCAAGTACACATCCTGCGTGACTCACATTGATATATTATACAAAGATGTTGTAGTTACCTACGACGCTAAAAACAATAGACCACCACATCCTGGGGATAAAAATATCAAATATCAAACTACTCGGGTAAAATCAATCGAACGCATCTGGTTAACCCATAATTGAAAATGCGTGCGAAACCTTGACAAGACAAATACACCGGACCACCCTGAGCTTCTCTGTGAATCAACGTAAAATGTTCGGGTGGATGCCACATGGGGTTTTACAAAATATTTGTGTTAGTCAAGAGTTGGACGTGGGGTCTTTGTACATTTAAAATTAAAAGTGCTATCTCACCTTGTCTGCCGACGATTTCGGCCACGTGTTCTGAACTAGGAACCGGCACACACTCGGTCATATTTTGGGACTTCTTGGACCTAGCTTCTTCCAGACTGGTCAAGGGGTTCATCAACGGTCCAAAATCTGCTGGACTACCAGGCTCTGAAACCGTGGTTGAGGAGTCCGGCATTCGCAACATAGATAGTTCGTAGGCAAGCTGTAATGTACGGCTGTCTACGTTGTCATCTGAGTTTCTATCCATTTCTGCGAATAAAGACGCTGGCATATCACCGATCGAGGGGTAACAAACACGAAAGTCCACAGTTCGCAATATCAAACCAACTTGATTGTCGTTGATTTTTGTTAATTTACACACATAAGGCCGTGAGCCTCAATTTCAAGATTAACAACGTCCTTACGACATAAAAAACGATGAAGTATTAAAATTGTTCACTGGTATAAAAATATAAATATCTAGTATTAGGGTTCTAGAGTTATTGTATGGCAAGCAGGTGTTTACCAACCGCTTGTTAGTAACCGACTGAACTTTGTTGAACAGCATGGGGATTTAGAACCATGTGCGCAGGATTTCCTCTGCTGCTCATGCGCCTATAAAAAGCCGGACCGCCAGTTTTAAATCCTGCTATTTTATTTGCCTGCAAGCTTTACGCATACGACGAATATCCCCTCCGTTCTACTCGAATCCAAGCGATTACTTACGAATTCGTGTATATCAAACAAAGAAAAAACACGTGGTTTGCGTTTCAACAACGCAACCGGCTTGTTTAAACAATTACTAAAATAAATACCCTATTACTTTACTTTAATCACAGTATTTTAATGAGAGGCTCTATGCATTTTATCAAAAGGATTTAATACAGATTTTGCTGTAGGTTGGGTTGCCAGACGTCCCGGTTTCCAGGGATTGTCCCTATTTGGCCCTTACATCCCTGTCCCGAAAAAACGTTTTGGGACCGTCAAAACTAGTAAAAAAATCGAGAAAATTGCGTATGTAATGGATTGCATAAGTGCAGTGGGAGAAGCAATCACGTCTTAAAAAAAAATTTATCCTAAAAAAATATCTTCAAAATAGTTTTTTTAAATCCTCTCGGTCTTCCATGGGTTAGGGGGGAGCACAGATCCCTCTCTTGTCCCTGTTATGATATTCTCAAATCTGGCAAACCTACCTTCAGGGTGGTTTTACCCTACCCCTAATTAATCATGAAACTGGGTTTGCAAATGAAATCACATAATCGATAACGTAAAAATGTAAATTTTAACCACCCCATTAAGTATAACCCACTAAAATAAGCCTCTTTCTGTCAAACAATGACACAAAAATTAATAGATTTCGTCCAGTCACTAAACAATTTTAACTAAAACCGGACCTGTTCTTTTTACCTTAACCCAAAGCAGTGGCGTAACTATAAAATGCTTCTTAGGTGGTTTAAAAAATGTGTATATTGATAACATTTATATGAACTATATTTATGTTCTCATAATCGCACACATGACCAATAAAATCTTAAATACCATACGCTTTTAAGCAAAATATGACTATAAACATATTTTAAACCCCAGATATTTAAATGATCACTTCAAATTTACTGCAAAAAGATTAAAAACAAAACAAAAACGCTACCAAAAAAAATATTTAAAAATTGGTATTGCCTCCAAATGGAGCCGGTGGTAGGGGAGTAGGTGCAGGGTGAGCGGTGGCGATGTTTTTTTTAATAATAAATTAAAAATAAATAAGGAAAGACAAATAGGTATCTTTAATGAATATGTAAAAGTGATTTTTTTTCGGTCCCGAATTATTTTTGCACACAACCCCTTAAACCCCATGACTGGCTCTACCACCAAACGACATTCGCCATAGGTTGCGTATATTCGAACAAGAAAAATTAACTCAATAACATTTTAAATTAAAAAAAATATATATGCGGTTATTTAAAAAAAAAAAAATCAAAATTTTGATTTTTTTTTAATAAATTCGTTATTAAACATTTTATTCCCGTGGACAACAAATAGCTTATTGCCTGTTTTGGCAGATTGTTTAAATCGCGGAGATTTAAAAAAATAAATAGATAAATAACAAAACAAACAAATAAATAAAATGTTTTTACCTTTTACCTTTTTTTGTAATTTTTGATTAACGTTAAAATACCTTGCATATTATAATTATTATTTGAGATGATGCTAAAATAATGAAACTTAATCAATACATTGTTGCAAACAGAAAAAAAATACATTTTGTAACCGTTATAATTACTAATATATATATATCATATCGAATATACAAGTTTGTTTTCTGCAGTTTCTTCAACCAATCGTTATGTCTGTAAAAGTAAATATTTCTATTCAACGAAGCTTATACAGTAGTAAAATATCTGGAAGAATTAAAATTTACGAGAGGGCGGTCCAGTTTTCTAGACCTTTGGACGGTAAAAACTTTTTATGGCTCTTTTTACTTTGTTCTGGTTCATTTTAATTCCATTTGTGTATTTGTCAGTTTACAACAAAGCCAGCTGAACCAATCTCACCCTCATAAATTTAAAATTATTGATAAAGTAGCCAAGGAAAATCTACGATCATCAATTTATTGTGTTTCGTTTTTTCTACTAATTAATTAAACAATCGTCAAAGTAATTAAAATTAAGTTCACTTCCTCTTTTTTTACTATATATACGTATGTAACAGTAAACTTTACAACTGACTACAACTTTTTATTTTGAAATAATACGGCATCTAATCAAAAACTACACGTTGAGGGTTGTATGTATCATTTAAGCATCAAATAAATACTATTATGATACAATTTATAATGATTTGTATGATGTGAAACTTTTTAGCTTTGTGAATTTGCACCGGCTATTTGGGTCAACTAGTCGCTTAATTGGGACAGTAACGGTCGTAATTAGACAACAAAACGTAGATGGCGTGCACGCTCATACCTTAAAAATCATAGGAGAAGTCTATATGAGGTAAAATTAAAAGTTGTTGCACTGAATTTGCTTCGCTTTTTTGGGCCAGTTATCGCAAAATCGCTCCTACTGCGGATTGTGTTCAATCGAATTTTGGCAAAAATGTTGCTTTCGCATTATTGGGGCAGTCATTTAATCGGGCCAAAGTGATCTAGTCCCGATGTATTCCAAAAACCGATATCCTGTGTATTGTTTTTATTTACACCACCTGATCAAATTATACAAATTAAGTTTATGAACCTTATCTTAAGTAAACTACGATTATTTCTCGATAAGTTTTAAAACAACTTTTAAATATGAATTGCCAGCACGTACTAAAAATATCGATCTAATGGATATAAATGAGTTTTTGACTTAACTTGGATATATTTATGTTCAAAATAAATCACTTAACTAATTAAAACATTTGTCAATTCTATAATTGTATTAAATTGTTACTATCAACATTAGTACAAAATGCTGAGTAATTAATTAGTGGTGTAGCTTATTTATGTATAATTGGCTTCATAAAATTAACACATTAGTTACAATGTTTAGTATACTGTTGGTGTTGGCAAGTCCCATACTGAGTGCTATTTACAACAACCCCCTTAATTAGCTAAATTACAAGTATTCCGAACAGTTACTGTTACCTGCTGAGAGAACTATTGTCACAGGTTGGTTACTTGGTTAGTCCCGTAAGATTAGCACAGGGTCGTTTTAGCATCGTAGGTTTAAGACACTGATTTACATAAATTAAATAACTTTAATGAAAAATCACTCAATTCTCATCTCTTCGTCAAGTTAACATTATTGAAACAATTTTTTTTTTAAATCAGTGTATAAAATGACATTTAATCAACAATGGAATTAAGAACTTACTTTGCTTATACTATACAGGTTGGTCCACTTTTTATTAGCAGGACTTTAACAGTCGATAGAAACACTTATTTTAAAGAGAATATTCCATATCAACATGGATGCAAAAGCGTTTCATTTTAAAGATACAGGGTGTTGAAATTTTCGAAAAAATATCGATGTTTAACCTAATCTCAACCAGTAGATATATTAAAACCAAGTTTGGTATACAGCACCACCTTACAGATCACCACACTCGGTGAGAATGTCAACCCCCACAAGCAACCAGTGGCGGAGTTGTGGGGGTTCAGTTTCAATAAATTTTATAAAAAAACAGTATGGCCCTGTTCAAAATCAAACTAAAACTGGTTTTTGGGTAAAGCGTTTTATTCTAAACAAAAAGTGCCTTTTGAATTTTCTTCGTATCTACAACCGTTTGGCGCAAAATTTGATTTGTTTTACTATTCTTCAGAAACATTTTCTCATAAGTTCGATCTAAAAATATCGCGAAAAGCAGAAAAACGCAAATTGCAGAGTAAATGCTCATTAATCGTTAATTTAGCGGAACTTCTTTGCTCATTATTAGCATGTCTGTTATTAAAAACTGCAAAAATCGGTAGGTAATTAGTAATTACTTTTTTATTTCGAATATTAGCGATATTTTTGGATCGAAATTATGCTCAAATTTTTTACGAGAATAGTGAAATAAATTAAATTTCGCGCCAACGGTGGTAGATACAAGGAAAAGTCAGAAGGAACTTTTTGTTTAGAATAAAATGTTCTACCCAAAAACAAAGTCGGGTTTGATTTTAAACAGGACCGTACTAGTTTTTTATAAAGTTTATTGAAACTGAACCCCCATAACTCCGCCACTGGGTGCTTGTGGGGGTTGACATTCTCACCGAATGTGGTGACCTGTAAGGTGGTGCTGTATACCAAATTTGGTTTAAATATACCTACTATTTGAAAAACTGTTAAACAATATCGATATTTTTTCGAAAATTTCAACACCCTGTATCTTTAAAATGAAGCGTTCATGGACCCATGTTGATATGGAATATTCGCTTTAAAATAAGTTTTTGAATAGACTGTTAACGTCCTGCTACAAAAAAGTGGACCACCCTGTATACATAACGTGTCGGGAGATTATACTTGCAAAAGTAGCCAATTTACAAAAGAATTTCAGCGATTTTTATTTTGAATTATATTTAGAATTAATTGTCTCTCAATTATGTTAGCGAAATAACGATTATTGTAAAACTTCATCATAGCGTAACAAAATAATGCTATGTATATACTACGAATTAAAAAATAATTAGTTGAAAATAAACACAACAAAACCAAATAAACATTGGTCAATAAATTATTGATTAATTCCGATGATTTAACCAGGAAATTAATGATTTTGCATTTTTCTTTGTACTTTAACCATTCGTAGTATGAAGAATTGGCCATTTTTGCGATGATGTCCGTCCGTCCGTCAGCTTGCGTGTGTACACCAGACGTTTTTTGAAATTAATTATCGGTAGAGTCTTAAATGTATGTTACAAGTCAAGTGCGATTAGTTGATATCTCAAATGGTAACTAATATACAAGGTGTTAAAGTTTTCACGTTAATCCAAAACACAGAAAAACGGTGCGATAAATTCTAATTAGATTTATTTGTTAAATTTAAAATATGTTTAATAAATTTTGGATAAAGTTTTCTTTAAACGGCTTTATATTTTTAAATAAAATGCCGTTTGTGTAACTTGTTCATATCTTAATTCAAAATTTATGATTTTTTTATTTATCTGTTGTAAACACTTGCATGAAATGTCATTTTGATAGACGTCATTTTCACAGACGTCATTTATAAAAATGAGGTTATTTGAATGGCCAAATTGGCATTTTAAACTTTTTACACACACTAATACATACAAACAACGTATGGCGAAAATCATATGGTGGCCATACCAGTGAAATAGTAGTAAATTTATGTTTTAATCCTTACACATTGTGGGATATTCTTGGTCACCTCGTTGTAGCTTAAACGTATGTTGCCTGATAGAGAATTAGCTTGGAGGAAAATATATTTCGTTTGGATGAATCTAATCGGTTTCCATATTTAATACTTTTTGAATATTATACATCCAGGTCTCATTACACTTTAATTATTCACACCAGTAACCAGTAACCACCCTCTTTTTATCTGGACTTCTTTATTTATTGATACCTCTCTCCTTTGTTTTTTGGTTTACTTCCTACTGTATACCCACAGCTTAACTATGAAGAAGAAGGCTGTCCATAATACACCACATAAACATTTATTAGACACAATAGTCAAGTTGTATATTCCCAAGATGATTATAAACTTAGGGATGAACAATTCCTAATTAAATATAGAAACGTGGTTTTCATGCAAAAAAAAAAGGTTTTCAACTCGTTAATTTTCCAAAATGCATAAGGAGTTAATAAGAGTTGCTGAACATCGTATAACTATATCGGTACATTAAAAAAAGAATTGTTTTCAGACTCATTTTGCTTTAGTTTAACGCTTAGCACACAAAATTTACTTAAAAAAAAAAAACATCAATAGAGCAAAGTGCCCTAATATGGAACAGTTACCTATTATGGAATACATCAGTTTTATGACAGTGAATAAGCGATATATGTTGAAAAGTATATGTACCTATTTGTACATTGATCACACATTCCCAAATGTAAAATAGTTAAAAATATTCACTAGATTACATAACAGATTCAAAAATATTTTTGACGTGCTACTGAGTTTTTAGGCTAAATCTTTCAGTGCAAAATATTATATGCTAGGGTAAATGATATAAAATATTTTATTGCATGTTTATTTAGCATGTCTTTACATTTCAATTAAATAGACCAAAATTTTGATTGGGTTCATTTCATGTTTTACATATACCGATTTTTGAAATGTCACATTGATGCCTAATATGGAATATATAGAGGTGCGTTATAATGAATATGATTATGGTCACTAAGTACAGCAATATGGGTTCAGTGTCAAAAGTGTCAGAAATGGGCAGACGAAAAATATGCAAAATACCCAAAAAAAACAATTCGATTGTCCTACCTGTAAAAAATAAATAAATTATCAACATTTAGTTCGAATGACAATTGAATTATAATTTAATTTGCATAAATAACAGAGTTTTGGTTTGGTTTAAGTAATAATGCAAATCAGAAAGAAATAAAAGATTAATCTATGAGCAGTTGTTTATTTTAATGTATATTTCTTATATAATTCTATATTCCATATTAAGAACCCCTAGTATTCCATATTAGGTTCCCAGGGAGCTTAATATAGAATAGTAGTAACATTTTAAAAAAATAGCTATATAAGAAATATCTACCGTAATATCGTACCAGAATTCGAGTAATGTGTTGCGTATTCATTACAAATGCCTTATAATTTTTTTTGCAAAATTTTGTTGAATAAATGTGAATATTATTGCCGAATACAAAAAAGTATTCCATATTAGGGCACTTTACTCTACATTTTATTGATAACAACGTCAACAAATAAGGGATATGTCGATAAATACTTAATTAAATACACTACTTAAGTAAAGTAAACAGTAATTCAATTTCAGATAAAGTCAATGGGTTCCTATTAATTTAATCTAATGTACAATTTTTTCCACGTACATTTTTTAAACTGATTTTATCCTCCCCGATAAGTTTCAATTCTCCGTACCATTGCATATTTGGTCACCGAATCTTTTTTACTTTATTTTAACTGAAAAATATACAATTGGCGTTGTCAAGTAACTGTAGTGCGTTTATTTATACCTGAGTTGTTAAAATCGTAGGTATATTTGTATTGTACTTAAATGTATACAACTTACTGGTTACAATAATCCAGTTGGTCCTGTGAAATTTCAGGTAAGGCCAAGGCAAATTATTCACAGGCAAATTGTAATAGGCACCGCTGCAAAATTTGGTGCTAAATTCATTCTTGATAATGTACCTTTAATTGTAATATAAGAAAGAAACAATAGGAAGCTATGGAAACAAACAACTGAATATAAAACAAATATGCTGAAACAATTACCTACGATGTTTTCACAACCCCAGAAACGCATTTTAAAAGGAGAATATCTCAAGATTAATTTCTAGAAACCTTATACAGGGTGCACCACGACCCTGAGATTCTTCGATAGCTCCTTTATTGATGAAAATATCAAAAAATGTTTAATACAAATATTGTGCGAACCTATTTTCTACATAACCTTAAATTATTTTCAAATATACAGGGTGTTTCGTTTGACCGGCACATATAAAAATTTAATTTTTTTAAATAGAACACCCTGTATATTTTTACATTTTTCGATTCCTCTTAAAATTTACTTTAAAAAATGTATAAGATTATATGGGTCTTAAGTCAACCGTTTTCGTAAAATTTACATTTTTGTGAAAATTTTGAGCAATACAGCACTTTCAACTTTTTTTAACATTAAAGTTATTTAACAAAGCGGTAAAATTTCGTTTAAAATTTAGATTGACAATAGATTAATTAACACTTTGCGCTAGCTACATATTAAAAATACTATACAGGGTGTTTTTTACGCTTGGTCAAACTTGTGAAACTTTAAACATCGATAAGTCATTTTTCTTAAATGCAACACCCTTTATATTTTTACATTTTCTTGTAGAGAATTTAATTGTCTTTCGAAATTATTAAGCATGTCCTATACCTAAAGTTAATATTTTTCGAACTATCTCGATTTTTATTAGTATTACTAAGGCAATTAAAATATTTTAAAGTCGGCCATTGACATAAGTCGTAATTTTTCAAAGAATTTTTAAACAAAAGAATAAAAAGAGCTGCAACTTTAATGTTAGGCTAAAATGTACCCCATTTTACCGAAATTTATCGTGTAAATTGTTCAAGATTATGTCCTTGTTCTACGCACAGCCGTAGACCTTGTCTGAAAGACTCTAGCTCCCTTTATAACATTTCGGGGGTTATACCATCAAAAGCAACACAAATCCTGTTCTGCACATCTTCAGCAGTTGTTGGGGGGTCTTGATACACTTGTTTTATGGGTCTCCACAAAAATAAATCTATAGGGGTAAGATCAGGTGACCTAGGTGGCCAGGAGATTGGTCTACCTCGCCCTATCCATCTATTAGGATATTCTGTGTTCGGCAACTGCATTACTTGCTGTGTTGCATTTAATGGTATAACCCCCGAAATGTTATCAAGAGTGCTAGAGTCTTTGAGACAACATCTACGGCTGTGCGTAGAACATGAACAAGGATATAATTTTAAACAATTTATACGATAAATTTCAGGGAAAAGGGGTACATTATAGGACTAAAATTAAAGTTGGAGCTCTTTTTATTCTTTTGTTTAAAAATTCTTTGAAAAATTACGACTTACGTCCATGGCCGACTTTAAAATATTTTAATTGCCTTAGTAATACTAATAAAAATCGAGATAGCTCGAAAAATATTAACTTTAGGTATAGGACATGCTTAATAATTTCGAAAGACAATTAAATTCTCTACAAGAAAATGTAAAAATATAAAGGGTGTTGCATTTAAGAAAAATGACTTATCGATGTTTAAAGTTTCACAAGTTTGACCAAGCGTAAAAAACACCCTGTATAATATTTTTGAAATGTAGCTAGCGCAAAGTGTTAATTAATCTATTGTCAATCTAAATTTTAAACGAAATTTTACCGCTTTTTTAAATAACTTTAATGTTAAAAAAAGTTGAAAGTGCTGTATTGCTTAAAATTTTCACAAAAATGTAAATTATACGAAAACGGTTGACTTAAGACCCATATAATCTTATACATTTTTTAAAGTAAATTTTAAGAGGAATCCAAAAATGTAAAAATATACAGGGTGTTCTATTTAAAAAAATTAAATTTTTATATGTGCCGGTCAAACGAAACACCCTGTATATTTGAAAATAATTTTAGGTTATGTAGAAAATAGGTTCGCACAATATTTGTATTAAACATTTTTTGATATTTTCATTAATAAAGGAGCTATCGAAGAATCTCAGGGTCGTGGTGCACCCTGTATAATCATTTTTAAATAATGTTTGTACAAAGTATTTAGTTTATGTGCCAAAAAGCACATTTCTTTGCAATGCAGCTTTACTTTAATTATAAATTACATGTAATACCATGAAAAGTTGTACTGTACATTTATTTCCATTGTAAAAATTCAACAGTCGCATTTTAGAGCAAACAGAACCACGTCCCTTTTATTTAGAGAAAGCATTTTATCTCGTTAATTAAATCAGCAGATATTTGCTTTGGTACAAACTCTACACAATAAAATAAATATGCATCCTGTTAGGTTTAGATTAAAAACAAATATTCACTAAATCTTGTTACACTTTCATCAATTTTCAAATAACTCATTTGAGTTAAACAATTGTTTGTTTTTATACATGACACGTTGTTTTTACTTAATCGATTTTTTTAAAGAAAATTAACAATGCTATCATACTTTTTTTTAAATGTACTGATATACATTTTTCGTATTTTGTGGACTTTCATGAATCGATAAATGATTTATTTATTTCAATAGTTATGTAAAATCTAACCTTAATTTCATAAAATTAAATTTTGTTGTGCTAGAATCGTCTTACAGCAAGCACATCCTATTAACTTTAAATACTATAACTAAAGTTATAGTCCTGTTACAATGTCCTGAAATACCAAGGGTGCCCTCTATACGTTACTCTTGAATACTCCTGGCTGCAAGTCAGATTTCACGATAAACCCTGTAACCGGTTTGTATAGAAACCTTTAATAAATGTATGTAACCAAAACTTTTACTTATTGATTTTATAAAACATATACATACACTATAGAAGTATAGAGTATACAGGGTGTTCCAAATTTCTAAATATTAATTATGGTAAAGTTACGCAATTTTTTGCAGATTTTGAATCTGAGATTTACATTGTTATAGTTTCTTTAATTCAAGTTACAAAATATTATTTACCGCTTTATTTTTGTTTTTAAAGAGATTGAAAGAGTAAACATACTTTCTTGAAGTAACTCTACACGCTAATTTAATTAAAGTTTGTATCAATCATTTCGTCTATATTGGACCATCAACAGCTTTGTTATATCATGTTATAGGAATCAAATTGAATTTAAAATTCAATTTTACGTTAAACGTTACAAATGTGCTTTTAATTTTTTGATATATCTCAAACCCTAATTGAGTTTTCTTATTTGTTTTTCCTGAATAACTAACAGGGTTTTCAAAAACTAGCATTTGTAATAGGAAGGTTATGACAATTTTAAATCTAGCACCAAACCAGAGAGATTATGAATGCATTTTGTATTGTTTTTAGTATCCCTAACCGTCGCCAGAAAATGGTGCTTAAAAATTGTCATTTTTGCGATCACGTTGGTCATGAAATCGATTTTTTTTTTAAATTTACGGTTGCGCACATCCTTTGCCAGTAAAATGGTACAACGTTTTTTTAGAAAAATGTCTAATGGTTCCGGAAAAAAACGCGAAAAACGGTACCCCTGAAAAAGTGGGTTTTGCCCAGGGCTCGTTCATTAACGTATAACACTTCGGTTCACAAAAAACGCATCAACTTTTACGTTTTTTATTGAAAAAAAATCTTTTTGGTCTTAAAATGTAGGCAAAATTTTACCGGATCTGGTGATGTGTGAATTGTGCGCTTTATTTTGTTTTTAGTATCCTTTACTACCCCCGAAACTGATACCTAAATATGGTCATTTTTGCGGTCGCGTTGGCCATGAAACCATGCAGAAAAAAATAAAAATTCGTTAAATTTCCGATTCGCGCATTCTTTGCGAGTAAAACGGTGCAAAGTTTTAGATAATAGGTGTAACGGTTCCGGAGAAAAATAGAAAAATTAAACCCCGGATTTTCCCCGGAGTTCGCTTCTAAATGAAAGACAAATCGGGTCACAAAAAGTGCAACAAATTTTTCGTTTTTCAATCGAAATTTTACTTTTTGGTCTTAAAATGTAGCTAAAAGATGACCGCGCATCTGGTGATGTGTGAATGGTGCAATTTATTTAGTTTTTAGTATTCTTTACGGACGCCCGAAACGATGCCTAAAAATTGTCATTTTAAGATCGTGTTGGCCATGGAACGAGGTGGATAAAAATTGAAACTCGTTTAATTTCCGATGAGCGCATTCTTTACAAGTAAAACGGTGCAAAGTTTTTGAAATTAAGTCCAACGGTTCCGGAGAAAAACGTAAAAAGCGAAACCCCTTTAAGAGCGGATTTCCCCCGGTGTTCATTCGTAAAAGAACAACACCTCAGCTCACAAAAAAATCAACAACTTTTAGGTTTTTCAATTAAAATTTCACTTTTTGGTTTCAAAAGGAAGCCAAACGATGACCGCATCTGGTGATTTGTAAATGATGCATTTTATTTGATTTTTAGTGTTCTTTACGACCGCCCGAAATGATGCTTAAAAATAGCCACTTTTGCAGTCGCGTTAGCCATGGAAGCAGGTGAAAAAAAATCGAAACCGCTTTAATTTCTGATGCGCGCATTCTTTGCAAGTAAAACGGTGCAGAGTTTTTGAAACTAAGTCCACCGGTTCCGGAGAAAAACGCAAAATACGAAACCCCTGTAAAAACACCTCGGATCACAAAAAATTCAACAACTTTTAGGTTTTTCAATTAATAATTTTACTTTTTGGTTTCAAAAGGAAGCCAAAAGATGACCGCATCTGGTGATTTGTAAATGATGCATTTTATTGCATTTTTAGTACTTTTTACGGCCGCCCGAAATGATGCCTAAAAATGGTCATTTTAACGGTCGCGCTGGCCATGGGACTAAGAAGGAAAAATAGAAACTGCTTCAATTTCCGATGCGCGCATTCTTTGCAAGTAAAACTGTGCAAAGCTTTTAAAAATAGGTCCAATGGTTCAGGAGAAAAGCGCAAAAAACGAGACTCCTGCAAAAATCGCAGTTCGTTTGAAAATTCGAGAATTTGTCATTATTCTTCTTCATAAATCACAAATAATCACCTTAAAATCTATAATAAATAATAACACATACAAGAAAGACGAGTTTATTACGCAATTAATTAATAAAAATACAATTATCTGGGCTATTGCAGTTTGTTTTGAGGTATACAAAGTATTTGCTACTATTGTTATATTGTTTAAAATCAATTTTACAAAACAAAATAAGATTTATAAATGTATATAGTTTATAAAAGGAAAAAGAAATTGCAACTCTCCAATAAATATTACCAGTACTATTTAGCTTTAAATCTAACAATCTGGTAACAGCATAATAGCAAACTGCCATGAAAACTTAAAAAAAGACTTCTGGTCAAAAGTTAACTAAATATAAAATTACAATTCAAAACAGCTAGAATCTATTACAATTTTACAACTGAACACATTCATGTGTAGGTCCTAATTTTGCACATACAAACAGTGGGTCGTTTTTGATAATATAGACAAAGGCTAATGACACGAGCAATTTGAACTCATTAAGATATTACAACCTATTATTGTTAATTTGCACCTCAAGGACAGTGTTATATTAGCAGTAATACAACAAATCAAACAATAGTTTCTATACAGTTTTAAAAAATATTATATACACCTTTAACATATTTATATTTAAAGCATAATAAAAAAAATTATATTTAACAGCATGAAAGTGCCCTTTTTCGGTATAGCGAGCTAATTCTACAAAACAGTTCATCACATTTCTTACAAATAAATTTATTTAATGTCATGGAGATCACTGAAAAAGTAGAAATATACTATCATGTACCTTGTATAGTTCATATTATCAGATCGGATGCTGATAGTTCTGTTAATTAAGCACTGTTGGATTTACTACACATATTTATCACATTTTATTAATAATATCATTTTTAGACAGCTTTCCATATCATTACAGTTGTGGTTAATAAATTACTTCATAAACTGTTGCCTTTTTATCTCCTGATCCGGTTACTATGTATTTATCATCTGCAGAAATGTCACAACTAAGGACGCTTGAAGATTCTTTTGACTGAAATAACAAAAACAAAATTAATTACATTTGCCATTATTTCATTACAACAATATTAAACCACAACGATTCATTAATAATTACCTGAAATATGCTAGCTCCATATGGTGTTCTCCATGCATTTAATAAATTATCTTTGCCAGTTGAAACAAACCATTTGCCACAAGCAGCAAATCTTAAACTAAGTACACAACTTTCATGTAAATGTAGTTGGTATTTGTCAGGTTTGGTAGCGTGCAGAACTTCAACATTGGAGTTTTCCATTCCAACTGCCAACCATTCACCAGTAGGACAATATCCAAGAGAAAAGATCTGAGAACTAAAGTCATGCTGTTGAAGCTGTCTTCCCTCTCTCAAATCCCAACTTCGCACTGTATTATCTAAACCACCGGTCCACAACTTGGTACCATCAGCTGAAATGTCTATACATGATGCACCATCGGTATGTCCTTGGAACTGTCGAACGAGAGTCTGGTTGTGTAAATCCCAAACTGCAATATTGCCATCCGAACAACAACTGAAGCACACTTTGGAATCAGGACTGATGGCTAAAGCATAGCAAGCCGGGGCACTTGATGTTAATTCTGCTTTAATTCGAGGAGTTGGACTTGCTAGGTCCCAGATCGACAGATTACTTGCCTCACCACCAACAATGAGAGTTCTTCCATCAGGTAATAATTTAACAGATCTTATATAGTTATCCCTTTGCTGGAATAAAAATGATATATAATATTTCTGCAAATTTTATTTGGTGTTGAGTTCCTTACCAAACAGTCTAATTGCGAAACGGGGCTTTTTGAACCAGGTTGACTGATGTCCCACACTTTGACGCATCCCTTTCCACCTGTATATACATATTTTGTTGGATTAGAAATAGTAACCGCGCACACCACTTCCCCATGACTAAGAGTGTTGATTTGTCTGGCATGTCTTGGTATTCCTGGTCCTATGAGTGCATCTGGAGGAAATGGGACTGGCTGCATTTGACCATCAGCACTTACATGAAAAGAATAGGCCCTAAAAATTTACTCTATACTCAAAGACAGTACTTTTTAAATTAAAGAGACAACTTACGGCTTTCCTCCAGGTATTCCCCCAAGTCCTGGAACAACTGGTGCTCTCATTTGGGAATGTGGATCGTAACCCACTTGCAGAGGTGGTCTTGGGTAATTATTGAGTGCTGGTGGTAGATTGTTATGAAGAGGACCGTAAGCACCAGCGGCTGCTGCTGCGGCGGCCGCAGCTTGCAGATCATGAGGTGCTCCTATAGCCAATCAAAAAAACATGTTAATTTTTGAAAATATACTCAATAGCGTTGTTTGATTACCATTTGCCATACCGGCAAGGTATGGAGGATACTGTCCAAGTGCTGGTGGCTTAACAACAGGTTTAAGTCCGCTTCCTCCAGCTGATGAACCAGATGGTGCGCCTGAAGTTGGCGTAACAGATTTTGATATTGGTGTTGTTGGTTTTTCCCCATCCAGTTTTTTGGTGGAAGGCGTTGAAGCATTGCTCGATGTGCCAGATCTCGGACTGTGAGGTCCTGGATGTTCTTTTTTAGTCGATAGTTTATCAATACCGTTCTCCCGGGGCGATGTCGTTCCGTTTGGGGGTGATATCGGATCTTCCGATGCGTCATCTACCACCAAATCTTGATCGCTTTTTTCTCCATCACTATGCTGCAAAAAAAAAAAAGATTTCGTAAAAATACGTGAAGAAAACAAACGATTTCAAAGTTGGAAATGATTTTTAAACTGTTATTTTTTTATTTTTGAATGGAGGTTTTGTTCAAAATTCTTATTTGAACTGCCTTGTCATTGAAGTGATGGCTTAATATTTTTAAAACCCAATCTCTTGCGTTACGCAAATTAAAAGTTAATGATTGACTTATACTACTATAGGGGGGTTGACCCCCTCTTCAGTCGTAAGAGGTACATGGATAATGGGTGAGGATGTGGATAGGTGGAAGTACTGCCACAGCATTTGCCTTAACTGTAGAGGAAACCACCTGGAACCTCTACAATGATAGTCGGCCATGGGATTCGAACCCACGACCTCCCGATTACAAGTTAAGTTGTTAACACAACCAGCCACCGAGCTTGGTGATGACTGTTTGCGGTCTCTTAAGTTTTGGTGTAGCTTTCCACAGCGAGTCGCTTCTGTTGCTGTTAAACCTTCTAAATAACGTTGCATAGGCTCTTGTTTTTCATTATTTAGTAATTGTTTTAATTCTTTCGCAGCCTTGTTAAATTGAATAATAGCACGAAACAAATTATTTAAATGAACTGACACTAGACCATAAGCAATAACCGATTTTTATCGGTTTGCATTAACATTAATCACGAGGAAGACATAACAATTTACTGAGGAGTTCACAGTGAAATACCGCCACCCACTCGGTCGCATGTAAAACAAAGAACAATGAGCCTGAGGAGTAGCGTTTTGCACCGTGAAATTCCATCGTAACATGTGTCGGGTCATAACCGCGAAACAGAGCGATTGGATCTAATCACGACTTTAAATGCCAGTTAAGTCACACTTTAGTCGCGGTGCCAAGGCATTCATAAACCTACACATGCAATTCGCAAATGCATAACCGTAAATTTAAATTACGCTACTTGCAGATATTTACTGGCGCATTTACATTTCCTCTAACCAGTGTTTCTATTAGATTATCGCACAAGATTAATTACTTTGAACACTTAACGAAATTTTCGATAGAAACACAAAACGCGATTACATAATGTTATTAAAACTTTATTACACGAGGTAAGGCAAAACACTCATTCCCAACAAATAATTTAAACATGCATTATACTAATGATGAACTGAAAAATTTTATTCTACTAGAATACGTGGTATGATTAAATAAAACCTGGATTCCTCATGTCTCTACATATTACTTAGGAAGTGAAGGAAGAAAATAGGTATTGTAACATATTCAGTGGTAAGTTTATAACTATGTATAAAGAATCATTTGAGAGTGGTGTTCATCAACCTAAACGATTTTTAACATTGAAGAACAGCGCATATGCGCGAAAGTTTGTTTTAGACTTGGAAATACGGCGACAGAAACATGAACTCTTGAAAGCAACATTCGGAGAAGATGTTCCCGGTCGGACCACGTTTTTAAAGAAGGAAAAACTTCAGCCAAGTGATGAAACCTTTACTGAAGATGAAAAGTTCTTGAACTGATTAGTGCTGATTACGGAGGTGGCAAAAGAATTAGGAATATCATAAGGGTCTTGCTAAGACATTTCAACATGATTCGTGTTGCTGAAGATTTTGTTCCCTGTTTCTTCACAGACGACCAGAAAGTCTTAACTCTTCCCTTCTGGTTATGGTAAGACGTGGTCACCTTAATTCCTCACCCTTCATATTCATCTGCTTGGCCTTTTGTGACTACTCTTTGAATCCAAAACTGAAGAGCTCGTTAAAATAAAGTCGTTTTAAAACAACTGACGAGTTGGAAAAAAAACGCAGGCTGACCTAGGAGTGTTTACAAGGGAGGCTTCTAGAAGTTAAAAATGCGCTGGCAGCCGTGTATAGCTGCTGCAATCAAAATTATTTGCTCCGGACTCCGCTCCAGCTGCGGGAAAAAAACCATTGCTCCACTGCTCCGTGCTCCAGCTCCGTGCTCCGCTCTAAACCCCCGAGTTTTATGACATTAGTCCGGGTATTATCTAATCAAACCACGCATTCTCTGACGTACATTTTTCACAGTTGACTAAATAATTGGTCAACTTACAAAAGCGATCATGAACTGCGAGGTCCGGCGAAATTGTGTTCAGAACATTTTTAAACAGATCTATATATTCAAATTATAAGAATGATTATTTTCGGCAATAGTTAAAAGACTTCAAAATCGATTAGCTTGGAATCAAATACACTTGGAGTACATCAGTATTGTTCATTGCTATAAAAGCTCTTTATATTATTTACATTCGCAAATGATTTTTTTTTTAACATTTTTGGTTGTTTCAAAGACGATAAGCAGGATGCCCACGCTGTGCCTTGAATTTGAAACACCCTGTATATACATCCATACTGCATTCGCGTAACGTGCCGTTTTTAATTACATATTTAATGTTTACATTAAGACCAAGTAATTAATGTGAAAGCAAAAAAACCGCATGTATGCAGAGATGTTTTTGAAAACAAAAGCATCAACTGAAAAAAAAATGAAAAGCAAACATCATTTCCACCGAAGCTAATTAACAGTAGTCTTTGTAATTAGCTATCGACTAATCTCGTAAAATTAAAATTCTGTTGTAGAGCAAGAAGTAGCGACATCCACGTCCTGTAAACATTGACAAAGTTAATTTTCTCAAGTAATTGCTTGTAAATTCTGTAATCATTGATTGAGCACGCCTACCACTAGTAATTTAACGCTATAATTGCGTTGGCTATACGACAAATGGAGATATTAAACAAAGACAACGATAAAGATATGAATGAAGTTTCTAAAACAAGAGGTTGTAACACATAATTTCCAAGTTACGAGGTTTTATTAATGTCGAGTAAATATTATTAATTACGCTAAACGTGTATTTAGTTATGACGAATTACACTAAATGAAACCTTAATTAATTGGGACAAAGGAAATAATTAGATTTTTTATACAGGGTGCCCCAACAGAGACGAATTATTCGATAGCTCAATTATTAGAAAACATCTAGAAGAAAGTAGTAGGTATGTGGTTATTTATTAAATAAAAGAGTTATAATTTTAATTATTTAGGCCAATATTATATCAGAAAAAAACTGCTGATAATAACATACATTCAACTTTTTTTAAAGGAAATATACCTGAAGGTGCACACTTAACTTTTAAAAACTGTTCATATTAATAATCCTACTGCTCTTATAAACAAGACATTTTTAGTAACATGGCTTCAGTACATTGGGCGTCCACAGGAATGTGCACCAAACGAAAGGTAATTTTTTGCGCAAAGAGAATTTTTTGCGCAAAGGGAATTCTACGCGCAAGGCAGGGTCTAGCAATGAAGGAGCCTCGAAGGGGCTTCGGCATCGCTAGTATACCAATTAATAACCGTTTATTCAAAGTTTAACGATTTTTTTTTTAAATTTTGTAGTGATTGAGTCAAGAGATAAAAAGTAGGATTATAACTAGTTGTTTGCTACATAATTTATTTTACTTTCAAACTTGTAGAATTTATAAAATTGCTGGTCTCAGTGTTGTTTTTATTTATTTATTGCCTTTTTTCATATTAAAAATTCAACCATTAAAAGAGCTTATTAATTTTACCATTAACTTGTTGATACGTAAGTTTTTATGGAAGGCCTAATTACTTTAACTACAAAACATGACCACTGATTATTAACATCTGATGGCTATAACTAAATAACAAGGTAATTATTGTAAAGTTGGGCAATAAAGCTAGACTATCGTGTTTATTTGCCGGAATTTAAAACCAATTACGCTTTCATGTTCTGTCATTACTCCGCGTGTAAGGACAAAATAGGAAATTAAAAAGCCAACTAATATTTACGACAGCATAAAAAACATATAAATGCCATAAAGATTAACGACCTCTCGCGGATCTGTTACACATCGAGCCTTTTATTGTTCAACTGATTAACAATTATAAGCCGTTCATTACGTTTTAAATCTCACTCTTCATTACCAAAGGATAAAAAGGCCAATTTTATGCTTCATAAAAGTTTCCAAGTAATATTTATTGTTTTATAAAATGCGATTCATAAATTTATTCCGCGTGTAATTTTCAGTTATTGTATAGTATCACGAACTGCGGATTTTATGGCTTTTCATTTAATGCTTCGAAGCATTACATGTGTCGGCCGATATGAAGTAAATTTGTTTGATGTCGGTCATTAATTTATACGAATACTACATCGTCATCACCTGCAAATCGATTTATTATTAAACAAAGGAAACGCACATACGACGCGACGTTTAAGTGTGTGTTGAATGGGAATAACAATAGAAATTAATTTTCATTGCAGTTAATAAACTCACTTACTTTTTGGTATAGTTTATAATTATAATTTAGTAGAGAAAATATAAAATTAGGGCCTCTTAAATTTATCTGTACAGGGTGGTCCAAATTCGATGGGATCAGTAGCGTAGCAAGGGGGCGGGGGGGGCGGTCCGCCCCGGGCGGCACATTTTTTAGGGGCGGCACTTTAAGTCTACCCAAATGGGGTAAAAATGAAATTCTCGGGGTAATGAAAGGATAGTAGATATAATAATCAGTACCGGCACTGGTGCTATTAAATTCATAAAAATTAATTTTTAAAAAAGGAATTCTTATCGAAGTTAGAGGATAAAACGGGCTACTTGACCTTTCTTCACTGAAAACCCGCCCCCTTGTAACGACAGAAATTCCAAGTACCTAATAAACTTTATAATAGGGTGCCAGCCATTCAATAAAATTATGAAACAATTCATTTATTTAAGCCATTAAATTCCATGCAGTTTTAAACTCTATTGTAACAGGGATTTTTCACCCTTATTGAAAATAATTTCGCGGGAGTGGGGGCGATCTGATTAAAGAAAATAAAAATCAGAAAAGGTTCTACTGTAAAACTGTAATTTTGGAAGATGGTTAAGTATTCTACATTATCTAGCTTTGCATTAAAACACGTTTGAACGACTAAAATTTAAAAAAATTCGCCTGCGGCGCATTTTTTACCCCCCCCCCACATTTTTCTGTCGATCTCTGCTTGGTTTTGGAAAAAGTTTAGCGACCCTTATTCATAGGGGCGGCAAATTCAGGGACCGCCCCGGGCGGCACAAACTCTAGCTACGCCACTGGATGGGATTACATGAATATCTTGCTTAATATTTAGCTTTGTCGCCGCGTATACCTCAAAATGAGTTACACTCGTCATTTACACCCAATATGAACACAAAAAAACATGATTCGTTTTATACAGGGTGTGTATAAATTGGCGGAAGCGCTACACGTGACGATATTCTTCGTAAAATTCTAAGTCGAAAATGTTAACATAAAAATGTTGTACCATGCTTTCTATGGCCTCAGGAACCATTTAAAGAAACAAAAATTTGGCAACACTGCATCCATTGAATTGCGTTTGGACATTTTTTTATCAGCAATTTTTACTTAGGTATTTGTAATATTTGTTCGAACTGAAAGCCTTCAGTTCGTAAACATGGCTGCAAACTTTTAGGTATCGTCTAACACAAACTAGAAATAATTACGAGAAAAACAGAGATGACAGCTAATGACAATGTTGCCATGTGTATTATTTTCATTTAAATCAGTGATTGACATATTTTCAACACCAATTTTTGAAAGGAAAAACATCTAGAAAAAATAATATTCGAAATTTATTTTTATTCCAAATCACAGCTTTTTCATTAAAAAATAGTAAATAATAAACCTTTTTAAAGGACTAAATGTCAAAACTTTGAGGATCTCTTGCAGACACAGCAAGCATGGTACAACATTTTCGTATTAAGATTTTCGACTTAGAATTTTACGAAGAATATCGCCACGTGTAGCGCTTCCGCCAATTTATACACACCCTGTATTGGAATATTTGATGGTTCATGTTTACTTATGTTATTTTTACTCAAAAACGGTAGGTTTTACGAGAAAATCTAAAGAATAAAAAAGTTTCTAAATAAATCAAGCTTTCAAAAAACAAATTTTTAGTTGCAACATTTTAACCCACCAAAAAGTTCTGATAGAAAAACCAACAGGGGTCGCACTTTTCAGCCCCCTATGAAGGTGGGTGATAATTAAAAATATTACTATGGGAAACCTTTAAATAAGTATAAAACATCTACCAAATATCATTCTTCTACATTTATCCAAATTTAAGAAATAAAATAAAAACCTATTTTTTCGCTCCCCTATAGGGGGGTGTAACTCCGAAAGGAGACGTCCAAGGAAAACATTTTATATGAAAGATTCCCCTTAATTTTTGATAAGGAATCACCTCCCGAAGTTTTTTGCAATACTTTAGAAACACCCTGTATAAATCCTTTTTTGTACATTATAAATGATTTTAACATAAAACTGTATTCAACTCAACTGACATTTATATGTATTTTAAAACTACATAAGCGCTAAGTTAGAATTTTAAGATAAAAGATAAAAATTTAAGAAAGAAATTGAAGTTTGACGAAAAACTGAAAATTCAATTTTTTCAAAAATATATTAAGTGACCCGCCCTTTTAAGCCTTCATAGATTCCAACGTTATTTAATGTGATAATTATAGATGCTTATTTAACCTTAAGTAATCGAAGTGGCAAAGCAGTTGCCATAATATTGAACAGTACATGAAATCGTATTGAGCAACTCGGCAATAAATTATTGTTAACGGCATACAATAAAACGATGATATTTAAAGTAAAACTGATCCGTAAATGATGACCATAAAAGTACAGAGTATATTTAGGTCAATTTCCGTGTGTAATTTCCAGATGCATTTGTCTGAATACTTGTTAAAGTAATGTCAGCTGTGCAACGACATTCTGCATTATTATAAAACATTCAGCAAGTTTATAGTCGACGGTTTATGGCCGTAGCTGTGAACTGCACTTGCCGATGTCATAAACATATAAACGTGCACTTAAGTTTGTTGCCTTCGAAATAAATGGTTGCTTATCTTAACTGCAAAATATACGACGCCTTTTCAGTTTATTAAGTTTGTTAACTTGTTTTTCTGCTGAGATTCCTGTCTTTAAAACGAATCGGATCATTTTGAAGATGTAGAGTGTTCTTTTAATTTTAATGGTACACAAATTATTTGAGAGTACCATTTGTTCAGTTGATGCATAACTTTCTTGCGGTTTTAGTTAATTTAAATTTTTCTTCTTCATTTTCTTCACTTCATGACTTAGGCAAATTGCCTGTTCCGTCTTCACGAATATTATTATATTTATTCCCATGTTTTTATAGGTCCTGCTTCTTATCTTTTTCCTCTTGGCCTATACTCGCTTATTATCTTTGGCAATCTTCAATACATCGGTAAAGAAGACAACCCTGCCAGAGAATCAGGCTGGCCAAACAGCCTGTAGATGGCAACTTCACTACTTAACACTCATCTATGGAGTGGTATTCCATAATGGGAATGTATTAAACCACTCAGAACCTTCACGAAGATGCACAAGACTGTTTTGTTTTTTTAAATAAACATAATTGAATTAAGAAAAAAAATTAAGATGGCTTGGACATCTACTACGCATGCCAGAAAGGAGATACGCGAAAATAGGATGGAAAATGAAGATGGAAGGAAAATTAAATAGAGGAAGACCAAGAATAACATGGATAAAAGAAGCGAGGCAGAGACTAGAAGAAAAAGGAGTCAGTTGGAGAGATGTGCCACACGTGAAAAATTCTGTGCTTTGGAGGTGAAGAAGTCATTACGGCAAATTTAATGAGTAGAGTATTTAATAAAAGAGATTCTTTAAAGAGATTGTTGGATAAAGAGTGGAAAAGGTAAAAATCTAATGAAGCGTGATCAGGATAATATGGTGAATGTGAAATAACCTCCCAAACGAGTTCTTAAATTGCCGTTTTTGAAATGTTAGCAGTATGCGGACGGGCATTATCAAGCTGCAAAACCACAACGTCATCTTCCTGGTTGTTTTTCTGGACTTGCAGCCTCAAGGTGACGGTGTTGTTGGCAATAAAGCTCAGAAGTGATAGTTACGTTCCTCGGAAGATGTTCATAGCAGAGAACTCCTTTTTTGGCCCAACGTTGACAGTTCAGTTTTTTAAATCGTTTATATCGATATGGCTTACAAATTAGAAATTCGGTAAAGTATTTATAATTTGGTTGGACGAGTCCCTAAAACCGAAATAATACGCATTTTTGAAGCAAGGTATTCTTTGTATGAACCTTCCAAAAAGTGGAAGACCTAGAATTTTTACCAGAGCAAGAACAAAAAGAGTGGTGAGAAGAGCGAAAAACACACTTGGTACTTCAGTAACAAAACTGGCACGACAATATCGAACATCTAAGAACACCATATCGCGGGAACTGTCGCGGGAACTGTCGCGGAATGGCCAGAAATACCAAAAAGGAAGAAAAGCCCCAAAATATACAGCCAACCAGCTAGCCAGAATTCCGATATGCTGCCATGCATTAAGAAGGATACGTTTGCTAACAACCGGGTGATAATTATGGATGACACTAAGCAACTCCGAAATGAAGGGAAATGATGGTTTTTATACTGACAATATTGCAGAGGTCCCTGATAATGTCAGATATAAACAAAAAGCCAAATTCGCAGATAAGGTGTTTGTATGGTGCGCTATTTCCACAAGGGGTGTTGTATCCAGGCCTTATGTGGGCCGACTGAGAGGTGAAGCCCTGGATACTCAAACGTACATCGATAATTGTCTGACATAATTGGTTAATTTTGTTGAAGAAGAACATGCTTGGGACGATATCATGTTCTGGCGTGCTGTCACTATACAAGGCAAACTCAAAATTGGCTAGCAGACCAAAACGTACCATTTGTTTCGCGAAACGACAATCTTTCTAACCTTCCACAGGCTCGTCCCATAGAAGGATTTTTTATCTCGAAAAGTTTAAGATGGAGGAAAGGAAGCCCAAAATAAGAAGGAACTTCAACGCAAAATATATAGAAAAGTCCGAGAAATCGATGAAAATGCCGTTCAAAACCTAATGCTGGGTGTCAGCAGAAAGTTGCGTCTTGTGGAAGACCATGGCCCTCTGTATTTAATTTGAGTTTAAAAATTTTTTGCCTTTGAAACAGTTAATTACCATGTATTACAAAACTTTATGTAACTGCTTTTTTACGAAACTAATTCCGTTGAAATTTGTGCCAAAACTTATGGAACATACGTTGCAAGTACAATTATGTCCAAGAAAATTAGGACAAGTCTAGATCTGCAGCCCATTTTCCAATAAAAATGTATATTTTAGTTCATTCGCACGTGTACAATTTATAATTGAATAAACCTATTATTGTGTCTGGTTACTTACATGTCCTAAATCCTTTTCCTCCTTTTTAACTTTCTTGTGTTCTGGTTCCTGAGGTGTCCGCGGTCTGTACTTTTCTCTTTCAGCGGGAGATATCGAGTTTCTCTGTAACAAAACATAAATAATAAGACTTTGAAGTCGATGTCAGGTTTACATATACAGTAACAATATCAAGTATTTAAAGCGACTATTGTTATTGGCCACCTTACTTAATTAAATTGTAAAATATACAAGAAGTAACAGTAGGTGTACAGAGAGAGTTAAGAACATTGAAAACATAAATCAACGTGACGGTATGTAAATTAATATCAGCTGAATGAATGTATAATGCAAAGTGATCATTTAATAAGAGTCACGACGTCCCTTTTGAAGATATGAGCGTTCACTTAAAAGAATAAACGGTATCATGTTCACTGAAGAACATAAAAGAATAATAATTATAGGGTTGCCGACTTAAGCGAGGTATATTATGCGACGCGGTCGTTATTGTCTTATTGTTTGATCATTTACTCCCAAATTGCTTGTTCATTTTGATAAATTAATTTCGAGAAGAAATAAAATGGCACATAAATGAGGATTTACATAGGATTGTGTGGTAAGATTACACCACAGGACAAACTACACCATAATGACGTTTAAGTTTCTGGCCTGATTTTTTTGTATGATGATAATACTGGCGTGTTATGTAAGTAAATGGCGGAAGTATTAACTGTGACGTCTAAACTATAACGTTTTCAACAACAGAATTAAAGGCTGATCCAGCAAAAGCAATTTTAAAATTTTTATAACCTGATCCATTAAATGTATGCCTTATCGTAGTGTTTCTACTTGGGTTTTTCTTATTACAACTTAAAACGTAAATATAACAACAACAAATAAAGATCATTCTTCAAAGTTAGGATCATTCGATTTTATGGTTTCAACTTTTCTTTGTATGATATTAGGAAATTGTCAATCGTACTTTAGAATACTGCACCTCATTCACGGCTGTTATTCATCTACGATTTCTAAGCATCACGAAAGCAGAAGTTTCCTGCAGATATAGTGTTCTCAAACAAAAAAAAAGCGTTGGAACTAAATAGGTCATAGAGACCCAAAAGTTTTACGATCATTTTACGTATGTTTCGGGCAATATCTCCACTGCGCCACGAGTCGATGGTTTTATTTCCCCGAGAGAATTTATCCAATTCGGGCAATACAACAATTTAGAATCAAGACACGTACCGTCACACCAACGACTGTGAATGCCATTCCATCATTTATACAATGACACGAATTCTAAACCTAACGTTTCATTAAAATTTCAAAACAAAAAAAATATTTGGAAATCTTTCCAGAAAAAGTCGACTTTTAATATTTTTAACGCATTCGATGGCTTGTGACAAGAAAGAAGATGTAACGATTACGTTGAGAAAGGACGAACGAAACTAGAAATTGGTCAAAGAGTTATGAAAATTATTTTAGAAATTAATTCAGCAAAGGATGCTCAAAACCGATAGAAATATTTAAGAGTCTAAAATGTTGTCAACATTTCATAATACTTGGCATTGGCAAGTTCTCAAACAATATTTGAGCCGCTCATTGGCCAAATCGATTAACTCAACTTTTTTATTTTTCTTAGATTTTAGTGCTAACGCGCTTGATTGACGCCTAACATTTTATATTTAAAATAAATTTCCTTTAAAATTAAGTTTAGTACCACTAAATGACAAAAGTTTTTTGGCATTTGTACAATAAATAGTTTATTTTATTAACTCCATAATCGAAAGCTAAAGGAAATCGTTGCAATAATGTAATTCAAATTATTTGCATCTTGCAACATAGCAGAAGGCGGAGTCGAAGCGCAAAAGTAATCCTCCAATTTACCATTTTCTGCAATTATTGTTCCTAAATATTTAAAACTTGTTACCTGTTCTATCTTTTTTTGGTCTAGCATTATTGTAGCTGGTTCATGATTTTTCGCTATAACCATAACCTTTGTCTTTGTTATATTAATATTCATATTATATCTGCTTAATGTATCTGCTCATACTCCTAGATTAAATTGCAAGTCCTTTTCGCTTTTAGCTAATAACACCACATCATCTGCAAAGGCTAATTCTGTTAAGGATATTGGTTTTAGTTTATTCCAACCCCAGTAGGCTTTCTTTGTGTTTTGCTTACATTCTTTAATAATTTTATCCATAAGAATTATAAAGAGCAGAGGACTTAATGTGCCTCCTTGTCTTACTCCCACTGTTGTTATAAATTCCTGGGAACTGCTGTTGTGGGTTCGCACATAATTTCTACTGCTCTTATATAAACTCTTGATGGCGTTTAATAATCCTTCTCGAACTCTACTTTGTTTTAATATCTTCCAGATCTTTTCCCTTGGCACTCTATCGAAGGCTTTAGAAAGATCGATAAAGCACAAATACACCATCTTTGAATGTTCCATTGTTTTTTCACTTAACTGTCTTAACGTAAAAATTAGATCTTGCGTGCTTCTACCCGGTCTAAATCCGCATTGCGCCTCTTCCAAATTTCTTTCGAAATGTTTTCTTAATCTCTCCTCCAATATTCTTTCATATAATTTTTCTACTACACTAAGTAGAGATATGCTCAAAACCGATAGAAATATTTAAGAGTCTAAAATGTTGTCAACATTTCATAATACTTGGCATTGGCAAGTTCTCAAACAATATTTGAGCCGCTCATTGGCCAAATCGATTAACTCAACTTTTTGATTTTTCTTACATTTTAGTGCTAACGCGCTTGATTGACGCCTAACATTTTATATTTAAAATAAATTTCCTTTAAAATTAAGTTTAGTACCACTAAATGACAAAAGTTTTTTGGCATTTGTACAATAAATAGTTTATTTTATTAACTCCATAATCGAAAGCTAAAGGAAATCGTTGCAATAATGTAATTCAAATTATTTGCATCTTGCAACATAGCAGAAGGCGGAGTCGAAGCGCAAAAGTAATCGGTTACAGTTTGAATTGCGCAGAAGCAAGTCTATCGTGGTTATTTCAAAAATTAATTTAGTTTTTGTGTTAGTTTTGTTTTAAATACATTTTATACCACTGCATGGGATGGCTGAGATTAGTAATATTGTTTGGATGTGGAAAATTATGAATCAGATGTTTCTTCAATACAATTTATTGCCAAAAAGACCGGACCAAGAAAACGTTTAGGTATTTCTTCGGATTCGTCATCTGATTTCAACTGTAAAAATATTACAAGAAATAATTCGGCTGGACGGAAAAAAATCCGTAATTCTGCCAAGGTCTGATATACAGAAATAGAACAAAAAGTTACAGCATCCGAAGAAATATTTGTGTTTTCTTTTTAATTTGGAAAAAGCGTAAGCCTTTCCTAAACTCACGTCATCGGCATCGGTAGTTTATTATAAGTGAAATTTATATGTTTAAAAATTTCGGTTACCACGATTTCAATAAAGATGAAAGCTTTATGTTCGTTTGGCCAGAAAATGAAGGATCTCTGGGTCTCAGGAAATTTCATCATGCCTAATTAAATATATAAAGACTAATGCCAAAAATCATAAAAAAAATAATAACATACTCAGATTCATGTCCCGGACAAAATAGAAATATCAAAACTGTCTTAAGTTTATTAAAATTAGTTCAAAGTGAAGAAATAAGAGCTGAGTCAATTGAAATGAAATTTTTAGTAAGTGGGCATAGTTATTTGCCTAATGATTCAAAATTTGCCATTATCAAGTCACAAGCAAAATGAACCAAAAACATTTTTGCACCAGCTGATTGTTACGATATCATCAAAATTAGTTTAAAAAAAAGCACCGTTTCAAGTGGTTTAGATGAACCAACAGGATTTTTTTCCTAAAAAGCCACTAGAAGATTCTATCAATAATAGAAAGGTAACAGTTACGGGATTACCTTTAAACTGGCTAAAAATGCACTGGATAAATTCAAATGTGATTTTAATGAAGATTTAGAATTTAGTGCCATTAACATTAGTAGCAGGTAGACCTGCAGTTCTGAGAAATGTGGACCAGCCTTTATCCTTCAGGCAAAACTGTTAACAAGAGAAAAGAGGAGGGATATGATGGACCTCTTAAAATTCGATCCTCCTGTTAAACATGCTAATTATAGAGACTTAAGAACTAATTGTCATGACGGGTCCTTGAGGACGTGTGACGATGAAGATATTATTTATGACCAATAGGTAATAATAATTGTAATTAATAGTAACAGAACAGTTATCATTATTTTTTTCTGTAATAACATTTTTTTAAATTGAATTTAATGGCAATAATTATTTTATTTTTATTTTCAGTTGCCAAATCAATTAACTCCCTTCGCTATGCGAAAAATATAACAATAATAACAATTATTCCAGGAGCATATTATTTTATGAATGTTATATGTCGTTAGATAAAAGCTAAAACCATAATAATACATTCTTCAATGTTTATTTGCATTTAAATTTAAAAGGAAATTTTAAAAAGAATGTTTACTAATTTAACAATTTTCTCTGATTTTGGTTTTGTGGAGTTAATTAATTTGGCCTATGTATTATACATATGTATATAAATTTTTTAACTATGTAAAAAATTTATTTTAAACAAAAATATATACAAGTTCAATTAAAATCTTTTTTTTTTCTATGAAGAATCTCTTCCTGAAAATATTGTATACCAGTCTCAAGACTCGCTTCTCTTCCTCGGATTAGTTTTTTATTCATTAATTACTTACTAAATAAATATTAAGGAAATAAGTACGACAGTCAATTAATTATAAGCAGTTAAAATTATGTACGTGTATTATTTCAATAATCACTTCATGACGGACTAATATGGTGGCGGTATAATTAGCGGTAAAATTATCGTTTTAACCGTAACAATTCATGCCAGATTTCCACGTTATTCCCAACCCGTATTGGCATTGAATGACATCCGCTGACAATCCATTTGCGAGACTGCAATAGTAATTTGGATGGTGGGACATCCAACCGGAAAGATAGAGTGACAAGTTGCCCGCAATGCATACCAATAGCCGGTATCAACTGAGGTTACGTGTAAAAGACATAAAATATGCATGAGGTCGATCATGCAGACTGACTATTGTCGTTTTATTGCCAGCAGAGCAGAATTATAACATCTATATCATGCAGCGCACATATAATTTGTGTTTGTGATTTAATGAAGTTGATACTATTGAAATTTATTCGGATGTAAAATTAATTGTGTTACTGTCTATGCAGGAAGCAGCGCCTTTAATTTTTAATCGTTGGGTAACATTTTTAACGATCAGAAATAAACATTACTTACGTTACTGTAAAAGTTTTTTATACTGAGACGTCATCAAAGACATTAAACTTAACATTACAAGATAAGAGCTTAAATTTTGGACAAACTGGCAAGTTAATACACAAAAATTAACAAAACTTTTTGACTGAACATTAAGACGAGGTCCTGCCTCATGTCTTTCTTGTTACCTGAAGATATACATACAACATTCGATTTTATATTATAAAAGTATTCTTAAGTTTTAAACGCTTCATTCCTCTGGTAACCTCCATTTCATTGAACACATTCTTCATATCTTAGCCATGGGTCGTCCATAAAACTGTGAAACATCTCAATGAAGGGTTGAGACACTTTGTAGCGAATTCTTTCTTCGAGTCCTTCAAAGGAGAAGACCTCTAAAGACTTTACGTTTCAAATATACCCACGAGGAACAATGGTACATTATCAGATTGGGCGATCTCTTAGGTCATGGAATATTTCATTAACAATGTGCGATTTGGAAAAACTAACGTAGAATTTTCATTGATTGTTGTTGACTGGTTCCTTCATCAATTAGAACCGTGTTGTCGATCTCCGACATACGGATCTGTAGTTTCTTTAACGCACTTCTCATTGTCGTCGTCATTAAATAATGGACAAATGATTGAGGAACTCGAGCAAAGAATTTGCTACGAAGTGTCTCAAATACTTGTAGACATGTTACACTGTACGATGGGCAACCTACGAGTAAGATATAAAGAATGTGTGCAGTGAAATGGAGGCATGGAATGTAGTGTGCAAAACTCGGGAGCTTTTTTAACATAAAATTAAACGCAATTCATTATGTTTCACTTTTATTTTAAAGAACATCCTCTCAGATATTTCTCCGGGGTTTGATCTAATCACAGGACAGATTCTGAAACAACTGCCAAAAAAATGAATTGTCATGCTAACATATATTTTTAATGCTGCGATTAGACTAAAATATGTACCGGCAAATTGGAAAGTAGCAGAAATAATTAAGCTGGCAAAACCTGGTAAACCTCCACACGATGTCAAATCATATAGACCAATTTCTCTTTTGACTATAATATCAAAGTTGTTCGAAAAATTAATACTTAAAGATTAAAACTCATCATTCAGAATGCAACACTGATTCCTGATCATCAATTCGGATTCAGACCTAAACACTCAACAATAGATCAACTACAACGTATTACCGATATAATAGAAAAAGCACTTGAAGAAAAGAATGTCTGTTCAGCCCTATTTCTTGATGTCGCACAAGCCTTCGACAAAGTGCGGCATTAAGGATTAATCTGCAAACTTAACAACATATTGCCCTACCAATATGTAAAAATTTTAACTTCCTACATTTCTAATAGAGTAAAACAAGGGAAAGCCTATTCGGAATTGAAAGAAATACAAGCAGGAGTGCCACAGGGGAGTGTCCTTGGACATGTCTTGTATCTACTCTACACCAGTGATACACCAGTGATACACCAAAACTGAATCAAGTGAAATTAGCTACATTCGCGGACGATACAGCATTTCTGGCAACAGGTAAAACAGATATAAACACCCGAAAACTACAAACAGCTAGTGATACCATACACGAATGGACCAATAAGTGGAAAATTAAACTAAATGAAACGAAATCAGTTCATATCAACTTTACAAATAAAAGATTGAGAAACTCTCCAGCAATAACAATCAATGAAACCATTGTCCCACACGCAAACACTGCAAAGTATCTTGGGATGACTCTGGATGCTAAATTAAGGTGGAAAGAACATATTAAGAAAAAAAGGAGTTTAAAATTAAAATCGCACAATACAAATGGCTTATTGGTAATAATTCCAAACTATTATACAGCAAAATTTAGATTTACAAACAAATTATTAGACCTACATGATTGTATGGAATACAACTATCTATGGGAGTGTGCAAAAATTACAAATATACGTAAGATACAAACTGTCCAAAATAAGGTTTTAGATTAAATGCCTAACGCTCCTTGGTTCGTCAGAAATGCTAATCTTCATCGAGATCTGGTCATTTTAACCGTTGAAGAAGAAATCAAAGGATTTGCAACGAAGCAGAAAGTCAGGCTTCAACTACACGAAAATGCAGAAGTTCTCCATCTGCTAGACAACCAGAACCTATGTCGAAGACTGAAGAGAACCAAACCGTTCGAACTTTCCTAGTAATTTGTGTAAAAGCAGAGCATTGTGCAAGTGTTAGTGTAGGTATATTTTTCCCAAAGTATAACAAAGACAACTAAAATACGTCGCTGGACTGATTTTAGCTAAGTAACTTTGATTTAAGATTTAACAGATACAAACTAATGGTTGGTATTACTTCTAGACCAGTTTTAGTGTTCTAGTTAAATTTAAAAAAAAATATGTTTCTCTGATTTTTTAAACTTAAATATATATATAATTTAGCTCTGCGAGCCAAGTTGGCCCATGGCTTGTTTGATAACTTTCTTCCATCCTTCTCTATCGCTGGCCTTCCTTCTCCATCCAGTAATTTTTAACGTTTCTAAATCTCTCTCCACTTCCGTCCTCCATCTTGCTTTGGGTCGTCCCCTTCTCTTCCTTCCCCCTAGCTTGTTTATCATTACCATTTTCGGCATTCTTGTACTCTCCATTCTTTCTGTATGTCCCAACCACCTTAGCCTTTGTACTTTTATAACCCCAATGATACTTGTTTCTTTGTATAGTTCTTTTAATTCATCGTTTGTTCTTCTTACCCACCCATCTCCAATTCTCTTTCCGCCAAATATTCTTCTTAGCACCTTCCTTTCCCACACTTCTAGTCTTGTTTGTTCTGTTTTGTTTAGCGTCCATGTTTCGCACGCGTACGTCACTATTGGTCTTATAGTAGTGTGGTATATTTTGATCTTTGCTTTTCTAGAAATATTTTTATTTCTCAGAACTCTGTTTAGTGCTCCCAAACATCGGTTTCCAGCCATTATTCTTGCCTGTATCTCATTGCCTATATTTGGGTTTCTTGAGAATACGGCCCCTAGGTACGTGAACTTTTCCACCTCTTCAAACTTGTATTCTTTTCCACTTTCTGTTGTTACATTCAAGTAGTTTCCTCTTTTAAATTCACTGTCCTTCCATTCCATATACTTTGTCTTCTCTTCATTAATAAATAATCCCACCTTTCCCGCCTTTTCCTCCAGTGTTTTCGATATACTTCTCAGCTCTTCTTTACTTCTAGTAATTACTTTAATTAGTAAAACTTAAATAGCTCATATTTATTATTTATAAAATTAACGTATCTCATTCAACAATGTATGTGTACAACCAATGCTTTTATTTTTGTGTAGCTGCTTTTGTTTGCGTATAGATACTACATTTTTAAATTCGAAAGTTTAGAGTGCAAATAGAACCTTATGTTAAATATATAATAAGTTTATGTATCTAGTGAACAAAGTTGCCGAACTAGCGCGCCATTGTATGTCTGTTAATTTATTAAAGTGGGGAGTGAAACGTACAATGTCAACTTTACGACAGCGGCTCTAGCACATTAGGATCTATTCCAATGCAAGGCGCATACGGTTGCGAGGGTTTTATTGTTTACATCATCATCCTTTTCGCTCAGCCAAGAAATAAAACTACCGCAAATCTCCCACATCGCCATGAGACCTCATTCTCGACGTCTTTCAGCTTCTTCATATTCTCACATTGTGTAACATGCCGCATCGTTTATGTATTTTTAACCGGCAGTAAATTGCGACATAATTTTTATTTACTTATTTTACAACGCCACGATGGGGAAATATTTATTATCATGCACAATTTATAATGCTAAAACAATTCAGTCTGTTTAAACTTGTAGTACAGGTACAACACCGATGTTCCAGATACACCCCCTTTAATCCGGACAAGTTACGAGAGGAAACTTAAAATTACCGCGTCCAACAGAGTAGTTTACTCGGTGTCCAAAGATGGCGTTGTGTGTAGGGTGCGCTTAGGTACCTCTAGGTATATAACAGGGTATGGCCAAGCTTCACGAACCCTACAAATTTCTCATAGCGGCAATGGGATTATATACGATTTTTTTTAATAATTCAATTTTTAAACGAAGTTTGATGGCAAAAACTCAATTGGCATGCGGAAAGTAAGTATAGCAACTAAAAATTGAGTAAAATGAAGGGTTCATAATTGTTATTAGCTATTAATGTTTAAAAACCATTTACGGAGCGCGTATTTCCACTGTAAGCATGCAACCCATGATGCACGCAGTGTACATAAAAAATTTAAAACACATGTACTAGCAATGTTTTTTTTGTGTGTACGATAGTTGCAACAATATATTGCTGTACTTACTATTAGCAGGGTAAGAAACCGATTTTTTAAACCGGTTAACCGTTTTTTTTCGTATAAGTGTCTTTTAACCGAAACCGTAATTTTAATTGGCAAAAAAAGGAATAAAAAACAAGACGTTATAATAAACATATTTTTTATTTTAACGTTTACAAAAATATTTTTAATTCAATGATATTTATCAAATGAAGAACCCTAATACCTAACTTAACAAAATTATTTAATAACGGCTTTGGTCTTTAAATTTGTATTGAAATCACAAAATTTAGCTAATTCTATGCCACACAAATCTTAGTTTCCAAGATAGATAAATGTGTTGATACGAATATTAAGCATCTTTAATTAATAATGACAATTAAGTTGCAAACAATTGTTTACTTAATTCCTGTTTTAATGTCCAATGAGCAATTGAAAAGTATAGATTCATCAATTTAATTTCATATTTTAAGACAAAATTACATTATTAATTCCAATCATTGCCATTAAATTGATGTAGACAAATAATACAATGCACATTGTCTTAAAAATTAAAAAAATAATTGTATTTAAATTAACTTATGAAATTTGCGTATGTTAATAACTTACACAACTATCACTAATGTCTTTTAAAGTCTTGGATCACACTTAAACACGCAAGAAAAAAATAAAATGTGTACATTCGCCTATGTTCTCCAAGCAAACTATTTCAAATCTGGAGGTCGCAGCCTAGTAGCAAGCGAAACTCGACCGTATTGCCATCAGAAAGTTGTCCAACGCCTGTCCTTACCCTGTTTATAGAGGTACCATAGGGTGCGATAATCCGGTATAACTTTCGAAGCAAGAATGCCGAAAAATCGGTGGTTTACCTGTTCATTTATTTGCCGCGTTTTTTTTCTTCTTCTAAATTTACTTGGACACGGAATTATTTAACGTATGAGACTCAAAAGCTGAGTATACATGTGAAACTGCTAGTCAACAACCATTATTCTGTCACAGCGACAGCTTTTAGTAATCCCAGTACTAACCGCATTTCACGTAATAGCATTTGTGCGATATAAATAGAAACGACAAAGCTATTGTAACAAAATATCTAACATTGGTATTATATATTTACCGGTGCAATGGGGGTTGTCGGATGGAAATAAAGCGGCATTAAGCGTGGCTGACAGCGAGCGAGGGCAGATAGGGGCGCTAAATGGATTAGATACGGACAGGGGAATGGAAAAATATTACACAACTGGCGATGATAAAAAGGTGGCACTTTAATCTTCCGCGCGGGTAGATCAGCACAGATTATGTTTTGGTTTATTTCGTATCTCCGTTTGAAGGGGGTGCATTAACGAATTCATGATTTAATATTCTTGGTTGATAAATCATTTTTAATTCGATTATTTACGATGACGAATAGCTAACATAAACTCTCGGGGTGAAATTGAGACCAATAAAACAAAAATAAATTAATAGAGATTTCGAATCAGAGCCGACAAATCGAATATCATTCGAGCTTTTTCCAATTCATCACACAAAAACTGCGATAATACTGTTAACATACACTGTGCAACATAAGTGACGGAACTACTCAAATATTAAAACTACAAACTTTTTATTAAAGCGACTAATATACAGGGGGTGATTGAAATTCGAGTTTAAGCATGAGGATCTCGCTTATTATAGTAGCTAGAGTATAGGTTTTAATTTGGCAAAGTTGCTAAATTTTGTGCCCAATAATAATCTAAAGAAAAATTGGAATATTTCAAACGGTATCCGAGAAAATTAGGAAAACCCGGAAAATACGATTTTTGAAAATAGTCTATAACTCCTTTGGAGTATAAAATATTTCAAATGTGTTAAAACATTGCTTAAGCAACTTTTTAAGTCGAATCGGATGATAGTGACAAATTTTTCCTAGATCGATTCCTTTTTGTTTTATGACAACCAACTTTGTTTTTTCTTATGGGCGCAATTTTTGCTATTTACATAATCTTATAGCTTTTATTTTTCTGAATCCATTGATGTATCACACGAAATAGTGAATAAACCATATCAATTTGCTCTTGTGAAGCAAAATTTTTAGTGAAAATTCAAGAAATAAATGACACGTTTTTGACATTAGTGAAGTGAAAAGTCAGTTTTTTCGATTTCTACTGCACTCTATTTGCTTCAAGAACGATTAGAAGAAAAAATGTCGAATATCTCGAAAAGTATGAGTTTTGGGTATAGGATATACTTAACAAAAAATTAAGCTCTTTTAAAGACGAATTCGATGACATAAGAAAAATTTGAAAAATTGAGTTACGAGCTTTTGAAAATCATGGAAGTTGCCATGTATGCGTGATTTAAACTTTTCCGTATCGAGCTAATAGAGCAATGTTTTCTGCATGTCCTCACCAAATTACAAGTCTGTGCTTCGAAAAATGACTTCAGGAGATTTTATTTTTAAAGACTTAAAACCTTGAAAAATTTTGAAAATTATTTTTTTTTTAGTGACAAGGCCGCATAAAAACCTGTAGTATTTTATATCGATGTAAAGCTAAAATGAACGCGGTCATAAATATCAAATAAAAAATGGGGTGTCGTATATGAAATATAAAATTTGCTATTAGTTCCAGAGAGGTGACTCGCCCTGTATATTTGAAAATATTTTTATCGTGTTCGGCAGAAAAAACTATATGAAATAGCGTTTGAATCAACTTTCTATCTTAAACCGTTTAGCCACAATCGACCGACCCCGCATTAATTACTCACCCTGTATACAGGTTGTATGTTTCAAAATAAAGAACATGGGGATCTAAGAAACCGTTAGAGCTGGAAGATTGATTAAATTAGCAAAGAAGTGTTTTTACATGCTTTGTAAGAATGTTAACTGAAAATTTAGGAACTGGGCAAAATTTGCACGATTTCTTTCGTGATTCTTACTAAGCACGTAAAAACACACTACCTTGCTAATTTGACTAATCTTTTTTTTTCACGTGGTTCCGAGATCCTCATGTTCTTTAAGTTGTAACGTACACCCCGTATAATAATTAACCTGAGTTATATTTTCCGCGCAAAAAGTTCAAAATCGATTCAATTTTAGGTTTGCAGTGTTTCATTGAGAAAAATATGCCAAAAAACATCAAGGCTATTGAAACAGGCTCATTTGTTCGAAAAAAGAACAAAAAAAGAAGTCGTAGCGCATCTAATTTAATACTATTTGGTTAAACGCTCGCGAATATTGTTATATATAAGGAAAACATAGCGTAAAGCAATCAAAGTTAACAACTGAACCACGAGTCGGCAAAACATCGGCAACACGAGCCCATTATTAGTTATTACAGGGGGACAAGTTGCGCCATTAAGCAACATATTGTCCATTATGGGGTATAACGTTTACATTATAAGCATGGAGAGTCACTTAGGGGTGATTCACATCCGAGGGCACTTTAGCCCTCCACCGACCTCCCTTTATGGCTAATCCACTGTTTGTTCCCTATTGTGTCACGTTCAGCTGTCAGCTCTCGAGACTCCATAATAAATGTGAGATTTTCAAATGCGCATTTATTAAACAAAAAGGAAGTTGAACCAGTTAATTAATAAATTAGTTGACACAGTTGTGTACATATTAGTGCACGTGTACAGAGTGCGTCATAATAATTTTTGTGTACAGGGTGCGGCAGTAAGAACCCGCGAGCTTCTTTATTTTAAAAGATGAAGTTTTGGTGGTTTTTCTGTTTTAAAACATATCAAAAATTATTTTCGCCGTATATCGTCAGTAGTAATATAACAAGTGCATTGAAAATTATCGATAATTTTTGGTAAATATGCCCGAATGCAAGTTGAGATGAAAAAAACACGAGTTCACGAAGTGCACGAGTGATTTTTTCTGAGATTTGTCAAAAATTATAGATTATTTGCAATGCACGAGTTATATTTTTTCAGAAAATTTCCTTCACCTAATCTACCTGTCAAATTAAATGTATGTTATGTCAAATTTTACAAGTACTGTCAGAGTGGTGCGTCAGGGGTGTGGTTTAATTTATATTAAAGTAACGCTACTGGTCGCCGAAATTCGTCAAAAAATTATTAAGACAAATATTTAATTCCTCTCCTTTATATTTTCGATCAATCACAAACTCAGATTTCTTAGAAACGACCATGAACGCATGAAAATCTGTTAATTGCGAAATGGATATACAGGAGGATCAACATCTGACAGGGGAATGTAAAATTATTACCGTGTAATAATGTTCCTATTGGTAGTCTCTAGAAGATTTAAGATTAGTGCTTGAAAACCCGTTAAGTGTATATTTTTACTGGATTCGTCTGCTGTAGGACTCGCTTACGGCTCGTCCAAAAACTGCCTACTCGTCCAGTAGGCTAGATAATAAAGAAAATTCTTTTTTAAAAAACCGTTTATACTTGATGGAACAAAAATATTTTTGGGGAAAAGTTGTAGATTTTTTACGCACACCTAGAGCTGCCTACATTTAAAAAGTAAGCATCGATTCAACATAAAAAAATGTTTTTGATTGTTTGTTTTTCCGAAATTAAAAATGGTTTGTTTATTTGGTTTAGGATTATATTCAAGCAATTTAGACATTTTTGGAAAATTTCATCCAGAGCAATCAAAATCCTTAATAAACGCAACTGTCAACTCTGGTAGAACGCGTTAAGGGCAAGGGGGTTAAGGATTGTGTAGAAGGATGAGGAATTGCGGGATAGCTGGAAGCAGAGAAGCTCGCCTGCGGTAATTGAGAGAGATTAAGGGATCGGGCGCACCGCATAAACACAACCCTACAGCAAGCGCAAACCAGTTTCAATTTAGAATTATACAATAATTAATATTGACTCATCGTCTCGCACACTATTAGCGATTCTTAATGTGGTTGTTAATTACGGTTCATGGCAAATAAAAAGTTTAATTAACTGCAAATATCAATTGCGCTAATAACGAATCAATTCTCTTATTGAAAATTACGCCGTTTTAATGGATATCACATTTATAAACGACAAAAAAAGTGCTATACCAACAGCTAGAACATTTTTTAAAGATTTTTTACACGCAACCGGAAATACATACAAAAAAGTATCGTAGGACTACGCTCTTACAGAAATTTAATCAAGTATTCTTTCTTTATTTATTTGTTTACAGTTTATAGTGTAAAATTAATAAATTTAATTAAAATCACTATTTTATCAGGGCCCTTTTTGTGACCAGTCAAACTAGAAAAACGTTAGGGCTTCGTGATTTGGGAGGGCCTGAGTCCATTGTACAATCAAAGCCAATTTATTAGTTTTGACTATAGCATATTTATGATCAGTAAATTTTGGAATTTTTATTTAAAGCAGTGTTTACCTAAGAGTGGTCAGCGTACCCCAGGGGGTACGCTACAGATTTTTTAATTTTTCTTTAGCAATTTTTAGTTGTAGAAATGTAGCTAGATAAAAGTATATTACATAATAAGAGTTGTAAGAAGCATATTACGCGCGAGTGGAAAAGATGCGCACGGAGCCGCGTAGCGGCGATTGCGTATTTTCACCAGTGCGTAATTGCTTTACAACTCGTGTTATGTAGCTTACTTTTTCTACGATCACATAATACCTACGATTTTAACGACTTTTTGGCTAATATACACATGTAATTACGTTGTCTTGTCAATTTTGACGTAATCATAATAACTGACGTTAAACCACACCTATAGCTGCCTATTTAAAAAAAAATAAGTATTGGTTGCAAATAACGCTTAAATACCACTTATAACTTTTAGTATTTTATTTCAGTAAAAACGAAGTAAAAACGCAAACATTTTACAACTCATAAACCAAACCCCTTAAAACTACATTCGTTTATATTTTTACAACGATTTATTTATATGCGCATAAAAATGAAAGCACATAAATTTTAGTATTTTAAGGCAAGTGCAAATATTGCTAAACATAACTAAAATTACACAAGAATCTTGTTTCGGCGTTTATGGGCCACTCGACGTAATCAATAGATACAAGTTTAAGTACAATAAAAATGTTAACATGAATATAAATTAAGAGGCTTTGACTTGACTTTTTTAACACATTTTTATATTTTATATTACGCGTAAAACACGTTTTATTAGTTGTTATGGATAATTTAAACAGCGTAATAAAGATCAGAGTTATTTCTGCACCACGTTTTTTTTTTTTACTGATTCATTTTACTTCGGCATGTTTTTGCTGCTATGGCTAATCACCGAAGTGGAAGAGAAGGGAACTAGGATTAGGTGAGTAAGGGTAGAGGGTAGATGGAAGTACTGTCACAGCATTTGCCTATAGTAGGTAGGGGAAACCACCTGAAACCCCTACGATGACAGACGGCCGCGGGATTCGAACCCACGCCTCCCGACTTTACTCGCTAGGTTGCATATGCATACCAATCGGCCACCGAGCTCGGTTCTGCACCACGTTGCTTGCGTACGAAAAATTACCTGAAGCAATTATTCTACGATGCACTTTTGGTAAATTGTTTCTACTAATTCTATTTATGAACTAGATGTTTCAGTTGAAAAATCGCGACGCCATGGTTAGGTTTATCCGTTAAACTTATATCACTCAACGATAAATTATTTGTGGCTATTAAACAAACAAAAACATTTATTACTGTGTTTTGCCCTACATTTATTTCATATTTCAAAGCATTAAAAGATCATAAATGTCCCAATAACTTGTCTGAGCGATTAATGTCCGCATTTAAGTTATTTTCGACACGCCATTAAAATCATAACCTGACGGTTTCTTCTAAAAACGCGCCGAAACGTCTGATTTCACCGTGTAATCTAACGCTCTTAACTTTGTTTTTCAAAAGTGGCCGTGTGAACAAGTACCTACTAACGCCTGAAATAAAGTAGCAAAATTCAACACCACAACAATTGTTTTATATTTCTTTTCTGGTATAAATATTTAACAGTTGCAGATATATTACAGATTGTAAATTTCGGGAAGACGTTTCCAATTCTTATTTGGCTATGAGTACTTGATTTAGTTCGTTTTGCTTTAGTTCTTTTGAACGTGGGCCAAGTGTGATTCTAGCACAGTTTTATCACAATAGTAGCGTTTAGTACTAGTGCCAAACCGCAAATGAGCACGGACGATTTAATTTCCTTCATAAACATGAAATATATTTAACAAATTCTGGTTTTATTTTCGGCTATTTAAACAACATAATTTCGTTAAATGGGTAATAATGAATATTTTTAAAAAATTACAAAACATTTACTTTCTACGCTTTGGATAATACACGTCACTAAAGTGGCTCCATTCTAAATTATTTTTTGGGACGATACGCCGTTTTTATAATCTTAAATATATTTATATCAAAGGTAGGGGGTCGTCCTTAAAGGACGTGGGGCGCTGCGAAAGTAATTTTGCGAACCTCGTTCATAATTGATTTTTTAATTTCTACCAACCGCGGCATCCAGAGCGGGGGCTCCATTTGACCAAGTCCGATAGTGGTTTGGTAAAAATAATAAACAAAAAAAAAACTCAAAGTTGCCTTAGTACGATGCGTAACAGGCAACTGTTGGTACTGATTATATTTAAACATTTTTAAACTGATTGTCAACTTTTGAGTTCACTAAGCGTGTTCCGCAGCAAAGCTGTGCATATACAGGGTGTTTCTTAAATATTGCGAAAAAATTTGGGAGGTGATTCTTTATCAAAAATTAAGGGGGGTATTTCATATAAAACTTTTTCCTTAGACGTCTTCTTTCGGAGTTACACCCCCCTAAAGGGGAGCGGTAAAATTAGGTTTCTATTTTATTTCTCAAATTTGGGCAAATGTAGAAGAATGGTATTTGACAGATGTTTTATACTTATTTAAAAAGTTTCCCATAGTAATATTTTCAATCATATCCCACCTTCACAGGGGACTGAAAAGTGCGACCCCTGTTGATTTTTTATCAGAACTTTATGGGGGGTTAAAATTTTGCAATTAAAACATTTTTGTTTGGAAGCTTGTTTTATTTAGAACCTTTTTTTATTCTTTATTTTTTCTCGTAAAACCTACAGTGATTCCTTATTGAAACTTGAGGAGGGTCTTTCTTATATTTTTTTTTCCTTAGACGTCTCCTTTCGGAGGTACACCCTCCTAAAGGAGAGCGGTAAAGTTAGAAAATTGATATTTGGCAGATAATTTATACTTATTAAAAGGTTTCCCATAGTAATATTTTCAATCATCTCCCACCTTAACAAGTGCGACCCCTGTTGGTTTTTTAGTAAGAACTTTATGGTGGGCTAAAATTTATTTGAAAGCCTGGTTATTCTTTAGTTTTGATTTAAAAAAAACAACAGAGGTCGCACTTTTTTAGCCCCCTGTGGAGATGAGAGATGATTGAAAATATTACTATGGGAAACCTTTTAATAAGTATAAATCATCTGCCAAATATCAATTTCCTACATACCTATATCCAAATTTGAGAAATAAATTAAAAACCTAATTTTACCGCTCCCCTTTAGGAGGGTGTAAGTCCGAAAGAAGACGTCTAAGGAAACAATTTTATATGAAATACCCCCATTAATTTTCGATAAGCAATCACCTCCCGCAATATTTAAGAAACACCCTGTACAGTGGTGCAGCTACACGTCCAGCTTGTTTGTAGCTAATGGTTTAAATTAAAATATAAACTGCTGTAAAATCCTGAAAGCAACAAAAATATAAAAACTACGTTTCTGGGTAGCATTTAATTTTGCACCACTGCACCGTTATTGAGTAATATTTTTTTGAGTAATTTGTTCTACCGTAAATTTACATAGCCGCGATACTTCTAGCTACAGTTAAAACGCTAGAGAACTTCAAAGTAAACCCAACTGCAACATTGTGCGATGGTTTTGTAACTTTTTTGTTCGTGTTTGTTATGCGGAATACATTTGAGTACTTCATACTGTTAAGTCAAGATCCAGTTCCATTTAACTTGTATATGTTAAACAGCACACGTTGGAATTTTGACATGGAACAAGCTTCATTTTCCACACTTCATGTATACGAACATGAAGCTGTAAGGATGCCGATTCACTGCAGACGATTCAGGTTTTCAGACAACTTCACACAAGTAGTTGACGCACAGACATTTAGAGGGTGTTAGACGTTTCAGTTCGCTTCTAGAAACCACAAGCAGACTCGATTTTGTTTTGCAATAAACTGTTTCAACAACAACCAGGAACCAGGAGTGAGTTATGGTCTATAAGCTAGTTTTTAAATAATTAATATTTAAAAAAAAAGTGGTTGTTTTTTCCATTTAAATGGGATTTTTTAAAACCACAGAGTGAGGTAGACAGATTAATATATATAAGATAAGATAAGAATATATAAGATATAGCAAGCAGATAAACCAATTTAAATATCTAGGAACAATTACTGTAGATGGGGAAGAAATTGGACACCAAGAGATACGTCACAAATAGGCTCGAAACGTTGTAGTTGCACTTAACAGCATATGTTTGGATAAAAACAAAAAACGAATTGGGCAAACAATGGTGAAGACAGTTCTGCAAGGTCTGGACAACAACGGAAGAAGAAAACCGAAAAATATCGGCAGTAAAATGGGTTACTTAAGTAGAAGTGCAAGCATATCGAGAATGCAAATATACGTAAAGTAGAAATTAGAAACAAGATAGCAGCAAGTAAAACAGTAATCGATAGAATATAGAGAAAAGAAATTTAAAATGGTTGGGACATTTGCTGGTAATGGACGAACCTTAATGGCCGGAGCGAATATTCATATGAAAGACCCCAGAAAGAAATAAAAAAGAACGTCCCCGAAAATCATGGAATGAGAGAGTTAGAAGAGCATCAAGGGATAAAAATATGGACGAAGCAATGGCCCACGATGTGGAAGATATAAAGAAAAAGATGGAAGCAAACCATCTGTGACGTAGATACGCAAAAATGGGATGGAAAATGAGGATTGAGAGAAAAGATGAAAAGGAAAACCAAGAACAAAGTGACACAGTTTGTAATCGTTTAGTGATTTTAATTGTATTGAACATGTGAGAAAATATATTTGCCAAGACGAGGAGGGAAGCAGCGAAATTTATTATTTATGCTAATTAGTTGCCGTGTATTTTCCCCATTACACATTTACCTAGTATTCATTTATGTTTATGAACATTAACGCTATGTAATTATGAACCAGCTAGGGAAGTATATTAAACGTGATAGCGCTGCACGCACGCCCGGAATATACGTTATTTTACTTGGCAAATAAAGGGGAAACTCTGGTCCCACTGTATAAACATCAACCACGTCGCGATGTCTTTAATAATCTTGGCTTCCGCATCAGCTTTGCGTGTTTAAATATGTTTCCTGTTTGTACCAATATGAAAGCCTTACTTGTAAATTCTAATACTGTATACCTTATAAGGTATTTCTACGCACGAACAATTTAAAGCACTGTTGACTTTGGAAAATGGATATTATAAATAAAGAAGTTTGCGTTTCAAATATTTACCGAAACGCCAGATCTCGGCTTGTAATTTCTTGTATGTGTGTTGGCGTTTTCATTGCGTTTGTGAGTACAGCAAACGATAAGATTGGAGTTTGCCGCTAGAGCAAGAAAAAGTAAAAGCTGTAGGAACAAATGAAACTAATGCCCGGTTTCTCCAACACATCTTAAGATCTAGCTGAATCTTAAGTTCGCCTTAACGGTATAAAGTGTTGCACCAAGCAATTTTAAGAACATATTCGACTTGAGCTGAGCTCACATCTTGAGTCGCTGTTTACTAGAACTTGAGCTGGAGTACATAACCTAAAATTATCTTGTATTTGCTTTGTTTGTAGTTAAGTGTTTGTTTAAATTGTGGTTTAAGTTTAAATATGGACATTGACTTTATAAATATGATGCAGATGATGACTTGTACGACCCTGTAATTCCTCGAAGGCGATTTGTTCGCGCAAATCCATTTACGGATTTCGAATACGATCGTTTTTTTATGCGTTTTCGCCTCACAAAAGAGACAGTTATTGTGATCTTAGATCAAATTGAGCCTCAATTGGAGTATACAGGGTGTTTGAAATTCGAGTTTAAGCATGGGGATCTCGCGTATTATAATAGCTAGAGTATAGGTTTAAATTTGGCAAAGTTGCTAAATTTGGTGCTCATTAATAATCCAAAGAGAAATTGGAAATATCTCAAACAGTATCCGAGAAAATTGAGAAAAACTGGAAAATACGATTTTTAAAAATCGTTTATAACTCCTTTGGAGTTTGAAATATTTTAAATTGGTAAAAAAGTTGCGCAAGCAACTTTTTAAGCCGAATCGGATGGTGGTCACAAATTTTTCCTAGGTCGATTCGTTTTTGTTTTAGACAACCAACTTTGTTTTTTGTGATGGGCAGCATATCGCGTTTTTCTTCGTTATTAAAGTTCATTTTTAGGACTAACAGGCCTTTAAAACTTTTAGATTGTTGATCGGTTGTCATGGAAACAACATAAACTACAATGACCGGTCAACCTGATTTATAATGGTTATTGTTTAAAACGTATTTTTTGAAATTTGACAATAAAAGAAAAAGTAAAATACCATGTGTGATACATCAATGGATTTAGAAAAATAAATGCTATTTGATAATGTAAATAGCAAAACTTGCGCCCATAAGCAAAAACAAAGTTGGTTGTCATAAAATAAAAACGAATCGATCTAAGAAAAATTTGTGACTACCATCCGATTCGGCTTAAAAAGTTGCTTCGGCAATGTTTTTACACATTTCAAATATTTCATACTCCAAAGGAGTTATAGACGATTTTCAAAAATCGTATTTTCCAGTTTTTTCTAATTTTCTCGGACCCCGTTTGAGATATTTCCAATTTCTCTTTGGATTATTAATGAGCACCAAATTTAGCAACTTTGCCAAATTTAAACCTATACTCTAGCTATTATAATAAGCGAGAACCCCATGCTTAAACTCGAATTTCAAACACCCTGTATACATAATCTATTTATTTTATTTTTTTCCACCAAGCTAACTAATAATTGTTTTTCCTCCATGGTATAATTTATTCTTTTTTTTTCCGCCATTTCAACACAAAATAAAATAATAAACACCGAACTGTAACTTTATATGTGACATATGTGCTGATAGCAACAACAAGATGTCACAGGGAGCCGTTTTAACAGCTGTGATGTAAATGGCCAATGAAAATTAGCCATTTCAATCTGCCGCTAAAATGTGCCGACTTCTTGCAACGTTGCCAAACCGAGTTCCAACTTAGCTGAGATGTCTAACAGATTCCGGAATATGTTTTCTGTGCAACGCATTGGTATCTTGAGACGGTCTTAAATATAAGGCGGGCTTATATAAGTCCGATCTTGAGATGTGTCGGAGAAACCGGGCATAAGTCATTTTCGATGTAACATTTGTAAGTACTATAAAGAATGTACAGTTTAGTTACTTACTGAAGTTTACATTTTCTTACCGGGTTTCTATTTCTCAGTTAATTTATTGGAGATGTTTTCTTCGTGGTAGAGTGGATGCATTTGAAATAGAAACATATACAATGATATACCGTTTTAGTTAATCTTAACCAAGGTGTTTTAGCAGTTAGGGCGAAAACAATACAGCAAACTTTTGTTTAATCTTTATTCCCACTCTACAATGGATTAGAAAAACCTTTAAGGTACATGGTTATTAATATATTGTTTAAACTCTGTTGTAATTTTTTGTCAACATCGTGTTGGTAATATTGTTTAAATAAGAGTTAGAAATATTTCGTTCGGATTGTGTTTTTACTGTTTGTGTATGTTTATGTTATTAAATATAATTCAATATTAATATTTTTTTGTTTAGTTATTTGTTAGGGAGAATTAACTAAATAACTTGGCGCCCTTCTTATTAATTAATTTTTGTTGAAGCTAATATTTTTAGGACCCACGGCCCTTGCCTCCGACATAGGGCAAAGGCAAGGCTGAGAAAGTTACAGAAAAAGAACCATTTTTTTTTGTTAAAAATATGTTTTATTTAAAAACTAGCTTATAGACCGTAACTCACTCTTGGTTCCTGGTTGTTACGGTTTTTTGCAAAACAAAACCGAGTCTGCTAGTGGTTTCTAGAAGGGAACTGAAACGTCTAACACCCTCTAAACGTCTGAGCGTCAACTACTTGTTGTCATTACGCCTGCCAGAAAGGAGGTACCTATGAGAAAGTAGGATGGAAAATTAAGATTGAAAAAAGTTAATGTTGACTAAGAAGAAGTGAGACAGAGACTAGAAAGTTGAGTTAGTTAGAGAAAAATTCCCAGTTAGCAACGGTAAAAAAGGGGAAAAGCATGATAAAGAACCAGGAAAAAATACTTTGACACCGAAAGGTGCAAGAGAATTAAGATCAAGCTAGATTCCAATGGTCTTCCTCGAATTCCAGCCAACCAGTGTACAATTACACTATAAACTTTTTCTTTATATTATAATTATGTCATCAAGTACGTCCGGCAAGTTATATTATCTCTGTTCTCTTTAAGAATACGTGCAATCAAACCAGTTTATAAATGAATACAAAGTATATCGGTTCTTAAAATAAAAAAAAATTAATGCAAGGGTCGACCGAGAACTAATAACTGAAATTTTAATGACCTGAAAATGATTCACTTAATATAGGATGAGATTCTTAATCATAATTTTATGAGAACTTTTAACGGCCGGTAATTTAACGATCCGATGGGACAACCCGAAGTATAGAAGGCCTAATAATGCAATAAAAGCAAAAAAGTGCGAACGGCGGTTATGGTTTACAATAGAAGACCGGTTGTAATTTACCGATCATAAATTGTTGGCCGGCAGGAAACACTGATCGACAACAAAAGCCATAATCAATTTAACCATCCTGTAACCACATGTTATTACACTGGTATCTCTGTGTAAATTCGTTAATTATCTCATGTAAATATAATTGATTAAACTGGATCGTCGATTTTATGACGGCCGTAGTGCTAAATGACGAATGCATAAATTATGTTCGTTTGGACTGGAAGCGTTTGCCACCTTCAAGTGAATTCAAAAATGCTTGGGATTCCTAAAGTCGCATTTATAACAATACTAATAATACGGAAATGATAAAAACCTGCGTATAACAAAATGATATTACGCTATCGACAAAAGACATGCTACAAGCTAAATTGACCACTTACTAGATTATTACTATATCCGAGAATTCGATGAAAACGATGAAAAAGGGTTTTAAAAAAAAATGAGGATCCTAACACAGTACAATAGCGTGTACGTCACGCTTGGAAATGGGAAGTAATGATTGGTATTGCTGCTGTGCATATTGCATTACGAAAAATTCCCCAATCAACCAACTTGATATCATATATTTCACCCTGATATTATCAAATCCCAGGGGTAAGCTAACAGAATGGGTCTTAAGGGATTTATGTCGAGATTTAAATGCGACTGGCTGATGTAGATGTTTACGCGTTGAATTACTAACAATTCCAACTGCCAGAGGGAGAATATGTCTGCATGAAGTCAGCAATGGTGTCTTGTTTCACCCTTAGACCGCAGCTCAGCCGCGGCGCTATATGAGTTTACATCGCAGCCACAGCTCGGGTTATGTGTTGTGGTTTGAGGGTGAATTTGGTTTTGCTTGTCTTCGAACTTACTCCGCTACATATTAAATTTCCATAACATACACTACTTTGGTTTTATCCCTTCAATATTATGATAGCGACAAGTGGTTTAAATGTATCTCTTACGTGGAAACATAACAATAAATTACGAACGATACGGAAAGCGTTATGTGTTGAAGCTATTGGAAGAATTGTCAGCGAAGACTCTAAGGTTTACGTTTATTAGCTGTATTCTTGTGTTAAAAAACTGGCACAATATTTAAATATCACAATTAGAGCCCATTTCTGTGTGTAAATAAAGCGTTTCCTAAAATGTATTTTGCTTGTACGACCTTTTAAAACCCTCATTAACTTTTATAAGGGTCGTTATACCCTCTTTAATGTCACTGTAAAAAACTTAAGAGAAAAATGAATGTTTATTATTTTACTCATATAAAGGAACTGAAGTAAGTAGCTTAACGTAAAATAGTGAATATTTTGCAAAACTCTCGTTATGAATGTTGATATACTAAGCCCTAACAATACAAACTTTATTGTGTAACTTTTAGTTGTTTAACGATGCAATGCTACGCAACTAAAACATTTAGTTTTAGTTAGTTAATATTAATAAAGAACGTATTTAATTTGTTTAGCTAATTACATGTGGACGTGGACACTCAGAAATAAAAATAGTAGCCTGGTGAATGCAGCGGAAACGGAATTTCTAAGAAACATCCAAGGAAAAACCAAAAATGATAGAATCCGAAATGAAATATGCAGAAAACAATTAAAGATAAAATCAGTTGAAACAAAAATACAGGAGAGCTGGGATGGTTGGGTCACATTTATAGGATGAAAGAAGAAAGGTTAACCAGAAAAATCTATATAGCAAGATCACAGGGAAAAACAAAAGAGGTAGACCGAGAAAAACCTGGCACGACGAAGTTAAAAAAGCAGCAACGGATAGAAACATCAAATGGAAAGACATAAAAAGGCTAGCACAAGACAGAAAATCATGGAAAAAAATCAGCACAACACAACTCAACAGTCCTACACCAAACAGAAGAACGACTCATGACTAAATAATTAAATATCACACACTTTATCATTTTGTAATTTTCACTTTAAGGGTTGGGCAAATTGCCTGTTCCGCTTTCTTGATGCACTACAGTCATTTCCATCTCTTCATGGGATTCCAATTCCTCTCCTCTCTTTTGGCTTATACTCTCTCGTCATTTTTCGTTGCGTTTTATATAGTTTAATTTTTTTCTTGACTTGTTTGATTTAAAGCGCCGCATATACAGGGTGTGTAGAAATTGGCGGAAGCGCTTACACGTGGCGATGTTCTTCGTAAAATTTTAAGTCGGAAATCTTAATACGAAAATGTTGTACCATGCTTGCTGTGTCTGCAAGAGGTCCACAAAGTTTTGACATTTAGTCCTTTAATAAGCGTTATTATTTAATACTTGCAAATGAAAAAGCTGCAATTTGGAATAAAAATAAATTTCGAATAGTATGTTTTCCTAGATATTGTGTTCTTCCTTTCAAAAATTGGTGTTGAAAATATGTAAATCACTGATTTGAATGTCAATAATACATATGGCAACATTGTCATTAGCTGTCATCTCAATTTTTTTCGTAATTATTTCTAGTTTGTGTTTTACGATACCCAAAAGTTTGTAGCTATGTTTACAAACTGAAGGCTTTCAGTTCGAACAAAAATTGTAAATACCCAAGTAAAAATTGCTGATAAAAAAATGCCCAAACGCAAATCAATGTATGCATGTTGCCAATTTTTTTTTTTCTTTAAATGGTTCCTGAGGCCATAGGAAGCATGGTACAACATTTTTGTATCAAGATTTTCGACTTAGAATTTTACGAAGAACATCGTCACGTGTAGCGCTTCCGCCAATTTATACACACCCTGTATATTCAAATCGGTGTATTAAAGTTTTGTGTCTATGTCATTATCCTTCTTGTAGCTGTTGTATATTTCTAGATATCAGAAGTCTAAAATCTACTTAAACTTTTTTGAAAAAGTATGTATTTTTAAGGGTGTAATAAAATATATAGAAGCGTGTACACGGTTTCGCTAATCGTGTAGTAAGCGAGTTTGTGGAAAAGACGATTCTCCCAGCTACGAGGCGTCGTGAACAGCCGCGAGCATAGTAATATCTAATTACGGCACCGCGGCGCGTTCTCGAGGAAGTTGCATATTTTAATTAACCCGACTTAGCTCGTAATCGCAATCTTAATGGAGACGAATATTCTTGTTTCGCCGCCCGTTGCTGAAGAACGATCTCTACAGTAATTGATATTTATTACGTTAGCATAATATTTGAAGTTTAAATATTATTTTCTGTCTTTACAAATGATTTATAATCAAATAGTAATTGTTCGAAAACATTAAAAATTATGAATCTTATAGGAGTATTTATTTACAAAAATATACACATACTACATGTTTCAGTAGACCAGTGAATCTCAACTTGTGTGGCGCGCCCCCCTCCTAGGGGGGCGCGATGAACAGTGGTAATTGAAGCAAACAAAATTATTGAACACAAAAACATAAAAATTTTCTTAAAATAAAATAATAATTAATATATTAATATATTAATTATTTTTTCTAATTGGAAGTAAAATACATTGTACTGAATAAAATAAAATATTTAGGAGTGATCATAGAGAAAAATGGAAATAAGCGAAGGGCAGGAAATGTGGGAAGAATATTTAACAGTTTAAAACAACAAGTGGAATTGGTCAAAAGGTAGTAACTCCGGCACTGATACGGAAGTGAAATGTGGGCACTCACAAAAAAATAGTAGCCGAGTGAATGCAGCAGAAATGAGATTTCTAAGAAAAATCCAAGGAAAAACAAAAAAAGATAGAATCAGAAATGAAACATATAGAGAACAATTAAAGATAAAATCTGTTGAAACAAAAACACAGGAAAGGCAGCTGGGATGTTTACGTCACATTTATAGGATGAAAGAAGAAAGTTTAACAAGAAAAGCCTACGAAGCAAGATCACAGGAAAAACAAAAGAGGTAGACCGAGAAAAACCTGGCACGACGAAGTTAAAAAAGCAGCAGCGGATAGAAACATCAAATGGAAAGACATAAAAAGGCTAGCACAAGACAGAAAAACATGGAGAAAAGTCAGCACAACACAACTCGACAATCCCACACCTAACAGTAGAAGGACTGATGACTAAATAAAATGAATAACTTGAAAATCAAATATGATGGGGACATTTTGGAAATAGTCCTGATTTTTGATAAATTGAAAATTTCTTTCTTTAATAATCATCGAGATACTCAGGTAATCCCATCGAATTTGACCACCCTGTACGTAGCACCGATTTTGTAAAAAAATAATTAATTCACCGAGTCATTATCAGAAAAAAGAAAATTCAAAAAAATGATCTTTATGATTGGTGAAAATAAAATCTATAATGTTAATTTTAGTTAAGCGGATTCTTTATTAAAATGGCATTATAATTTTAAATTTGCGAGGAATACCTTTTTATGATGATTAAGAAAAATATGAATGCGTATTACAGACTGTCACGGAGGAGGAAAATGCGATTTAAGATTGTAATTAAGACGCAAATTAAATTTCTCGAAACCTCTTCCTCGCGAACGCCGCTATAACTCAACCTTAATTAAATAAAGAAAACTTTGCGGGAGTTCCGAATTTCTGCAAATACTTTTTGCCGGTATAACGAAGCTTTTTGTATTACTCCTATTTGCTAAAGGCAGATGGTTTTGTAAGGGGTTGTTTGAAGAGTTTCAAGTATAATTGCACCTCGGGGGAGACGTTGTGTAACCCCATTCGAGATGTTCACACCCTCGTCGTCGAGCAGTTGTGTAATTTATGGAATGAGCTATGTTAGGTCGCACTTCGCCGCACTAATTTCTTCTCGTAAAGTGGGTAAATTGTGCGCTGTCGCTCTCTGAAGTAGTTAATTAATGTAAGTCAGCGAGAGGTTCAGCGGTTGCTAGGGGACCCTTAATATAATTTCGTTGACTTTCTTAAAAGAAAACTTCCAGCCCGCATAACCGCAATTTACAGTTATATGTATTTTTGTCTTCGGGTCGTTTGATCCGGTTAAACGTTTGGGAACTTCTTGAAACTTCGCTTTTCTGAAATCACATTTTCCAGAAATTACAAGTGTTCTTCCACTACCTAAGTTCTGTCGTTTCTTTCTGACATGAGTTTTCCAACAAAGTTTAGTGTCAAGTTTTAAGCCGACCTATTTGGCTGTGTTGGCGTATGGTAACATCTGACCATCCATGGTTACAGGAAGGCGTTCTATCCGTTTGTAGGTGAAGTCAATATGTACTGACTTGGTTTCGTTCAGTTTTATTCTCCACGTTCTTGTTCAGCTTTGTAATTTACTGATGGCTGCTTGTAGCTTGTTTGCTGTTTCTTTGTTGCTTTTGCCCACATCTAGGATGGCAATATCACCAGCAAAAGTAGCTATTGTGTTGTTTTCTAGTTCCTGGAAATCACAAGTGAAGAGTAGAGGATTGGATCCAAGACACTACCCTGTGACTCTCCAGCTTTTTTTTTTTTTAAATCAGAGTTAGGCATCTTCTGGCTTGGTCCTAAAATATCTCTCTGATAAATGAGACATCAGAATTTCGAAAGGATGTTTTAATTTGTGAACCTGTTCTTCGTACCAAACCCTATCAATTTGTTACGGTAACATTGCCCTATTGAATGTTTGTTCCTATGGGCAGTAGTTCTAGTCAATTTTCCTCGTATGCCAAAAATAGATTTGCTTCCATTTTTACTTCATTTCCACCTCGTACGTTGGTTGTTTAAGACACCTGTTGTGGTGTGGTAAATTGTCCACGGATATTTTAGTTAATTAACGGTGGGCGCAGACTCTTTGAGTCACGCCATTTGTGCGAATTCGTTCCTGCCGATAAAAATTACTGGATCAGTTATAAACACCAACACAGGTAAACTTTTCTTTGTACCACGTGGAGAAAGTGAGGCTATCGTACCTTTATTTTCAGGTGTCAGGCTTGGGTCAAGCTTTTGTCCAGCCTTTATCTTACGTCGTTTGGATCCGTTTTTGACGTCCTTCTGTGGTCCTCCTGCCAATCTTGGAGCCACCAGTGGAGTTTCCAACAGAATTTCTTCTCAGCGAAAGCTAAGCTTAGATATTTAACCATCAGCTACGTTCTGATTCGTTGCTACGTTTCGATGTTACGTTGACCATTTATTATCTTACGTTAACCATTTATTATCTTACGTTAACTATTGTAGAGCCCTCAGCTCGTACTACAGTTAGTTCACTATTTTGCTTTGGCGTTATGTATTAACGTTTAGTTCATTACGTTGTATTTTTGCTAGTGTCATTTATTAACATTTAAATCAATTCTTATATTGTTGTTAACAGGACCTTACGTCCATGATAGTATCCTACGTTCTCAACAATCTTTGAGTGGCTTTCGTTGTCACGACTTCTTTTTATTCGTACCTTACGATTAATAAGCTAGGTACCGTACTTAGTTTGCAAGGTATATTTTTGGTTATGTTATTGTTTGGTGATTTTGGTACCGCAAGTTTTATATTAGGTAGGAGAGCTCTTCCACTGGATTATATTAACTTCATTGTATTATCATTATTTTATGTACATATTTGTGTATTTTAATTAGGTACTTGCAAACCCCGGAACCGAACCAACCTTATTTCGTAGAAACGTACTTTTTCGTTCAACTTCAGCGAATGCTTTCTTTTTGTGTGGCCTTTCAAGTCTGTTGAGACAAGGAGTATATCCTGTATTATATTATTTCCAAGTTTTATTATTACTTGTCATTATTAATTACATTATTAAAGGTATATATCGTTCAAGCCTACGAATTCTTTTATTTTCTTTCTTAGGTTTATTTTACTATTTGAAACCTTACAAACCAAATAGTGTGGCGCCCTTATTGTCTACAAGTCTACAAGTTTGTTTCTAATTCGGACCTACCCCATTCTCGTCTGAACTAGCCGCGAGTCCGATTCACCGTTCTTGTTGTACGAGTATAGGCTTTCTTTATTAAGTGGCCGATATTCGTGTAACAAAATGCTTGCACGACATCCAGAAATCTTCTAATACTTTTTCAATAATAAATTGTGCAAATATTAATGTTAAGTTAACTCTCAAGTATTTTCCAGATTGAGTTGACCACATCAACTAATTTTTCTATTGAACAAAAAAACGATGCAACGTTTAGCTCCGCAATTATAGTCATTTAATGTAACCACTTATGAGCAGTGTAGTTTAGTAGCACAAAAAATTATATTGAAATGGCTTTATTTGCTTGGAGTGTGCGAAAGGGGAACGCCGTAATGGAGAAGTACATTTGACAGTGAGCAAGGCAATGTAACTAAAGGGAGTTAACGAGTAAGGGCGAGACCGTAACAACGGTATACGGGCTAACAGCTGTAGGGTAAAGTGGGACGCGAGACCCCGAGGGTAGTTAATGTTGTAATCGAGATCCGAGGGTGTGATTCCACGTGTAGGATGCCAGCCTAGGGCTCTGTGCGGAAAGAGGACATTACGAGGTGTCACTCCTCTAAGCCATGGTGGATTAATTTGATTTGAAACTCTGTCCAATCTAAGCTTTACATTGCAAACCAAACAGCTCGATGTAATTTCCTTTCCTTTAATCGACATTTCTTGTGCAACATTAGAATATTGTAAATCCAGCATTGGCGGTTAACGATTTGCAAAAACATGGGTGAAGTATAAAATTTCAGGGGTACCCAAGTTATCAATTACTTTTAAAGAGATATTCTTGTATATACGTCGGTTCTACTACAACTATGTAAAGCGTAAAGATATTTTTTGTCAGTGGTTCTTGTAATCAGATTGTGATTCATAATTTTCAGAGCTACAATAAGATGATGAAGCATACACGAATAATCAGACCGACTGGGTTCCACCAAAACCAACTCCGAAAACAAAATGATCTTTTGTGTATCGCTGGAACTGTTCTGGCATAATTCATTTTGACTTATTAAAACCTGGGAAAACGGTTACCGCTAAAGTTTATTGTAATCAACTACAAGAGCTACATACCCAATTGTTTAAAAGAAGCATCTTTTTTCAACAGGAAAAATTTGATCTTCAGCATGACGATGCTACACCACATGCAAAAACAATCACAGAAAAATAAAACAGGCAATTTGAATGGAAGTTTTTATCACATTCACTATAATCACCTGACATTGCTTTACCTGATTACCACTTGTTCATGTCTTTGGGGCATTTCTTTGCAAATACAAATTTAATATATGTGGCTGATGTCCGAGTTTTCCAGAGTCTTATCAATTTACACGGCGACCACAGGAAATTAAAAATTGACAGAAAAACGCGAAAAGTGTTGTTTATAATTAATTATGTACTCGATTAAGAAATAAAAACTTTGTTGTAACACTCAAATTCCTCTTTCATAATGAAATAATTGATTACTTACGGGTATCCCCAATATAAGCGAGAATAATTCTCCTATTAAACAAATTGAAATTACGCTGTATTAAGTGTAATAATAATTGGTCATCAAGTCAAAAAAAAACTTTTTCACCGCTTCATAACTTAGTTTTTTGCCCCTAACTTTGTTTTCAGTATTGTTAAATTCAAACGTTTTTCCTTAATGGCGATCAGATTGATTCGTGTTGTAATTTTACCAACGTTTTTACATAAGTTTTATTCCAAAAAATGTGTGAGAAAACCGATTCTGAGTTATGTATGTATACCTCCACGTGTTTGATATGAGACCGCAAGCAAGAGCATGCAATGTGACGACTTTACATATATTTCCGCAGGATAGCTCAACGGTTGAAATGTATTCTGAGGGGTGCAATCCCCAGTGACTAACCGTGATTTGTCACCCTTTATTAAGGCATCCCCTATTCTCAACTCTCGGGACACGTATGACTAGTGACACTGTCAACAACTTGAACAACGGATTGTAGCTACTGAAACTCAAACACTTGTTACTTTGACGATGCAAATGTGCAACATTTCAAAGTTAATTTCATAAATCGCTTAATTTAAGTAACTCATTAAGTTAAATACACCAAAGTCATGTCCAAATTTAAAAGCAGTTTACTTTCGCTTGCTAATGAAGTAATTACGAAATATATTGAATTATAGCGCGAAGAACGAAAGTTCGAAATAGCTTCTTAAAATAGTTTACAGCAGACATTAACTGAAGCCATAAAATGCACAAAAGATCATAAAACACCACGCCACAAATAAAGTTATGTTTATCCCATTAAGGAGGTTAAAGATCACTACTCGAATTGTTAAGTGCCACAGTAACAAGCGTTTTTATTAGAGGAATAGGCCAGAGGTGACGAAAATGGAGGTTAAATTGCTAAAATTACTTTCCAAATTGCGTTAGCAAATCAGCGGCGATCTGCAATTATTTTTACTTAAATTTCATTCCATGTAAACAACAGAGTAATTCAGCTTTTTTTATTTTGGCTTTTCAGCACGAAACCATGGGGACCGAATTTTTGTTTCGTGTTAAAGGAATTTCGTGTTAAAAGAATAATACCAAAAGCTCGCCAATGTTTTTGATGTTGTAATAATAGAGTTAAAATGTCAGTTTTCAAATAATGCTCTACATCTACTGCATAAAGCAACACATTTCAATTAGGTTTAAAATACTATTTTAAATAGAAGACAACTGCATATACAGGGTGTCCCAGCCAAGACGAATTATTCAATAGCTCTGTTATTAGTAATAATATTTAAAAGAATTCAATGAAAAGTTTTAGGATATGTAGTAAATAATTACAAACTCTTACATTTAACTTTTTTAAATATTATTACTAATAACAGAGCTATCGAATAATTCTTCTTGGCTGAGACACCCTGTATAATAAAATAAAAAGTAAAAAAACGTGCAATAAAATTACGTACGCGGCTAGTACTCACGTGACGCTCTTCAGAGGAGTTGATACCTGCAGGATCCATGACAACGGCCATAAGCAAGCATCCAGCGATGAAGAGGGAACCAATGGGGCACAACATGAAACAATCGAGACGAAAACAATTGAGATAAAATGCACTGAACGTGTCGTTGTTTTTATAAGTGGTGCATCAGCGAGATTGTCGGATCAATGCTGCTGCGATTTGAACAAAAAGTACGTGACATGGAAAATTCCGAAAAGCTTTTTATATTTGCATTGCGGTAAAATAGACGAGAATGGAATTTCAAATGAATTTCAGTTTCAAACCATGAATATTTAATTTTATAATTCATTCGAAAAACGCATAGTGGCGCAGTTGTAACTATGATGAGGTAAAAGCGAGCTTCAATTACAAGTTTTTTTTTATGTTTACCTACCAAACATATAACGTAGTGCTTTCGATTCAGTACACAATTTTACTTCTCTTTGTTTAACAATGTAAACAATTCTGTTTCCATCGTTACTAACCGTAACTACAATTCAAAAAAAAAAGAGAGAGAGTACGACGGTTACGTAGCAACAAAACAATTATTAGCATTGTTAATGCACCAGCAAACTTCTTGACTACCCAATAAAATTTTAAAAGCCATTTAATTTTCAGGACAGGATTAATATACAGGGCGTGTATAAATTGGTGAGTAACTTTAACATAACCTAGTTCCATGTATAATTCAAATCTAAAATGTTAGGAAAAATTCTTTGCTGGAGCTTAGTCTTTCTTAAAAACTAAACGTTTGGAAACACATCATTATCCGTATCCCACATCTACAGATAGCTACAATGTCAGTGATTATCAACCTGTGGGGCACGCCCCCCAGGGGAATGCAATATATTTTACGGAGGGGGGTCAATACATCTTAGGGGGGGGCGAAGAAAATTGAAAATCGTAGGCAAAACTATGTGTTAAAACAATAACTTAAAATCCTTTATGAAAATAACAGCAGTCACACACGTGTTACATTCCTAGTGAGTCTAATAGCTACTATTTCGGATTACAATGTATTTTTGAATATACATTAGCAAAAAAGGCACTAAGAAATATACCCATTATAAAAATAATACACTTAAACAAGCGTTAACAAATAAAAACCAATAGAGTGTTTTGGCAGGACGAAAAGATTGGAAGGAAGGTGCAATAAAAATTGGTATGGAAAAAGGGGAGGCGCAATAAAATTTAATACAAAAAAGGAGGGCGCAAACACGAAAATGTTGAGAAACACTGCAATAAATGAAAAACAAAACGCAGTAGCGACTAGCTGAGATTTAAGAAGACTTAACTAAAGAATAATCGAAAACAAAATCAAATCTGACCTGAATCAGACCATAACCCCCATATTCACCAAACCTTGCCCCTTCAGACTGCCATTATTTACGTTTCTTGCAAAACGACCTCATTAAAAACACTTTCACAAACCAGAAAATGGTAAATTTATACCAACAGACTGTTCAAAATTAATATTTCAAAATTAAGAGTCAAAAATTGGCAAAACGGTGGGCACCTGATATACATAATTACTTTTAAAGATAAACCTAACAACCGATACATCAATGAAACGAGAAAAAAATCATCTTTTTAATGATGTCACAGCCAACTATAACCCGTATTTAAAATAGTTAATGTTCAAATAACAAAACCTAATGGAGATAGGAAGAATTTTTAAATCTACGCAAAAAAGTGACCTGATAATATAGAAAAATATTTTGAGTAGGTAGGTATATCAAATGAGAAAGTTGTAAGCAAAAATTGAAAACGTAATTTTTCTTGGTTTAATGAATGGCACAAAAACCCTTAATTCTTTTCAAGATTTTTTTCATAGAATAATTACTGTTATAGATCATTTTGTCTCAATTAACCAACTCCTTATATCTTATCGTTTACGAGATTCCCACTCTGTATGCTACCAAATTTTATAACATTTTTATGATACGGATAACATGTTATACCCTTATAAATTTGATTTTGTTTCACGGAAGTTACATGTGGAACATGCTAGTGACATTTCGTTCCATTTCGTAAAATCACTTTACCCTATCTAAATCACGTGCGGTTGAACTCAATATACCTTATCTTTGTGAAGCCGATGGGTTTCCCGGACTTATCGTTACAAGGGATAGAATTGTGGATAAAGCGACGTGAAATTGAACGAGTCGGCGCTGCGTTTTTGTGGCGGAGAACATTGGACATCTTTTGGAGTTCTGCTTAATCTTCGCCCTGTGAGGGTGAATGGCAGTGCAAAGACTCCGAGCTTTGATCTGCAGACTACCGGTTTATAGGTTTATTCACAATGAAAATTGCTCGTGCACTTCCTGATAAGATAACGCCGTAATTTCGCCAAAAATTTGATTTGATTTTATTACATTTGAACGAAACAAAAACAACTTGAACAATTTTTGTTAGGACTGAAGTGGAATTCGATCATTTTGTGAGAAAAGCATTAACTACAAAACAAAGTCTTGGATAACTATTTGATTGCATTAAAGTTAAAATTAATTTACTGGTTTTTAGATAAATGGCAAGTTCAAATTGGAAAGTGTGAAACGCTGTATCATGTGAAGTGTTTAATTGGAAAAAAAAGTGATATATGTATGTCACGGCCCGCTGCATGTTGATCAATGAGCCATAAAATGTTCAAATTTTCGGTTATTTTAGTGTTCAGAATCGTTTTGATTTATTTCTGTGAACGAGCCTTAATCGATGCGGTGAGGGCAAGCAAGCGAGAAGATATCTACTAGCGGTTGTCATGCCAACGAAGTATTGTAAGGAGCGCTTCATTCTACTCCAATGCACCGCTCTCGAAGAATAATCATGAAATACGAGGGTGCAAACGTACACCTTATTTTGCTCCATTCGCCTGCATAAAGCACTTCCATTTGCTCATAGATTTCCCGAGCGCTGTCTTGCAGTATAATTGAGAATTAAGTTACCGAGACTTTGTGCCTCCGCATCTACTAATTAATTGGAGTTGTTAGCTTGGAAACATTGTTTTACCATTTAATCGCATTCGAGAATGTAAGACAGACTAGGAGAGATTAGAGCTAATACTTATTAACGACCTCAATGTAACGCGTAGGTTTTTTAATTTGAAAAATATGAGCACTTTTTTTTCGTTTATAAAGTAAATTTAAACGAGCTTTAAGAGTGTGACTGCGAATACATACCAACAGCAAATTAACATAAATTTAAAAACAATGTTTTTTATTAAGTAAAATATTTTTACTGTACAGGTTGTGTATAAATTGGTGATACCTTGTTCCTTGCAAGTTTCCCGGTCTTGACGAATCACATCGATATTTTGACCATATAAAGTCAACCAATTCGCCAGATAAATAAATGTGCACTTTTGTGTGCTTTTTTTTGTTAACAACTAGCAATACCGTAGCCCCATCGGGGCTCCTTCAACGCTAGACCTAGGGTTTTTCGGATCCGGGTACCCGGATTCGGATTCGCCGAATCCTACAGCAAATATTCGGATTCGATATTCGGTCTAAGATTCGACGAATCTCGGATTAGGTCTCATTAATGCTAACACAACTTCAGAGAAAATACTTAATTTTGCAACAAATATTACGAAACGATTGTTTGACGGAGAAGACAAAAATGAAGAAACCGAGCATTCAACAGAGGGTGATTGCGGAATATTGCAGATGACGTTCAGTTGTTAACGATGGAAGAAGAGCTTAATCATATATTGGAAACGGTAAAATGCCTTATATTACCAAAGTCTCAAGATAAATTTATCTACTTAAAAAAAAATGCATTATTTTCAAATGCCAAAATTAGAACGAACTATTTAGAAAAAGTATATCGAGCAATCATAACAATTAAACCAAGGTCAACCAATTCAGAGAGAACTTCTCTGAAGATGAAGCAAAAAAATAACCCTGATTTTTATCTTAAGATTTTGCATTTTTTTAGGTTATTTCGCTTATTTTTGAAAATAGACATACAAAATATTATATCATTGTAAAGAGAAAAAAATAATCTTTAAATCAGTCATCACCTACTACGATTGCCATTCAAAAAAAAGTTGTTTTGTCAAATATCTCGCACGGCAATTCATAAAAAAAAATCTGACTGTTGCCATCTTATAGCAAACCAAATCTACAAAACTTTTTTCCTTTGGCGTTTTTGTGTATTCGCAACAATAACCGAGATATTTAAGTTTAAAAATTTTGATCGATTTCGGTTTTTTCGTTATATCACGCAAGCCATGGATTTTTTAAACAAAACAAGATCTGGTTATACACCCCTAAATAGCTAACTTTCGTCCCATTTGATCAACCTTGTATTTTCATTATTTACGGAGATAGTAATAGTGTCCCATGGAAAAGTGAAACACCCTGTATACTAATATACTTGTTATTTTACTTCATTCTTTAAGACTTTAACAATGAAATACAGTGCCATTTTAACTAATTGAAGGCCGTGTTAGTAAAACCCATTGATGCGCTACTGACAAAACTGACAACCGCTGACAAATATTGTAAATATTGTACAATAATTTTTATGGCACTACAATTCATTTAATTTTAGAACTGGATTCGGATCCGGATTCGGATTCGTAAAATAATCGTGGATTCGATTCGGATTCGTCGAATCCAAAAAGACCGAATCTTCCCAAACCCTAGCTAGACCCCGCCTTGCGCGTGGAACTCTCTGTGCGCGTAAAATACTCTTTGCGCAAAGAATTGCCTTTCGTTTGGTGCACGTTGCATGTCTCTATGTGCCCGAGATTATAACTAAATTATGAACCTAAACGCTAAAAATAAGATTATATCGAATAAAGTTGTATCAAATATGAACTAATAAACGGTAGTTTAAACTTTATTTTTCACATAAATAAATTGAATGTTTCAAACCGCTTTGAATTTTGTCATGTTATCATAAAAGTACGCTTTAAAATTTTCTCTGCAAAACGTTCACGGTCGTTGAATTCATAAAGGACTTTTAAGTCCTTATCTTTTACGACGTCATTAAAAGATGCTATAGACACGAGGGTGTGTGCGCTATATAAGCACAAAACAGTAAAAAACGTTGAAGTATGTGCAATGCCTAGGGTATTCACGTCTTCCATTCGTCCCTTAGCACGTTAAGGACCCTCAAAACACTCGAGAGTACTCGAAACGATTTATAGATAACCGACAACTACTCATGCTGTCTGTCGCGTTCGGCGCCGAAGCATGGAAAGGGATGAAAGTTATCAATTGATCCTAGGTTGCGTTGCAAACGTTTTCTCGTAGCAATAGCAATTTTCAATGTGTATCGAGGTGTGTAACCCGATTTGTCTCGCTTGATAAATCATATTTACGATCAGATCAATACGGAAACTAAGTCAAAAAGCAACGGTCAGATAATATGTTCAAAAAGTCTGTTTGATAGTATCATATTTTAACAAACCATATACTAGTTATTTTGGGATCACTTAATTATTGACTAAATTATTTTTTAACTGCAAACAGCTTCTAGTTCAATAAATATACACTTATGTACTGTTAATAGTTCGTCGCCTTAAGCTGGATCCACATCAATAAAAATGTGCGTTGTGCGTTGTATTTGACACAAATTTGCTCGTGCGTCGAAATTATTGTTGGTGTGGACTGTGCGCCGCATAGAAATGCACACAAATAATTTCGTGACGAACAACGCACGCTATCCATCGTGCTGTCGGTTTTTAGCCAACTTCAAAGAGATTTGCGGCGCACAGTCGTGTCGATGTGGACTTGATTCTGAGTGCATCTGTAGTTTTGTTTCATTTTACTACGTAAATACCTGTGTTTGGGTGATTGATCATGTCTCATTTTTTTAAAAAGAAATGTGCATTGTTCATAATTACATCGGATTATTTACATCGCACAAAGAAAGTGAAAACTCCACTCCATTTTATAACATCAGGCTCTCTAGCTCTGCATAAACAAACGTGCACAAATGGATTCGGCCGTTCAACGCACAAGATAACTATTTACGTGGTAAAATACTTAACCAGATTTAAATTTGCGCCGCAAATGTTTGTGTTGAATTTGAAATACAAAATACAACATAAATTTTTATTGATGTGGATCCAGCTTTAGAGTTGTTTTGTTCCATATCACATTTAGTTAGTTTTGAGTATATCGACTTTAAGTTTCTGTTTTTATTACTCTGTTAAAAATATATTTATGCGTTTAATTTTTCTGAAAGAACTTGAAAGTAATACATTATCTAATTAATGAATTCAAAATTATAAAATTTTGAGTTACTGCCAATTTGAAAATGGATATAGAACAATCTACTAAGCTGGTTATTATTTTTTTTCATGAGTTTGTTCCAAAATCACTATCGTCACAATCCATAATTAAACAATAACGTAACAAGGTACAGGTGAAAACTCGCTTGGTGGTATAAAGACGTTTGTTTGGCAGTGCTCATCAACAAAACAACTCATCACCATGGCAACCAGTTACTTTTCGGCCTAGGCCGGTAAAGACAACTCATTGCCATGGCAACCAGTTACTTTCTGGCCTAGATCAGTAAAGATGTATTTTCCAGCCTAAAAATTGATCGGAAACAACTGATTTTCCGGGCGGATGCAGAAAAACAAAGTTACATTTAATAAAGCTCAATACGTGGCGTTATTCGATTGTTTTGAAAAATTCAAAAAGTTAAGTTGACAAAAGCAAAAAATGCAATAAGATTGTCTATTATGTTCTATGTTCTTTCCAAATGTAGTTTGACACCAGAGCATCTACTTCGTACAAACAAATTATTTTTATAGCAATGACTATTTGTTATAGCAAAAAATATGTTTTACATCAATTGCACTTTTTTATAGTTACAAAGATTTTGGAAAAATATTACTTATTATTTTTCGAGCATTTGATTCGTTCTTATGCCATAATCCAAAGACCACGCGTTTTTCAACGATTTATTATAGCCTGTATTGCACATTTTAATTTCAATCTGAGTATGTACTACAATGTTTTTATGTCATTATTTATAAGTCTACGCAATCCCTTACCCTTTTCCAATTAATGCAAATTCCATATATGAAATATTTACTCTTTTCACGATTTTTTGTTACAGTAAACCAAACAAAAAGTATTTTACATTATTTTTAGAAATTCCATCTCACGCTACGGCAGCGGGTAGCGCGGTTCAGTCAAACGAAATCAAACAGAATATACGATAGGATTAAGGTTGACGGCAGACTTTTTAGTGAAGCTGGAAAATGAAATTGAATGTCTAGATTTAGGTTTGCTAGGGACTGAGAGAAATATCGATATTTCATGGCGTATCCATGCTGCTACGAGCAAATTAGCTTGTGCATATATATTCCGTTGAAATACTGATGTCATTTTTCAACTCTCTGACGATTGTAAAAGCACCGACTCTCGAAAACTTTATAATGGAATCAAATTGAAATATCACAAGATGTATAGGAATACATTTCGCGAGGGATTGTTTGACGTTTTAAATGAAAAAATATTCGAAATCTTAGAGGCAATATAGAGGATGTATGTTTTCAGATAAAGGACGGAAAAATCTTAGAAACCGTTAGAGATATAAGGATGGTTAAATGAGCAAAGAAGTGTACCTTTACATGCTAACCAGGGAAGGTCACGATACATTGTCGCTAGAATATGATTAAGGCTGTGTTTATTGCATCAAGAACACCAAAACTAAATGTTTTGCAGAGTTATACGTGCCATTGCGCCATTGGCCATTTTCTTCGGAAAAATAGGAAAAAAACTGAACAGTTGAATAATAAAAGTAATTTTTGCGATCGCGTTGGCCATGAAACCGTTAGAGACAAAATCGAAATTCTTCTATTTACCAATGCGCGCATCCTTTGCAAGTAAAATGGTGAAAAGTTTTTGAAAAATCTTATAAGGTTCCGAAGAAAAACGCGAAAAACAAGGCTTTGTAAAAACTATGTTAAACGCCTATGCAAGTCGCACAGATATAGTTATACAGATATACCTACCACAACTTCTCAAATCATAGCATGCATAGCATGCATGGGTTTCGTTTTTGACGTTTTTCTCCGGAAACGTTCAAGATTTTTTTAAAAACTTTGCACCATTTTACTTGCAAAGGATGCGCACATTGGTAAATAGTAAAATTTAGATTTTGTCTCTGACGGTTTCATGGCCAAAGCGATCGCAAAAATTACCTTTTTATGCTAATATTTCAGTTTATTCCCTATTTTTCCGAAGGAAATGGCCAGTGGCACGCATAACTCTGGAGAACATTTAGTTTTGATATCCTTGATGCAATAAACAGCCTTAATCAAATTCTAGCGACAACGTATCATGACCCTCCCTTATAACAACGTAAAACACTTCTTTGCTAATTAAACCATCTTCCTATCTCTAACAGTTTCCGAGATTCCCATGGTTTTCACGCTGACTTATCACTTAAGAGAATACTAAAAAAAATCCATTAAAAAATTTACGTTACGCAGAATCGATCCGACAACTTGATTTCTTTGACAATCACAATTGATCTTAAAATTATCCTTTCGTATGAAGAGTGCTAGACATTTTCCTGAGTGAATTTCCTGAAAATAAATTTCAGCTCACTTACCGCTATTAGATTTTACGTCATCTGAACGATGCAGATCGGGCTTGGCAGCTAACATCGATAGGGGATGTTGACCTGGTGCTCCTAATGCTCCAGAGAGTCCTAAAAGACTGGCAGCTGTACTGGGAGGTGCTCCGGCCAAACCAGGATGCGGCATCATAGGGATTGGAGGTGCGGCATGCGCTGGTAATTGTTGAGCATGCATCTGTTGCAACAGTCGGGGAAGGTCAGGCCGCTGTTGCTAAAACAAAAAAAGGAGTAGTTAATTACTTTGTACTGAAAAATACACAGAACTAAAAAACAAAGACTGTACGAACTAATTTACATAATATAACAGTGTATTTAAACAAGTAATTACATCTTGCATGCTTACTTTTGCCTTTTTGTTATGTACATATTTATTTTGCTAAGGTATTGTAATAACTTTGTAACTATGTTTAGCATAATTTAAAAAAGGTTATTCATTAACATTTAAACAGAAGATCTTTTGGGGAGTTTACACAGACGAATAAGTAAATAGAGCCTTGACAAAATTACTAATTTTAATAATTTCTTTACAAATACGAATTTTAATTCCAAGTGTAAAAGTATAAAATAAACACATTAAAACCATTTTTAATGTACCCTTCCAAAAACCGATGATGTAATAATACACACATTTATGCAGAGTGACAATGACAATTATCTACTGCGTTGCATGGATAAATTTGTAATTGTAAGAATTAGGCCCTCTGCACACGGAGCAACTCAAAACAAACTGATCACCGACGCAAATCACCAACCGGTCCGCAATGAGTTGCAACCTGTGTAATTGAATGGGACACTGCAGACGGGGCAACTCGTTACAAACCAGTCGGCAACGCGTTGGCAATCAGTTGTAGGCAACTCAACCTGTCAACTCGTTTTGGACTTGAATCACCAACCAGTTGCTTGTTCGGCCGATTGCATCAGCGGGGAGAATATCTTGTATTGTTTTTCTTGTACAGATTTCAATATAGAATTCCAAACGTTTGAAACTGTGTGTGACACGGAGACATATTTTATATACAATTTACTACCCATGCACATGCGCCTAAACAGTATAAACACAGATAAGACCCAAACAGAATGCGAGTTTCGCGTTGTTAGTTTTGGGTTTTGAGTATTGATGGTAGAAGTACTGATTACAAAGAAAGAATTGATGGGGGTGGTAGTGGCATATGGCTTGAATGAGAATGCGGCAAAAGAGGATAACAGTAGTGGTATACTACGGTTCCTGCGACAGTTCGATGGCATATTCATCCGGAGCTTACTATAATCGATGTTTGAAGGTCGCGAAGAAGTCTTTCAAGGTCGTCGAATGTGACCAGAGGGTGGTTGCTGAAGGCGTCTTTGAAATGTTTGAGGGTGTGGTTTTTGGGGTTGCCGAAGAAGTCTTTCAAGTTCGTCGACAATGACCAGAGGGTGGTTGCTGAAACATTTCAAAGACTCCTTCAGCAACCACCCTCTGGTCATTGTCGACAACCTTGAAAGACTTCTTCGGCAACCCCTAAAAACACACCCTCAAACATTTCAAAGACTCCTTCAGCAACCACCCTCTGGTCATTGTCGACGATCTTGAAAGACTTCTTCGCGACCTTCAAACATCGATCATAGTAAGCTCCGGATGAATATGCCATCGAACTGTCGCAGGAACCGTAGTATACCACTACTGTTATCCTCTTCTGCCGCATTCTCATTCGAGCCATATGCCACTACCACCCCTATCAATTATTTCTTTGTAATCTGTACTTCTACCTACTTGCACTCCCTCTCAAACAAGGTATTTATCCCTTGTAATTGCCAATTTAAACAATAACATCATCCTACTTCGGATTACCAAGAATTAACTGTTAACAGGAATTTCTATTGCTTTTATTTTCTTTACCTGCAGATGTTCAAAATCAGCCGCTATTATTCACGAACTGAATGCGCATCTGTAGCACGCACTTTCTGTATCAAAACTTCTATGGAAATAGGACAAGTCGTATAGTATTTTCTGTGCAAGAAACTATACAAAATTTTGTACGAAAAACCTGTATGACACGATATAAGATTGTCTGTATAGTATTTGGTACAGATTTCTATATAGAAAACTATACCGTGTCACACGGGCTTAAGAATGTTTTAACCGAATTTTTAAGTCAGTTTTGTTCAAAATAAGATTCCACCAGTGCAAGCAGAGGTTCTTAAACTTATCGCCATCTAACGGATTTTTAGCCCACAAAGTTTGTGATGTTCCACCATCCATGACCACACAGAAACTACCGATTTCGATCACTTCTGAGTTGCCCCGTGTGTGGAGCTACATCACTAATGAGTTTGTAACCGGTTAGTAATTTCAATCACAAACCAGTTGCGTTTGTTTTGAGTTGCTCCGTGTGCAGAGGGCCTTAAACAACCCATTAAATTAGCAAAAATGGGACGAATTACAACATACACTGGGCGTGGGTTGCGTTAAAAAATTAACAAGTGTTACCAACTTCTAAGAATGAATACCAAAAAACCGAAAAACACAAATATCTTTGTAAATATGACAGGTAGAAATTAACTTTAAAGAAATAATTTTTACATAATTTTATGTATATTGTGATTTAAAACATTTCTATTTTCTTAAGTTAAGTGATTATACTGACATGCAGACCTCAAAAAAAAAACAAGAGCAACAATGCTTGGCTGTACTTGGAAAAATATTTATTTTCGGATTTCATAAATTTGTAGGTTATTATAATTATGAGATAAACGAAGATATGTTGAGAATATAGCGGATGAAGCTCAACAGGGTGAAAACAAAAGGGATATGAGGGAATCGTTTAAGAATATAAAAAGATTAAGTAGTAGCAAAAGCACAAACTCGATCATAAAGAGTAAGGATGGAGAACTTTTATGTAATGAAGAGCAACAAATGACAAGTTGGGTGGAATATTTCAGTGAAACGCTAAACACGGAACAAGAAGAAGTTACGGAAGTTCGAGCGGCCATGTGTCAAAGAACCGAGCTTCATATTAACACCGAACCACCGACGGAAGAGGAGATTGAAATAGCTATCAATAAGACAAAGAACCATAAAACCCCAAGTGTTGATCAATAAACACATGGAGGAGGACGATAGAGAGTGAGACAGAACAGAAAATCGCAGAACTGGGCCACGTAGCAGATGACAGAAATAAATGGAAGGAATATAGGTACCAAAAGGTTCCCAAAAGGGAATAACGGGTCTATTATTATTATAATTATGTAGTGTTGAAGTTACTGACAAAAAAATGCATGTGTTAATCATAGAAGGCTTTAAAAAACATAAATATGCGCATTTATTCACTAAATACAGCCAACTAATGCCATTTAACAAAATGTTAGATTGGTTTGTATCTCGGTTATCACTCGCCTTAAAAAAGTTTAGTGTTATAAACACCATCTGTAAAAAAATTATCTAAAAATTGATTATTTATAACTTTCTTTATCTATCATGTTGAAAAAAAGACTTTTAATAATTTGTACCTTTCCAGCTTATTGCGGTTTTCTCAGAAATAGCAACGCTAGCTAATTTCGATTTCTTTCGTGATTCTGCCCAAGTTCCCCTGACAATGAGTTAAGCGACTCATTGGCATTAGAAAAGAGAAGAGTTTGTTCCACAGTATTTTTCGATGTGGCGCAAAATTTTGATAGGGTTTGGAGAAAGGACTGCATTATAAATTAAAATGAGACACTATTAGTGCTTAAAAAGTGTTTAAAAAAAGCAGTCAGTATTTGTGTAAAAGCACAAGAATAAAGTGCCTAGTTTTAGATCAGATAAGAGATGTCACTGGAGAACTCTCAAATCCTAAGTTTTTTAGTATAGGTAGGTACTAGGAGTAGAACTAAGTTGCTTATTAATCTAAGACTAGATCGTAACGTAATTTAAATTTTAAAAAAGGTGACTCAAGACTTGTAAGAACTAAGTTACCTATGTAACGCTGTAGATGTGTAGATAATTGTTAGCCTTGATAATGTTTCACCTAGTAATGAGTATTAAGACTTCGATGACACTAATAGCTACCGAAAAATGTGCTATGATAAGGTGCGACTACTAAATTAAAATCACCTCCATCACATAAAAAATGAACTACGTAAAGGATGATGGCGCGCTTCCAAAATGCGGTGAAAGAGTAATACCTTCGTCTTTTTTGTATTCCGGATAGTAGCGCAGCATGAATAACAAAAGCTCCTCCGCAGGAGTCGACAATCCGAGTTCATAGCTTTGTATAATTTAGGAAGAAAGCAGGCGGAAGAAAAGGTTAGCTTGCGGCTGTTTTTTGATGCTAATCTAGAGTTCTACCGTTTGTGAAATACACCCGAGGAATATTTTACTTCACTATGTTTCTCGGGTTACAGCAACGAAGCTGAACATAAAGAAAAACAACAGAAGAAAAATAAAACCGCACATGGGTATTACAGGGTGATTGAAATTCGAATTTAAGCATGGGGATCTCGCTTATCCCAAGGCTTAAGCGCGAATTTCAATCACCCTGTATACACGTGCAAATATTATCGTCACGCGGTAGTATTATAATATTGCAGCTACTTCAAGTTAAAAATTAATTATGTTTATTAAAACTCCATTATCATAATATAAATTTTTAAACAGATCTTAAGTTACACACTTAGCAGTGAAGTCGGAAAAATTTAATTATATCAAAATCCATCAATGTCATCGGTCTTAACTGTAACACCCTTCTAACTAAGAAAGGGGCGCTAAAGAAATCAATTTGCAAGCTCTCAGCACTGCGTATTTTAAATAATGGCTGGCGCAGTAACCCAAACGAATTTATTAGATCGAAGCAGAAAAGAACCATGACTAAGTGAGTGGTCCAGCACATTTCTCCCTCGATAAAAATATAACTTCTTGTCACGTGTCTGGGATCCATTCTGCTCAATTTAAAGTTGAACTTATGTTTACAGTACATTTGAAGGTTTCGAGCGCCTCTCACCCTCGAGCGAGGCGCTGATGAGACAGATTACGGCATTAAGGCGACATCACAAAATGCCTTTCTAATTACAACGACAAAATAATTAATGGATAAGATGGTGAGCTAAATAACACAGCTAATTAAATATGAATCTGATAGCACTTATTAATTCAGCTACTCATAATTAGTATTTTCAATACGTGGTGAACATTACAGAACCAATTATTGCACATCCATTGCGCACTCACTATGTTGAGGTTTTCATTCATACAGTCAAATCAATTTTTTCAAGAAGATGTTCTTGGAAAAAGAGTAATGATATTATATTTAAACATAAATCTTTTAAACATAGTATTATGTTGTAATTGTCGGCTCTCTGTGGAAGAAAGCGGTTCGAGGCATCGAAGACCACTAAATGCATGAAGTATTTGCTCAGCAAACACAAGCCATTTAATGAGCGATGTGCTAAACAACCGTTTTAACGCCAACGTTCAAATCTAATAATGTTTACTTTGCAGAAGTTGAGAAATCTGCGATGGGAATTAGACATCCAAACATAAAGTTACAAATCCACCGTATCAACACTAAATAACTAGCATTATTAAACTGATACGAACTAAATACTGTGTAAAAATATGTTCGTTGATCGATAGCATCTGGGGGTTGGAAAAATGGTCAATAATTGGGAAAAGTTCCTTCAAGTATGGCCAACCTTTTATACACATAAACCTCTCAATATTGACACACAATTCTTGGAAATGTGTTTAGATCTATAGCAAAGCAAACACTTACAAGTAGTAAAGTCTAAGTACAAACAAACAGAGCTTCACTCGAGGCGTGTTTTCTATTTACTATCGTTTTATAAGCAGTTTGTATCCTTATACATATAAGCAATTTCTTGTTCAAACATGTCGATCGCGATTACAAATTTGCTTTCGAAACGTCGGATATAAATCATACCATTATACAAATCCACATCAATTCAAAGCGGTTATTAGTTAGCGCGTTTACTTGCGCGTATCTGAAATAATTACAAACAGTTTGATAGTTTGCTTCGATTAACTCGACGTCAGGCGTTGTGCTGTGGTTTGGTTTTTTATTTCGATTATGTGTGTATAGATAAATGCACAATATTGCTTACGACATTTACAAAAGTTTCATAAAGTGATAAATCCCCATGTAGGAAATAACTGTTTCAATTCATAAATATTCTGTTTAATATTAAGTTAAGCCCCGTTAGTTTAAGACTTTAAATATTGCTTTAAAAATAATGAATAGTTTAGGATTATCTTTAAAGAATATTTCAATTTTCGCACATTCAAAACCACAAGGTCTATTATTATTATTAGCGCGAAGGTGGTTCCCTTTCGGGTTTCTGTACTCCGACCTATTTGTCTATTATTGCACCTTCTGGTGATAGCTTCTACAGGAGCCCTGTATTTTTTAAAAAACCCAGGGTTTTCTTTAAGGTTGCTTTTCTTAATTCTTCTTGGTTGTTTTTTTTTCATCCCTAGAAGTCTACGCCGATAGGTTGTGAATCCTTCACCTTGCACGTAAAGAAGAGTTTCTTCTTCTTCTTCACATCCTCTGCATATATCGGTCTTTGAGAGCCCTATCATGTAGAAGTCTTTGTTTAGCTGACAGTGTCCTGTGACTGCTCTGATGTTTATTCTGCTCATCCTGAGCATTTCTTTTGCCTTTTCCTTAGAGACATTTGACAGGACAACCTCATAATGGATTTGTCCTCCTACCTTTTTTCAATGAGCATTATGCCCCAGTATTATTATACCGTTTAGACACCGCTTGGCTGTTCCATAGGATGTGCCAAGTGCGGGTTCTGGTCCGAAGAAAGGTGTCTCGCTGCCAATTTTGGCTAGACGATCTGCCTTCTCTTCCTAGTATATTGGTGTGCCCTGGATCTGGATATCATACCAGTATAACATTATTCCTGCTTCCTAGTGCCCGGATACATTTCAGAACAAGTCTGAGTTTACTTCCGACGAACCAAGAGCTTTTAAGGCTGCTTGGCTGTGGGGCACTATGGAGATTCTTTTATTGTTATCTTTCTAATAGTGTTTTTGCACTTTGATGCATAGCGTAAACTTCGCCTTGGAATATGGTTGCACACTGTTTGAGGCTATTTATTATCGTCACTATTACTAAACTGTACACTAATAAAAACCAAAGTTATATCTCTTAAAATAAATAATTCACTGGGTTAAAAAATTCTTTTTAGTATACCCTGCATTTTAAAGTGGAATATTCAGATTTATAGCATGTTCATATAAGGGATATTTTACTGTAATATGATTCTAAAATCGGATTTAAAATTTCTGTAGCACGGTAATATGAAACGCAAACCTAAATGAATAAATTTAACCAAAAACGTAAATATCCGCGAGCCTAAACAAAACGAATTAAACAAATGTACTCGGCAAATATTTTACAATGCTTGTCCAATCTTCTGGTCCAATCTTCGGAGTTTGGCGAGTAAAACAATTTGGAATGTGAGACCTGAATACGAAATCAGAGCTTACAGGGAATGAAACGCGTTTGAGCAGTTCAGTCTCTAGAGATCCGAAATCCACTTACTTTACCGCTAAGAGGGATACACGTTCCGGTTCGAAATAAGTTCTTTCTTCTAATTACATTGTTGGCTCGAATCTACCCAATAATCATAAATGAATAATCAATCGCCGTATGCTATTATTGTTGTTGCACTGTAACTTGCTCTAGAGATTAGTTTAGGACTTTTTAAGGAAATGGAGAAAACAAGCTATAAAATTAAAATATTTGAAAGCTTAAATAGCTTTAAGTTCAAATTATTAAAGTAAAAATGAACCATTCAACAATAATGCTTTGTTCTTATTTCTTTTCTTTTTTATGACAGTTTTAACGTATATGGTATACAGTGTGTCCAAAAGGTATGGAATATGCTATATATCTCAGTAAATATCCACTTTAGGGAAAAATGTTTTGAATAAAAGTAGTTTGGTACTTAGTTTTCCATTATAAGACAAAGTTAATATTTTTTTTAATAACAAAAGCGCAATGAAAAACAATCGATTTTTTTTAATGGCTAGGTACCCCTATATTATATGTACACTCATTTGATAGAGTTTTTTTTTTCTTTTCAATGATGGGGTCAACTTAAAAATTAAGTTTATGGTAAGAGGCCGGGCAATATCGAAAATTTAAAAGATCGTATTAGAGAAATTACACCTGAAATGGTTGGGAATGTTATAAACGGGTTTAAAAACCATGTTTATCATTACCAAGCTGTAAATGGTTCAGAGTTTGAACACTTACCTATTATAGGTTTCGTCAAAAAATTTTAGTTCTTATGATGTTTTTGTTAGAAATAAATACTAATCAATTAATAGTTATTTATGTATCAAGGCCAAAAAGTGTAACTTTTTTGGCCGCGTTTGGTTTGCCGAGACGTAGTCGAGGCCAGCAAACAGGCAAGGCCGAAAAAGTACGTTTTGGCCGAGGTGCATATTACATTTTTTGTGCGATCGAATTAAAAACAATTTAAATTTTTAGTAATTTTCAAAATTATAGGTTAGAAACTACGTGACATTCTGTCACTGACAGATGACGGCGTATGTACTGCATTACCGGCCCTCTCCTTAGCAACGGCCGTAAAAGTTACTTTTTCGGCCGTTGCTAAGGGTAACGGCCTGAAAAGTAACTTTTACGGCCGTTGCTAAGGATAGGGCCGGTAATGCAGTACTTTATGGTTGCTAACGCGTCCGTCAAACAGCTGTTTCTAGTACGATCGCACAAAAAATAATTTTTGCGTTTTTCTCAAAAAGTTGCTTAAGTAAGGGTACGAAATTTTTGCATCATTGAAAGGAGAAATTTTTTTCTACCAAATGAGTATAATATAGGGGCACCTTGCCGCCATTTAAAACAATTCAATTGTTTTTCATTGCGCTTTTGTTATTCGAAAAAAAAAATTTAATTTGTCTTATAATGGAAAACTAAGTACCAAACAACTTTTATTCAAAACATTTTTACTTAAAGTGGATATTTACTGAGATATATAACATATTCCATACCTTTTGGACACACTGTATGTATAGTAGGGTGGTCTTAAGCCATCAATTGTTTTTAAATATGCTAATAGTCATCCCCACTTTCATAATAAACGCATATTTTGCGCAACTTTACTAAGCGATCAAAGACAATCTGGCAAAATTTGCGTTGTCTGTTAATGCATATCTTATTCCGAAGCCAAAATCCAATATCACGTAGTGCTTCAAGTTGTTATTCTAGGATCTGAGCAGATTATTATAACATATCGAGATTACGTTCGTTGATGGTATTTCGTCGAGAAGACACGATACAATTATGTAAACGTCTAGATGCAGCCAACACCCGCAGATGGCATTTACAAAGCGTCTCAATTTACACGTTTGCAACACTGTCTTCCACTAGTACAAGCGAGGACTCGCGAAAAACAAGGATAACAATATCACGGTTGTAACAAAATTGCACGAGTTCACCCTCACATTTTTATTTGGTACGCGAATGTCATCTCAAACGAATGTTTCCCTCTACCTCATATCCCTGGGGTACAACGAAGCTACATTGATATTCCGTGGAGATCCTCAATATTAGGTTTGTAAGGTTTCTTTGTTTTGCAAGAATTTTGCTTTCTCAAATTTTATTGAGCTTATGCAGTGAGGGCAGTTTGAAACTTTGCAATTTAAAACACAAAATAGTTTCATATTTTTTAGTGACCTGTTGTAGTCAAAGTGCCACAAAGTAACCGTGAACGTACAATAGGCACCAATAAAACAACGGCCCCATTACAAAACGTAATAAAATTCCAATAAAAAATGTTGTTGTAAAAGAGTGATATATTTTTACGACTACTTCTCGTTTTTCAAGTTATAAGACGATAAACTTATGAAAGGCATAAAATATTAATATACTTTTTCGACCCTAGAAAGGGGAAAATCCCCTAAAGACTATCTTCCTCTTTCTCAACCTAATCAACATTCCAATCAGCTTCAGACTTTATCAGGTGGGGCTTGGCAATTCCCGTCAGGAAAATTAAGTGGAGACAGGAAATTTTCATCCCCAGACACGTACCGGGTCGCACAATCTTGCAGGAGATCAACTGATCCATATAATAATAATTTTAATATGATGAAAAAAAAAAATTGGCAGCAAATATCACTTTTGCAAAATACCTGATAATATTGAGGCACTCAAAGCTGTCTTTTTAAACATTTTTGAGTGCCTCATAGTAGGGTTGAAATTTTATATCAAATTAATTTTTGTAGTAAAATGTTATATGTTGTCAACATATTGAAATAGTCAAAGGAATACAGTAAAATGTTTATAGTGTATACTTATTTGTGTTCTTTATTAACGCAGGTTGAACCCATAAACAAATAGTAGATTTTATTGTTATTTTTAAATCGACTGAAATGCAAATCCTTAAATATCTCAAAACAAAGGACAATGGACTTACACCGCTTTCATAATAAACGGTCTATATCATAGTTGCCACATATTCATAATAAAATATGGTATGTTATTTCTTAGTTATTTAGATATCCAGTTTGATAATTGCTAAGAGATTACAGTAAATGTAGTAAGAAAGTCGAAAACATTGCAAACATAATTAACAAAAAAGCAAATATTCAAGTTTAAATCCGCTCGGCGGGTTGGATGAGATTATTCGAATTACAGAACAAGTTGCCAGATGATGCCATTATAAAAAGCTCAACTGGGGGCCTATAATAATCCAATTAGTATTCAATGCGAGTGACGCTCTACGAATTACAGAGAACTTTTCAAATTAAAAGTCTGGTAGCTCTATGACGAGGGTCCAACTGACTGTGTTAATGCGGTTTTTGTAACATATTTTACTGATTATTGATTCGTGTTTGACGTGTGTGCAGTTCATATGCGATACGAGTTTCAACCTTTTAAATTTTTGTGTAATTATCGTACATTGAACAGAAAAGCGGTTAATAAACCTCGACGTCCATTAAAAATTGAATTAAAATACTTTGGTGAAGCATTAATGTAAATATTCATTTTAATAATCTATGTTTGAACAAAAATATGCAAAACTGGAAGCTAAAATAATGGGTTAATAATAAATTTCAAGGTTTAAAAAATTATAATTTGTACTATGATTTAGAATCTTCATAGCGTCCGACAGCCAAGCAGCGTTAAAAGCCCTTGGCTCGCCGTAAGTAAACTCAGGACTTGTTCTGAACTGCATACGGGCACTTAATGTGCCAGGAAGAAGCAATAATGTTAAACTGGTATGGTGCCCAGGGCACACTAATAAACCAAGGAACGAGAAGGCAGATCGCCTAGTCAAAATTGGCAGCGAGACACCTTTCTTCGGACACAATCCGCAGTGTCTTGTCTTAATGACATATTAATACAAGGGCATAATGCTCTATGGAAAAAAGTTGCAGAACAAGTTGAATCACAAGAATTAATTTTCTTGTGATTTTTTTGCATATTTTCCGTAAAGGTACGAAAAAAAATTACAAATCTTTGCACATTCAAGTTCTGTCATATTTGTATAATAGTTCTATAAATTTCTTACCCCAATTATTGCGTTCAGTTCCGTCATCGTCACTTGTTTTGCTCGGTCAACAGCTGTCGCCACTTGTTGTTGATGTTCTTGTGATAAAAAAGGAAGGATCTGTGCAATTATGGCATTCAGTCTCTTTGCTATTTCAGTCTGCAAAAGAAAATCAGTTTTAGTACAAACTAAATAAAAATAACAATTAACACGACAAAAAGAGGTTGTTTAATATCTTCCTTAATTTAACTAGAAATAGCTCCAAGAAATCAAGTATTTAATTGGAAAAAAAGGATGTTGTGAGCGCAGTTTCTTAAGTTTTCTTGAAAGCTTTTACCGGCGAAGGTTTACTTAGCCTTCAGCAAATACTGTCCTGGTTATTTGCTCTTGGCGTTGTCCCGAAGTTTAACTGTACGTTACTGATTTACTTTTCAACGGATTACCAAAATTCTACTTAAGACAAGAGTGTAAATAACAAAAACAAATTATTATTAGAAAGTGCTACAAATAAAATAAAAAAATGATGTGTGATATGGCAGCCACTACAACTTGGCCTAAATAAGACACGCTAAAACCAAAGAATACCTAATTTCCCTATACAATATGTTTATTAATAACTTATAAAACGTGCATAATTTTTTTTTTACGACCACCAATGTAAATGACTTTTACCATACAGCCTGCATGCATAGTAAGTGATTTATAACGCACGGTAAGCAAAACGCACCCTTGTCTATAAATGTCAAAGTATGCTTACATACGTCAAAATTGGCAAGACAACGTAATTAAATGTGTATATTAGCCAAAAAGCCGTTATAACCGTAGGTATTATGTGATCGTAGAAAAAGTATGCTACATAACACGAGTTGTAAAGCAACTTTTTCACTCGTGCGTAATATGCTTCTTACAAATCTTGTTATGTGATCTACTAATACAGCATTTTAGTACTTTTTATATAACATTTTGGTAAATATTACACATATTTTGGTATTTTGTCACTCTGGTATATTTTATAAAACGTTTTACTGATTTTCATTAAGCCTTTAAAAAATCCTTAAAACTTATTAAAATGATGTTTTGTGGTTTAAACAAATTAAAGCGGTTTTTGTACAAAAATACTAGCTTTTATAAATAAAGTTAACGTTGTCATTAGCAAAATAGCAAATGAAACAAATTTGTTATATTCATTTAATATACGGCCGACAAGATAACTACAAATGCTAATGTAACTGACCACAATCCTCATCCAGGCAGCGGCGAACTAACCACAATGTGACATCATAGTTGTCGCGGTTCATCGCTTTGGTTATAAACTAAAGTTTACTTTGCATTTTGGACTTCGTGTACATAAAATTATTGCTTTATATTACAAGGTGTCATGAGCTTTAATGTAGCGCTCATTATGTAACTGTAAAAACAAAATCACACTAGAAGCTTGTACACAAATAATATTTGAGTTACTTTTATTAATAAAAGAAGACGATACAAATATATTGCACTTTAAAAAGCACGCTAAAAATAGACAGCCCACCTTGTTTTTATTATAAAAATAAAAGCTGGTGTTGTTGAATACTCATTTTAATTTAATATCCTTCTAAATATATCATTTTTATTATATTGTGCTAACTTATTTTGGCAGATATTGATTAGTAGAAGTGATTATAAGAATTTGGTCACCCTCTGTAATAAACTAATACAGGATAACATGTTTTGCCACCACAAAATAAACTTATTTTTAAACATTGTCTAAAATTGTATACAATGTTTGCTTGAAAACGCATTTGTCCGTCCCAATACTAACTTAGTTCAAAAGCTTGGGCATTAACAAAAAAAAAGGATGCAAACTAAGGAGATGAAATTTCTGAGAATTTATAGAGCAAGTCACTATGAAATTAAAAAGGACCCAAAGTGGAAGATATGGAGAAAAAATATGGAGTTAAACCAACTAAAGGTATCCATACACGTGCAGATAAACCTCAAGGAAAAAGCCTGCAGGATTTCTTTGAGGAAATCCTCAACCAAACCCTCGCACACACAAGACGCGGGAACTCCTCAAGTTTTTACGTCAGATCTTGACTACAAGTCATAGTATCAACAGATGACGATATTTTGGCGGCAGTCGGTTGCCTAATCGAGGGAAATCGCCTTTCAACTCGCAAGAAAAACCGCACAGTGAGAAGTGTATGATGCAAGAATGGCTGCTAAAGAGAAGAAAATATTCCCACACAAAAATCTTGGTTCAGAATTGGAGATATTTCCAAAAGATTTTCATAATTATTTAAGGATGGACCAAGAAACTTATCTGCATCTGCTTTTATTGGTCAACCCTTATATCGCAAAAGAGGATACGGTAATGAGGCAAGCAATTCCTCCTCACGAAACACCAACTGCGACATTGAGGTTTTTGGCTACTGGAAGGAGTTACGGAGACCTCAAGTATTCGACAATGCTCCTGACTTCATAGACTTCTTAATATTTTTCAGTCTCCTTAAGTTTTTCCATGTATTTGGGAACACTGTCTACATTTTTTCAAATTTTACTAATTTATTAATGTTTAGGATTCAATTGTCGACAACAGCGAGAATATTTTGATTATGTAAAACCAGTTTTATGCAATATCTCCTTCATTATATTAGTCATTATAATCATTGATAGAATGAAGGAAAAAAATCCTGACACAAATGAGAAAACGAAAAATTGTGGATAGAAAGTTATGATCTGATTTGGGAAAAACATAAAATCCGTCCCTGTTTCTGTCTGCTTGAGTCGCCTACATGTCCAACACTTGAACCCTCAACTCTCCCTAATAACAGCCGTCATTCTATACGACCAAATATTGACACTCCTTGGTCCGTACACATTCCGTTTCGTCTATCCTTCATCCCCCGACGAGCGAGCAAACTACAGCCCGCCATTCTATTGGGTAAATTATTTGAGTTGCTGAACTAACAAAACTAACGGCTCTTTATTTACCCTCAATATTATCTGTGATGAAAACACACTCTGGCCCTCGTGAAATTGAACATAACAAATTTCAGATGCTTTTTTACGCTTTACTACACCGCAAAGCAGTTCGCAAGGCAAAAGCTAATATAAGATAACGGCTTCTAACTTTTGGATTAATAAATATTTGTACAAATTGATAATCTTAAAGCTCATGTGGAAAACATTGTAGTATAGTACTTCTTTATAAAAACATTACGAATAATCAGAGTGACAGAGTTATGAACTGGTTGCTCTGTCATAGTTGACAAGACTAAACAAAAACAATTGAAACAACAATGACAGCACGCACGGCTTCTAGTCTACTACAATACTTGAAAAAAAAAAACGATTTTTATTTGATCAATTTTCCGGGGGTTTAGGAACAAAATTTCGGTTTAAATTTGAACCATCCTCGTATAATTTACTTGCCACACCAACAATACATCAAAAAACCAAGATGCCTGCTGTCAAAATGCACAAACAAAACACGAATATAGCCCACCTTACCTTGATAAGTGGGCAATATATGCCAACTTTTTTTAATATGATTATGCTGCACGAAAATGAAATTGTTTACGTGTACGATCAAATCGTTCTGTGTTAAATATAAATTAGTAAGTCAACACGCAAGCTGATATTTTTGCTGAAGTTATTGTGGCATTCACGAACCTGTTTACTAATCATTCTTATTTGGACGTGGCGTGCATGTAAACTGTCGCAGTTGCACATACATACATATTAAAACTAATATGCTATGAAACAAAAACATTGCGTGATATATATCAGAGCCGAAAAAGGCCCAATCAATATAATTATGTATAGTTTTTATCAAATTATTTTAGGGGCATAACACAATATTAAATTCTCACTGATATAGTTTAGGTTTCAAATTAAAAGAACAATTAGTAATCACTGCTATTTATAGCACAATTGCAAAATTTTGCTCCATAAAATATTACTTTAAGGCCCAATTGCATCAAAGTCGAACTTAGGATTAACCTTAGAATTAAACCACGTTAACCCCAGAACTAATCGCAGCATAGTTGGCGCTGGCATTGCCTAGTTTTAGCGATTAACTTGTATTTAAACACCAGAGTTGCTTTATACAGTGACCGAAGTAGTTGTACGATACGATAACAAATTATGTGTAGAAAATAACGCATCATGTCAAATATGCACTGGATGTCTATCGAAAAGTAACTTCAAAAATATAGTTAGGGTTTGGTAAAATTGCGTTCAAAAAAGAACGTTCCGGAAGGTGGACAAGGCATTATAGGAAGGCCAGAGCGGAGCTGCTATATGCGACAACAAAGCGCTTAGCACCTGGAAGCGCTAGAGAATTGAATTATCAGGAAGATTATTACAAAAAGGTGAGCGAAAATTAACCAGTGATAACTAACTGAATTAATCGCGAGTACATTTCAATAGTTAAGTGTACACAATTAATAGTAATTAAATAATTAGCAGTAAAAGAATTATCGGTTAAATAAATAAACGTGTTTAAAAATAATTACCATATGTTGCGTGATCGTCAACTTCATAATATGCTGTAGGAAAAAAAACAGTTGAAAGCAACCATTTTATTTCAAAAACTAATTTTGTAACGCACCTTCAATAACACCAAAACCGTTAAATAACCACAAACTTAATTGTACTAAAAACAAAAGCATTAATACACAGATCACAAACAATAAATATGCGGAAACAAATTCGCCGGAACAATGACTATTACTTTTATTTAAGACCTTCGGTGTTACGCATCATTACCTTATTCATGCAATTGCAAATGTTTCGGTTTGCCACTTGATCACAATGCACGCTTTTAGATTTTCTGAATGATTAATAATACTGGTCGACAGTGATTCTGTAACATGGATGAAAATATGTGCTTCTTATAACATTTTTTGAGCGGAATGCTTTGAAAAGTTTCTATCATGTGGATTTTTTTATCCTAACATTTTTAAAACAAGAAAATTACTTGATTCCAAAGGAATTTTTTTGTTATACAGGTATACTTTAGTATGGAAAATTGCCTGTAGGCTTGTTCCAACAATTCCACGGACCATGCGACTAGCTGTCACGATTCTGCGCAGTATCAATATCGCGTTCCATCATCGTCTCTGACAGTTCACCGGACGGTCAGTCATTCGTTCCATCAACTCTCAAATCAATTCATGTACCGGTTTGCGGACGATCAAAACCGTCCATGAATGAAGGGACGAACTCTTGCTGGGATTTTACACGCATGCGCTGTTCATAACTAACATAAGCTCTTGTAGCTATGCATCGCCCTCCCAATCCCATTTAGTACTGGATTCTTAAGGTGTGTTTACTCTTGAGATGCGCACATTTCTATGAACCCAATAGACACAAATGTCTTTTACAGTTAGGCCAGTCGTAAAAGCGTCCCAACAACGACTAATACTGGCCAATACATTTATTAGTACATAGTTCACGCATGTGAATACATCATTTCATGTATTTATACAAACAAGTACTGTATATGAAAACGAAAAAAGTTAAAGTTACTGTAACAAAATAAGTTTACGTGGCAGGCTCTTTTTAAGGTCATATCTAAAATCAGTGCCCCAAAATTAGTAAAAAAAAAAAAAAATTATGTTGAAACAAAAAGAGAACTCGTTGCCTAGTCCTAGTGTAATAATTATACGCACAATACTGGCTCATTATTTAGTTATATTACGTCAAATTTCATAGAACTTTCCGACGATTAACAGTAATTACATGTCTGTGTTAGTATTATACTAAGAAATTGTTGCAATAAACAATGAAAATCAACAAACAAGGTAATTTGTATAAATTAATGATTAATAGGTTACAATCGGAGACTTACACGTAATCTGCATCATTCGATAATTACAAAGTCAATTTGTTGTAAACAAGGAATGCTAATTTAGGATTTATTAATTAAAAGCTTAATTGGCACTTCCTTAACGATTTGATCTAAACAGATTTAGTGCTAATTTATTTTAGTTGACAGCTGTAACATTAAAAATTACAGCTCTAACTTAACTGCCATTATCAATAACAACTTTCCAGATATTTTAATAACCACCGTATATATCAGTTTATTTTCGTTAAAGTATTCAAGAATATAATTAACCTAATGTAAAGACACCGGAAAAGGTATGAGAACTAACAATAATGAATAATTTTCGGTTTAAAGGAAACATATTTTGCATTTCTTGATTTTAATTGGCCTATCACATAGTTTGTTAGCAATCATAGAAAAGATGTGGAAATCGGAAGAGTGTATAAATGCGTGCTTCAATATGAAGAACAGAAGGTAAAAGCAGGGGTTTGGAGCGAAGCACGGAGCTGGAGCGAGGAGCTGGAGGAAGGAGCTGGAGCAAAAAGCAAGGAGCTGGAGCGAGGATCTGGAGCGAGGAGCTGGAACGGAGCTGGAGCGAGGAGCTGGAGCGAGGAGCTGGAGCGAGGATCTGGAGCGAGGAGCTGGAGCGAGGAGCTGGAGCGAGGAGCTGGAGCGAGGAGCTGGAGCGAGGAGCTGGAGCGAGGAGCTGGAGCGAGGAGCTGGAGCGAGGAGCTGGAGCGAGGAGCTGGAGCGAGGAGCTGGAGCGAGGAGCTGGAGCGAGGAGCTGGAGCGAGGAGCTGGAGCGAGGAGCTGGAGCGAGGAGCTGGAGCGAGGAGCTGGAGCGAGGAGCTGGAGCGAGGAGCTGGAGCGAGGAGCTGGAGCGAGGAGCTGGAGCGAGGATCTGGAGCGAGGAGCTGGAGCGAGGAGCTGGAGCGAGGAGCTGGAGCGAGGAGCTGGAGCGAGGAGCTGGAGCGAGGAGCTGGAGCGAGGAGCTGGAGCGAGGAGCTGGAGCGAGGAGCTGGAGCGAGGAGCTGGAGCGAGGAGCTGGAGCACGGAGCAGTGGAGCAATGGGATTTTGCCCGGAGCTGGAGCGGAGTCCAGAGCAAATAATTTTGATTGTTCCACTGCTCCAGTTTGTTATGTACAATTTAAATAAATATACTTTTTTTCAAGCTTTGAAGAACAAAAATTTGTTCTTGCAAACATTTATTTAACTTCACTTATGTGTTAGAATATTGTAATTTTTGATCAACTCCACATATGCGATAATATTAAAACTTTATTTAAAAAAAAGATAGATAAAAAATTTGTTTTAAAAATGTTAACAATATTTGGAGCATGGAGCGGAGCTGGAGCGGATCTGGAGCGGAGCAATTAAAAAATTGGACTGCTCCAAAGCCCCGGGGTAAAAGAATGGTCAAATTAGTCAAGTGTTCGTTAGACATTTTGATGATTAAAATGCGGTTTATTTTGCAAAATGAAACATTTTATTAATACGCAACGGGTGATAATGAAAACTTCTATTAGGAAAATCCATATTTCTGTTTTCCGGGTCCGCAAAACGGTCACAACCACACATATATAAGCTATTCACATAAAGTACGAAATAAACCAAGCAAAATACTGAAAACGAAGGAATTAAATGGGCCATAAAATTTCAGCAGTAGCTGTGGGTTTCCGGTAAATCATTAAAGTTGGACGACGGAAAAGTGCGAACAAGCCCTGCAATAAATTCATTCTATTGTATGGTCCTCGAGCTGGTCACGCTCGCTGCACTTCCACAACATGCGGTAAATACCAACTGAAATACACATGGTCGATGTCTTACACCCAAGGGAGTTATATTACATGAGCCACTGTAAAATAAAAGAACGCGTATAGACGTAAAACAGGAAACTGTTAAACGTAAACACGAAAAGCGTTCTGTTGTAATTGAACTGGAATATAGATAAGGTGAATAAAGGGCATTATATGTAAAGAGGCCACTATATACGTATGTTCATTCCATAGCTTTCTGTTTTTGAAATCAGTAACAAAACTGCAGTAATAATCTTTTAAGAAATTTCAAGCATTTTTACAGTAAAATTTTTTGATAAACATTTAATAGAAGACTTCGACAAGTAGGGTTTGGATGTAAATTTTAAAAAAAGGAAATACATATATGGTAATTGGAAATATTGGTTAAGACATTATAACCTCAAAAGGAAGGATACAAGAAGCTCGACCGATATAATTGAAAAACAACAATTGATTTGGTACGGTCATCTAAACAGAATGCCTGCACATAGAATCCCTCATCACTGGTATGGATTAGATAGAAGAAAAGGAAGACCGAAAGAAGATGGAGATGGGGTAAAAATAGCAAAGGACAAAAGGAACTAAACGGATAATGACTGAAAGAATAGGAAGGAATGGCGATTTAAACGAAAAAATGGTAAAATTACATCTTTAACATTACCGTTGTCTACATTTATCGCGTACTTGAAAACAGGGTTGAGCAGATTTAAATCAAGTGATTTTTTTTAAAAAATCATTGATTTAAATCACGATTTAAATCAAGTGAAAAAAAAACATCAATTTAAATCACTTATTATATGAGTAGGTAATAAAACATTTATAACAAAACAAAATTTTATTTTCTCAAATAAAAAAAACATTAGGTATATGGTATTTATGTATATATATATTTAAAAAAAAACAACAGTTCTTATATGTATATACGTATTAAATACATACTTATACGTAACGTAACGAAACGTAATTCATTTAAAATAATATATAATAATATACATTTATAAATTTTTGGTATTGTAATGTTGGAATAAAAATACCAGTTTTGCAGCCTTTTTAGTTCCCAGTTTATTTCTTATTGTCGAATGGACCAATCCAAATGTTGAAAAAATCCTTTCAACTGAGGCCGAAGAAGTTACACTGCACATTAGTTGTGTTAATATTGGCAACACTTTATTAATATCGGAAACATCTTTTTGTGATTTCCACCACTGTATTGGAGTAACATTATTAATAATTTCCTCACTAAACATAACAGATTTAAATGGATCAGATTTAGCTTCAAATTTTATTATTATGGGTAATAAACCACTGTGTGGGTAACTTTCTGCTGCTACTTTTAAAGCTGCGTCTTTTTCATTATATTTTAAAGGAAATTTTGTTTTTCTAGGGTCTAATAAATAAGCCAAAAAATGCTACGGTGTCAAAGCTTGAGCATATCGTTTTTGAAATGCAGCCATTTGTTTAATATTTAATGTAATAGTATCATCAAAAACAGCCTCAAGTTCTTTCCATGCTTCTACAGCATCAGCTAAAAATGCATCTGTTCTTTGTAATTTGTCTAAAGTTACGGAAATTGGTTTTATTATTTTTAAAAAATCTTCTGCCGATCGTTTCAGTTTAGTGTTAAGACACCTTTTGGAATATTAAAGAATCAATTTGGTCTTTGTTCTCTTCACAAATTTGTAACAATTTCTGCCATTCTTGTGTAAATATTTTCAAGCAATCTGCAAGAGTATTCCATCTTACGTCTTAAGGCAATATTAACGCCTTACCTCCGGCAGCTTTATATTTAGCACTTGCCAAATGATTATTACGGAAATCCTTAACAACATGCACAACATTTTCTTTAATATCGCGTATCTGCAAGTCCTTGGAAAGCAAATTTAGAATGTGTGCTGAACATCCATAGGTTATCACATTTACATCGTTTACTTCATTTTTAATGTTTTCTCTCATTTTGCTCATATTAGCTGCATTATCTGTAACGAAACTTGAAACTGCACAATTATATTGAGTTTTGCACTTATTTATTACTGATTGCTATACTTGTTAAATAATCGGCTGTATGTGCATGCCCTGATGTATCTATACTTTCAATGAGGAAGGTTGATCCATAATCTGTTGTTACAGTAGCGCAAATTATCGGTTCGTTATGTACATTTGACCAACCATCTAAGGAAAGGCAAACCGAACTATTTGTTAATTTTGCAAGACATTTTTCGTTTTCTTCCATGTACACTCCATTTAATAATGTTGAAGATACAGCGAACCTAGAAGGTGGTGAATAACCTGGCCGTAACATTTCGATTGCTTTTATCACTTCTGGTTGTTCGATACATCTGAAACTACTATTTGACGCATAAATAGCTTTTGCGATTTGTCTATCAAGATTTTTCTTTAACTCGTTAGAAGTACGCATTACAAATGATTTCATTAATAAATTTTCAGTCATTTCTTTTTTTTTTAGCAGGTGGTGAGCTTATATTTGTATTTGTATCCATTCTAGACGTACTAGGTTGTGGATCAAAAAACTCTTTCGGTTGACTTGTTTCTATGGTGGTAGGATTAGAATCTGTGTCAGTATCTTCTGTATTACATTCAGTAACTTCATTCATATGCATTTGTTTCTTCTGACATTTTTCACGGTGTGCTTTTAATCTTTGTACCAGACGTTGTATTTCTTCTTTGCAATATTTACAAACTGCTCTGCTCCCAGCTTTCCCTTTCAATTTGATTGATTTTTCTATAAAATGTTGCCAAACACTATCCCTTTTCCTTCCTGACATTATGTTGCGTTTATTTATGTGATTTGTACACGTTTGCTAACTAAAATGAACTGAATAACAGAATCTGGGATACCCTTACATACAAAACTGCATTTGCATGTTTAGACAAGTATTTTCAGGCATAGAATTCGATCACAGGTCACATATAGTTGATGATGAATAGCAAGCATGATTTTGTAGATCATATACTACACTTTGAAATATAAATATAATCATACTGTTTATTGCTTGTTAAGACAAAGACTTAATTATATATAACATCACTATTTAGCACTGATTTTTTTCGAAATTTTTATTCATTATATTTAATTTTTTATTTTAACAAAAATTCTCCAATGAATTAAATATATTGGTTATTAAATATATTAGCACAAAACAGAAATAGCATGCAAATATGAACATTTGATTTAATTTTTAAAAAATCTGATTTAAATCAAAAAAATCTGATTTAAATCAAATAAATCGATTTTTTTGATTTTTTTAAAAAATCATGATTTTTATCAACCCTGCTTGAAAACATTACATTGCCCTTATTATTTATTTAGTCATGAGTCCTTCTACTCTTCGGTGTAGAACTGTTAAGTTGTGTGCTGACTTTTTTCCATGTTTTTCTGTCTTGCGCTAGATTTTTTATGTCTCTCTATTTGATGTTGATATCCGTTGCTGCTTACCTCTTTTGTGTTTTCCCTGCGATCTTGCTTCGTAGGCTTTTCTGGTTAAACTTTCTTCTTTCTTCCTTTTAATGTGATAATTCCGTTTAAGACAGGTTATTAATTGTTTTTATGACATTTAAAAGTATTAGTTCAGGATGCTCATGCAGTTAACAGCTAAAACGTTTAGCGGTTTAGTTTATTTTTTGTGTTGCCAAAGGCTTCTAGCATCGTTTAAGTTTTCCTTCAGACATAACTTTATCACGGCATTTTAAGTGAGTAAAAATTCATCCACCAAGATTTTTAAAGTGCATTTCGGAGAACTAACAGTTATAAATTATAATGAGACGTTGTTCTTGCAGTCTAGTTGTAAACTTCGTTATTAGTTGGGTTCCCTTGGTTCTGAGCAATTGTGTTAATTGGCTTTGAAATGACGGCGAAACCGGACGTCTATTCCAGCGTCGTTTCGACTCCGAATGTATAATGTAGTTTAGCGGAGTTAGGAAGATTAACTTGGCCGCAGTCTAGAACTTCATCTAATTAAGTAATTACTTCTATACATCCAACGTGCGGTTTTGTTCTCAACCGATGTTGCTATGTGGCAATTCAGTTGTGCGGTTCACTAGACCATTAAACTATCTTCAAATTTTCAACTATCGATTATTCATTAATTAAGTCACGTTGAGAATTTTTAAATTAGAATTTAAAATCAAGTAAAAAGTTGTAGTAATTTATTACTTCATGATTACCTTAAATGAAGGCTTTAAGAGGGAAAAAAATCCGTAGAAAAGTTTACTTAAAGTTAACAGCACCAACAATGGTAAAAAAAAGTATTCGAAATGAGAAACTTTTCCACATAAAACCAATTTATTTGTCATAAATAATTTTATTTTACTATTTTATATCGCTTCTGCTGTTGATACAAAAGCAGTATATTTATCGAATATTTTTTTTTGTTACAAGACCTCAAGTTACCGTTAACTTAAACAATAACTACACGATTTATTAATTTTTAGATGTGGTTTTGTGTCGTGATTGATTTATAGTTAGAAATTTAGAAAACCTACAAATCATTTTCAACCACAGCCTCGCAATTTTACGACCTTGGTTTAAGTCCAACCACATCTTTACCCTATTTCCCATTAACTGTTTCTACTTACAATTTTATGTCTTCGTCCATACAACATTTGTAAAACGATAGTTCTACTGCAACGACCATAAATCTAAATACTCTAGTTTGGCTTTCTTATGGCAGGATATACCTATCGGTTGCAACAACAAGGTATTAGTTTAATGTGCCATTGTAAGTTCATTTAATGAGCCATTCGAACTACTACGACTCACAAGCAGCAATTAGAGGAATATAAATCCTGTAATAACACCATAACGTAAGCTTATTCGTGGTTACCTTCTTTTCCGGAAACTGTTCTGAATCTGCTTCAAAGCTTCCCATAACCTCAATTGAATAGGAGTATAAAGTTGTTTTTGTTTCACCGATCTTTGGGTAGAATATTGAAGAACGATTTAAACTTGCATCCATACAAGATTCAAATAGTGCAAGAATTAAAACTCTTTGGTTTAATCCAAAACTGCATCTTTCCCAGAAGTTGCCAGGGAGATCACCAGACCTTGCAGTGTGTGGTTTCTTTTTATGGGGATTTTAAAGAAGTAATTTACTTAATTCTGGAAAAAATAGTAAGAGACGGAAGACTGAACAAAGAGGGAACAATACTAAACAAAAGTCACCCACTCATAAGTTATGCCGATGGTGTAGCTATACTGGCAAGAACTTTGAAAGGAACTGGGAGAGGTCACAGGCAGAATGGCAAAAGCAGCACAAACAAAAATGGGATTAAGGATAAACGAAGATAAGACCAAGCTAATTAGAATAGGACAACGAACAATGGAAGACAGGCTAGTGGTAGGGGAATTTAAGGAAGTAAATGAGTTTGTGTACTTGGGGACACTTCTCACAAACGGAATTGAAGAAGAAAAAGACATGAACATGAGAATTCTGAAAGCCAACAAAAGTGTAGGAGCTTTAAATAACCTAATAAGAGCAAAACAGTTATCTAGGAGCACCAAACTACGTTTGTATAAAACTATAATAAGACCAACAGCGATCTACGGGTGTGAGACCTAGGTACCTACTGAACAAAAATGCAAAGGAAGCCCTAAGAAGATGGGAAACAAATATAACTAGGAGAATAGTGGGATGGGAGAGAACAAATGAAGAACGAACGAGAAGATATATACAATTTTCAAAGAAGCAACCAGAGACAAAGTAATAAATGCCAGAAGAATACAATGGCTAGGACAAATTGAGAGAAGGAAGGGCAGCAGAATAATAAAAGAGATAGCGTGAAAAGAGCCTGTATACAAGAAAAAAGAGGACGTTTGATCCGTCGGGTCCTAAATAGTAACTGCAAAATTTGGCCCCGATCGGTCAACGGACCTAGGATTCTATAGCGAACAAACACAAACAAACAAACAAGCTCTTTTATATATATAGATTTACTTATCATCCTCACAACACCGATGAACTGAAAGCAAAGATTCGTGAGATTGACTCGATCTCCGTTGAGATTTTGCAGCGAGTTATGAGGAACCTGTGAATGCAGGAATGCTTACACAGAAGGGTGTTCCTGTTCATCTACAGAATCTTATCTTTAGCAAATGACTTTCATGTACCGTCAACAACCAACAACGTAGTTTTAGCCTTTCGACAACTATGTTTGTAATATAATAAACTTATTTAACATAACATTACATAATTTATAACACCTCCCGCGCCCCACTGTGTATATCGTTAAATTAGTAATTTGCATGTCTTACATTGTTTTTTTATATAAATAGTACATAAATTAAATATTCAAACGCTAAAAGTGCCGTTGGCAGTATTGTATACCGCAACAATAGATAGGACATCGCGATAAACACCCCATTATTGGGGCCTAATCTGATTATTTAAACTTTTAGTGTTACTGTACTGTACGTGCGCTGTTGTTGGCTATCGACATCAAGTTGGCCACTGTTTGTCCCCTATATTTACATGCGTACGTTGAGTGTGGTTAATAAAACCCTTGTTCATCGTTATGAGTTAACGCACATGCAAACTGTACGTTGTTTATACTTTATTGAGCTATTTACACGCGGTGTTTGTTTTTTGCAGGACAATCGTTACGCTCGCGATCCCTCTAGGGTCGGTGACAGATGCAATCATCTACCCATCGTTTGCGAATTCGGTTTATTGGATTGAATTTCCATTTTTAGAGGGTCGGATTTCGACGAAATAAACCAAATCCGTTTAACAATGTGTTCACGAAGACTTTAAGTGAAATTTGTTGTGAGATATAGGTATAAGAGCATTACATAAATTTTATTTTAAGCACAACTTACAAATAGACGAAAGGATTACGTTGGGAATAAAATTAAAATGAAATAAAACACCTATGACCACACACACATGGACCAAGACAACCAGTCATTTATTCTCAATGTCTTTGTATCTTCCACCAGGGCATCTCTCCATCTTTTCCTTGGTCTTCCCTTGTTCCTGGACCAAATAGGGATCCATTGTGTTATTCTCATGATCATTTCGGTTGGTTTCTTTCTCATGATGTGTCCTGCCCATCGTAATCGTTGTGCTCTAATATGTCGAATACGCATACGCTATTATTTGTATTTGGTTGATCATAATGTTTTTCCTATCTAGTTTCGCTCTTCGTAGTACGCCTTCTAATATTAAGTTAAATATGGTTGGGGATAGTGAGTCCCCTTGTTTAACACCGCTGTTTACTTTAAAGGATTCTGTAGTTATTCCTTGGAATCTTACTTTTGCGTTGTGGTATTTAGGGTCATAGTGTTTCCCAGGTATTCCTAATAGTTCCAGTTCTCTTAGCGATTCTTTTCTGTTAACTGAATCAAAAGCAGTTTTAAAGTCTATAAAAGCTACATGTATCTCTTTATTATGTTCCCACGTTTTTTTAGAGTATTTGTTCTAATGTGTGCATAGCATCTATAGTGGATCGACCCGGTCTAAAGTCATTTTGGTAGTCTCCGAGTATTTTCTCAAAGATATACGAGATGAAAATGGTGTAGATGTAGACAACATAGTCAATAGAACTCAAAAACTAAGTTGGTATGGGCACATACAAAAAATGAGCAGACAGATGGTCCAAAAAACATGGAAGTGGATGCCGCTATATACAAGAGGAAGGGGCCGACCAAGAGGAAATTGGGAATACGATGGGTATGCGATGGCTGCAAGAGGATTAAGTGAAGATGATTGTAAATTCTTTATGCGACTTTTAATTGGTAGCACGCTTATGGTAACTAAAGTATGTTCAACACGTTGTGACTTAACTTTTAAGAGTACTATAATCAACCCCTTGTTGATGATTTACTATAATAAATGCTTTGGGTAAGACACAATTTTAGCTTACAGAAGCAGAACACAATGGGGGAGAACCCCTTCATTTTAGTTATTCTCACATTGGGAAAACTATTCGCTTGAATCAGCAAATAGATTAAAAGAAATTGATTTTCTTTACCCTAACCAATTTTTCGTTGCCCAAAGGTTTGCGGTATATCAACAAAATACAGTTCAAGCAATCTTCGTATTTATCCGAGATACTTCTATTACATATTATTCCATCTATGCGGAAGAATTACGACGAACGATCCCCACAAAATCACTTGCTTTGAGGGGTGAAACGAACATCGATTTGCACGGCTCGTGATCACGTCAGTAGCCACTCGCCCCGAGGCTACGGATGCGGCGTTACACAAAGGACATCTCACCCTAACTTTCCCCTTTTATGTTACTACATCGTGAGGGTGGCCAGTGGCGTATAACAACCGGATATAACGAGCAACTACAGGCCAATTATTATCATACTCGTGGCATATTTTAACCTAATAGTCTATCATTTAGGTAATTGAAGGTTCGTGTTTAATTAGCAATTTACCACCGGTATACAGAACTTAGTAGTTAATTTACAAAATTACTGTGTTATCCTCAAACGTTCATTTAGCAGGTTTAGCTCAAATCAAAACAAACATTTCACTTATAGAGAATTATCTATCGCAAATACATATTTAAGAAACAACTGCTCGATAACAAAAAAATACACCCCCAATTTTTGATTATTGCCCCATTTCCCATCCAATAAAATACAAAAGCTTCTTTCCCATTAATCTTATAGGACCTAACTCTACTTTAAGACAGTTTCAGGAAGTTTATTGCCCTAAATATGAACGCCACTGATTCAAATCAAGTCAAGAACTTCCAGTCACGCTTCAAGAAATCGATTTCTGCTAATAAAATACCCAAGGGAATGGAAAACCGTCATGTTTGTAGTGGCCCCCATCCATCGCCTTTTTCAGAGATCCCGCATAGCCAGCTATCATTTCTCAATCTCATTTCTTATCACAACGTAATACTAAATTGAAACCGATGAACTTCATTCTTGTGGAAACCCGTTAAACTATTGCACAGTCCCAAACAATATAACAACGTGTCTTTCAGTTTCAGTACGATAATGACCTTTTTGAAGTTTTTCCGAGGTTTGTTTAACCTCAAATTAAAATAACATTTTACTTTTAACATAATTAACCTCGCTATATAATCAAAATCCGTTTTTATACAGATGGATTTTATAAATTAATTGAATTTTTCCTCGAATTTTACCAAAGCAATTAGCAAATAAGAAAATCATTTTCAAGAGATAAGAAAACATTTTCATTTGGGTTGGGATCATGGTTGTTAGCTTAATAACAATTTCATGGACAAGATAGGTAAACGAATTAAAGAAAAACAACTGAACACTGCAATTGGGTACAGAAATCTAGAAATAATTACACTGAAAATTTCCTTCACCTATCAAATTGGCGTTTACAGCCAATCACTAATCTTAAATCTTCTAGAAACTACCAATAGGAGCTTTATTACACGGTAATAATTTTACATTACCCTGTCAGTTGGTGATCCTCTTGTCAAACTTGCGTTTTCAACCAATAACAAATCCGGATTTCCTAGAAACGACCAATGAACATAATCATACACTGATAATATCCTTTTCGCAATTAACAGATTTTCATGCTTATATCGTCGTTTCTAGGAAATCTGAGTTTGTGATTGGTTGAAAATATCAATTTGGAGAGGCAATTAAATATTTTCGTCTTGATAATTTTTTGACGAACTTCGGCGACCAGTAGCGTTACTTTAATATAGATTAAACCACACCCCTGTCGCACCACTCTGACAGTACTTATAAAAGTTGACATAACATGCATTTAATTTGACAGGTAGGTTAGGTGAAGGAAATTTTCTGACAAACTACAAGTCGTGCACTGCAAATAATCTATAATTTTTGACAAATCTTAACTCATGCAAGTTGAATCAGAAAAAATCACTCGTGCACTTCCTGCAATCGTGTTTTTTTTTCAGTTCAACTTGCATTCGGGCATGTTTACCAAAAATTATCGATAATTTTCAATGCACTTGTTATATTACCACCCTACGCAAATGACGTGGTTTTAAACAAAATGCAAAAGTTAGTGAACTTATGGATCTTGAATGGCGGTGACGTCTTGTAGCCAGTGGAATGGCTCTTATATGCAGCAGACAAACAAAATCGTGTATCGGTGTAATTATTGTAATAAAAGTGGTCAGATGTTAGTGAACCCCCCCCCCTCTTTGTATAACAGTATACATTAATTTTGTCAGTTAATATATTAACTAAAGTGTATTTACGGAGATTCGCACGCTAACTTATAGCAACCTTTTTTCAATATGATCTGTTCTAATGTGCCATTTCCCAAATCCAAGGGTAAATCCGTCGAGTGAAATATTGCCACAGGGCTCAGTATACCATTTATGTAACAAACATAAAAAATCTCATCTTCCCGCAAAAAATGGCCATCCGAGCGTATAAAATACCTTCCAAATACTACTTCAGCTTTAACAATAAAGCGGGGTGAGTTAAAGCTGACACGTGCAGGCATTTTTCCGTCGCGCTCACCACGGTATCCCCTAAAAAAGCATTATACGCCCGAAATTGTTATTTGAACAACTCGTTATCATCTAGCGACATGCAAAATACAGTTTATAACGTTACACGTTTTTTGTGATACACGGGAATGCGAATTGTCCTGATAATGCAATATTAATATCTGATCAAAAACTTGTATCTAGCAGCCTGGAATAGTATATTACATAACAAGAGTTATAAGAAGCATATTACGCACGATTGGAAAAGTTGCGCACGGAACCGCGTAGCGGCGAGTGCGTAATTGCTTTACAACTCGTGTTATGTAGCTTACTTTTTGTACGATCACATAATACCTACGATTTTACCGGCTTTTTGGCTAATATACACATAATTACGTTGTCAATTTTGACGTAAGCCTACTTTGACATTTCTAGACGTGCGCGTTTTGCTTACTGTGCGTTATAACTCACTTACTTGGCATGCAGGAAGTGTTTGACGTGAGTCTATTTTGATAATTTCTTTAAAAAAACTGTGCTTTTTGTTTACCGTGCCTAAGGACCCACTTACTATGCATGCAGGCTGTACGTTAAGAGTCATTTACATTAGTGGTCGTAGAAAAAAGAGTAAAGTGCATTATTAATATTATTAACCCTGCGCTTGGAAAAAGTCAAGAAAAGCTCGACGCGGTCTGTAGCGAAAAAAGTATTTGAGCTTTCAGACAAAATAGGTTAGTTATGCAAATTTTAAATGAAAGACCGGTGCAAAGTTTGCCCGAGACCAAACTGTAAAATTAGTCGAGCTGTTCAAGACGGAACAACATTTTTAATGGTATTAATTGACTTAAAAGAAAAGGTACCATAGATTTTCACTACCACGGTGCTGCTAATGGGCGAAATACTTGTTCACTAGTGCGTGTTTTCAATGAAAATAAGTCCAATTCTGGTTTTAAATTGGCCTGCATCCCGAACAAACTTCTAAAGAATGATTTTTAATATACAGGGAGGGCAAATTTCGATGTTTTCAAAGGAAATCTCGGTTACTAGAAGAGGTATGGAAAAACGGACCCCGCTTCTACGATCTCTTTTTTCGAAAAAAAAAGTTAATTGGTTATCGTCTTTTGTTTTCGAGTTATCGCCGATAACTCGATTTTTTGACTTTTCGTTTTATGACTATATCTCGCTTGTTTATGAAAATAAAGAAAATTTATTTTGAATTTTTTGATGAGAATGCAGTGGCGTATACAATTTTTTAAAAAATCGATATTCGAGTTGTGACATAAAAGTGTATTTTTTTAAATAGAACCCATAGTTGGCTGTAGCATCACGACAAAATCGATTTTTCCCCATTCTAATAATATACAGGGTGTCCCAATTATACACCGCCAAAAAGTAGGTGCATATTTCTGAGTGAAAATGATGATCATTTGTCAAATATTTTGTTATCCGAAAATGCTTCCTTTCAAAGTTAGAGACCTCCAAAGTTGCAAGAAAAAAAATCAAAAAATCGAATACGTCCTAGCCGTTTAAGCTAGAGCTATCAAACTTGGCCGAAATGTTTAGGTGTTTCCCATTGACTTTGTGGGATAATTAGAAAGAAAACACGTAATTGGAAGTATGATTTATAGTCAGGTCATCCGCTACAGCCTTAAGTCAAGCATGACATTAGCCAACTAAGTTTAGTAAACAAATTTTTGAGGTATAAACAGAGTTTGTCGATGTATCTTTAGCGCTAATTTTCTCGAAAACGGCTACGTTTACAGCAAACAACAAAGAGGGACGAATTTTTTCCTCTTAAGTCGTACTTTCTTATGGACGAATGACATTTTCAATTTTATTCCAGAGTAAAAAAAATCTGAAGATGGTAAGCGGATGACCTGACTATAAATCATACTTCCAATTACGTGTTTTCTTTTTAATTATCCCACAAAGTCAATGGGAAACACCTAAACATTTCGGCCAAGTTTGATAGCTCTAGCTTAAACGGCTAGGACGTATTCGATTTTTTTTTTCTTTCTTGCATCTTTGAAGGTCTCTAACTTTGAAAGGAAGCTTTTTCGGATAACAAAATATTTGACAAATGGTCATCATTTTCACTCAGGAATATGCACCTACTTTTTGGCGGTGTATAATTGGGACACCCTATATCTAGTGGGGTCGATTTAATCATTTTCTTTACATTATGGCAAAAATTCTGGTTTAAAATCGACCTGTTTCCCAAACAAGCTTAATAAGAATGTTTTTTAATATACAATAACTGTGAAATCTGATCACTTATCCAATAAAACGAATGTTATCATTGCATCAAAAGCTGTAAACGTTTCCGGCTAAGAACTGGTCTAGACTAATGTGTAAAACAAACTTGTTTAGATAACATTTGCCAGATAGCAGTTAATTTAATAATCGTTTTACACACGCGGTTCTAAAAAGGGGTCTAAGGTAAAAACTAATTTATTTAAAGCCCTCATATTAGCAACTAAACATAAACAACACAATTAAAACAGTAAAGAATATTTTTATTGCCGTTTAAATTATTTAAAAAGCCATTTTAGATATGAGTTAAGAAGAAATTTGTATCAATTGAGCTGAATATATTTCATATCTTCTTACAGACCCCAAAACATCTACTGAACCACTGAATCATATCATACGCCACATAATCCGAATACTGTAATATGAATCCAACCCACCCTAAATCGTTGCATTCAATAACAACACAATAAAGATTAAGCGATACGACGGACACAATAGTTCCATTAAATACTTCGGGGTTCTTGAAAAAGGGTCGATGAAAGTTGCCGCGTCACATGAAGGAGATGATCCCGTTGAATTCATTACAGGGGTAGATGGTTTTATATGATTTGCATGAGGCTCCGCCAGGTGCGACGACAGGTGCTTTACATCTGTTTACGTGACATGACCCTAGTTTAAAAGTCGCATGAACAAGATATTGGAGGCTGTCAATAAACTTTATACTGTTTGCCATTCCGACTTCTAACAAATCATGGAGGCCAATCGAAGTATTTCATTGCTTCTTTGTTATTACAGACTTGTTACACAGAAATAGAACAACATGAATTAATATGTTTGGGATTTTTGTGTCTTGAAAACAAAGATTGTAAATTATTCAACTTGATCATATTTTCTTAGCGAAACTGAAACACGGATCTTCATCTTAATATGAAATCACATTAAATAATCCAGATAATAATATTCTGTTCGACTTTAGTTCATCTATTAGGTACTTTGATCCAATTCCAGCGACCTATTACCCAAGAGAGTTTGCAGGTAAATGGATGGCTCCTTTATTTTCAGTATTTTCTCTATTAAAGATTCTTTGTAGAGATCGCAATAGGTCGTAGTCCGAAGGTGCCAGATCTGGTAAATACAGAGAGTGACCCGAAGTTTCCAGCAAACTCAAGCAGTTTTTGTCTAGTGGTCAGATGTATGTGGTTTAGCGTTGTCTTGGTGAAACAAAAAGCTGTTTCTTTCTGCTAATGATGAACGTTTCTTGCAATATCTGCCTTTACGTTATTAAGTTGAGAGCAATACTGTCAAAGGTTAAATACATATACCAAAAGCTCACAATAGCCATCACGGCAATCTCAACTTCCCAACAACTATAGAGCATAGTTTTTCCTGGATGTAGTTGTTCTTGATTGCGTCACGAGTAGCTCATTTCGTCTTCCCCATTATCTTTTTCGTTTCATATTTTTGTTCAACGATTACTTAATAAAATCAAAAAACGATAACAAATTCTCAGCTCATGAAAATAACACCAAAAAAATTATTAAAATTGCACTAAAGGGAGTTGCAAATTGGTGCAGTTTGGCACGCGTTTTATAAAAATAAGCCATAAATCTGATCGATTAGGGTGAATATACATATTTAACGACGGAACTGCGGTAGTGCGTGTCCGGTTGTTATAAGAACATGCAAAGACTAACCCAAATAGCAGGGTTTCGTGTTGAGTATGGTTTATGAAAGGGGCTCGTTCAGGAAATAAAGATATTAACGTAATAATCGGGAAACAAAAGCTTTTATGAAGACATGAGGAATATTCGACCAGTTTGATTATACATTTGTATGATCATTTTGAGGTAAGTGCTTGGGAAACTCGATTTACCATTCTTCCAAAGAAAATTCATCTTAAAATATTGTTATCCACTTGTTTCACTAGTTTACAGAATGCTCGACAATCAAGATAACGTGAAAATTGTTAGTCAATGTGACGCCGATTTAATAAAATTATTAATTATTGTTTTGTTTTTAAAACAAAGATTTTGTTTTATTACTGTAATACATTTTTTGCTATCTCACAGCAAGATGCAGTACATAATAAGGATACGATAGAACAAACCAAATTAAACGTCTTATACTAGATTTAGTAACGTAAAGCTAATTAAAAGCTGCCTTAAATGCAGCTTCATTTTCCTCCATTGTTTACCAACAGCAGTTAATTTTATAACTAAAATATACAGGGTGTTGGCAAACTTAAGGAGCATGTTCCTTGAGTAAATTTAAGCAAAAAGTTCAAATAAACCATAGTCCAAAACCCGATGGTTATCGAGTTATAAACCTTTAAAGTTTCTAAAAAAATGTAAATTTTAACACAAAAAAGTAGTAGGATGAAATACCGCTTTTATATTCTAAAAAATTGATTTAACGAAAAAATGTATTTAATAAAATTTGCATCGCCATTTTTTCTGCTCCTTATGGTGTACTCGATTTTGTTTTGTTTTTTACGGTTTATTTGCTATGGCAACCAACTTAGTTATTTTAAATACAACACCCTGTATATTTTTACATTTTTGGATTCCTCTTTAAATGTACTTTTACATCTTTTATAAGAAACATTTTGTTGTTAAATCAATATTTTAGAAAACAAGAGCATCATTTCATACTTGTTTATGTAAAAATTGACCTTTTTTTATAAACTTTAAAGGCCTATAACTCGATAACCAAGGAATTTTGGACTATGGTTTATATAACACTAGCGATTCCGGAGCCCCTTCGGGGCTATTGGTATACTTGCTTTTTTCCTTATTGATTTTTACAAGCTCTAAAACTTTTTTTAAAATCTATATATATAAAAATGAATGTATGTATGTATGTCCTTTATGCATTCCTATACCATTCATTCGATCCTGACCAAATTAGGCACAGACAATCTATAGGACCATGGGAAAAAGATAGGCTATATAAGAATCCATAAAAGTTCAAAAAATTCCCAAAAGATTCAAAATTCACAAAAGTTCCAAATTTCTCAATAGATACAAAAAATCCAAAATATCCAAAATTCACAATAGATACAAACATTCCCAAAAGATCCAAAATTCTCAAAAGGTCCAAAAATTCTCAAAAGTTTCAAAAATACCCAAAAGGTCAAAAACTCCCAAAAAAAATTTAAACATTTTCAAAAGTCAAAACGTCTTGGAAAGTCCGCCGGGCGCGAGCGCGAAGCGCGAGTAGTCTGTGATTGATAAAAAAAATTCACCGAGCGAAGCCGGGTAACTACGCTAGTGTATTATAAATAAACTCACCTGTTTATGCATCTCAACGTTAAGTCCATACGACATTTCGTAATACTGTAAAAGAAAAAAACACAATTAATAACTCAGCTCATTGACAAAAAAAAACTATAGTAATAATCCAATCGGCGCAAAAATAGGGCACAGCTGAAAAATAACTGTAAGAGGAACCGACACGGCTCTCTAATAACACACTACACCACAATAATTAATATCGGCGCAAGAAACATGTTATCGCAGCAGTCGTATAAACATCGATGCTGAAATGTAATTTAAATAATAATAAACGTCCATTATACAGGTTACATTATTAAAGGAAGAAAGGCCACATTAAACGTGCACACAACAGGCCATAAAATCATACGATACCATCAAACTGTGCCAGTCTTTATAATGATAATTAATAATTACTCGAGCCCTATGTTATTACTTCGGCGGGCAAGATAACTATCATCCCGGCAACACATTTAAATGTAGTAAAATGCATAATTTAACTTCTTCTTTCAAATTTAATATTCACGAGATATAATTAGAATTTTCAAACTTAATTTCCAAGTAATTTAATTTACATCTAAATTACGAAGTTAATAATGAAATTAAAACACTGCGTTTTAAAACTGAGTATATATTTTCCAGTTTAATAAAGATTTATGTTACCAAATTCGTTAGTTACGATATGGTTATAGGTGTGTGCATCTAGTACAGCCACAGAGCATTAAATTATAAATAATAAATGTAACGCTTCCGAGGATTTGTTAAAGGCTGGTTTTAGTTAACCACGTGATTTTATTTAAGTTATTTTGCCTTCTTCTAACACACGTGTAAATCAATAAAGCGGATAACTAAGACATCAATGTAATTAAGTTATAACTACTGTATTATTGCCCGGTTGCTAATTTGGTTATTAATTACTATAAAACGCAGAATAAGCAAACTAAAAATGTTGATAAAAATATACTGTTTAAACAATTAAAAATAGGAAGGTAGAGAAGTAAAAATTGTATGCTACGCCGACGATGCTGTCCTCGTTGCAGAGAGTGAAGACAGCTTACAAAAGGTTTGTTCCAACAGGCTTGCTGACTGTGCGACGCACTATCAGGGGTGTGCGCAGTATCAATATCGCGTTCCAACAGAGTTTCTGATAGTTCACCGGACGGTTTAGTCGGCTGTTCCATCATTACAAAATTAATACATGAACTAGTCAGTGTACGGTCAAAACAGTTCTTGGATGAGAGCATGTACTAGCATTTGGATTTTTAAACGCATGCGCTGTTCATAACTAACGTAGGCTCAGGTAGTTATGCATCGCTCTCCCAACCCCACTTAGTGCTAGTTTCTTAAGGTGTTTACCCTAGCGATGCGTAGATTTGTATGAAACCAATAGACGCAAATGTCATTTACAGTTAGGCCAGTCTTAAAAGCGTTCCAACAATGGCTAATACTGGACAATACATTTATTAGTACATAGTTCACGCATGCAAATAAAACAGTTCATGCATTCATTCAAGGATCGGTTTTAAACTGCTAGTTGGAAAAAACGTAAAGACTCTTACCCTCGTTCAAATGCACAGCTAAATCACTTCATGACATTATCTTCCACAAAAACAAATTGTATGACAACTTCAAAAACACCCTTGAGGTGCAAACTAGAAGTCGATGAAGAGGTTATCAACTGTAGATGAAATTCAAGTATCTCGGGATAGAATTTTCGGGCTTTGGCGATGTGGAACGTAATAAAGCAATTGGGAGTGCCAGAAAAATTAGTGAGGTTAGTGACGACGACAGTGAGAGAAACAAACTACAAGATTCTGTTTGACATACATCGGAGGACTTTAAAGAAAAGAATTATAAGACCAACGGTTACGTAGGAAGGCGAGATGTGAAAACTGAATCAAAAAGAAGAAAAAACATTGCAGGTCTGGGAAAGGAAGGTATTACCGACAATATTTGGAGGAAAAAGGAAGAAAGCAACGGAGAAGAACAAATAAGGAACTCGAGAAATTGTCAACCAAACATAATTAATATAGTAACAACGCAACGAATGAGATGGCTTGGACTTACATCAAGATTGTCGGAGAAAAGAACAACGAAACAAGTACTTGTAGGAGAAGTAACGGGAAGAAGGACGAGAAGAATACCACGGACAAAATGGCTAGAGGCGGTGGTAAAGGACTCGAAGGATGTAGGAGTTAAAGAATCGAAAACGCTTAAAAAGAACGAAAAATAATGTAGAAAAACATGTTACAAAGCCAAGGACCAGCTAGGCCCAAAGAGCTAATTAAATAAAAAATAGTTATCACTAAAAAACTAGAAAAAATTTAAAATTTTAAAAAACAAAATAACTAAAAGCACTTTACTACTCAAATTTTAATTCTAATAAATTATAATGTAAGAAAAGTGTCTACACTCTCAAAGCATAACCCACATCCTGCAGTATCAAATTCTATTGCTATTAAATTATAATGTGAATTAAGTGATAAAAATAAAACAATCTGTTAAATTACAAATTTCTATGAAATTTAAATCTGATACGCTAAAATGCAATGCTGTAATTAAAACATAAATTCCCCTTGTCAGTCCTGTCAATCTGTGCAGAAATTAAGAAATCTAATCATTAAATAACTGTCGTATTGACATTGTAACTGTCAGTTAGATTACAACACGAGTTTTAATGTTCTGTAATAAGTTATTCATAATGTTAATACGTATAACACTCGATTTATAAACATAATCCCACGTTGTTTATATTCATTGTGATCAATTATAGGTTATTTATATTCAGAAGGAAATTCACGTTATTCAATAATTATGAATTCAACGCTCCTCGTTCCCAGGAACAGAAAAACAAACATTTTCATTCCGATGCGCGGATATCAATGAGTTACGTCGATAGACTGATAATGTCGTTTCAATAATAGCTGTTGCGTGTTTTCAAAATCTACAAAGAAATAAATAGAATTTTGTTTTATTACACCAGATACTGACATTTCTTAAAATATTCTTGATTTTAAAACTTTTGCATACCTTTTACCAGGCAGTATAATAAAGGAAGATCGATGAAATGTTATAGGAGTACAATCTATTTGTTGATTATTTCTATATGTACAGGGGAGATTCAAATGAAAACCGCATATCGTAGGCTTACAAGATCTGTATGGTAATGTGGTACGCTGGTCTCCGAAGTGTGGCGGTGCCGGTGCTACAGCAGCTAATAGATCTAACAACGCTGTCCATAATCAATCCCTAAGAAATGTTAAAGATGGCAGCCCGTTTGGACGTTTGCACGAAAGAAGAGTAACGCTTTGTCATCAATTTTTGACCAGTGAAGTTGTGAAACCGTTGAAGGTGACAAACCAGTACAGCTCATCATGCAGGGGTTTCGTTTTTGACATTTTCTCCGGAACCTTTTTTTCAAAAACTTCGCACCATTTTACTTGCAAAGGATGCGCGAATTGGTAAATAGCAGAATTTCGATTTTATCTCTAACGATCTCATGGCCAACGCGATCGCAAAAATTACCTTTATTATTCAACTTTTCAGTTTTTCCCCTATTTTTCCGAAGGAAATGGCAAGTGGCACGTATAATTCTGCTAAACATTTAGTTCTGATGTTCTTAATGCAATAAACACAGTCTTGATCAGATTCTAGCGACAACATATCGTGACCCTCCCTGTTAGTAAAAATTCATTTGCTGTTTTCATTTGATCGTCCCTTTTTGCTTATTTATAATTCAACTCACTTTTATCTTCCAAGTAGAAGCCGAGTATAATTAATTTAAAAACACCGTAATTTTGTTCGAAATTGCTGTAACATCTTATATATTTTCAGTACAAATAGTTTATCGACAAAGCTGATTAGTTTGTTAAATAAATACCAGTAGTCCTATTCAATAAAAAATTAATTGGAGATAAAACTCTGTAAATGCTAATAGGTTCTCGTTTCATACGCAAAAACTACCTAATCCACTCATTTTGGAAACGTTCCCATGCAATAAACAACTTTTTGTAGGTCCAAATTCCGCTTAATGTCATCGACCGATTTAGTAAATTGCATCGAATTAATATTATTGGTATAATATAGTACAAGAAATGCTCAATTTATACTCAAATTGGTGATCATCGTCCAAATAAGTCTATCGCGAATTCGGACACAACTGCTACGAAATTTAAAATTAAACAATTTGTTAACGTGATTAACTTGTCAGCACGGCGAAATTAACATCGATTGTTTTAATTAATTGTGTAATAATTAACGTATAACGTACATTATAAAGTATTTTCTACAACCACTAATATAAATGACGCTTACAGTACAGCCTGCATGCATAGTAAGTGGGTCAAAATTGACAAGACAACGTAATTACATGTGTGTATTAGCCAAAAAGCCGTCAAAATCGTATGTATTATGTGATCGTAGAAAAAGTATGCTACATAACAAGAGTTGTAAAGCAATTACGCACTCGCCGCAACTTTTCCACTCGTGCGTAATATGCTTCTTACAACTCTTGTTATGTAGGTAACATACTAATATTTAATGATAAACTAAAAAAGGGGACAAGCCATGTGTGTTTTCCTTAGTCCAAATTAACTGCACATTGTATAGTGTTTTCCCTTGTTGCTTCAGAACGCAATCTTTTAATCGTCTAAAATAGTTGTTGCTACTATAACGAGTTGCAAAATTTACCGCCAAATTTCTATTTTTTTCTGGTTAATGTACATAACATTAATTTGTTTAATAATAGTGTCACAATAAATAACGAAAATAAACCAGCTGAAACTCGACATCTCAATTCATTGCTTTTTGAATTTAATGAACGCGATTGTTGGTTAGAAAACCACAACATTCATGCTTCATATGAAACAATTGAAATGTTTCAACGTTACACTTCCATGATTGTCTAATTTCGGAAAATTTGATACCACAGTATTACACCCACAATCCACAACAATTATTTTAAATAGCGATCACAGTTCATTTCAACATAATTTTGACATAACTGTTGTTCATTTCATTTCAATAAATTCAGTATGGGCGATTAATCTTTGCAAATAAGTGACAAATGTTTTTTTTAAAATTCCTTCAAGTGCATGGGGTCACAAGTATACAAAATAGCCTCACACCTAACAGTAGAGAAGCGTAAAATTAATAAGAAGCAGATACTCGTATATCTAAAATATTGTTATTAGCTATATTCTGAAAGTTATAGGTACATCAAATTTTGTCCAATGCTCTTTGTAATAGATAAAATAATTAAAGAATGTAAACAAAACACAAAGAAAGGCTACTACGGTATTAACTATTATCCTTAACATAACTAGCCTTTGCAGATGATGTGGTGCTATTAGCTAAAGGCGAAAGAAAGGACGCAACTCAATCTAGACGTTTGGGCAGATACATTAAGTAGATATAATATGAATATTAATATAACAAAGACAAACGCGATGGTTATAGCGAAAAATCCTGAACCAGTTACAATTATCCCAGACCAAAACAAGATAGAGAAGCTAGCGAACTTTAAACATCTAGTAACAATAATTGCAGAGAATGGTAAACTGGAGGAAGATCAGAATAACAGCATAGCGGCAGCGACGAAATTTACTACGCCACTAATAATTGGTTGTTTGGTGAGAAGGAGATATCGAAAGAAATTAAGACGAGACTTTTTAATACAGTGTACGTACCCATTCTCACGTACAGTTCAGAAACTTGGACGCTAAAACAAAAACAAAGAATACAGACCAGGCTATGAGATTTCTGAGAAGAATAGAGGGATGTAGACTGATCGATAAAATCAGTGACGAAAAAATTTAAAAAAACCTACGAGTAACAGATATTAAGAAAAAGATGGAGATGAATCAATTAAAATGGCTTGGACATCTACTACGCATGCCAGAAAGTAGATACGCGAAAATAGGATGGAAAATGGAAATGGAGGGAGAAGAAATAGAGGAAGAATAAAATGGGAAAAAGAAATGAGGCAGAGACTGGAAGAAAAAGGAGTCAGCTGGGCATCTGACGGTAAGTTTCCAACGGTGTTACATCCTCAATGGTCAAAAATCTCATGGCAAAACGTCACTGTTTTTTCGTGCATACTTTTAAACGAGCGGCCATCTTTAACAGGGACTGATTCGGGGCAGCATTGCTAGATCCACTAGCAGCTGTAGCCCGCCACAGTTTAGAGACCACTGCACCACATAACCACACCGATTTTCTAAGCCTATGATGTAAAAATTTGCGGTTTTCATTTGAATCCCCCTCGTATTGGTTTCAAAACACAACCTTGATAATATACCTTAACGGAATACCCTGCAATTTCATCAAAAATACGGTCCAGAAAAAAAATATTCTCAAGTTTCTTCCAACGGTTTTCAGATAAATTTTTAATTGCCAAAAAAATGCGATTTTTGGCTTCCTCCTTTTCACTTCTTCCGGTTTACACAATCATAATAACTGCGATTTTTTTTCTTTAAAGATTCCGACGAAAAGAGCAAACAATTTACATGTATTTCCGACAATAAAGAGATAACTGCATTTAGCCAATTATAAACCAACAGTTTGGTAGACATGCGTGTAATGAGCTGTGTTATACAATGAAGAGCATGCAACGGAACTCGAGCTGCAGAACGGAAACTTCAAGCTTGGCAGAGCGTGAAGGACGGAAAACGCGTCTGACAGCCAACTAATAGTTAGAAAGGTGTAACGACCTCGAAATAATTACATACTGTGTAATTGCGCGTAATTGATTACAGTGAACACTTTCGTTAACATGATAATAGGTAATATTAGGTATGAACAAGAAATATTCGGCGTCACATGTCAAGGATAAACGGGCCAGCAAGAACAATCGAAAAAGGAATACAAAAATCTAGACAAAAAAGTTTTGAAAGCAAATTTACAAATGCCAGTGATTTGAATCTTTTTACTTCATGAACTTTTAATTAAATATCAAATTATAATTAAATGTTTTTGTGTGATGGAACATGGAACACAGCTAAGGCTAACCTACAACTGGTACAAATAAAAACCTACCTCAGAGGTCCGCTGGTCAATGTTGAGTTGATTAATTTCCGTTCTCCCTAGTGTTTGAGAGTGACAGAATCGATCTGATTTCAAAGAATTACATTTTCCAGTGAAAAATATCTTCACCTACGCCTTATTTTAAGATTACAATAAAACAGTTTGGTATATTTCGAGATTTTCAATTAAACTGCTCGTAAAAGAACTCTTTCTGAACCACTGAAAACTGATTGACGGAAGAAATCGCTCAGGCTCAACCAGGACACGAGGAGATACGAAGTTGAAGGTCCACAGGGAGGTCTTGTGGCCCGTCTGTCCAGAAAACAGTTTTGGGCCCATAAATCTTGTACAAATTTTTGTTTTTCTCAAAAAACTGGTACGCCCTCGCTAGGGAGCCAAAGATTTTTATTCGCCAGGATTCAAGTCTCCTCTCGGAACACTGGGTTGCACCCTTAGCCAGCTTCAAAATTAAAAATGTCATTCGGTGGTGTATAATTTTTAATATTTTGTTGGCTACTCTGGGTATACCGTCAGGTCAAGTTCGGTGGTAAGTCTGTTGGGTTTGGAGACAAAACTCGTTCGACATTTTTCTGGGCAATTCGCTAAATGAATTTCGTATTGTTTCGTCATGAGTTGGATGACCAAACGACCCGATTCTTCGGGTTTGTCCTTGTTTTTGGTTAGGTTTCGATCTTTCTAAGATGTATTATGTTTTTGGGAAGTTTACTGAATGCACAAAGGGACCATTAGGCTGAAATGATATGCCGGATAGAAAAGGCCAGAGCAGCATTTCGTAAAATAAATACAGTTTCAAACAACCACGGTCTGAGTCTCCAACTTAAGCTTAGATTGGTGAAGTGCTATGTTATTCCGGTGCTCCTGTACAGAGTGGAATCTTGGACATTAACGGAGGCTAAAACGAAAAAACTAAATGCGTTCGAAATATGGGCTTACAGGCAGAATCCATTGGAAGGACCATGTCACCAACGAAGAGGTCCTCAAGCGATTAAAAGTAAAGGTTGTAAATACTGTTAAAAGGAGAAAGCTGAAGTACTTGGGTCACATAATGAAACACCCAGAAAAGTACGGACAGTAGCAACTGATACTTTAGGGAAACCTAGATGGCAAGAGGGGTCCGGGACGGAGAAGGATCTCGTGGTTAAAGAATCTGAGAAGTTGGTACAACACTAACACTACAACCACGGAATTAATCCGTAATGCTGCTAACAAAATTAAAATCGCATTGTGGATAGCTAACATTCGGTAACGGATAGGCACTTTAAAAAAAAGAAGAAGATTGTGTTATACTTTGTAGATATTGGAAAATAAATGTGACTGAAAGAATTAGTCTTCTTTTTAGCAAGCATGTCCCGATTTTTAGTTATACCGATTTGATCAACATAGTCCTGGGTCTGGTCCTCCAGTCACAATGTCTCTTTGGTTCCACTCCAGGTGATATGTGGAGTGTTTTACTACAGGCTACGATAAAATGCGCGCCTAAACTAAAATTTGCGTTTACTGTGTAACTTTAAACATTCTTGCGTTTGCGCGTTTGGCGAATCATATAACTAAAGAAGGAAAATTTTGAAATAAAGTTATCTTCTTCTTTAAAAAATGTTATAAACAATATTTTAACCAAAAAGTTCTCGTGCGAACAACAATTTAAAACAAAAAGGCCCTGATAAGTGATTAATATTACTTTGCTACGACCACTAATGTAAATCACACTTACCGTACAGTCTGCATGCAAAGTAAGCAAGTCTTTACGCACGGTAAGCAAAAACCACAGTTTTTTTTAAAGAAATGATCCAACTAGACTCACGCCAAACACTTCCTGCATGCCCAGTAAGTGAGTTATAACGCACGGTCTAGAAACGTCAAAGTAGGCTTACGTCAAAATTGACAAGACAACGTAATTACATGTGTATATTAGTCAAGAAAACGTTAAAATCGTAGGTATTATGTGATCGTAGAAAAAGTAAGCTACATAACACGAGTTGTTAAGCAATTACGCACTCGCGGAAATACGCACTCGCCGCTACGCGTGCGTAATATGCTTCTTACAACAGTCGTTATGTAATATACTATTTTAATACTATTCCATAATTAAATCTCATTTCTAATTTGATTTTTAGCGTTCGATATGCAATGTTTCCAAAGTAACTTTGAATATTTTTACGCTAGGGAGGTTAAAGATTTCAAGAAAAAATAAAGTTATGATAAAAGAGAAATCATATGACACGCAAAATTATTATTTTTGTGTTATAATAACCACTAAACCACACAAGAACTATTTGCGTCCAGCATTAGCTGCACATTTGTGTGCAAGTAATAAAGTACATATTAAAAACAAAATAATTTTACAAACATACGAACACGAGAAGACAAGTGCACATTAGTCTAACTCTAACCACAACCACAACCGCGCAACATTCACGTCGCTAAAAAAAAACTCACCATAACATAATGCCTTTGAATCTCTATCTTCTCGCTAGCCAGTTTTTCGCACTCCAGTTTTAAGCTAAAACAAAAACAACAGAGTTAGTAATTATAGTCAACCGCAAATTATTTATGGAACTCGCCAATTTTTGCTTCGCTATTTGAACTGTCATTAAAAATAAACGCGCAGTCGTCAAGATAATTAAGTTAAACCATTATTAATTTATCAAAGCCGCCGTCAACTATGTAACATTTGTGGGAAGAGACTTAAAATAACATTATTCAACATGACCCACACGTACCCTTTGATGAGCTTTCCATTTTAATTAAATATGTTCGAAAACATGCTTATAAAAACTACAGTTCTTTGTTTAAAAACGAAAACAGTATCTGCGTTACAACTTGGTGTGCTTAAAGGGAGATAACTGACAGTAAATTACGTTGAAAGAGAACGATTGTCAGCGATGGCTGAAAAAATGTTTAAAGATATACAGACGTTGTCACGCCCTGCGGAAAATAAATTGCTTTAGACGAAGTTCAGCGGAAACAATAAAGTTTATAAAAGCTATTTATAAGCACAAACTGATTCCGTTCAGAAACCTTTGAATCATACAAGTAATGATTTAAAAAAAAAACATCAAATAGGATTGGTAATTGGTATATCTACGCATCGATAAATATTTTTACGTAGGTAATATTAAAAAATCAATCAACTTGTTCATAAGAACAATCCCTTCTTGACAAGAATACAGACCACTTTCGAAACTATCGTCTCTTGGTTAGTAGATTTCTTATGTCATTATATGAATATTTTTATTGAAACAATTTCAAAGATTTACAAATTTTGCATGAAGTAGGTTGACAACAATCTACTTGTATTGTATGGGTAATTTTGTCATTACAACAGTTATATAGTCAGTTAAATTAGCAAAGTAGGGCATAATTTCAAGACCAATTTAATGCCATTTTGACATTTGGCTGCACCTTCAACTTTTAAACATTTTGAAAAACTAAAAACCGAAGATTTTTTCGACTGTAAATAATTCCATATTCATTTACATTAAAATCAAAATGTAAAATGATTTTTGTAAATATTACTACGAAGAATTAGTAACAAATATCCAAAACGTCATGGCACACTCGATTTTTGAGTTAGAAACCAAACGACTTTTTTTAAAAGGCAACCATCGTTAGCTATGGGTTCATTAAAAGATAATTTTTATTTGTTTTACTGATGTAAGGGTTGTTAGCTTTATTTTTTTTAAATAGGTAAGTAAGTTATTACAATATTATTGTTTTTGTTAAATTTAATCAAAGTGGTCAAAACATTACATAAAAAACTAGCTGTACAGGGTGGTCTATTTTCGATGCCCACACAGGGAGGGTGGTATCTTGGTTATTATCAGATAAAGAAAAAAAAACTTAGTACGTAGTCTCAATTTATTTTTTCAAGATGAATTCATTGCCGCAAACAGATTTTTGATATCTTTTTTAATTTACGAAATATAGCCAAAAACCGATTTTTGGCAATGTTCAAAAATGTTAAATATCTTGCTTAAAGGAAAAGCTAGAGAAAAACTTTAAAGACATTTTTTGCACAGTTTTTTGTCCTTAATAAGATAGCGATATTTATTTATTTTTACTTACATAAATATTGATATATTACACTTAACTTTCTTCTTTTAAATGAGCAAATGATATAGCATGATAAATATGTTCTGAAAATTTCAAGTCGATATCTTAAGCAGTTGAAAAATTATTCGCGAATATGTTTCGAAACGAGCATAATAGTAAAGAAATTTTGCTATGTTGTGTTAAATGTCGAAGTTTCTTACAAACAGAACATTGGATTATTTCCTGAACCGTTGGTTCGTTATGAGTAAGCATGATAAACATGTCCTGAAAATTTCAAGTCGATATCTTAAGCAGTTGAAAACTTATTCGCGAATATGTTTCGAAACGAGCATAATAGTAAAGAAATTTTGCTATGTTGAGTTAAATGTTGAAGTTTCTTACAAACAGAACATTGAATTATTTCCTGAACCGTTGGTTCGTTATGAGTAAGCATGATAAACATGTCCTGAAAATTTCAAGTCGATATCTTAAGCAGTTGAAAACTTATTCGCGAATATGTTTCGAAACGAGCATAATAGTAAAGAAATTTTGCTATGTTGAGTTAAATGTTAAAGTTTCTTACTAACAGAACATTGGATTATTTCCTGAACAATTTGTTTGTTATGAGTAAGCATGATACATGTAGATTATTGTCACATGGTATAGGTAGATAACCTTTCTAGTTTCCCTAGTGCGTATAATTAACCGATAATACACTTTTTATAAGCAGAGATTAATTAAATATTCACTTTCCTAGAGATCCATTAATCAAAATTATTTTCGCTTGTTCCTCGAGCCATAGCGAGCGGTAGTTCAGTTATATCTCTATATCAGACTTATTAATACTGTGTTTGCATAAACACCACAAAAAAACACGCTACGCGGTGCCGTAGATGTTTATCAGTCCCTGCATAAATAAATAATTTTCTGTAACTAAAAATATTTATTACAAAACTGGATCCAAAAGGGCGTAACATTGTAACAGTTGAACATGTGTATAATTACAGCCGCGCTTAATTTAAAATGCCGGCGTGTTAATAATGTAGCTGAACAAAAGTACCACTTACATATTTAAAACAGTAAATTACCGACTAAAAGCTTAATAATCCATTATTTGCATACATTACACTAGTTGTTATCGATATAACGTGTTATCATGATAATTGCTTCAGTTACAGTTTTCAAAGCACCGCATCGACCAACAAACAACAAATTTGTTGGTACTAATTTCAATAAATTAAAACCGCTCCAGCGCCAGCGACTTTTTGCATAAGCCAATTATTTTCCAAGGAAGAAAGCACCTTTAATAAGTGGTTATATCCCTGCCAGTATGTAAATGCACAACTTATTTCATCCACACCTGTATTTGCAGTTATACTGACTGCTGTTTATCCAAATACGTATGATAAGTTATTTACAACACTTTTCCGAAGTATTTATACGATTAAATTTATAATAACGATAATTTTGTGTACAGACATGTCCTTATTAAAAAGACATTGGAATTTTAATAACATAAACAGCTGCAATGAAAATAAACGTCTAATAAATTGCATACCTACACTTCCTGATATCCTAAATTCTCGTTATTTTTTTCTTCTCTACATTTATACAGGGTGTGTACACGTGAAGATGTTCTTCGTAAAATTCTAAGTCGAAAATCTTCATACAAAAATGTTGTACCATGCTTCCTATGGCCTCAGGAACCATTTAAAGAAAAAAAAATTGGCAACATTGCATACATTGAATTGCGTTTGGACATTTTTTTATCAGCAATTTTTACTTGAGTATTTACAATTTTTGTTCGAACTGAACGCCTTCAGTTCGTAAACATAGCTGCAAACTTTTGGGTATCATAAAACACAAACTAGAAATAATTACGAGAAAAACAGAGATGACAGCTAAGGACAATGTTGCCATATGTATTATTTTCATTCAAATCAGTGATTTACATATTTTCAACACCAATTTTTAAAAGGAAGAACACAATATCTAGGAAAAAATACTATTTATACTATTTTTATTCCAAATTGCAGCTTTTTCATTTGCAAGTATTAAATAATAACGCTTATTAAAGGACTAAATGTCAAAACTTTGAGGACATCTTGCAGACACAGCAAGCATGGTACAACATTTTCGTATTAAGATTTTCGATTTAGAATTTTACGAAGAACATCGCCACGTGTGGCGCTTCCGCCGATTTTTACACACCCTGTATAATTAGCATTCCGCAAAGTAAGATATGCTAAACTTCTTGATTAAGCTGTGGGTTGTAATTACTAATTTATAGAAAACAATAAAATAAAACACTTTCCAATTATTTCAGCGATAATGATTTAATTTCAAACTTAACACCAACCAGATGACGTACGAGGTGCTATCTAAAAGTTCCCAAGATGAGAATGGTGCACACAAACCGTTTGTAGTACATTTCTGCAAAACCTTCGCGAGGGTATGTGCCGCCGTCAGGCAAACAGTGTTTAGGTTTAAAGGGCACAGCAGTCATTTCCACCCTCCCTGTTCGCCAGACCGCGCCTTTTGTGATTTTTATTATCACTGAAAATTGGTTTGAAGTTTAAAGAGCAAAGTAGCGAAAGCACTGGAGAAAATCGGACTAAATCGCAGGCTGAATAGAAGATGCTGTCACAAAACAACATCCAGCAGAGCTTTCGATCATGGAAATTCCGCTGAGATCAAGCAACTGCGTCGAAAGAGATAAGCGTATAAAAAAATTGCTTTGTAGATAAGATGAGGCATATTAATTTACCACGTATATAAATAAACAAATAACAATCATGTTTCCACAAAACAAGAAACCAATCAAAAAGGTGTTAATTAGTTTGGGACAACAAAAATCGTATTAAAAGGGACAATTAACAACATAGATTTAGTACTTACTTGTGATACTGAGCCTGCAAAAAGTTGAACTCTTCTTTTATTCTATCACAGGATTCCCCAACTGTAAATTTAAATGGTTGTCCGGGTTGCGGCGGGCCCTGAAATAAAATAAAGATTATTAAAATTGATTAAGAAGACCATAATCGAGAGTTTTAAGAAGAACATTGCACGGTTCACGTAAAATAAAAGTGGATTAGTCTTCGACCGTCTTCAAACAAAATGGTTACGACATTTTTTTTTAATACCAACACAAAAAAATTACATTCCAAATGTTTTGAAAGGCAGATTAACATAATAATATTGCGTGCGAGGCTAACAAAATCAATATAAAACTAAACTAAATTGGTTGATAAATTTAAACCATTCATTATTTCGTTAATTCGAAGTATGCCAAAAAATATTTTGCACTGTTTAAACACACGTAATAATAAAACTGCATGTGCCGGTATTGACAAATAATTAAATAAATTCCATTTAATTGCAACAAAAGCTCTACAAAACAAATACGTTCCGTGTATTTGCCGTTAATTATTGTACAATGCAGGTATCCAATTCCGAATTAACAAAATGAACAAAAAACAATTGCAGTTTTAAACTCCGAGCGAGTTGTATCCTACAGCAAATAAAGTCTGCACACTACATGCAGTATAACCCTATTTAATTTTTTTACGATAAAGAAAATATTTATTATACAATTCTCCCTAACATTTACATTGCACTAAGAATTTATTTAACACTTCCTGCAACAACAACAAACGCGATAAAAGTGCTCGACAGTTATTAATATTGGCATTTATTGGCATTTCCAAGGCTTACTATTTAAAAAAGTTACAATTTTCTCCTAACGTTATCAAAAATTCTTATTAACTCGAAAATTATTCCAGATAGGTATAGAAAACGCTAATACAGATTGATGCATAATTTATGCCCGGTTTCTCCGACACATCTTAAGATCTAGCTGAATCTTAAGTTCGCCTTAACGTTATAAAGCGTTGCACCAAGCAATTTTAAGAACATATTCGACTTGAGCTGAGCTCACATCTTGAGTCGCTGTTTACTAGAACTTGAGCTGGAGTACCTAACGTAAAATTATCTTGTATTTGCTTTGTTTGTAGAAAGAAGGAAGATCATTAGTTTCCGCGCTTATATTATGAATTACTGGGGTTATTACGGAATTATTTTGCATAAGGGATGTCGGATATAGCGCCAATTATCCATTGAAAGTGTGTTCCCAGATTTGAAAAAAAATTTACAAGTGTTGTTTATGCAAAGAACGCCTTAATTTGTCGTTGCATATAATAATTTAAATTTTCCTCGCAAAACAGTTTCTCCGAAAGCAGTAAAATATTTGGTGTTTACGTTTTTTTAGAATTAAAAATTGTGTTGTTTTTTTTTTGAGAAAAAAGATGTATGTACGTGCTTCCTACTTATACATATATTTCATTTTGTTATGTTACTGTTTTCTTATGAATTAACTTTTTTATATAAAACAAAAGACTAGTCATTCAACAAATACCCCCAAAAATTACACTCACTGCCAAAAATTATATTTAAAAAATGTATTTTATGTATAAGTATTATTTATATCATTAAATATAAAGGGCGGCAAAAATAATATTTTCCCAGAGCGGCGGAAAAGCTAGATCGGGCCCTGAACAGCATTGGTAGATTTGTTCTCTAAAACACACTTATTTTCTTCCACCAAGCTAATTAATAATTGTTTTTACTCCATGGTATAATTTATTCTTTTTTTGTCCGCCATTTCAACACAAAATAAAATAATAAACACCGAACTGTAACTTTATGTGCGACTATCAGCTGATAGCAACAACAGGATGTCACAGGGAGCCGTTTTAACAGCTATGATGGCCAATGAAAATTTGCCATTCAAATCTGCCGTTATAATGTGCCGACTTCTTGCAACGTTGCCAAACCGAGTTCTAACTTAGCTGAGATGTCTAATAAATTCCGGAATATGTTTTCTATGCAACGCATTGGTATCTTGAGACGGTCTTAAATATAAGGCGGTCTTATATAAGTTCGATCTTGAGATGTGTCGGAGAAACCGGGCATTAATATTGCATTAGAAAATGAAAACATTTGGGCATTGTATTTGAAAACAACGAGTTTGTGGTCCGAAGTTGCATTAAAAGAAAATTAAATTTTGGACACCCTGTAAGTAATGCATCGATTGCAAAAATCCAGGATGAACTCCAAGGTTTCTTCTATGCATAGTCTTAATTTGAGCGTTTTCGCTTCAAAAATGGCGGCGGTAGATAATATTAAGCATCACGATGAAAAACAAAAAATTTTCAAAAAAGTCTAAAAATCTAAAAAAACTACTGCACTTAGGTATAGGGAATGCTATCAAAAGTCCCTCTAAAATAAAGTGTTTAATCAAAAAATGTGATAAAAAAATACACCATTGTTTTTGAAATAAGGTGGATGTCATCTTCCGGCATTTCCGCAAGTGTCGCCATCTTGAAAATATTTTCATTTAACAGATCATATGCCATATGGTCATGACCAAAATTTCAGATTATTACCTTTTTCGTTCTTCATATATTTTTAATGCAAGTTCCCAATGAATCGCCTTGTTAAGTGTTAACAAAGTGTGGACACCCCCTTTTTTTCTTTAGTTTTGATTTTACATTAATGAAATTTCAGACATATGATATGTGCAAAAAAACGGATTTTTCAAGCACATGCACACAATTGTTTCAATTCCGGTTTCGCCGGAAATAATCGCAACTTTGTTGTTTTAAATGGAACACCCTGTATATTTTTACATTTTTGGATAAAAAATTAAATTTTAGTACAAAAATTGTTATAAAAATGAACCAAAATAGTGCAGTTGTATCCAAAATCGCTTCCTCTTTCCAAAAATGTAAAAATATACAGGGTGTTCCATTTTAAATAACAAACTTCGGGTCATTTCCGGCGAAACCGGAAGTGAAAAAATTGTGTGCATGTGCTCAAAAAGCCCGCTTTTTTGCACATATATGTCTAGAATTTTATTTATCTAAAATCAAGACTAAAGAAAAAAAAAGGGGGTGTAGCACACTTCATTTACACCCGGTATATAATCAGCCCTGGGTATTACCAGTAATAAGGATATTTTTTTCTATATTACCTACTGGTAATGGCAAAAATTAGTAAGTTTGCATGCAATCCCTATCCACTTATATCCAAATAAATTAATTACCACATAAAATCGCCTCAAAATCCCATTTCTATTTAAATGACGCTACTTATCTACGCGAAAAACTTTGGTTAATTCTACTAACAATATAAAATGACGATGTTTTGGTGTACATTTAAAGTATTTTGTAAATAAATCGTCGAACTTTTTTCATATTCTATAAGCAAATACATCTTAAAACCGTTACAAAGCAGTTTATGTTTGAAAAAAAAAATCCAAAATAAACAGACTCAGTACAGATTGTGTCGTTAAAGAGTACATTCACAGATACGATACCGCGCCATCAATAATAACCGCCTGTATGTAAACTGTTGTAGAAGTTAATATTTATTTGTAAAGGCCCTTGTGTTAGCAGGGAAATGATATGCAGCTTAAGTGTGTACCTGAATGGGCAAAAGCTAATATTTACAGTAGACAAATAAACATCCAGTGACGCAATTTCCGGCAGCTACTCGCTTTTATACATCGCGCGGCCTATTATCCTTTTTGATGTGAACGAAACCATTTTCTCCTTTCATTAGAACTCTCGGTTGTTCAAACATTTAATTTCCTAGATCAAAACAATGAGCTTTTATATTTCCGTTTTGTTACGGTAAATGGAAATATTGGATATGATATGATATAATTGATCCATTATATCCATTACCGGTTGCAGCACAAACAAACTGTGATTATACAGCGCGTGCATTGTTGCATTTATTATTTAAAAATATAAAGTTAAATATCTGGTAGTCGTAAATAATATATTATACGTTAAAACTTAATATATTTGACAAGAAGAGGCCTAAAAAAGCATTTCCAATAACGTAATTAATATAAATTTAACATAAATCAAGACTATCAACCGAAACAGAACCACGATCTCCAACCGAACCAGTTGGATAAAACCGGTTTCCGATTCTTGCGATTCCTCCAGTCATCTGTTGTGGGGCATTCACTTCGTATTGCTTTTTCCACCTCGTTTTTCCATGTTCTTATTGATCTCCTTTCTTTCTGCGATTTGATGGATGCCTTTTTTAACACTTTACTTGGCCATCGTGTTTGATCCATTCTCTGGACATGTTCGTGCGATTTTAGTCTTTTGGCTTCGATGGTCTGTATTTCATCAACATCAATTTCCATTTTTTTCTCCAATTTCAGTATTTCTTACCCTATCATTCCAAGTGAGTCGACAACATCCTCTCCAATAGTTTCCATCGCCTGTATCTAAGAAGCGTCGTTTTTATTAAAACCCTTTCCCACAGATTGCGTGGTACACCGTACTACTTTCAAATGTTTTCCCTGTCTTTTTTCGAAGTGTAATTGTGGGCTATGTGTTTAAGCTTTTTGCAACTATTCGACCTTTCTGAACACAGGAAGCTTTTCTTTGGTACATAAAGTTGCTTACGGCGCTTAGAAACTACGATTTTAAATTAAAACAGTGTTTTTGCCTGACCACTAACAAATGGTGCGTCGTGGAGATATTAATGACCTTGAGGAATGGCGAAATAAACATGAAAATGGAAGTGAGAGTGAATTTTTGATCTGTGGTTATGATACTAATAACGAAGAGGATTTAGAAATTATTGTAATAGTAGTGATGAGAGGATGATAGAATGGCACGGACCAAGAGAGGATGTAATTATTGTGTAGGAAGGCTTTCCAAAATTTGGTGGAAGCATGTTTTCGGTTTTGTAATTTTTTAATGCGATGTACACATGAACGAAAATTATAAGTAGCAAGATTAATTATTTAGACAACTATATAACAGTTAAAGGTAAAAGAAAGAGGGAAACAGGAGAAGTATATTACTTTCAGAAATCCAGAAAGATACTGAAATCACCAAAAAAAGGTGTAAATACGGAAAATATGGAACAAATACTTAGAAGTAATTAGAAAAAACTGGAAAAAATGGAGAAAAGTGACATGAGAGTGGATAATAAAATGAATAGTGTTCAAACAGAATTATTAAATATAATAAAAAAGGAAAGTAATACCTACAATAACAATGGAAAATAGTAAATTGACAGAATTAAAGATTCAGGAAGGGAGAATAAATGAGTTAGAAGGGAAACTTAGAAAAAGAACGTAGTTATGTTTGGAGCCAAGGAAATTGATAATGAAGATAATTCAATCATTAAAAGCAAAATCAAGAAGTAGTTGAAAAACTGAAGATAGAATTCGATGAAAAAAAACGATATAGTGGAAATTAGAAGAATTGGAAATAAGGCTGAAAGTAAAACAAGACCAATACTAATGGAACTAAAAACGTGAAATAAAAACAGAGAAATACTAAAAGCAGCAAATAAACTAAAAGGAACTAATATTTTCGTAGAAGAAGACTACTCAAGAGATATTCAGGCACAAAGGAAAATACTACGAGAGCACATGAAAGATGCAAGAGAAAACGGTAAAAAAGCTAACATTACGTACAATAAATTATTAGTCGAAGATGATGTTTATACAATGGAGGATTTGGGATACACAAAAACTATACTAAACCTGACAAATGTGGATATGGAACAAAAGCAGAGAGAAAGGAGGAAAGAAACTATAGTGAGATACCACCAGAAAAGTCAAAAAACTAGTAAATGTAACTCGGATTGGTGCAAAAGTAGACGAACAGGAAACGGGGGAAAAAAATAACAATTAAAAAAGAAATGAAAGTGAAACCGAAAATATGGAATATAGGGAACATGGAACTTTAGAAGTTTATCTGGAAAGGAAAAAGAATAACTAATTGGCATTTAGTAAGGATGGAGGATGGAAGTCAAACGAAAAGAATATGACTAGCTAAATTCACACAGAAAAGACAAAGAGGAAGGCCAAGGAAAACATGGAATCGAGTAGTGGCTGAATGTTTGAAGGATCGAGGAATATCCTGGAATGAGAGGATGAAGATGGAAAGAACAAGAAAGAATGGGCAGTATTGATTTATTTTTTCATGTAATTAGTTGATTTATTGTAATGTACCTTAACACCTTCGGGTAACTAAGGTTATTCAATAATAGATAAAAAAATAAATGGCAACGAAGTCTCCAAGCATAGCACCAGATGAATTGTAACAATTTTAAAATGTTGAAAAAAGTTAAATTTTCTGTTAGATTTTAGAAAAAGAAGTGTTTAATAGAGATTTACTGTTGATACCAACCACAAAAATGATAATTTATAACGCCCCGAAACAAAACAATAATCATAAATGACACCCCATGAACATTAATTCAGTCAACATGTGTGGCACATTTTTCAATGCGAAGTACACAAGTTTTTCACCTTCTTCCTGTTTTTTTTTTGTTTCCATATCAACTTCGTTATTAATGGAAGTCGCATATTTTACACTTACGAAGATAAGTTGCAATTTAGTAGTTTTTTTTATTAACCTGCACGGCGTATGAACGGAATCCAGTCGCCACATAAAAACCACAATATCCTGTAGACAGGTATTTCTTTAACCCAAGATATTATGGCATTATACGTAGTTGACACAAGCTATTAAACGGTATTTCGCACCTGGTGGGGCAGCTGCTAGGAGAGATTAATCCGCACTGCAAGTTAATTTTAATGCAGAAGTTTATCACCGAGTTCTGTTCATTAACCTAATGTAATTTTAATAAGACGGCTCGGTAGTTCGAGGGCACTCGGTTCGAGCACTACTGCATCTTTAACCTACCACCTGCTTTGGCCATATATTATCTACGTTATTTAATTTAAATTATACGTGTCATTACCTCCAGTAAGCTCCCTCTATTCATTCCATCGCACTAAAGCTTTAACGATTACTAGGAACCAGTTGTAATGCACAATTTAGATATAAGTAAAGACCGATAAATAATGTTTTCTTACAAACAAATCTACACGAGTATTTGTTTTTTTTTTTCTTCTTCTCATATATGTATGTATTCCTCTTTTATAGGCGTCATGTATCTGATAAAATAATTGATCCTGTCATTTAACCGTGTTTGTACAGTTTAAAAGGTTTTATTACCACCACCAAGCGCATCCGTAAGAAGGTTATTGCTTCGGCTAGGGGCGTGTTCTTCCTCAATAAGTTAACTAGCAAAAAATCCATAAGCATTCCATGAGGCAGGAAATCGTAAATGAATAAAAAATAATCGCTGAGATTACGATACAAACGCTTGCGCGAGACCGATAGTTAAATTTTTTGTTTTAAATTTGAAACCAAAATATTTTCATGTCCCCAAAATATTTTTATACACTTTTCAAAACCAGTCCTACATTATGTCAAGCATAGTTTAGTACACAATTTGATTTAAAGCATATGGAAGTTGAAGAAGCAATACAGAAAAAGCAGAAGTGTGCGCAAAAGTTTTCAAACAAACCAAGCTTTCAAAGATTATTTTTAAATTGCAAAATTTTGAGCGTTCCGATAAAAAAAAACAACAGGGGACGCACTTTTCGGCCCCCTATGAGGGGGGGAGATAATTAAAAATATTACTATGGGAAACCTTTCAATAACTAAAAAACATCTATCAAATATCATTCTCCTACATTCATCCAAATTTGAGAAATAAAATAAAAACCTAATTTTACCGCTCCCCTTTTTAGGGGGGTGTAACTCTGAAAGAAGACGTCTAAGGAAAAAATTGTATACGAAAGACTCCCCTTAATTTTCGATAAGGAATCACCTCCCAAATTATTTTGCAATATTTAACAAACACCCTATATACTGCTTTTGGAAATGCGTACAGTGCAGTAATTTACTTTTTTTTTGTTGTCAATTAAAAAAATATATTAAAAAAACTAAAATATGGAGATTTTACTTCTTATACATAATCATGTATGGCAAAAGTTTGTTTGTGTAAAGTTTCACATTTTATATATCGATATATTTAATTTGAATTCACGTATTTACAATAAAATCGTGATTTGCATTTAAAGTCGCATTCCCAAAGTGTACGTCGTAATAAATAATTTAATAGTTTGTGTAGAATACAAACTGCATATAATTGTGTTGTATGGTTTTGGCAGCCCAAACGTAAATGATTTATGTATTAGAAATACCTGCAGCTATTCATTCATTAATTTTTCATTAGCCGGTCACAGTTATCTAAATATTCTATTTGAATAGGCTCGGAATATACAAAAATATGTCTCGTGCTGCTAACATATTATGCATACAAAAGCGATGATATATCGATGCCTTTGTTATCATTCAAATAAAGTGAAATATTTTATTGCTTGAAATATGGAATGTTGTTTGGTTCGTTTTGTGTACTATTAATTATTTTAAGACTTTATAATTTATTGTGATGTTCTTATTCTGGACAAAACTAAGTTTTGCAGAAATTTTTAGTAGTAATATAACAAATGCATTGAAAATTATTGATAATTTTTGGTAAATATGACCGAATGCAAGTTGAGCTAATAAAAACACGAGTGCGAGTGCACGAGGTGCACGAGTGATTATTTCTGATTCAACTTGTATGAGTAAAGATTTGTCAAAAGTTATAGATTATTTGCAATGCTCGAGTTACATTTTGTCAGAAAATTTCCTTCACCTAACCTACCTGTCAAATTAAATGTATGTTATGTCAAATTTTACAAGTACTGTCAGAGTGGTGCGCCAGGGGTGTGGTTTAAACTATATTAAAGTAACGCTACTGGTCGCCGAAATTCGTCAAAAAATTATCAAGACCAAAATATTTAATTCCCTCTCCAAATTTATATTTTCGACCAATCGCATACTCAGATTTCTTAGAAACGACCAATAAACGCATGAAAATCTGTTAATTGCAAAAAGTATACCTATTATCAGTGTATTATGTTTATTGGTCGTTTCCAGGAAATCTGAGTTTGTTATTGGTCGAAAACGCAAATTTGACAGGAGGATCAACATCTGACAGGGGAAGGTAAAATTATTACCGTGTAATAATGCTTCTATTGGTAGTCTCTAGAAGATTTAAGATTAGTGATTGGTTGAAAACGCAAATTTGACAGGCGAAGGAAATTTTCTGCATAATAAATAAATTATTTAGAACGGAAAACTATCTGGTAAATTGTTTCATTATTTAAGTAATTGATTTATTAATATGAAAACACTAGAACAACCAGCAAATATTGGACTGAAAATGGCAGTTTATACTGTTGAACACTGCTTGTAAAGCAATTATGTTAATAACCATCACTTTACTTTACAGTAATGTAGTAAAGTGGGAAAGTCCTTGTTTAGCCTAAATTTAATATATTTTTCGTACTGTCTATAACTTATAATAATATTTTGTTGAATAAGCAACGTCAAAAAAGTTTTGCTGGAGATCACGTTCGGAACATTGGGGTAATACCTCCATAAAATATGTCATTTGATGTGTAAGCCGGTAATCAAATTGATATCGACCGTTTCCTGCCACCTGCTCTTGTTATTATCAGAAAGTTGTATACCCTGATCGAAGTAGGTCTATTCACTTATCTTACCCGCATAGCCAGTTATTATCTGGTGAATTTAGGGCTTGTTAAAGTCGTTGTTATTAATTTGGTGAATAATTTAACCTCATGTACATTAAGCTTATTATCTCGCCGCAAATATAAACGTGGTAAAAAACTACATTTAACTAGCATTCAGGGTGGTATAAAAGTATATACATACGAGGTGTGTTTAAAAAAGACCAAACTTTTGATTGCGAAAATGGCGAAGATGACTAATGCCCGGTTTCTCCGACACATCTCAAGATCGAACTTATATAAGCCCGCCTTATATTTAAGACCGTCTCAAGATACCAATGCGTTGCACAGAAAACATATTCCGGAATCTGTTAGACATCTCAGCTAAGTTAGAACTCGGTTTGGCAACGTTGCAAGAAGTCGGCACATTTTAGCGGCAGATTGAAATGGCTAATTTTCATTGGCCATTTACATCACAGCTGTTAAAACGGCTCCCTGTGACATCTTGTTGTTGCTATCAGCTGTTAATCACATATAAAGTTACAGTTCGGTGTTTATTATTTTATTTTGTGTTGAAATGGCGGAAAAAAAAGAATAAATTATACCATGGAGGAAAAACAATTATTAGTTAGCTTGGTGGAAGAAAATAAAATAAATAGATTATGTATACAGGGTGTTTGAAATTCGAGTTTAAGCATGGGGTTCTCGCTTATTATAATAGCTAGAGTATAGGTTTAAATTTGGCAAAGTTGCTAAATTTGGTGCTCATTAATAATCCAAAGCGAAATTGGAAATATCTCAAACGGTGTCCGAGAAAATTAGGAAAACCTGGAAAATACGATTTTTTTGGAGTATGAAATATTTCAAATGTGTAAAAACATTGCCGAAGCAACTTTTTAAGCCGAATCGGATGGTAGTCACAAATTTTTCTTAGATCGATTCGTTTTTGTTTTATGACAACCAACTTTGTTTTTGCTTATGCCGCAAGTTTTGCTATTTACATTATCAAATAGCATTTATTTTTCTAAATCCATTGATGTATCACACATGGTATTTTACTTTTTCTTTTATTGTCAAATTTCAAAAAATACGTTTTGAACAATAACCATTATAAATCAGGTTGGCCGGTCATTGTAGTTTATGTTGTTTCCATGACAACCGATCAACAATCTAAAAGTTTTAAAGGCCTTTTAGTCGTAAAAATGAACTTTAATAACGAAGAAAAACGCGATATGCTGCCCATCAGAAAAAACAAAGTTGGTTGTCTAAAACAAAAACGAATCGACCTAGGAAAAATTTTGTGACCACCATCCGATTCGGCTTAAAAAGTTGCTTGGGCAACTTTTTTACACATTTAAAATATTTCAAACTCCAAAGGAGTTATAAACGATTTTTAAAAATCGTATTTTCCAGTTTTTCCTAATTTTCTCGGATACTGTTTGAGATATTTCCAATTTCTCTTTGGATTATTAATGAGCACCGAATTTAGCAACTTTGCCAAATTTAAACCTATACTCTAGCTATTATAATACGCGAGATCCCCATGCTTAAACTCGAATTTCAAACACCCTGTATACTCCAATTGAGGCTCAATTTGATCTAAGATCACAATAACTGTCTCTTTTGTGAGGCGAAAACGCATAAAAAAAACGATCGTATTCGAAATCCGTAAATGGATTTGCGCGAACAAATCGCCTTCGAGGAATTACAGGGTCGTACAAGTCATCATCTGCATCATCTATCATATTTATAAAGTCAATGTCCATATTTAAACTTAAACCACAATTTAAACAAACACTTAACTACAAAAAAATCAAATACAAGATACTTTTAGTTTATGTACTCCAGCTCAAGTTCTAGTAAACAGCGACTCAAGATGTGAGCTCAGCTCAAGTCGAATATGTTCTTAAAATTGCTTGGTGCAACACTTTATACCGTTAAGGCGAACTTAAGATTCAGTTAGATCTTAAGATGTGTCGGAGAAACCGGGCATAAAACACCTACCACTTAAACAGCATACGAAAACTTCCATAGAAGCGCATTTACCTCTTAGACTAGCCCAAAAAACTCACATACTTCTTGATGGAGGTCCAATAATTAAGTAATACCATACAATGCAACAAAATATCGTGAGCTTTGAACTCGCACAACTGGCTTCATTATAACAAGCAATACCGGAATGCATTCCATTAAGTTATTAATCTAAATTAAGAGTGCTTCAATAATCGAGTTGGTGATCTGAAATTGTGGCAATGAATGGTAATTTATGTGTGCCATGGTTGTGTTATGTTCGAAACAATAGCGGAATAAGACAGTGAATCGCGCCCGCCTTTTTACATATATTAATAGTGGTAACAAATAGCAACCACACGAAATGGTCGCTATTGTAAAACATTCCAAAAGCATGCAGAGATTTACAGGATCGCATCCAGCAACTCAAATATTTTCAATATTGTATTTAAAAAAAAAAACGAGTTTTAGTGGCCTGAAGTTGCATTAAAAGAAAATTAAATTTTGGACACCCTGTAAGTAATGCGTCGATTGCAAAAATGCATCATTAACTCCAAGGTTTCTTCTACGCATAGTCTCAATTTAAGCGTTTTCGCTTCAAAAATGGCGGCGATAGATAATATTAAGCATCACGATGAAAATCAAAAAACTTTCAAAAAAAGTCCAAAAATCAAAAAACGACTGCGCTTGGGTATAGGGAATGCTATCAAAGGTCCCTCTAAAATAACGTGTTTAATCCAAAAATGCAATGAAAAATGGACCATTGTATTTGAAATAAGAAAGTAGGTGTCAACTTCCGGCATTTACGGAAGTGTCGCCATCTTGAAAATATCTTCATTAAACAGATCATTTGCCATTATAGTCACAACCAAATTTTCAGATTATTCCCTTATTTCGTTCTTTGTATATTTCTAATGCACGGTCCCAATCAATCACCCTGTATATGATCGACCCTGGTATTGCCGGTAATAAGGTTTTTTTTTCTATTTAACTAGTAATTTCAAAATCTACATAGAAATATCTAAAAATAATCTGCATAATCTCTTTTGATATTTACAACAATAAGAGGGATATGGCATATTATAAATACAGGGTGTGTAAAAATTGGCGGAAGCGCTACACGTGGCGATGTTCTTCGTAAAATTCTAAGTCGAAAATCTTAATACGAAAATGTTGTACCATGCTTGCTGTGTCTGCAAGAGGTCCTCAAAGTTTTGACAATTAGTCCTTTAATAAGCGTTATTATTTAATACTTGCAAATGAAAAAGCTGCAATTTGGAATAAAAATAAATTTCGAATAGTATTTTTTCCTAGATATTGTGTTCTTCCTTTCAAAAATTGGTGTTGAAAATATGTAAATCACTGATTTGAATGAAAATAATACATATGGCAACGTTGTCATTAGCTGTCATCTCTGTTTTTCTCGTGATTATTTCTAGTTTGTGTTTTATGATACCCAAAAGTTTGCAGCTATGTTTACGAAGGCTTTCAGTTCGAACAAAAATTATAAATACCTAAGTAAAAATTGCTGATAAAAAAATGTCCAAACGCAAATCAATCTATGCAATGTTGCCATTTTTTTTCTTTGAATGGTTCCTGAGGCCATAGGAAGCATGGTAGGTACAACATTGTTGTATCAAGATTTTCGACTTAGAATTTTACCAAGAACATCGTCACGTGTAGCGCTTCCGCCAATTTATACACACCCTGTATAAATAGACTATAACAAAAAAAAACGTTTTTCTCTAATACCTCAAAAACCAGAAATGATAGAATATTTTTGAAAACGGTTCTGAGTTTGTCCCAAGAAACTGCACATTTTTTGTAATTTAACCGTTTCTCTATCTAGAATGTTAAGCGAGATACCCATGCAATCCCATCGAATTTGGACCACCCTGTACACCCCATATAGGGATCTTGGTTGTACACTATCAAAATACCCTTGGCAAGAAGCAAAATAAACTTAATTTGATTAAAAAAACTGTCCAATTTATATGTTTTTCTAACTTAGTGTCAAGTTTAAACCCGCTAGCTCTTACAATAAACGAGAACCCCATGTCGGAAGTCTAACTTTAATCAGCCTGTGTTTAAAACTTTTTTAAATACGTTCCTGTTGAAAAACCTTCAGTGGGCAGTGTGCAGCAGTTATACCACGACTTGAAAACACGCTGTACATATACATGCCTACTACGATTGTATGCTAATGCTGTACCGCCTCCATGTTCCTAAGTACAAGCAAACATGTTTGTGTATTTAACTGCATAAGTTTCCTTATTAACTGAATCACGGTTTGGTACACAAGCAATCTGTGGAATTATAATGGGCGGATTAATTCGAAGCGCATACACGAAAGAACATACTAAATAAATCCATGTTTATCAGTGAAATAATAACTTTTTCGTTTTTTTTCTTAATAAATAGGGAAATTGGAAGATGAAGTTTTTTAACAATCAAAAACTGTTTGATATACTAGGTGACAATATTTAACCGTGTTACGCGGGTGAATTTCTTAATATAAGATGCAAAAAGTCGCTTAAATCAGCCTTAACTTGGTTAAAAATATTTTAAATTTAATTAGCAAAACAAATTTAACCAACGAAGCTAATAATTCCACTTATTCTCGTCAGAAAATTACGTGACAAAATGTGGCATAATTACTTCGGAAGAAAGTATGTCAACATTAATTAATTAGCCAGTGCTTAGTAACCATGAAAACTTAAGGCCCGATGTATCGTAAAACAACTAATTAATTAACAATGTTACTCCTACTTAATAACATTTGCACTATATTTGTGTTTTTATTGTGATACATTACCATATAGTAAAAGTCAATTGGGAAATTTATTACAGAATAAGTTTGGTACACCTGTATTATAACGAGCAGAATTTTAATGTCGAGAAATTCTGCTTTGGTAGCCTCATTAACGGAAACGAAATGCTTCCACGAACAGACATTAACGATGAACCCATGCAGACTATTACAGATGCAGCCAAAAAGTTTAACAACTTCCAAGAAAGGCAGAAAAGAAGACAGCTCGTGCCGTAATTCCTCACAGTTAACAAGTGTTCGATGTTATCGATGTATTTCCTACTTATGTATGCAAAAACAACGAAACAAACTGCATCGAGGGTATGTAGTCGCTAGTTTTGCAAAGAATCACATCTGCGATAGCGTTTTGGTTAACTTAATGCGAGTTTCTTCGCCAGTGAAGATAAAACGATAGAAGAAATAGCAAAGGACAGTTTTACCCAATAAGGTCTACTAGTTTTCGGCCTGAACAAGTTAAAAAAATACTTATTGACGTAACAAGACCGCAAATTGGTACTTTACTGGACGAGAAGGCAGTTTTTGGACGAGCTGTAGGCGAGTCCTGAAAGCATACGAGTTTGTTACGTACAATATTTTTACAGCGTCCGCCACTGGCACCAAAATCACTTTCGTCACCATCCATAATTAAACAATAACTTAACGACTACAGTTAAAAACACGCTTGGTGGTATGACGCTTGTTTGACAGCGCAAATCAACAAAACAACTCATCGCCATGGCAACCAGCTACTTTCCGGCCTAGGCCGCTAAAGACAACTCATTAATTTCCATGGCGACCAGTTACTTTCTGGCCTAAGCTAGTTGAGATGTATTTTCCAGCCCAAAAATTGATCGGAAACAAATGATTTTCTGGACGGACGCAGAAAAACTTTTATGTATCATTTCGGCCATTCCAATCCCGATTATCCTGAAGTCAAGAGTCGGTACATCTTACCTTAGTAGTATATGTATCCTAGTAAGTATATTATAAAATTTTACAAACTGATTATCACGCAAATATTTAATAACTTGCAAAAGAAAGTAAAAGTTCGTCATAAATTAAACGACGTTTGGATGCTGCATAAGGAGAATCTTTCCCTTCATATTTCACAGTGAAAGATTTGGCTCAACAGTTTCGCTTAGGCGGAGAATCAATTAAACATGACCCTCGTCAAGGCAGACCAGCAGAAGCACTTATTCTTGAAACAGTGGAGCAGTGAAACAATATTGCAAAGGCAAGTGTTTCGGGAAAGAAAACTACAGTCAAAAGAAAATGCTGGGAGACGTGGACTTTCAAAAACCACAGTGCGTCGAATTCTACAAACATGATTATCTTTAAGTAAGGAAGTGGTAAAAAAGGGAGTAACTCCAACACTTTTATACGGAAGTGAAACGTGGACACTCACAAACAAAAACTGCAGCGGTGAGAATGCGGCACAAATTGAATTTTTGAGAAATTTCCAAGGAAAAACCAATAAAGATCGAATCAGAAATAAAGAGAATAACAAAAAATAAAATCAGTTGAAACGAAAATACAAGAAATACAAGAAATATAGAATAAAAGAAGAAAGGTTAACTAGAAAACCCTATAAAGCAAGGTCACAGGGAAAAAACAAAAGAGGTAGACTGAGAAAAACCTGGCATCACGATGTTAAAAAAGCAGCAACGGACAGACACATCAAATGGGAAGAGATAAAAAAGCTAGGCACAAGACAAAAAGCACCCTGTCAGCACCTCAACAGTCCTACACCTAACAGTGGAAAGACTTATGACTAAATAAAAATTTTATTTACATAACTGAGGGCTCCCCTCCGCAAGATAAGTACCAAAACTGGTGAGAGCTTTCCAAAAGCAACGATGTGTTAATATCGCAGCGAATTTTTAACACTATGTAAACAGAACGAAAAAGAAATAATGGATTCAATTGTAACTGGGGATGCATAGTTCTATTCATATTCTTCCTTCCAAAAGAAACTCGATGGATTAGTGACATCCTGAAGCACCATGGCCAAGAAAAGCGAAGATGACACAATCCAAAAAAGATATGGGCAAAATTATTTGAGCTCGTCAAATGACATTTTAATATCCCTGGGCCAGAAATTTATAGACTTTCCAACATAACTTTAAATAGAGGCAATATAGAAAAGAAAACATCACAATTGGTTCATGCCGAAACATTTTTTCTCCGACCATCATATTTTTCGTTCCCACAGTAGCACTAAATTTATAAAATACCAAGTAAAACTATATTTTTTTATCTTATACTATCAAAGCTTTCATTTTTTGACAACATAATTGCACGTTTACCTAATTATTTTAATTGGCGTCGATATAGCTACTATGTTTGCGATGCAAAAAAAAACAACAATAAAATGGTCTCCAAGAATTCGACCTCTTTATAAAAATTAACATTCTCTTCTAAGTATTTTGTAATTTACTTGAGGATACAGCACGTTGACAACTTAAATTGCACAGATAAATCAAGCTAAATGAGACGCTGCCAAGAACTCGAATGACAAGATTACAGTTGTCAAACTCAATTTCATTCAGGGAATTACCTTTTCAGAATGCGAAGGTAAGTTAAAATTTAATGAAGTATTTGAAGCAGTTAATTAGATATCAATATTTAAAAGGGTATGCTACGGTAATTTAGACAAGTTTAAATACCAAAAGGGCTATTAATATAAGTCATATTCACCTACAAGTTTACTTCTTAAAAAAAAATTATTAAACTTAGTAAACTTAAGTCCTTTTAGTTTTCTATTTTGTGTGAAAACCATCATCATCGTTTTGATAATCATCAGCTTTTACTGCTAAAAGGTTTGAGAAATTAGGATCTATATATTTCATAATTTCAGAGAAACTTACAAACATTCCATCGGCAGATTTATTTGTATTTTCGTAAAAATTAATTAACCTATCTTGTAAATTTCTATCTCTAGGAATAGTTAGTGGATATAACTTTCTATTTTTTTTTAAATAAATTAGTCATAATTGATATCTGAAATGATATCTGAAATGATATTTTCTAATATCATTGGACATGCAACATTCGGTGTGTTATAATTATGTTGATGTACCTACATTAATGTATCGTAGTATACAGTGTGTCCAAAAGGAATGGAATATGCTATGTATCTCAGTATATATCGACTTTAGGGAAAAATGTTTTGAATAAAAGTTGTTTGGTACTTAATTTTCCACCATAAGACAAAATTTAATTTTTTTTTTTAATAACAAAAGCGCAATGAAAAACAATTGAATTTTTTTAAATGGCAAGGTACCACTATATTACACTCATTTGATAGAATTATTTTTTTCTTTTCAATAATGGGGTCACCTTAAAAATTAAGTGTATGCTAAGAGGCCGGAGAATATCGAAAATTTAAAAGATCTTATTAGAGAATTTACACCTGAAATGGTTGGGAATGTTATAAACGGGTTTAAAAACCGAGTTTATCATTGCCAAGCTGTAAATGGTTCACAGTTTGAACACTTATTGTAGATTTCGTCAAAAACTTTTAGTTCTTATGATGTTTTTGTTAAAAATAAATACTAAACAATTAAAATAATTTTTGAGTTTTTCTCAAAAAGTTACTGAAGTAAGGGTACTAAAGTTTTGCATCATTGAAAAGAGAAAAAAATCCTCTATGGAATGAGTATAATATGGGAGTATCTTATCATTTAAAAAAATGCTATTGTTTTTCATTGCGCTTTTTTTATTCGAAAAAAAATATTTTAATTTTGACTTATGGTGGAAAACTAAGTACCAAACAACTTTTATTCAAAACATTTTTCCCTAAAGTGGATATTTACTGAGATATATAGCATATTCCATTCCTTTTGGACACTGTATAAAACTTCTGGTGATTTCTCCCGCATTCTATTTAAAACATTCAATATTTAGATTTGTATACGCCAGTATAACACTGAATTAAATAAACAACTTGTTCCCTCGATGTTGTACAATAATATCATTACAGTTATATGATTCTTTTAACTTATATTAATTAAATACAGTGGAACCTCTATATTCACAGCCCTTATATTCGTCACCTTTTCGTCTAAAAATCGTCTAGAAAAAACAGACACAGACAAGTTCTTTGCTAAACCGAGTGCTAGTAAATCGTTGGAAAAGGGTCAAAAAATACATCGATCACCAGAAATTGTTACCTGATGTTTTTTTTTTAAGGAACTTAACTCCCCTTCTAAACAATAATCCTTTCCTCTTCAGCTTTTGCGATCAACAGTGGTAAGTAAAGTTCTGGTTAAATTTATATTTATTTATGCATCAGAATAGGGACTGGAAAGGGATTATTCCAATTTTACTTAATTCCTACGGTAAAAATTTATTTTATAATTGTTCCATTTAGTATTCGTCCGTCCTTCAGGGCGGATTAAGGACGAATGTAGAGGTTTCAATGTATTTTATATTTATTTATTCCAAAATTTATCCCACTCGTTAAAGATCACTCGGGATAGACAGGTGCAAGTGTTAAATAATGTTCTGTAAAGCTATAAATATGAATGAATATTTATTACGTTAGATGCAATAAACCATCAAATGCATTTTGTGTACAGAGACTCGGATGCTACAAATGTCCCTCGTTTTATGTGGAGGGAAAGCGCGCCACTCGACCCGACTCTTAAAACTACCCATTCGTAGTAGAATTTGTTACGACTTCCCAGAACCTTTTTCGTGAATGCATTTGATATAAACAGGATCCCCTGCGGGTTACAAAACGACGCTGAGAGCCACCTGGCCTCTAGACCCTAAATTACTAAGGAAATAGCGGTTCACTACTACTGCTCGCCCGTGAGCAATTCAATTCGACCGCCTTGGTGTTTTGTGGTGACTTCTTTACGGTCTCATATACCAAATGTCGCACCATATTACCCAACACGATCTACCCTATCTCAAATTGTTTTTATTTCATTATTTATGCTTTGCTTTTGCGACCGCTCAAGGGTTGGACGTGATAAAGCAATATTTAATGGCGTTTTTTTTATTGTATGTAAAAGAACTTCTGATACCACTGAGAAGAATTTATTCAACCGATATAATGACCTTGTTCTGCGGGCGCACTCATGCGTGAAAAGCAAACTCGATTTTTTCACTCATCAACAACCACAGTTTCACTTTCTCATAATATAATTTAGATAAACATGGGTTACGTGATAATATTTCAGGTATTTTTTTACGTCACTATTTTCTTGCCATTGGGAACTCGGTCAATACAAGAGGTGCAGAGTCGGTTCACGAAGCAAAAGTATGACAAACATTGAGTTGATTTTAGATAACCCGAGCGGTTCCAAAAATGAACGAATACCGAAAAATACACTGCAATTTATTTAGTATCTCTTCTGCTTTTGTCGGGTGGTTTCACGAAAATAAGTATTTAAATGTTTTGGAAGCAATGAATTGAAGTTTGTTTATATTGATACCTCTTCATATGTTTTTAAGCGATCGTCAAGTTTTTTATTTCCAATGGACTCATTAGGTTTGTTCTAACAAGCCGTTTAAAACCAATCCATGAATCAATGCATGAACTGATTTATTCGCATGTGTGAACTATGTACTAATAAATCTGTTGCCCAGTATTAGCCGTTTTTGGAACGCTTTTACGACTGGCCTAACTGTAAATGACATTTGCGTCTATTGGGTTCATAGAAATGTGCGCATCGCAAGGGTAAACCGTAAGAATCTAGCACTAAATGGGATTGGGAGAGCGATGCACAACTACTTGAGCTCACGTTAGTTATGAACAGCGCATGCGTCTGAAAAACCGGCAACAATTCGTCTTCTACTTCATGTACTGTTATGATCATCCGCAAACCCGTTCATGTATCATTGTTATTGTTGATGGAACGGATTACTGAACGTCCGGTGAAGTATCATAGACTGTGATGGAACGCGATATTGATACTGCGCACACTCGTGATCGTTTACTGGATCGTCCAAGTAGTTGATAGAACAAATCTATGGAATGTTCACACCAACAAATATAAAACCTAATACAATCATGGAGAACAGTTCAACTAAAACAAGCCACATCTGTAAGCCTTGGACAGTGTGCAACCATATTTCAAGCCGAGGTGTACGCTATTTACTTATGTGCAGATACACTATTATAGAAAGAGATTTTCATGATAAAATAATCTTCATAGTGTCCGAGAGTCAAGCAGCGTTAAAAGCTCTTGGCTCGTCGGAAATAAACTCAGGACTTGTTCTGAACTGCATCCGGGCACAACGTGCTAGGAAGCAGGAATAATGTTAAACTGGTATGGTGCCCAGGGCACACTAATATACCACGAAACGACAAGGCAGATCGCCTAGCCAAAATTGGCAGCGAGACACCTTTCTTCGGACCAGAACCCGCAGTTGGTACATCCTATGGAACGGCCAAGCGGTGTCTTAATGACATTAATACAAGGGCAAAGTGCTCATTGGAAAAAAACTGCAGGACAAGCCCTTTCTAAGACTATCCTGTCAATGGCCTCCAAAGAAAACACAAAAGAAATGCTCAAGATGAGCAGAGTAGACATCAGAGCAGCCACAGGACAAACACTTCTACATAATAGGGCTTTCAGAGACCGACAAATGCAAAGGATGTGGTGAAGAAGAAGAAACTCCTCTTCACGTAATATGCCATATGAATCCTTCACACACTATCGGCGTAGACTTCTGGGGGTGGAAAAAGCCAAACAAGAAGAGTTAAGAAAAACACCCTTAAAGAAAATCCAGGAGTTTTTCAAAAACACCTGACTTCTTTAGGGGCTATCACCAGAGGGTACAATAGACCAATAGGACGCAGTACAGGAACCCAAAAGGGGACCACTTCCGCGGAAATAATAAATAAATAATACAAAAGGGGACCACCTGCGCGGAAATAATACAATCATCTTTTTCATACACTAGATTTGTGATGTAGTTAATACTTATTTTAATTATTAAGGAGTGGGGAGAACAAATTGTGTTTTATACTGTTAAATATCTCGGGGAGTTGCAGCTTTGAATATAAATTACGATCAACTGAAGAAATCATATTAATTTTCGTGAAACTGCAAGGAAAATAGCGCGATATAAGATTTAATTAAAGTAATGTATTGGGAACAACTCGACATTTTGTACTATACGTTGTCGTTTCTGTAGTAATAATTGCCTCAAGAAGTGTTTCAAATGGAAGGTACTTAAAAGTGCTCGTACTAAACTAACGTGAAATACGACTATACGTGCCAGCATGCGACTGATGTAACTGCTTCTTTATATTTACTGCCACGACCTGGGAGATGTGTCGGAACCGAACACATGCTATAGAAAATGTTTGCCACCATACAAGCTGCTCCGGCAAAACCTGCCTTATAAAAGCGATCATAAAAACGCAGCCTGAGTGAACAAGAATGGAAACAAGATTAAATAAGCAAGAGGTGTGCTACTTGAAGATACACATGCTCCGTACCACAACAATTAAAAACAAACAAAGACGAACGGAGATGAACGGTTAGTTTATATTAGCAAAAATTCACTTAAATCCAATTATGGGAAAACGCTAATTTCTCGCAAATTAATTTAATTATAGATTACACGATATGTCTTCGGTTTAATGAGGCTTTTTGCATAACTATCTAACGGTTAAAATTATTAACACAGCAGTAAAATAAACGCGAACCTGCTTATTACTATTTTATACTTTGATAAATATACATGGAAACTATTACCGGGTTCGTTAAAGATACTCTCACGTTATTAAACGCAATTTTTTTATTGCAAACGATACTTAGAGCAGCCTTAGTTTCACACATGTTGTGTGCATCATTATTTCCACTGGTTTATTAATTTTTTGGCACTAATTACATCGCTATATTAATTAGTGTATCACCTGAAGCATTGAAAAAAATTTAACATGAGATTTCACTTAGTTCATAAGAACTTTTTTGCTCAAAACATATTGAAATTATAGGCATAATTTCCTTCACCTGTCAAATTTACGTTTTCGACCAATAACAAACTCACATTCCCAAAAACGACCAATAAACATAATCATACACTGATGATATCCTATTCGCAATTAACAGATTTTCATGCGTTTATTGGTCGTTTCTAAGAAATCTGAGTTTGTGATTGGTCGAAAATATAAATTTGGAGAGGGAATTAAATATTTTGGTCTTGATAATTTTTTGACGAATTTCGGCGACCAGTAGCGTTACTTTAATATAGATTAAACCACACCCCTGACGAACCACTCTGACAGCACTTGTAAAATTTGACATAAAGGACATTTAATTTGACAGGTAGGTTAGGTGAAGGAAATTTTCTGACAAAATATAACTCTTGCATTGCAAATAATCTATAATTTTTGACAAATCTTCACTCAAGCAAGTTGAATATGAAAAAAATCACTCGTGCACCTAGTGCACTCGTTTTTTTTCAGCTCAACTTGCATTCGGGCTTATTAACCAAAAATTATCGATAATTTTCAATGCACTTGTTATATTACTACTGATAATTATACGAGGAATCTGTTAAATCCTGTTATAACATTCCATAATGAACGTAACTCTTATTGAATTTGCTCTAAGCAACTTTAAGATCGATCCCTTTGTATTATTGTACAGTGATGCATTCTGTATCTTTGATCTTTGATGTTTGAATGCAGCGCTTGCCATAGAAATGGCCTTCAATTTGATATAATTGGACGATAAAGTTGAGAATCTCGTGAAGAATATCCCGAGCATTATCTTTAAAGGCGTGATGCAGTTTATCTTTGCGGTTTTATAGATAATCTAACCGGATAAATCTCATAAATTTCTTTCCCCGAGAATTAAAAAGGTCTTCCACGATATCCATCGTTCATTACTGGGCATTAGCCTGGGTGGTGCAAAAGTTACCACTTGGAGTGCGAGAGAATAAATAACGTAACGTAATATTGTGTTCGTAATTGTGCGTTACGTGTATTTATTTTGGTTAGGTAGGGTACATAAGCGAAGCCAGTGACTACAATAAAGTCGTTTCAGTTGGATTCTTAAGGCAGTGCAGGCTTTCCAAAATCTTAATCTTTGAACATTTCATAACCATTGAAGTTTTTCGTTAATCAATAGGTCTGTTCAAGCAGCGCTATTGCTAACCAATAAACTATCAGTATTTTGGGCACTATCGATATAGCCATTAATGGCACGCTATATCGATAGTGCGCAGAATCCTGATTGTTTATTGATAGGGTACCTCTATTTACAGGGACAGGCGCTGGACAAGTTTCTGATGGCGATATGGTCGAGTTTCGCTTGCCACTAGGCTGCGACCTCCAGATTTTATATAGTTTGCATGGAGATCATAGGCAGTTATACACATTTTATTTTTTTCTTGCGTGTTCTGAGTGTTTAAGTGTGATCCAAGACTTTAAAAGACATTAGTGATAGTTGTGTAAGTTATTACTATCAGTAAATTTCATAAGTTAAGTTAAATACAATTATTTTTTTAATTTTTAAGAAAATGTGCATTGCCATTATTTGTCTACATCAACTTAATAGCAATGATTGGAATTAATAATGTAATTTTGTCATAAAATATGAAAATAAATTGACAAATCTATACTTTTTAGTTGCCCATTGGACATTAAAACAGGAATTAAGTAAACAATTGTTTACAACTTAATTATCATAATTAATTAAAGATGCTTAATATTCGTATCAACACATTTATCTATCTTGGAAACAAAGATTTGTGTGGCATAGAATAAGCTAAATTTTGGGATTACAATATAAATTTAAAGACCAAAGCCGTTATTAGATAATTTTGTTAAGTTAGGTATTAGGGTTCTTCAATTGATAAATATCATTGAACTAAAAATATTTTTGTAAACGTAAAAATAAAAAATATGTTCATTATAACATCTTGTTTTTTATTCCTTAAGCAGGGCTCGAAACCTAAACAAAATTGCTTAACGGTTAACCGAACTCGAGAACTTTATTTTTATATCGGTTTTTGCCTAAAAACCACTTTTTTTAAATTAAATGCGGGTTAATTGTAAAAAAAAAACTTAACGTTTAAACCAGTTTTTAACATCATGTAGACTAGGAGTGCAAATTATAAAAAGATATCTATTTATAATTTTATAATATATGTACAATCAAGCGTTCAGTAATGACTTCTGGTAATCTAATCGCGTTTAATACAGATTATGTAATTTTTTAAAGTACTTTTTATCCAAAAAAATGTTTTTAAAAAACGGTTTTTAATTATTTTGGTTAAAGTTACTGTTTTTTTGACAATTAAAATAACGGTTTTGGTTAAAAATCACCTATACGAAAAAAAATAACGGTTAACCGGTTTAAAAAAACGGTTTCTTACCCTGCTAAAAGTAAGTACAGCAATATATTTTTGCAACTATCGTACACACAAAAAAAAACATTGTTAGTACATGTGTTTTAAATTCTTTTATGTACACTGCGTGTATCATGGGTTGCATGCTTACAGTGGAAATACGCGCTCCGTAAATGTTTTTTAAACATTAATAGCTAATAACAATTATTAACCCTTCATTTTACTCACTTTTTAGTTGCTATACTTACTATTGCATCTATTTCCGCATACCAATTGAGTTTTTACCTTCAAATTTCGTTTAAAAATTGACTTATTAAAAGAAATCCTATATAATCCCATTGCCGCTATGAGAAATTTGGAGGGTTCGTGAAGCTTGGCCATACCCTGTTATATAGAGGTACCCTATTTATTGGATAGTATTAGCTCTGCTGGAACAGAGCTAATGTGCGTTTCTCTGCCTGCAAGTGAATATCAATGGACGGTCGGCAAGCCCAAACATACAATCTAAGTACTAATGCAAAGATGTTAAATATTGATTCAGCTTGCTTGTACAATATTTACATACACTTAAAATTAAACAAATGTTCTAGAATACCGTTTGCGATTAAATTGTGGCGTTGTTTCTTGATTATTTTCGGAAATCTTGTTCCACGTTAACAGTTACTAAACGAATCCCATGTTGTTGATTTTAATGAGAACATTTTGCTTGAACAAAAGAATACGCCGTTGTCAGATTATATGTGCACACATCTTCACACACGAATCGCTTTGTTGTTTTATTTTTCCTTTGTTTTAAAAACATCTCACCATCTTGATTTGTTAATTAATGTTACAATAACGTTGAGGATTCTCAACGAAACTTTGCGCTAAGCAGTAACATTTTTTGGAATTTTAATTTTCATAATTAGTGAGGTGTAAGTAGGAGATTATTTTTAAGATATAATTAATGAATATTAAACTGTTTGATTTCATCGCATTAAAAGCACGTGTAACTTGTTTTCATGCGAGGAATGCGGAACAATGGAGCGAGCAACGGGGTAAGGGTTAGGTTTGCGGCGGACCATAACCGCAACTGCGGTTTTCGTTGTCCGCCAACTGTATATAGACCGGTCAATTTTGCGCAGCCAGATATTTAACAATCTGCGTCTTTAACTAATAATTCAACGGAGTGCGCGTTTCCGTAACGCTGCACATGCAGATTGAGTTTCGACTTGCATATTAATCGCTTTTATGCTAAAACACAATGCGACGCGGAAAATTACAACGATCGGGCTAGAAATCATTTTAAAAGCAAAAATAGTATATTTTACAACAAGAGATGAAAGTCCAGTTTTTTTCCTGAGTTGAGATTTATTCACGAGCCGCGAAGCGAAGTGAGCAAATCTCATGAACGAAAAAAACTGATTTCATCTCGAGTCGTAAATGCTATTTTTTCTACGAAATTAAAATTATATTATAGAACTAACGTTAATGTAAACGAACCAAATGGCAATTATTATGTATAAAGTATTAATTAATCATTTCATTTTCATGGCGACACCACCACACTGACATTGACATAAATAAAATTATAACCTGCAAACGAAACATATTTAATATTAACTTTTGTACCATTCTTAGGCTCTTATATAAAATGCTACATAATATGCTAATATATTTTTTGAGACAATTGCAAAATGGCAACGAGCATCATTTTCTTTGTGAAGCCATTTTTTTGTGTGTTTTCCACTAGATCTCGAGGTTACAACATTAAAATGAAATAAAGAGCTGTTCGACGAGAACAAACCTGGCCTCGTTAGTTAATTTGAAACTGTAGTTCTAAATGGAACACTCAAAAGAACTTTAATGTTATTAAATAAATGTGAATTCCCGTTTCCAATTCAATGCTATCAACAGAATTCTTATTACTTAACCATTATCGTATTATACCATGGAATCTATAAAAATTAACTTCAACCTTTCCGCCTTTGTTATTAGCCTCTATTTTAAATCTCATATTTCCAATCACGTACCAAACAAGATTGCGTAGCTTTAATTTGCACTTCAATTTCAAGAAATAGATTCGTCATTATAGAATACATATCCACTTTAATTTTTCTACAATCGTACCTTATTTGTTGAGGTATTTCAATTTTCTGAAAAGGTTATCAACGACTACAATTTCTTACAATTTAAACAACAAGCATAGTCCAGGTAATTTAATTAAAATGTTAAAAAATGATTGACCATTATACCTAGAATCTTATAAACATATTGTCGTTCTTAATGAGAAATACATTTTTGGTATAAGTGGTCGATGAAACGACCACTAATGAAAGATAAAAGAAATTCGACATTTTCATATGTTTTGCTATAACGTTCAAGGGAATTTTGTAATTTTAAAAATAGATTCTAACTCCTCTCATACTTTAGAACAATTCATCTGGTTTAAGCACACCCTTATCTCTTATAATAAGCGAGATCCCCATGTTGGAAATGTTTTCTGAGACACTATGTATATATTTATATACAGTACTGTGCAAAAATATGAATAGAGACAAATATCTAGAATAATGCAATGCAATTTGATATCTGAACAATATTAAGGTTACAACATGACTTCCGGTTCAATCAAAAACGGGCCCAAACTTTGAAATTTTAAATGGAATGCCCTGTATATTTTTATATTTTTGAAGTTTTCTTTAAATTTGCTTCAAAAAAATTATGAGGTTATGTGGACCTAACATCAGGTTTTACACTTGGTCAAACTTGTGAAACTTTAAATAACCATTATTCATATTTCTTAAATAAGTTACAACACTCTATATATTTTACAGTATTTAAGAAAATTTAATTATTAAAGTATGACATCTACTATAGAGGGAGAAGGAAATATAAGAGTAGTAGAAATAATGGGCGAACCCATAACAGCAGTTCCCAGAAATTTATAACAACAGTGGGAGTAAGACAAGGAGGCACATTAAGTCCACTGCTCTTTATAATTCTTATGGATAAAATAATTAAAGAATGTAAGCAAAACACAAAGAAAGCCTACTAGGGTTGGAATAAACTAAAACCAATATCCTTAACAGAACTAGCTTTTGCGGATGATGTGGTGCTATTAGCTAAAAGCGAAAAGGGCTTGCAATTCAATCTAGACATATGGGCAGATACATTAAGTAGATATAATATGAACATTAATATAAAGAAGACAAAGGCTATGGTTATAGCGAAAAATCATAAACGTTACAATTATGCTAGACCAGAAAAAGATAGAGCAGTTAACGAATTTTAAATATTTAGGAACAATAATTCCAGAGAATGGTAAATTGGAGGTAGATCTGAATAATAGAATAGCAGCAGCGACGAAATTTTACTACGCCACTAATAAATGTTTGATAAGCAAGAAGGAGATATCAAAAGAAACGAAGACGCGAGTTTTCAATGCAGTGTGCGTACCCATTCTCACGTACAGTTCAGAAACTTGGACACTAACACAAAAACAAAAGCGAAGAATACACGAACAGGTAATGAGATTTTTCTGAGAAGAATAGAGGGATGTAGATTGATCGATAAAATCAGTAACGAAAAAATTAGAAAAAACCTAGGAGTAACAGATATTTAAAAAAAAATGGAGGCGAATCAATTAAGATGGCTTGGACATCTACTACGTTTGCCAGAAAGTAGGATGGAAAATGAAGATGGAGGAAAAGGAAAATAGAGGAAGACCAAGAATAATATGGGAAAAAGAAGTGAGGCAGAGACTAGAAGAAAAAGGAGTCATCTGGAGAAATGTGCCACAATTAGCTAACGATAGGAAGGAGTGGAGAAACTTAATACAGAAATAGAAAAACACCTCGACACCGAAAGGAACAAGAGGAACCGATTAAGAAGAAGAAAACTATTTTTTTAATTAAATTATTTTATGTTACCTATAGAGAACAACGGCGTTAAGATTTTAGAAAATATAAACATCTGTCGTATTAAATTAGATCTAATTTATTATTTGTCAAAGTGTTCAACGCGAAAGTAATAAGAAATAACAAATAATTAGCAACCTGTTGATCTACAGTTAATTTTTAATAAGGTAATTTAACGAAAATTGCTTCCTTAAAATATATGGCCAATTTAGTGACGAAATATTTGTTAAATAGCGCGATTCAGCAACAACTTTTTGTGCGTATAAATATAACAAAGGAATTTTAATAGGATGTCTGAATTCTCTCGACCACAACCGCGAACATGCTACTAATATTTTGATGGCGAAATATAAAAAGCAAATATAGAAATAAACGTTGGATGTAACCACATGTAAAACCGCACTGATACTTTCAATTTCCCCGAAACGTAATCGCAATATTATGATTAATTCGGTCATGTTCCAGGTCAGAAATGCGTTATACATATACGCGTGCACTATCTAATGTAGACAATCATATCAAATGTGACGAATTTTACTTAACAAGCATTACGGGAACAGAACGTGACAAATATTTTCGTGTGTTTTGCAACCACGTTCGGTATTTTAAATAATTTGCAGTGTCGCAGTTTTGAAAACGTAATTAAACGGTGTCGACATACAGTGTGCGCAAAAGTATGGAAAATCTAGAACACTATTAAGCCTTTTGTGGGCAAATTTCGATGTTTTCATAAGGAATCTCGGTAACTAGAGGTATCAAAAAACGGACCGCGCATCCTCGATCTCTTTTTTCGAGAAAAAGTAAGGTGACCAACCGTCCTCCTTTAGGGAGGACAGTCCTCCTTTTTTCACTTCTGTCCTCCCTTGAAAAGTGTCCTCCTTTTTGTCCTTTTCGATATTTGAAGACTAAAATCTGTAAATCTCCAAAAGAAAATACTAGGAATAGGCTGTAATGTTCATATTTTGTCAAATGCAATCAACACGGCGTCATGTGCCATGCCAATTGATGTAGAATTAATAATAACTACAATTTATTTGTATTTTAGTCGTTTTACCGTTCGCGTGGCTACTTTAAAACAATTTTGTGAAAAAGCGAATGTTGAATACAAAAAACAGCTGCTATAGAGCGTGTTCTACAATTATTCGAGCCTCTTCGCTTACATTTTTTGAGTTTAGACAAATGTCCTAAAATCCTGGAGTCGTTTTTCAATAATGAAATATCTGAGATATTAATGTATTTTGTACATAATCAAGCATCTATTTTTCACAAAACGATTCAAAAGATTGAAGGTGAACACATTTCAGCTACAGAAGTTAGCCTTATTTTGAATGACTTTATCCTTCAATATAAATCTCGATTTGAAGAAAAATTTCTTCCTTTAATTATAAAAAGAAAATTATCAGACTTAAAGGAATCAAATCCGGGCATAACGAAAAAGTTTATCAAAGAAGTGCAGAATTTTTACCAAACATGTTTTCAATATATCGAAGAATGGTCTAAAACAAACCTCAAATAACAGTTTTCAATGGTGTTTTTTGGCTTCATCGCCAGTATGTTGGACAGATATTAAATCTTGTGTTGAGTTTTTATCTAAAGAATTGCCAGATATTAAAATAGACGACAATTGTCTCTTTGAAGCAATTAGAAGACTGAATGTATATTTAAATTCTGAAAAATTAATACAGTGTGAAAATCAACACGTTGAAATTGATAAAAGATGGGTGGAAATATTCAGCCATTTCAAAAATGGACATATTCCATGTGAAAATTTATTTATTCTTGTTCAATTTGTGTTGTGCTGCCCTGGAACTAATGCAGCAGTTGAAAGAGTTTTTTCAATTGCTAATGATTTTTGGACAAGTGAGAAATCGAGATTGAATGTTGATACTCTAGCTGCAGCACGCCGTAAAATTCAATATGAAAGACATTTCTTGTTCAGATATTTCCAATATATTGTTAGAAGATAATACACTGCTAAAAATATTCATTCAATGGAGAAGTTCTCCTTTAAATAGTTATAGGCATGTAAGCATAAAATTTCATGTTAGTGTTAGTTACAAATGTTTTTATTAAGCATTTATCATATTATAATGTTTGCAATGCATAAAATGTGTCTTTTATTTATTTACTTTTTTTTTTGCTCTTTAATTTGTGTCCTCCTTTTCATTGTAAGAAAGTTGGTCACCTTAGAAAAAGTTAATGGTGAAAACTAAAATTGGTTATCGTCTTTTGTTTTCGAGTTATCGCCGATAACTCGATTTTTCGACTTTTCGTTTTATGACTAGGTATATCTCGCTTGTTTATGAAAATAAACAAAAATAATTTTGACGTTCTACAGGCACTTTTTTGATAAAAATGCAGTGGCGTACACAATTTTTCAAAAAAAAAAACGAAATTCGAGTTGTGACATAAAGTTGTATTTTTTTAAATAGGACCCATAGTTGGCTATGACTTATTTAAATTCCTTTTTTTTTTCTTTCATTCCAAATATATAAGGGTTGATGTATTTATTTTTAATAATACGCAAGTTACGAAGGTTTTTTAGTTTTTTTTTTTAAACAAAATTATAGTAGGCTGTGAAAACAAAAACAAAACAAGGCGTAAAACCTTTTAAAACTTATTTGGTACAAGTTACGAAGGTTTTGTAATTTTTTGTTGTGATAAACATTATGAATACATAAAAATAAGGAAAGAACGATAAAGGCGGAATCTGCAGTAATGTAGTTTATTGTAGTTTATCTTATGTTCAAATATTTATAATGTTTACGTGTGTCTATATAGTTCTTGGATGGCTTTAGTTCCTCTACTACTTATGTTTGTATTTTCTAATGCTTTCCATAATTCCTGGACAGGCACGCTAGGTTAATAAGTGATTTTAATTTAAAACCTCAAAATAAATATTGCTATCAAAGTCTTCAATGCGATTGTTAAGGTAGTAAGATTCAAATTTTTGCTTGCATTTATTTTTGTACGTTGTTAAGAGCGAAATTATTGGTAATATTAGTTACGGTAATACTTGCCGATGACGTGAACACGGCATAATCTTGATGTTGAAAGGATAAAACTTGTACAAAAGCCTCTTACGCGTTTTAAAGTTATTGTATAAATCATTATTACTTATTTAGGCGAATTAAACCAAATTAATTTCGAAACCTTTGCACCAGAACGATGACTCAAGTTGCATTGTCGACTAATGATTGTTTGTTAAAAATGAAGAAAATCATGGCAGCTTCGCTTTCTGATTGTAAAACTTTGCAACACATATTCAGCAGTATTAAGTAATACATTTTTAAACAAACACGCTTAAAATATGTGATACACTTCAGTTAATAGAATTTCATGCTATCAATCTCTTTGATGAGATAATTAAAGTGGATTTCATGCGATTTCTATTTAGATAATGTTTAAAATGGCACAAATTTCTGCGAAAGCCCGTTTGTAGTTTTAACATACAGTAATCCCTCAATTTGATCGATCAATTGGTCCCAGAAAAACGCTGAGTATAATAAAATCGTGCAAATTTATAAGCAATAACCAGTACCAATTCAATGTCCTACAAAATGTTACCCTAAACACGCGTTTAAATTTCTGTATGTAGAATCACAGAAATGTTAGGTAATGGTTATGGCATGATATATATTTTGTGATTTCATGTTTTCCTGTTAGTTCTTGTGTTATTTGTGAATAAAAGATAATTCTTATGGCCAGCAGAAGAGAAATGCCTGCTTCAGAGTACAGGAGTTAACAGCCGATTTATATTTACAAAGAATGGCGTCTATTTTATCAAAAACTTATAGTTTGAGTTATGAGCAGCAACAATGTTATTTGCGAAATGTCTTGGATGACAGTGTTTCGGAACGTCAGGTGTCTGGAGATAACGGTTCTGATGTTGAATGGCTCCCATAAACAGAAAGTGGTTCTAATCATTCCCAGGCAAAATAGTTATTGTTGTTTTTCTCAACTGTCATTTGACATTCAATTAGTTGTTTTTTGTTTTTATTTTCATAGATAGCTTGATAAGTGATGGGTAAAATACGATTTTTCTTGATTTTGTGACTTATTTATAAAAATAGATGTAGCAAGTAATATCTCATTTTAAAGAGAGAAAAAAAGCACATTCAACTATTTCATAGCCAACTTCGCGGCCCATAAGAAAAAATGAAGTTAGGGGTAATATCTCGAAAATGGTAGGTGTTACAAATAATCTAAAATGACAGTTACATTCTCCACTAAAAAGTACATCAAGAACGTATAAATAAAATTGATCTCACGATTAAGACAAAAAAGTTATGTGAGAAAAAATAAATTGGACATTTTCATATTGTTTGCTGTAACATCTGAAGCACGAGGAATTTTGTACTTTAAAAAATTGATTGTGGCTCCTCTCATAGTAAGGAATAATTCATCTAATTTAAACAAACCTGTATCTCTTATCATAAGCGAGATCCCCATGCTTGGAATCATACATTTGTAGGGAGATTAATAAGTTTGTTTTAATAGAATAACACAAAACTCGGGGTTTGGTCGAAATTATCTCGCGCAACCACAATTTCCCGTGATATTTTCATAGCTTCTTTAATTATTTAGATAATTTGAGGTTCACATCATGCAAGTAACGGATTAAGCATTGTATCTTTAGCTGATAAGCTTATTTTAGTGGTTTTATTTTTTTGCGCGTTGGGAACCGTAATTAGTTTTCACATTCAATTTTTATCTTTTTTTTGTTGTTGGTGTTTATCTTAAAAATTTACGGTCACTGAGCATTAATGTATGGAATTATTCTTACAAATTTCGCGCCACGGTTAAAATTAGTAAATTGTGCCGTGTCTAATTACAAGCACAGTTACTAGACCGATAGATGTTTAAGGCAGGATACATGCAAAATAGAGTTTGGAGAGTTAAAACAATGTCTTATTGTCTGATGAACAGTTCTAGCGGGCCACTAATCGTGGGAACACCGTGAACAGTGTAATGTACTTAGCTACCGGATTACGGGTATCGGGCGGATTCCATCTGAGCGTGTAACGACTAACGGCCTCACCTCTCTCGCTCTGTGCTAGGAGTTTATTTAATGCGTATTTATATTCATGACACCATGGCACACTATGAATATATAATTAAATTTTAAATCCATGCGCGTAGGCTGTTTTATCGGAATTTTATTATACTATCACGGTTTTATACGCTCAGTTGTTAATCCTTTCAGCTTTGGATATTAATTAAGTGGGTTTGGTACCGAACATATTGATATTTGTAATTATGTAAATATCAAACATGTAACTTACAAGTTATTTTTCTGTTTACAAAGTCCGCTTATACATGTCCCGCCGCGCGGTGGTATGTCTCGTGATGTAAAAAAAACGAATTGAAAAACTTATCGTCTTCGCCTCAAACTTAATAAACATTAAAAAGATTTAAATTAGTGAGGTGGATATACTATAAATTTTAAATAGTTTTAATTTTTTTTTTGTGGAAGACGAAACGACGTTAAATTCTTCATGGAATTTATCTGAAAGATAATTGACAGATTAAATAATAGTTTACATCTTAGTTTAATATATTAATTGAGAAAAGGAATTTTGTGAAGTTTGGTGACAACAGGACGCTTATCTTTTTTTAAAAGCAACAGCGAACTTTGTTAAATCGAATGACACCTAACGCTGTGATTTTAGTAAGTAATAAATCATTGTAGTTTTCGGTGTTGTATTTATAAGGGCAATGGAATTTATTTATAAGATTTAGGGAATTTATTTTTCATTGCCGACTATCCACTAGTGTTGAATTATTTGAATATAAATAACTTTGATTTAATATCACATACTTTTTCATGAAAAATCTTGTGTAGAAATGCTGGAATCGTTTGAACTCTCGTATTACCGCCAGCTACCTTTTTTAAAGGTTAGTAAACATATACAGGGTTATTCAAATTCGAGGCCCACCATGGGGATCTCGCTTATTATAATAGCTAAAGTATAGGTTTAAATTTGGCAAAGTTGCTAAATTTGATGCTCATTGATAGTCCAAAGAGAAATTGGAAATATCTCAAACGGTAACCGAGAAAATTAGGAAAAACTGTAAAATGCGATTTTTGAAAATCGTCTATAACTTCTTTGGAATTTGAAATATTTTAAATGTGTAAAGACATTGCCCAAGCAACTTTTCAAGCCGAATCGAATGGTGGTCACAAATTTTTGCTAGATCGATTCGTTTTTATTTTATGACAACCAACTTTGTTTTTTCTTATGGGCACAATTTTTGCTATTTACATAATCAAATAGCATTTATTTTTCTGAATCCATTGAGATATCACACATGGTATTTTACTTCTACATTAATTGTCAAATTTGAAAAAAAACGTTTTTAACAATAACAACTATAAATCAGGTAGGCCGGTCATTGTAGTTTATGTTGTTTCCATGACAACCAATCAACAAAGTTTTGAAAGTCTATTACTTGTCACATTAATAAATTCGTAAATATTAACTTTAATAATGAAGAAAAACGCGATATGCTCCGAATTTTTTATACCGTTCTTTTAAGTTTTGTTATACTTTATCACATGCTTTATACAAATTTACTTAATTTTCTGTTTAACATAGAAAAATAGTGTTTTTTCCGGATATGTTTCTAATAAAAATGTTTTTTTTTTATTGTTATCTGAAACCTTTCTGCCATTTTTTTCTCTAATTTTGGCAAAAGCCTCATATTTCCCTATGTTTCTGTCCAACGAACAAAAATATGTGTGCGAGGGTTGTCTTCTATCTGGTTATGTTTCTGCATATCGTTGACTTGACAGTGTAGGGTTCCTATTCAATGAATAAAAAATTAAAGTTCATTTTTACGAATTTATTAATGTGACAAGTAACAGACTTTTAGTTTGTTGATTGGTAGTCATGGAAACAACATAAACTAAAATGACCGACCTACCTGATTTATAGTTGTTATTGTTAAAACCGTTTTTTTTTCAAATTTGACAATTAATGTAGAAGTAAAATACCATGTGGGATATCTCAATGGATTCAGAAAAATAAATGCTATTTGATTATGTAAATAGCGAAAATTGCTCCCATAAGAAAAAACAAAGTTGGTTGTCATAAAACAAAAACGAATCGATCTAGCAAAAATTTGTGACCACCATTCGATTCGGCTTGAAAAGTTGCTTGGGTAATGTCTTTACACATTTAAAATATTTCAAATTCCAAAGGAGTTATAGACGATTTTCAAAAATCGCATTTTCCGGTTTTTCCTAATTTTCTCGTATACCGTTTGAGATATTTCCAATTTCTCTTTGGATTATTAATGAGCACAAAATTTAGCAACTTTGCCAAATTTAAACCTATACTCTAGCTATTATAATAAGCGAGATCCCCATGGTGGGCCTCGAATTTGAATAACCCTGTATACAGAGAGTACAAAAAATAACGTAAAGGACCAATATCTCGTCTTGTGGCAACTTTACAAAAAACCTCTCTGATTTTGATTTTTTTCGATTATCCGAGTTTTCGATTATCCGAGTTTTCGATTATCTGCACTACTATCATCCCCAATTAGTGCGGATAATCGAGGTTCTACTGTACTTCACTATTTGTGTGTGTATACATATGTTGCTTTAATAGTTCATGTTAGTAGTACCGATAAAAATAAATATATCATTCAATATCAAATCGTTAATTGGTGCGGTTTGTTACTTTTCCAAATACTTAAGGAAGAGGGCACTAAATCATAAATTGGCCCTGGCCGCCACATATCACATACCTATGATATGATATGATGATCAATTCAAATCGTCCTAAAAGGATCATTACAACGTGCTAAGTCTAGCAAATACAAACGATATTCGATTATCGTAAAATTAAACTGTCGACTGCTAACATCAGTGTACATGCATATCAACAAACATAATACAGAATTCTAATGAGGGTCAAACAATGCATTAAATATAGTTTACATTCGCACTAGCCATACAGTAACAGCAAAGTAAGTGACTACTAATCAATAAGTTAGGTACCTACTTCTAGGTCACATTAACATCGCACCAGTGTTTTTAATTTCGTTAACAATGCTTTTATCTATTAATTAATTAGTCTTTCAACATCATTTGATGCATTTTCATAAAAAGCAATAGTATTAAGTGAAATGAAAATGAAACATTCCAAAAGATGTCACGTTTATATTACAAGAGATGTAATGACATGCTTTTAATTTATTGTTTTGGTTATTAAAAATGGGCCTGCATTCCCTAAATCTTAAAAAACTTAAAACAATTAAAAAGAAACTACAATCCCTTTTTTACAAAAATTTGGATTAATTTTCAAATAGATTTGCATTATTCATACAATTTTCTATCCAAGAGGTTTACAAATTCCTCTTTTGTGAAAGTTATTGCCAGATTTAGTAAGTTTCGGACTAAATTAACGGCACATCCACACAAAGAAACGCGGAAAACGGAAAAAAAATGCAGTAACACTAACGAGATGTTAGACTCGCGCATTTTTTCAACAGCTAAAACCGTTCGGGTTGCAAAAAGCACGTAAACGAGATTGCTGAAAGTAAAACAAGTATCAAATTAGCTACGGTTCGGGAGAACAAAGCAACATCGCTCGCTTCACGCCGTTCGCACTCACGACGCGCACTTGGCGGAAAAAATTGGTTCAACACCATCGTCAGCTAGAAAAATTCTTACAACCTCCAACAGTTACCTTAATTATGGTATGATTTTCATTAATTTGCTGCTCTTTTTGCAATCTGTTTCAATATAAATTGATTTAAAAATAACCTACAAGAGCAGAAGTGCAGTTAGTTTTTTTAGAAAAACAAGTGACTCAATAAAGGAGAAAAAGAAAATCGCGCTTCACCAATAGAATACTAATGAAATATGTATTAACTAAATGAATACAAATTTATTACACAAATCATACAGTGCACGAAATCAAATGCTCGAAGCATGCCATGTATATAAATAGTTTATAAATGTATCCACATCCGCTACAAAAATGCACTAGCACCAGGTAATCTAGTCACCGAAACAATAGCTGGAAAAACAAGGTGTAGTTGCATGTAGAATAAATTTTAAAATTAACATATCATTAAAATAAACATGAGCTATTAATTTGAAGCAATGTTTATTATAATCATCTCAAAGATACTATGGCTATTTTTTCGCATCTCATTTTGGGTGAGAATCGAGAGTATCTTGGTTCAATTAGTAACAAATTTATATTTTGTGAGTCGTCAAACGAAACATACCTATAGAGAACAATTAAAGATAAAATCAGTTGGAACACAAATACAAGAAAGACAGCTGGGATGGTTGGGTCAAATTTATATGATGAAAGAAAAGAGGTTAACCGGAAAAGCCTATGAAGCAAGATCGCAGGGTAAAACAAAAAAGGTGGGCCAAGAAAACCTCACAAGACGAGATAAAGAAAGCAGCAAAGGATAAAAACATTATGGAATGACATAAAAAAGCTAGCACAAGACAGAAAAACATGGAAAAAAATCAGCACAACACAACTCAACAGTCCTACACCCAACAGTAGTGGGGTACATAAACTTGGTGCAAGGACTTGTCTAGTAGAACTGGATAGCCAAAGGAACAAGGAAATGGTAATGACAAATAAGTCGAAACTGAAAAATGTTAAGGAAGTTAAATGTTCATCAACAATGATTTAAAAGAGAAGGAAAGAGAAATGGAAAGACAGGTCAGAATCAGAGTAAAGATGGAAAGAGAGAGTGGTAAAAATATGAAAGTGGAATTTAATGAATTAATAATTGAAGGGGAGAAATTGAAATGGAACAAAGACCAGGGGTTTGGAGTGGAGCACGGAGCGGTGAAGCAATGGGCTTTTGCCCGGAGTAGGAGCGGGGTACGGAACAAATAATTTTGATTGCTCCACTGCTCCAGTTTATTATGTACAATTATTTAAAAAAAAAAAACTTTTTTTCCGTTTTTTGACAGTTGACGATCTATAATTTGTTCTAACAAACACATACTTGTTTGTCAGGATCAAATATTGTAATTTTTGACCCATTTACACATATCGGATAAAATCAGAGCTTTGTTTTTAAAAAACAAAGCTTTTTATTTAAAAATCTTATCTTAAACGTTTTATCAATGTTTGGAGTGCGAAGCTGCAGCTGGAGCAGACAGATTGATGTCGGAGCGGAGCAATTAAAACATTGGTCTGCTCCAAACCCCTATTATAACGACATATAACGTTATTAAAATATCGTTACGTTATTGTATAATAAATTGTGGTTAAATCGTTATTATAACGTTATCAGGTATCGTTACTTTACGTTTTTCATCCCAGGTTTTAAGACTTAAATTTCTCTTAAATATTAAAATAAAATATAAAAGTCCAGGCTGACTCTGTAACGCATGAAAATAGCTACAGTTGTGACGTCTATCCGGGTTGACTTTATGTCATACTTGACAATCATCATGAGGTTATGTTATAGGTTATGTTATTATAAAAAGTAATAGTTTATTTAAGATATACAATATACCCGTCCTAGGACGGGCTACGTGCTAGTATTAAAATCAGGGCTAGAAACCGAAAAAAATGTTGGTTAACGGTTAACCGAAATCAAGAACTTTATTTTTATAACGGTTTTTGTTGAAAAACCGGTTTTTTCCGTAAAAAAACGGTTAATTTAACCGGTTTTTAACACATTTATAATTTTAGAATATATGTACAATCAAGCATTCAGTAATGACTTTTGGTAAACTAATCACATTTAATACAGATTTTGTATTTTTTCAAAATAATTTTTATTAAAAAGAGATGTTTAAAAAACCGGTTTTTTATTATTTTGGTTAAAGGTTACCGTTTTTTTTGCCTTTAAAAATAACGGTTTCGGTTTCGGTTAAAAATCACAATTTTGGACAAAAAATAAAGGTTAACCGGTTTTTTAAACCGGTTTTTACCGGTTTAAAAAACCGGTTTCATGCCCTGGTTAAAATAATTAATTACGTATGAGTATCCCTAATATAAACATGTTTATCGGAGCACTTTGAAAATGTAAACAAATTTTTGCGTATCTGGTACACACTTAACTAATTTTCCGCAAAGTAGGTATGTCGCTACCAGATAACGAGTGATACAACAACAACGACAAACACATGAAAATACTAAAATTACTTACATTTAACGAACTTAAATTCCTTAGAACCAAGCTACTTTAAACAATGCTGCCTAATTGTTGTACCAATAAATAGCATTAAGAACTTTATTTACTCTCACAGTCAAGCTCAAGCTGTTCCCAGTCAATTTACCTAACGGCGACATCACTAGTATATTTACCACAGCCATCTATTTGCTAAACATATTCTTGGTACATATTTGTCATCGTTGTGTGTATAACATGATTTGCCGAACCATACTGGGAGATATCTTAGCTCTGACGTATAATTTACCAACTAAAATAAATTACGCTCTTAAGATCACTTCAGTGCCTTCGACTTAAGAGGTCCCTCTTAGATAAGGTTGTATTTTATATTTCTCAGAACGAGCTCCTGTGCTTAAATTATCTATACATCCATTGCATGTTTCAGTAACGAAATAAATTTCACTTTAAGAGGTTTTAAACAACACAACAAGAGAAAAGTTTTGAAGAGCGTTAATAAAATTTTATTAATTATATCTAGTAAAAACAAGTGCTAATTGCGTGGCTTTGATGTTTCGAGATTGAATAATCAATGAAAACTATAGTTCAAGTGTTTGTTTTAAGTGAACATTTTGTTACTCAATTTTTGAGTGTGTTAATGCGTAAAACATGACTGGAAGCGTTTTTCGGGTAAATAAACTGATAGATTACAATATTTGAGTTTATTCCTTTACTTAAAAAATCAAATAACAGAAAGCTCTTGGTAAATAATAAAAATTCCCCATAATCTATTACCTGGAATGTAAATAAGTACAAATACCTGGGCATTGAAATAACGTCAATGCAAAAAGTAACCACGAAGATAAAAAAAGAATAGGACAAGGAAAAGCCAGGCAACTACATAGACTTATAGGACCAAAATATAAGTAACAAGATGGTTTACCCGGCGTTGCACGGGCGATTACAATTTTAATTACTGTTTTAACTTGAATAAGCCCAATAATTCCAAATCATACACAAATGACATACTCTGATCAATCATCTTTTCATTTTCTTATAATTCCTTAAAAAAATAACTATTTATTGCTTAAAAATTGAATAATAACTCAAATTTATTTTCTTTCGTCTTGTTTCAATTAAAAATGTACTAATAAAAATAATACTTCATGTACATTTATTACTAATTGTATACAAAACAATCTTTACTTGTGAAATACACCGCGCCGTATCGTGTTATGACCAGGTATTTGCCGACGTAAGATCGAATCCCGTCCAAGTAATATTGGTAATATGTGCTTGTACTTAAAGTTTGGCGTTAGATCTGCAAGGTCCTAAATAGTAACTGTGCAAAATTTGGTCCCGATCGGTCAACGGACCTAGGATTCTATAGCGAACAAACAAACAAACAAACATACAAGCTCTTTTATATATGTACTAGGCGATTTACCCGGCGTTGCACGGGTGATTACAATTCTCTTTTATCAATCACAGACTACTCGCGCTCCGCGCTCGCGCCCGGCGGACGTTCCCAAACGTTCAATTACAGACTACTGGCGCTCCGCGCTCGCGCTCGGCGGACGTTTCCGGCCGTTCCCGGGCATTTCCGGCCGTTCTTTGTACGGCGTTTGATCCGTCAGGTCCTAAATAGTAACTGTGCCAAATTTGGTCCCGATCGGTCAACGGACCTAGGATTCTATAGCGAACAAACAAACACACAAACAAACAAACAAGCTCTTTTATATATATAGAAGATAATACGAAAGTGAAAATCTACAAACAATTGACGATGTGTAGGTACATGCGGATCAGAATTTTAGGAAATACGTCAGTCGAAGAAATTAAGGATTAATTCGATGGAGATGAACTACTGGCAACGACGCTGTGGCTATACAAGAACAGACAAGAAAAGAAACAAAGATGTACAATGACAAATGGGTGTAGATGTAAACATGATAGGGTCAATAGAACTCAAAAGACTGGGATGGTATGGGCATATACAAAGAATGAATGAAAACAGATGGCCCAAAAGAGTATGGAAGTAGATGCCACCATATACAAGAAAAAGAGGCTGACCAAGAGAAAATTGGAAACGCGAAGTAAAGGATGCGATGCCTACAAGAGACTGAAAGACAGGCTAAAATAGAAACTAGAAAGCCGTAATCCAATGCCCGATTGCATAAAAGCTAAACCCGGGATTAACCCTGGGTTAATCCCTAGTTTTATGCAATCAGACCCAAGTCACATATATGTAGATGTAGATAGATCTATTAATACAAATTCATATAATGTATTTTTGGCCAATTTATAATACGCATAGCAAGGCGAGACGCTTTACATAAAAATAAAATTCGCGAGACCTCATTAATCTTCACAAATGTTGAACTAATCCTTAGCAAAAATGTTAATCAACTTACTACGTAATTAAAAGATGCAATAAAAATGTCTTAAGAGATAAGTCAAATGCCAACAATGAACATTTTCAGGAATCCAAATTATTTTAATAACCCTGCCCGGTAAAACAACACGATAAGTTTTTTTATGGCACTTTAATGAGAATGAAGTTTGATTAATTTTATCTGTATTTACACATTAATCGCATCAATCAGGCTGGTAGTTACCACTAATGCTGCTTTATTATATCGGGCGAGATCGAAGTTAGTTAAAACTGCAGTCAATAGCTGGCTTGGAACAGGTCCCACCGGTCTCCGAATTGACGAGACGCGCCGGTCTACATGAGAACGAGTTTGTAGTTTCATGGTTTATCCGGGTACCTTATCTAAAACGTACATCGCTTCTTCTGGGCGACATCGTTGTTAAAAACAGACGCAAAAAATAAAAATAGAATGTTAATGCCACTACATTTTTTTTTCTTGGGAACCAATCGTTAACCTACACTAACAGTGTTGTTAGCCATTAAATCACTCTAAATATGTCGTCGAGTAAGATGATACTACACGAGAACACCATCAACGGTTTTTGTAATCATTTGTTTTCGCTATAGAACAAATGCAGTTGTTTATCACAAAAACGTTTAAATAAAAATGTTAAACCACTAATAAATTGCAATTAATGCGTTCATTAATAATTGAACGAGTTATTATAAAACTGGTGTAAGTCCATGTTTAGAAAAAAAAAAACAAAAAAAATAATGTAGTGTGGGCTTTTTATTTTAAACAATTGGCAACCTAATTTTATCGCTCCCCTTTAGGGGGGTGTAACTCCGAAAGGAGACAGCTAAGAAAAAGTTTTTATATAATACATTCTCCTTAATTTTCGATAAGCAATCAGCTTTCGCTCGCAGTTTTTACGAAACAATCCAATCCAATCCAAATTCGATGGGATTACATCTCCCAATATAGAGAAACGGTTAAATTACCAAAAATGTGCAGTTTTTTGGGACATACTTTAGAACACTTTTCAAATATATTTTATCATTTTCGGGGTTTTTTTTTAAAGCCTAGTTTTTGTTTTTCTTGTTTAAAAAAATTAAAAAACCTTTATCACTTGCGTATTATTGAAAATAAATACATCAATCTTATATATTTAAAATGGTAAAAAAGAAGGAATTTAAATAGATCATAGCCAACTTATAGCTTCCATTTAAAAAAAGGTATGTTTGTACGATAACTATCAAAATCAACATAACGATATCCAAAAATTATCTCCATAAACTTTTTCGATATTTACAACAATAAGAGAAATATTACATAAATATAACAAAAAAAAAACAGTTTTTCCCTAATAACTCAAAAACCGGAAATGATAGAATATATTTGAGAACTGTTCTGAGTTTGTCCATAAAAACTGCATATTTTTGATAATTTAACCGTTTCTCTATCTTGACTATTAAGCGAGATACCCACGTAATCTTAACGAATTTGGACTACCCTGTACAATTCAACTATCATCAGCGAGCAACTTTTTATGGAGAAAAAATCTAATCTAATGTTTGCATAAAGCCATGTTGCACGAAAAAATTTAATAACATATCACATCATTAAAAAACGCAAGAGCTTTGAAATAGTGTTTAGAAATTTATTGAACCTCAATAAATGTTACAAAACCAATTCTTTAAATGTAAAATATAAAAGGGAATTATAAAAACCACTCTTTTGCGTTACTTTACATGGGGTACTTATAGTTTTGTTGATGTATATTTCTCCCAGAGCCTGTATATTTTACAATTTATAAAGCTCCTATATAAAATTTTGAGGACTCCTGTCTTATTGTATTAATAAATCAGTGAATTTTTATCTATTTCAGACTACAATAAACATTTATTGTAAAGAAATAAAAATAAATAAACACTTCTACTCGTACTATTATCAACGACAATAAGAACTTCAACACTTTTTTTGGCAGACTCTTGAATAAACCAATTTATTAGTAATTGTTTTCCATGCAATAAAAAACTCCCGCGACGGCTAGTTCAAGCAAATTATTGAACAGTCGCGAAGTATTTAAGTCCCGTACTTCCTTTTTATTTTTCAATTGGCGTGATGCAACTCTTGCCGTTGAAAGTCGTCCAAGTGTCAGCACTTGAAGCTAAAGCCTCTCATCATTAGCTGACGTATTTATAGATTACTCGAGTTTGCTTTAACGTCTCCACAAATACTGTGCTCGATGTACTTTGCTAACACAATATCAATATTTACAGCAACCTACTTTCTTTATTATCGCTGTTTAAAAAAAAAAACGTCGAGTTAAACACACATCGTACATGAAAATAAACACTCAAGCAGTCAATACACTCCATAACCATATATACACACATGAAATATTAGATGGCGCGCCCTAAAACGCACATAAAACCAGTCGAGAACTTTGTAAAAGCCTTAAAGCTTTCCACGCTCGAGTAAAATTAAAGAGCAAACAAAAAGTTATGCAGAATTAGTGTTGAGTATTTCTAAAACCATTTAACGTACTGTATTACGACTGATGCTAATTGTAATAATCAGAAACGATATTATTCTCTAGTTTGCTTGCCTTTTACAGCTGTTTGCAATATATGTTATCGCCTTTAACGGAACCTTTTAATTTGTTACAAACTTTCTGCTTCAAAAAATGGATTAGAGAAATCTGAGTTTGTGATTGGTCGAAAATATAAATTTGGAGAGGGAATTAAATATTTTGGTCTTGATAATTTTTTGACGAATTTCGGCGACCAGTAGCGTTACTTTAGCATAGATTAAACCACACCCCTGACGTACCACTCCGACAGTACTTGTAAAATTTGACATAACATACATTTAATTTGACAGGTAGGTTAGGTGAAGGAAATTTTCTGACAAAATATAACTCGTGCATTGCTAATAATCTATAATTTTTGACAAAACTTCACTCATGCAAATTGAATCAGAAAAAATCACTCGTGCACTCGTGTTTTTATCAGCTCAACTTGCATCTTTACCAAAAATTATCGATCATTTTCAATGCACAAAATTATATTACTACTAAAAAATTCCATCACCTGTCAAATTTGCGTTTTCAACCAATCACTTATTAAATCTGATAGAGACTACCAATAGGAGTATTATTTACACGGTAATAATTTTACATTCCCCTGTCAGATTTTGATCCTCCTGTCAAATTTGCGTTTTCGAAAAATAACAAACTCAGATTTCCTAGAAACGAACAATAAACATAATCATACACTGATAATCTACTTTTTGCAATTAACAGATTTACATGCGTTCATTGGTCGTTTCTAAGAAATCTTAGTTTGTGATAGGCCGAAAATATAAATTTGGAGAGGGAATTAAATATTTTGGTCTTGATAATTTTTTGACGAATTTCGGCGACCAGTAGCGTTACTTTAATATAGATTAAACCACACCCCTGAAGCACCACTCTGACAGTACTTGTAAAATTTGACATAACATACATTTAATTTGACAGGTAGGTTAGGTGAAGAAATTTTTCTGACAAAATGTAACTCGTGCATTGCAAATAAACTATAATTTGTGACAAATATTTGCTCATGCAAGTTGAATCAGAAAAAAAATCACTCGTGCACTTCGGCACTCGTGTTTTTATCAGCCCAACTTGCGTTTGGGCATCTTTACCAAAAATTATCGATAATTTTTAATGCACTTGTTATAAGTATGTATTACTACTAAAAATTTTATTCTTGATAAAAGTTGATGCATGACCTAAAACTAATTTTAAGATGGAAAAAATTGACATAACACTAGATTTAAACTATTTTAAAAATATTCGCAAAAGAAAAATTACCTTATTTTAAAACTTACAAAAAGATACATGGGAAAAAATTGTTCACAAATCAAAAATGTGACAATACGAAATGTTACGTTATAATTTTATTTTCAAACTACAGTATTGTCAAAATTCAAAAAGTTTGCAACTAATAGATATGTTTTGTATTATTGATTAATCGGAAAATTTTATTTTTGAGAAAAGTTAGTGCATGGTCTAAAACTTATTTTAGGTTTTAAAAAGCTCGATAAAAGTTCATACAACACTAGTTTTTAGCGATTTTGAAACAATTCGCAAGATTAAAGTGCTCTTATTTTAGGAGTAAAAAAAAATCAAGAGAAAACGATAATTTAATTAATATTATTTTTAAGCTTTAAACAGTTCCTTTTAAACTTTTAAAATTTTTAAAATAAGGGTACTTTACTCTTCCGAATATTTCTAAAATCGTTAAAATATAGTGCTACATACATTTATTTTTTTTAACTTAAAATTAGTTGTAGATCATGCACCAACTTTACTCAAGAATAAAATTATTTGAGAAAACAATAATAAAAACTTTTCTATTTGTTGCAGATTTTTTCGATGTTAAAATTATTACTATAAAAATTGAAATTTTAACGACAAATTTCACCTTTGGTCGTATTGTTGAATTCTAAACAATCTTTCTCTATATAAGCTTTTTTTTGTAACTCTTAAAATAAGGCAACTTTACTCTCATATAATATTTCTGAAATCGCTAAAATCTAGTATCGTATGAATTTTTTTCCGTCTTAAAATTAGTTTATTAAGGTCATCCTCCAACTTTTATCAAGAATAAAAGTTCCTGAGAAATTTTTAATAAAAAAACTTTTTCATTTGTTGATACTTTTTGAATGACGCTGTATAAAAGATATAATGTAGGGTGAATAATGAATAAATTAGTTGTAAAAAGTAAAACCACTTAGGTTTCTTAAAAAAAAAAACGTGATTTTTTAAATTTAAATTATTGATTTTTCACATATAAATCAAATTTTGTCCAGCCCTGACTTAAGCCACTTTCAAAATTAATTGTTTTAAAAAAGTAACGACTTGTGTTGATTTTCTCCAATGTGTTTTACTGAAGCGATATCATCAATAAGAGAGTAATTTAAAAAAATTGATGAGTAAATTATATACCTAATATAAATAATGTATGTAATGTATTTCATTATAAGTTTATTGAAATACTTTTCTTTATCATTAACATTCATAAAATATTAAATACATAAGCAATAAGTAAACTTATCAGTACATTTTAAAACATAAGTATAAGTAATTTATATAAAGTATGTCAGTTAGACCTGTATTCATGTGAATCAGTATTTTGAAACTTTTTTAAAGTCGTTGAAGGAGAAAAGGTAAAACACACCATACGAAGATTTTGCAAAAAACAAAATCCGTTTATCACTGTTACGATAAAAACGGTTTGCTGAAGTGCTGTAAAAAGATGTCCTGCTAAACCTGCTATGAGCTTATGTATTAAACCAACGTTTGCGAACGCATTATTGTTATTAAAATTGTTATTTTTAGGACTAAAAATTACTCTTCCAACAGCAGAAAATGCAATTTTTCAAAGTATCGATCTGATAATTCTTGACAGCGCTTCCTTTCCGTAATAATTAATCCAGGAATTACTCTCAATTAAATAACACATATCTTAATTTAAACTGGAAGTTATATAAACATATTATTAAAAATTAAATACCATTAATGCTGCAAGTAGCTGTTAACGGACAGGTGGCGTTTTTCAATAAATTCTCTTAATTAGCAAAAACTTGTCAGGTCGAAAGTAAATGTGTAAATTAGTTAAAACAACTTAATTATGTAATACTTCACAGCCAACTACGCTACGGTTCAAAACTGCAAGATTCATTAGGTAGGCAATTACCATAACATTATTCGTTTCTATGTTACTGGTGACGGAAGTACATGCAAAATTAAACGTAGCCCTTTTAATAGTAATCTATGATTATGAAAAATTTGCGTGCATAAAAATACCTAGTTAATATAAGAACGGATCACAATAGTTTGACAAAGTACTTGACTTTTTTTCGGGGAACAGATTTTTGGAATACTTGATACCTTTAATAATTTACTGGTGCCAACCTACACGATGCATAGAACCCTATACATATTTTTGAAACCCTAGTCACTGTTTATATGATCAAATTACAAAATATTAATCAAAAAAATATGGCACAAACTTTTTTTCGACGATACACTCTTATGTTAACAATTCTGCACAGAAATTTGTGTGTAATTATGCAAGTGGGTCAAACAGCATCAGTTTACGTAGGATGCATGTACACATGTTCAAAATAGCACAAAAATGTGTTACCACCTTCCATATTTAAACGAAAAAAGCATTACTACTTACAATGCAAAATTCAAATTATGATGAATTATTTACACAAATCTGACACAAATCTACAAGCCCCAAAAACAATATGTATTTATGCGACAGAATACGCCACTTTTCAAGGCGCCATAAAAAGATTATTATTTATATGGCCACTATCACATTTTTTTTAGGCTAAGTGCAATATTTGCAAACCAAAGCAAAACCCATCAAAACAGCTAAATAGTTAAAAACCTTTATATTTTCTTTAACATGATATGAAGTTAGTCTATTTGTTTTATACAAACAGCTTTGATAATTCAAATTTTACGCCATCGTTTCCAAAAACCTGCTTTTTTACACTCTTCAAAAAAAATTTTTGAATCTTGACTTCGTATGATAAGAAATGAAAATAAATCAATCAGAAAAATTCTTGGAGAAATATTTTTTACAAGATAAATCGCAATTACACGCTATACCAACTACACATATACAGCAAGGAACTGACTGCTAGCTACATTATTTGCTATTCAAGATTTAATATTTCTTTTGCGTCGGCTTCGTCCGACTCTCTCATTAGCATTGAATTAGAAGTCTGATTAAAGCTGTTAGCCTAAATTTGTTAAATCATGCTGATGCTATGCTAATTGGCCCACAGTTTATGTTATTAGAGTAAAGCCGAGTTCAATGAATGAGTTCGTAAACACTTATTTAAGTGACTCATGTTTAACTCAACACAAAAAACCACTACAATTGAATATTCAGACGGGTGTATGGCTCGGCCATTCTACATGATGTGCTATTTCAGATAATCCACAGTCTAGCAGCAATATAGGTGCTGTTTCTGAGAACTTCGCTTCCAAACAAAGTTAGGAGTATCGTTGAAAGCTGTGTCGAGTCTTGACATCACGATTTTGGCTTGTACAAAACAACAGAATGAAGCAGAGGTTCCTAAACTGTGAAACGCGATCTACTGAAGAGAAAGCGTACTGCTGTGATATAATACAATAAGAGGAATGCAAAGAACAAGTTTGAAACTATAAAATAAATACTGATTCAATAAACATCTCAATAAAACCCTAGAATCACTTAAAGCAGTAGATGTAGAACATTTTTCGAAAACGCACATCTTAATTTTTTTATTTACGATATCAAAAACATTGACGAGCTTTTATATGCTCCTTTTAACACGAAATTCCTTTAACACGAAAAATATTTCTTGGCATTTTTGCGTGATACATATTTGTTTTTAAATTATTTTTGTTTGTTCTTTACTATGACAATTTAATGTGTTTATTGAGTTATACCTAAATATCGGTTGATTAACCTGCACATGAACATTCGACCAATAAGTTAGAACATTTAGCATAATCATAACCAAACTGTCACAAGTTTTATTACGTTATTGTTACCGTAAACCTGCAAATTGTTCAACAATTACACACCCATACGCTTCTCATAAAAAACGTACCAATGTGTGATCAGTTATTTAGCCGGCGAATGTGTAAATTACATTTCACATCTGTTTAGTAATTTAATTAGTAATTTTAAGTTTGACTACTTAAAATTCCTTACAACTACCTCAATTTAAAAGTCAAATAGTTTTAGAGCGTCTGTGTAACTAACTTATTTTATTTACGTAATGGTAAACCGTTTATGCTTAATGTATTCGATATCTATAACCAAATTAAACATTAATTCTGTTACATAAAGCTATAAAAACATTTAATGAAATTAAGTGTGTAAGCTACAAATACATTCAACATTTGTTTGGTTTTTTTGTTGTAACTTTAAAGGCGGCGTGTGTAAGATTAATACTTGTTTTAATAAGAGAAAAAAGCACTATCTCAAAAGGCTACTCAGAAAATTTGAGAGCAAAAATGTGGGGGAAAAAATTAAGAACTGAAAAATAGTCGAGAGGCTACTCAATAACTTTTGTGACATAAAACTGCATGAAAAATAAATTAGATACAACCCTTAAAACTGAAATAAAATATAGTAAACGTGTTATAAAAACGTTAACAACGCTAATATTTACCAGCGGTAGAACAGACTCACAAAGCTCCCCTAATTTTAACATAAGGACGGAGGGTGTCTAATTGTATAGGGCGACGGTAGGTTTGCCACCCCTGAATTAAAGCTAAGCGCAGCAAGGGGCGGATTAGAGACTCGACCCCAGCAATAAATAGCAGCTGATATGAATACATACTTAAATACAATGAGACAGGCTCTCACTCTCTCAGTCAGGTAATAGGAAGCGGAAAACAGTTTAGCACCGTGGATGAAAGTTTTGAGCCTTTTACAGGAGTCCTGTGTTTTTAAAAACTCCAGGATTTTATTCAGGACTCAGGAGTATTTTTCTTAACTCGTCTTGGTTGGTTTTTTCCATCTCTAAAAGGCTACGCCGAAAGAGTGTGAATCTTTCACACTGGCATAGTACGTGAGAAGGAGTTTGCTGGCAACGTAATTAAGAAAAATAGAGACACTATTCAAAACACGGTTATGAGATACTAAAAGACAGCAAGCCAGAAACAACATTAAACGAGCACACGTTAAGTGAGGAAAACTGTATTCACTAAACAAAATTATTTTAAACGAAGTTAAAACGACAAACGACAATTCACAGAAACTGATAATAAATGTCATTATGTATGACACGACCTACCGCACAAGGCGTTGTAAGTAAATTATTCGGGAGAACTTCATTTTGACACCATATGGCGTTAGACCCGGTTAGGGTACAATTGAAGAGACCGTATTATGAGATACCCTGCAACATACAAATAAGGGTAACACCCCTCTGAACTTAGGATATAGGGGTATTTGCTTGTCGACGAGTGAAACCCATTATAAGTTTCCATCCTGGTATGTAAAAGCCGTTTAGTGTAACGATTTTACTCGACAAATGTCAGTTTAATCATTGCAACGAAATTAACTTCGGTATTCATAGGGGAAAAAACATCCACACCGGCAAAACAATGCGGTATCAAATTCAAGTAGTACCTGAAATGTGTTTTGATGTTATCTGACTGGATCATGAAATACTTACAGTGAAAATATTTGACTGTTGAAAACAAAATTTACAAAATTACAAAAACTGACCCATCAAATACTGATAACACTCACGTTAAAAATGTCTTTAAAATTAAACAAATAATATCTATTCAACATATTGTAAATGATATCGGGATATCAGTGGCGTGCGGTGGGTTTTACTGTAAGGGATGCTGTCGAATATATATATTTTTTTAAATCCTTTAAAATCTATTTAAATCTTCATCACCCACATATATATATATATATTATTGGTTTTGATTTATTTTTACCTTTTCTTGATAATAAACTTTAAATTTTACTGGGTTTTAAAGGTGGAAAATTAAATACTTGTTTCCCTTCTTACTACCACGACGTTTCGATGCTAAATTTGCATCTTTTTCCAGTGGGTTTTTAATGTTAATCAATATGGTACATGCTAAGTTCTTGCACAAACAATTCTACATACTTTACAGTGTTTTTTTGTAATTTAAAATGTGATATTTTGATGGATAAAAAGACGAACACATTTAACAAATTAAAAACATGGTCGGCTGAACCGGATGTATTATTGTAGCTTTAAATAAAGATAAGATTGTGAAGTTTTGATTTGAAAAAAGTGGGGGGGCCTGGGCTCCCCCAGGCCCCCCCGACGCGCCGCCTATGGTACAGAGTGCATCTAGTCAGCACACATTAATAAACATAATACATATAGTAGTGCATCTAGTCAGCACACATTAACAAATATAATACAGACAACGTATTATTATTAACTAGCACTACTAATAACTTGTAATAATCCAAAAAAGTTTTAATTAAAAAAAATATTCAACTTCTTACTAGTCTGTTATAATTCGTGATGTACATACCTGCGAGAGAAACTCTCGTAATTTTAACGAAGCTAAAGAAAATTGTAACTGATAATTTGAGAAATAAAAAAATAAAATTAATATACTCGAGCTCTGCAACTTATTAATATAAAAAGACTTTTCTTTTACAGACTGAAAATTTAAGAGCTATGACTGTTTTAACAAACTCTCCACTATGCAGTTGCATGTTGCATTCATGTTTAATTAAATCGTATCCAACAATAAACGCTAAGCGCGAACACAATACTACCGCATTACCGGTGATCGGTGAATGCGTTTTTAGCTGTAGATGCTGTTTTCAAACGAGCATCTACAGCTAGTATATAGCTCCATCAACTGATACTTAATACGCATGCGTTAACTTCTATATCTCTATGCTATGAGTCCAGCCCTAGATGCTGAGCGCTACACCGCATTCACGGCCTTAAATGAGGCAGTCAGACAAATGGGATATATTATAAAATCTTTTTCCCCTTAACTTTAAAATGTAACTTTTAATGGACATAATAGTTCAATAATAAATTACTCTCTACAAATTAATTTTAGAAAAACAAATTATATATTAAATTAATGTATGAAATATTTCAAAATTTTAAGGGATGCGCCGCATCCAACGCATTCATGGACTGCACGCCACTGCGGGATATGATAGCAAGCGAAGGTGCAAAAATAAAGTAAATAAATATTGATATCAAAAAACGTAGGAGACCAATAATATGAAATTATTTTTGGTAGATATGTTTGTATCTAACAAAAGCACAGCACTTTATGGTATAGCTTGTCAAATGTAGCTCTGCGGCTCATTTTTGGAGAAGATGCGCAAACGTCAAACAGAGTACGCATTCGGAGGGAAAAGGATAAATAGCACGGGCGAGAAATATTACTTAAAGTACAATCCGTGTCAACAGTAATACAATCTAGCACAAATCGAACACAATAATAGAAAACGTCAGGTGTAGATATTTAAAATAAAATAATTATAAGCATTAAAAGTTAAAAGTTAAAAGTGTTCAATTCCTGACATATCACTGTCTGTATCTGAACTCATATTTTCACTTTCACTATCACTATCGTTTTGTAAGTTAATAATTAAATCGTCAATGATTACGTCCAACGCAGGCTCATTTTCTATAAAAAACTGTTCCATTTTTTTCGCATGTTCACATCGCGATTTCCATTCATCCAACGTTGTCCTTTTGATAGTGGTTGATGGAGACCTTCGTTGGAATTATCACTCCAGCTTTTATCATGGGTGTGTGAAGAGTGGATGTAAGTTTCGTCCATATAAATAATTGGCCGATTTTCCTCACGGAAGCGTTTTACATTTCTTAAATAATTTAGCCTCGCTTGTTGAATTTGAGGCTTTTCCATCAGAACTTTCCTATTAGTTTTGTTTTTCCGCCAACAAAATCCTATTTGCCGCATGGCTTTTCGTATACTTTCGTGTGAGCCAGTATAATCGTTGACGACTACGAATTTATTGTATATACGGCGTAATGTGGGAACCTTTTTTTCTATTAGGTGAAAATTCATTATAAGACGTCGGAGCCACCCTTTATCGAAATCGTCCAAATCGGTTTTTGACTTTGTCCTTTTCCTTTTTCTATTGGGCGTCGTAAACGATGCACATTCACCATTCTCTATTTTTTTCATTTCGCAAGCAATTACTTGAACAGTGCGAAGACTAACACCGGTAGCAAGCGCAACACGTTTTTGAACTTTTTGTAATTCTTTATTTTGTTCATTTTCTGCTGCTTCTCGCTGCATAAATAGCATAACGTTTGCTATCATTTCTCGAGTTTGTCCATGCAACACCTTATTTTTAATTTTCGACACAAACTCCATTTTAACACTGTAACACAATTTTAATAAAACTTACTTTTTGCTTGAGTGTACTAAGTACTTGTAACAATTTCAGTTCGCAAATGACCAAGTGCAGGTCCTAATTACTCTAGTTTACTGCGCATTCAGGTATTTCGTGTACCGTTAGGATCTCAGCCGCAGAGCTACATTTGACAAGCTATATCAAAATTAAGGTTCAATATACGAGTTTCCATTATCGTTTGGCCGTTTTCTACTGAAATCATAAACATTTATTCGATATGTCGTAAACACATCCATCATTACGCTTTCTATTTATGAATGTACTACCCAATCAGTTAATCGAATATAATCAACTGCCGTTTATTTTTCTTTAACGGTAACATAACGATTCTCAAAAACTTTTTTGGACTTTTATACTACGTTACACGATTTTGTATAATTAAATTTAAACGTTTTTCTACAGTGAATCGCGTGCGCTGAATAAGTACGAACAGAAATCTGTTGCTAGCAGTTTTTCTCGTTTGATGAAAACCGCTTACCACTAAGGGTCTGTTTTAGTTTTGAAAACAAATGGAAATCTGAGGAGGCCAAATCTGGAGAATAGGCAGGGCGAGGCAGCAATTCATACATCATTTCAACCAGTTTTGCCATGGATACAACACTTGTATAGGGACGAGCATTATCCTGATGAAAAATGATTTTTCTTGTTAATAAAGCTGCTTTTTTCTCACGAATTGATCAATAAAGTCGATCCAAAAGTTTGGCATAATACTCTTCCATTATCGTTTGACACTTTGGAATTAGCTACATCCCTGTAGCGTCCCAAAAAATGTAAGCCTTAACTTTTTTCAAAGTATAAATTGATTTTGTTTTTTTTGTGCTTCCATTGTTTTGATTCTGAAGTGTAGCAGTGAATCCAAGTCTCATATTTAGTCACAAATTGCCTGATAAAGACGGTCTTACCCCTCTTAAATCAATCCAAACATCCTTGGAAAATTTGTACTCGAATGCGTTTTTGATCAATTGTCATTTTGTAGTAATACAATTCTTGGTAGATATTTAGATCTAGTTTATAATCACTTGTTAACAATTAAGCCTACAAGTGTTTGTTCAGAAAGGGCATTTTCTGTTGAAGACTTATTTTGTACCCATTAAATGATTTTTTTATTTTAGTAATTTTCCAAGACCACAATTTTATAACCTATATTTACCGGTAATACGTTTTTCTTTTTCGGTACTGCCGGTAATTGCAAAAATCAGGAGTTTTGCAATCCCCCACACGATGGTGCACATCAGGTTTTTGTGTTTTCAGTTAAAACATATTTTCGAAGTAGCTAGCATCAGGTTTGTTCGTTAAAAACCTTTAAAAATGGCCAAAAACACGATTTTGTGAGACGTCAACCTAACGTACGGGACAACTTTTAAGTCCAGATTAATATTCAAATATCTACAAAAAAAATTATAAGACCAACAATTACGTACAAAGGTGAGATGTGGAAATTGAATTTAAAAAAAAAAAACATTACAGGTCTCGAAAAGGAAGATGTTACGAAAGATATTTGAGGAGAAAGAGTACTACAGAGAAGATCAAATGAGGAACTCAAAGAATTGTATGCTCAACCAAATATAATAAATGTAGTAAAGATACAACGAATGAGGTGTCTGGACATAAAGCAACATCGCAGAAGAAAAGAATAACGAAACAAGTACTTGAGGAAGAAGTAATGCGAAAAAGGACGAGGGGAAACCCCGGACAATATTGTTAGGGGTGGTTGAAAAAGACCTAAAGGAAATAGGAGTTAAAGAATAAAAAAACTTGACAAAGAATTAAAAATAATGGAGGAAAACATGTAGCTAAGCCATAAGCTAGCTTGACCTAAATAAATAAATATAATATTCAACCAATCCCAATTACTTAAGAACGATTTTTCAACTCAATTATACAAAGTGGGCAAATTTCGATGTTTTCATAGGGAATCTCGGTAACTATAGGTATCGAAAAACGGACCCCGCTTCCTCGATCTCTTTTTTCGAGAAAAAATCAATGGTGAAAACTAAAATTGGTTATCGTCTTTTGTTTTCCAGTTATCGCCGATAACTCGATTTTTCGACTTTTCGTTTTATGACTATATCTCGCTTGTTTATGAAAATAAAGAAAAATAATTTTGACGTTCGACAGACACTTTTTTGATAAGAATGTAGTGGCGTAGACAATTTAAAAAAAAAATCGAAATTCGAGGTGTGACGTAAAGTTGTAGTTTTCTAAATAGAACCCAAAAAGAAGACAACCTAATAAATATATTTTCAGAAGATTAAAACAAAATCTCATTTTGGCGACACATTAAAGACAATTTATATAAAAATAGTAATAATAATATGAATGAACCAAAAGAAAATTTTAATTTAATTAAAATAAGTTTCACTTGCAGCTTCAAAATTATTATTACTTTGAAAAGAACATTCTAACATATCATACTTTTCGTAATATTCGTAAGCCATTTCGTGTTTTTAAGGTACAAAAATAAAAACAAGCAACAATTAAACGTGATTGTTTTTGTCAAATTATCGTTAAACAACAGAATGACAGTTTGTTTTACCAGGAATATTCTTAATAACATAAGCCTATTACTAGAAAAGAATAAAATACGAAAAATTACGTAAATTTTGGTATAATGTAAGAAAAATGAATAAATCGACCCCACATGATATATATCATTGGAATGGGGGAAAAAATCTCTTTCTCGTGATGCCACAGCCAACTATGGGTTCTATTTAAAAAAACACAACTTTATGTCACAACTCGAATTTAGATTTTTTTTTCTAAAAATTGACTACGCCACTGCATTCTTATCAAAAAAGTCGAACGTCAAAATTATTTTTGTTTATTTTCATAAACAAGCGAGATATAGTCATAAAACGAAAAGTCGAAAAATCGAGTTATCGGCGATAACTCGAAAACAAAAGACGATAACCAAGTTTAGTTTTCACCATTAACTTTTTCTCGAAAAAGGAGAACGAGGAAGCGGGGTCTGTTTTCCGATAACTCATAGTTACCTAGATTCCCTATAAAAACATCGAAATTTGCCCACCCTGTACAGGAAATTTCTTGAAAAATACAACATGGTGTTATCGACGATCAATAGGTTAATTTTCAATTCTATTACAACGCAGTATTAAATGAACACGTCAATCGGAGTAGCAATTTCATATTGGCGTAACTATTTACAATTAACTGATCAGTCAGTACCATGTGCGGAACTAAATTCACAGCCCACTATTTAGTTTACTATCTGACGGGTGTGAGCACAAACAACCTAATCCGTTTAATCAAAGCTATGAGCAATCGTAACAAAACGCGTTTGTCACTTTCAAGTGACATGGTTGCAGGTTCGTGACCATAAGCCTCGTAACTTGTTCACAATTGCCTTCAAGTGTTAAGATCAACAGAGCGCGTCACGTCGTTCTCACCGGCGACCACTAAACCGTGCAAAAATGCTCATCTAACATAAAAAAGAAAGAGCTCAATTAATATTCACATTAGACATGGCACGCACGACGTATAAGCTTTTAATTAAAAGCACATTAAAATACATCATGGTTTAATTGTGTTCGAAAAAAACGCCGATAAAAAATATGTGTACAACTGCGCAACAATAGAAAGTTATGAGTATATGATCATCGTGTTAACCTCCCGTTGCGAGTATTATGAAGCTAAAAATTCCAAACCTTTACGAAAAGACTTGTATACATTACAGCGTAACTAAACCCGTGGAACCCGAGAACCTAGAAAGTTTGTTAAATGTTTTACATATTCACAAATATTTGAGTGAAAAGTCGTCGACCTTACTTGGCAAATCCTAGAACAATCTAAGCGCACATATTTGTCAACGATAAATTTCTCAGTTACATCTTAAAATAAATCTGCAACTAGCTTGTTGAACTGCATACAGATATTTATACTGCAAGAATCTACTTCGTTATAGCAAGCCTACACACACAAGGTAATTTATTAATTAAAAACTTGTAAATTCCAACACGGCACACAAAGAGTAAGAAACAAGATGAGTGTCTACTGTTTACGACAATGGAGCCCGATTTAGAGCCAGTTGTACAATGAAATCAAGACACATTCTAATAAAATAAAGTTGCCATTAGTGTTAAAAGAAATTTTGGGCTTCCATTCAAGCTTTTCACCCGCGACTTCGTGCGCATGCATTTTTACAATACATACCGTCAGCTTGGAGCAAACGTCGTTCGAGTGCTACCGCCAGCGTATCGAGTATCTTCGGGCGCTACCGACCTAATAGTATTAGCAACCGAAGTAAACTAATTGCCTTATTACTAGTAAACTAAACCGAATAAAAAGTACCTAGTTGCTCTGCAAACACATAATACAGGGTGATTCAAATTCGAGGGCGACCATGGGAATCTCGCTTATTATAATAGCTAGAGTATAGGTATAAATTTGACAAAGTTGCTAAATTTGGTGCTCATTAATAATCCAAAGAGAAATTGGACATATCTCAAATAACCATTATAAATCAGGTAGGCCGGTCATTGTAGTTTATGTTGTTTCTATGACAACCAATCAAAAAACTAAAAATTTTGAAAGCCTATTACTTGTCACATTAATAGATTTGTAAAAATTAACTTTAATGATCAAGAAAAACGCGATATGCTGCGAATTTTTTATTCATTGAATAGGAATGCCATATTGTCACGTCAACGATATGCAGAAACATATCCAGAAAGAATACAACCCTCGCACACATATGTTTGTACGTTGGACAGATACTTAGGGTAATATGGGGCTTTTGCCAAACCCAGAAGATCATATGGCAGAAAGGTTTCAGATGGAAGTAAAAAAAATTTTTTTTATTACAAACAGATCCGGGAAAAAATTTTTTTTTTCTACGTTAAACAGAAACGTAAGTAAATTTGTTAAAAGCATGTGATAAAGTATAACAAAACTCAAGAGAACGGTACAAAAAAAATCGCAGCAAATCGCAGCAAATCGCGTTTTTCTTCGTTATTAAAGTCCATTTTAATAAATTTATTAATGTGACAAGTAACAGGCTTTCAAAACTTTCAGTTTGTTGACTGGTTGTCATAGAAACGACATAAGCTACAATGACCGGCCTACTTGATTTATCGTGGTTGTTTAAAGTTTAAAACGCATTTTTTTCAATTTGGCAGTGAATAAAGAAGTAAAATACCATGTGTGATACATCAATGAAATCAGAAAAATAAACTTTATTTGATTATGTAAATAGCAAAAATTGCGTCCATAAGAAAAAATAAAGTTGGTTGTCATAAAACAAAAACGAGTCGATCTACAAAAAATGTGTGACAACCGTGCGATGCGGCTTAAAAAAATGCTTAGATAATGTTGTCACACATTTAAAATATTTCAAACTCCAAAGGAGTTATAGGCGATTTTCAAAAATCGTATTTTCTGGTTTTTCCCAATTATCTGGGATACCGTTTGAGATATTTTCAATTTCTCTTCGGATTATTAATAAGCACCAAATTTAGCAACTTTGCTAAATTTAAACCTATACTCTAGCTATTATAATAAGCGAGATTCCCATAGCCGCCCTCGAATTTGAATCACTCTGTACACCCATATACTCCTCAAAACTATATCTAAAATCTTGCCAAAAATATGTAAAATACCCCTTAATTGTTTGGCGCAGTGCACAAAGTGTCATTCAGACATGTTCAGTGGTTCTTCAGGTACGAAAAAACCGACACACATACAGACTAAAAAGCTCTGGGTATGGAAAAGGGTTTGATACATCAAACCATTCCAAAAACACTAAAATTCGTAAAACCAAACAAAATTACAAGCAACACTTTACAGTTTTATCTATTTATAAGTTTGACGTATCGACTTAAATTGAGTTAACTTCTGCGCTTTATGTACGTTATTATTGAAAATAATGGTAAAGTTCACAATGATATTATTTCTGTCTATAAATATTTAAGTAATAAAAACAGATCAAACAATAACAACAAGTGTAAATCGGACGATGTTTATAAAACACACCATCATAATTTATAAACTAAGCGATGCACGATAAGGCTGTCCAACAAAAAGCGTCGATAATACAGCATTACAATTATTATTATTTTTTTAATCAGGTGCATTGACAACTTCTCCAAACAATCAATTTTTAGACAAATTACCAGACTAATCCGCGAATTAAAACAATCGATTTAAACGTTGTTTTATTCCCTTGGTTTGAAGTCAAGAAAATATTATACATTTATCTACAGTAAGAAATTAAATAAGAATACGTCAAGTTAGTAGGTATATTTGTCACTCGGCGCCTAAATCCAAGCAAAAAACAAACCCCCAGCCACACATGTATACCGGGTGTCACACGTTCATGGTACACCCCCTTTTTTTTCTTTAGTTTTGATTTTAAATAAATGAAATTTTAGACATATGATATATGCAAAAAACCGTGCTTTTTGAGCCGTTGCACACATTTGTTTCACTTCCGGTTTCGCCGGAAATGACCCTAACTTTGTTATTTTAAATGGAACACCCTGTATATTTTTACATTTTTGGGAAGAGGAAGTGATTTTTGATACAACTGCACTATTTTCGTTAATTTTTATAACCTCAAAATTTTTTTAAACTAAAATTTAGTTTTTTATTAAGGGTGCCGTGACCTGCACAAATTGATTTTTATTATGTCACCAATTGTCCAAAAAACGTTTTTGTAAATTTTAAATGACATTTAGGTTACTTTAATCGGCTTTGAAGGTTGAAGAATCGGTTTTTTGACAAAAAGTCAATTTTTTTAAATGGAACCATACTGGTACTAGCGGTTATTTAAATGGATCATCTTCTAACGAATTTATCGATACCAATAACTTGTATTTTTATTATAAATCTACTTCAAAAATTTCAAATTATTGTGAAAATTTATTAAGAGATCCTCTTAATCGCAGTAATCTAATTATGTAAAAATGATTACCAAAATTTTTAGACTGTCTAATTAAATGACTATAGTAGTTAAACATAAAACAACGATCATTTGTTTTGTTGTAGTTATGCAGTGTACTGCGATTAACAGGATCTCTTAATAAATTTTCACAATAATTTGAAATTTTTGAAGCAGACTCTTAATAAAAATACAAGTTATTGGTATCGATGGATTCGTTAGAAGATGCTTGATTTAAATAACCGCCAGTACCAGCATGGTTCCATTTAAAAAAATTGACTTTTTGTCGAAAAACCGATTCCTCAACCTTCAAAGCCGATTAAAGTAACCTAAATGTCATTTAAAATTTACAAAAACGGCTTTTGGACAATTGTTGACATAATAAAAATCAATTTGTGCAGGTCACGGCACCCTTAATAAAAAACTAAATTTTGTTTTAAAAAAATTTTGAGGTTATAAAAATTAACCAAAATAGTGCATTTGTATCCAAAATCACTTCCTCTTTCCAAAAATGTAAAAATATACAGGGTGTTCCATTTAAAATAACAAAGTTAGGGTCATTTCCGGCGAAACCGGAAGTGAAACAAATGTGTGCAACGGCTCAAAAAGCCCGGTTTTTCGCACATGTAATATGTCTAAAATCTCATTTATTTAAAATCAAAACTAAAGAAAAAAAAGGGGGTGTACCATGAACGTGTGACACCCGGTATATAAGCTACGGTAATAACTGAAACCGATTTGCTTTAAATGTCACTTTAATGTTTTTAATTTATTTTTGTTAAGTGGTTATTTATAACACCGAAAAAAGTTGTGTTCAGTAATAACCGTAAAAAATTAAGGCACGTCTCATGTAGGTACGACCATTAGGCTAAATAAATGAAACCAGTTTATTGAGATGTACTCCGAAACCAATTAGAATAAATAATTAAAATAAGATCTTCGTCCGCTAAAAGAAATATCGTTCTGCTCCGCACATGATCGTTAACAAAGGACGATTAAATGACACGAATCGTATTCTTCAAGTCGTGTTTGTTATCCTTAATAGATCCTGTTAAATCTGTTTAATTTTATCAGCGATGATGAGCTGCAAAATGATGTGATGGGAATTTATAGTGTGCGCGTTTGTGAAGCATGTATTTCGAGGCTTTTATTAGTAGTATTTACAAAGTATCTTTTTGAAATAAAAGCGCAAAACATGTTCTTGTGGAGGATTTAGCTGGACAGCTTTTGTTTTTAAATAAATAAATAAATGACGCGCGCTTTTATTCCTAGACGCAACGCGCTTTGATGTTGATAGGATTATATCTATTAGATTTGGAAATAATAACACGAAAATATTCGTTGATGGTCCTCAACTCGAAACGGAAACGACGACTTACCGGATGGCGCGCGGCTGCAACCGCCGCCGCTGCCGCTGCATTCATTCCTGCGCTAGGGTACATCATACGTCAGCAGCACATGGTACTCCTTATAAACACACAAATACTCCTCTAGTAAAGTTTAATGAACACACCAACACACACACGTATCCAAAGCTGCACAATAATTTTTTTAAGCACACACTGAAAATGCAATTTTTTTCCTTAACACTAAGTTGATCAACTTGTCACTTTAACGCGGCAATATATTATATAAACACAGTTAAGTTTACATATATCGATATTATGTTAATAGAAGCAGGTATGTAATTCCTAAATCATCTCCAGAAACAGCGTGATGCGTAAAGCGATGCAAATAACACGAGTCACAACCGCTCACGTTCGCAGTTCACAAATGACTGCCGTCGCGTTACTCCCCTCTGAAACGCGGTCCCCTCCACGACCGTACTCGTCAAACCGCTAACACAAACCCCACACTCCCTTACAAAAAGGCTACAACCCCTAAAAATATCGGCAGCTGGTACAGTCCAAAAACAAAACAGGTCGTTTCATTGGAATGCCGCATCCGATTATTTCGATAACAAATAAAAATCATTTAAAACTTAATTAGCGACAATTTTTCAATAAACGGAACATTACACGCTAAAATTATTAATGAAGAATGCCGAGTGACGTAAAAACATTAATATCCTTTTCATTACACCCACTAGAGTCGAGAGTACACTGCTAAGAGGTGGTTGCGTAAGACTTGCCAAACTGAAAATTGGTTATTAGTTTGGGTCACGTTTTAATTGGTAATTCTGGCTCTGCAATTAGTGTGAATGTAATGGAGTAAATTGTCCCGAGTTGTGTATTCCCACAGTAGTGTCCGGCCGGCCGGACCGAACCGCATTTCGGCGGTCGCCCTCTTACCTGTAGCCCTGGCACTTTTACATCGGCTTGTACTCACACCCTGTACATGTTTCCAACAAAAAATATAAGAAATAAAAAACTCAAAATGGCTGCCTGGCAGAAAGCATCTCATTTTAGTTGAAACGGGGGTCGAATCCGTCCTTGTTCCACCTGCGTGATTTTACTTCATCCCCTTTCAACCCTATAAACATGGCGCCCTGATTGCCAGTATACAAGGCTGTCCTTGAGTCCACGTGGACATCAGTATTCTCACAAAACGACGCCAATAATCTTACTTATAACTTCACTGTACACCAATCGTAAGTGCCAGTTCGCTAAGCACGCCCGATATGAACACAATCATCAGTTTTCCTGTATATTAACCAGTAGAAATAAGTGTACACCCAATGAACTCCCGTAGTACCCCTCCACTACCGGCGATATAGCCTGACGGAGCACTTCAACTCAACGTGGACTGTTGAGGTGCTGGTATACATGCAGCTTGTAGGTTAAATAGGGAATATGCAAACCAGCAAAAATGTACTAAAACCACCCAGAATGAATATACAGAATGGTGCAAAATTAACGTATTACAAATTTCATCACTTTATAATAGATGATTTAAGAAACTTTTGTAGAATTTGATACACAGATAATCCATGATAGTTCTTGATCAGTTTTGCTTTTAAATTCTGTTTTTTTTTTTTTTAAGGAAATCGTTTTAAAGTCAATATATGTTCTAATTTGAAGCGAAAAAATAACACATCTAGAAGATATTATAAAGGGTGCTGTTATATTTTAATAGTGATATATTGAATCGTATATCTAAAGCCTCGTCCACATTTGCGAGGAAAAGTGAGAGCCGAGCCTAGCGCAATCCATCATTTCAGCGAGCCTGCCTCTTAACAGTTTAATACGACCACAGGTTCGCGAGTGCAACAAAACCGGTCAGCCAAGTGTTGGTATTTAGCAGGCTCGCTAAAATGATGGATTGCGCTAGGTTCGGCTCTCACTTTTGCTCGCAAATGTGGACGAGGCTTAAGGCTACACAATAGATAATTGAAAATATTGGGTATGCAAAATTTTATATAGCCTTGCAATTTTTTTACAAAAATATATTTTCGTTTAAAATATCGTGAAAAACTGGAATATGAAAATTGTTTTGAACCATGAGATACAAAAAAAAAAATATTTGGATAATTTGGATAAGATTCTGATACTGTTACTAATATTTTTTTAAGTTAAGCATTAACTCCTGATAGAAACCAAAATTACACATTTACATACATAATAAATAATAATGTGGTTGAGGCTTTACAAAAAGGTTTGTTTTCTAATTTTACTGAAACGTGAGTTTTTCAATGCATCATATTAGGTTTTGAAAAAAGCTTGATAAGCAAGAAGGGGATCTTATACGAAACCAAGACGTGAGCATTTATAATAGTTCAGGAACTTGGGCACTAAAAAAAGCAAAAACAAAAGATACAGACGCAGGAGATAAGATTTTTGAGAAGAACAAAAGGATGTAAACTATTTGATAAAATTGGCAACTATAAAACTAGAAAAAGACCAGGAGAAGGAGAAGGAGAAGGAGAAGGAGAAGGAGAAGGAGAAGGAGAAGGAGAAGGAGAAGGAGAAGGAGAAGGAGAAGGAGAAGGAGAAGGAGAAGGAGAAGGGGAAGAGGAAGAGGAAGAGGAAGAGGAAGAGGAAGAGGAAGAGGAAGAAGAAGAAGAAGAAGAAGAAGAAGAAGAAGAAGAAGAGGAAGAAGAAGAAGAAGAAGAAGAAGGTAATTGAGTAATTAGGTGCAAAAAGGGCACTTCTCAGCAAACGTCAATTTGATATATGGCGATCTAAACTTTTAACTTAAGAGGAAACTGTAAATTCTTATTCCTTTATAATGGCAGCAGTAAATTAAAGATTCTTAACATATGGTTATGCAGTTTCTCTTATTGGTAAGACCCCCCATCTAATTTTAAATATAGGTATTAATATTGATGTAACAGTTAACATTTTAAGTGCCTTTTTTGCTCAAAATGTCTAAAGCAGGGTCTTAACAAGTTGATTAGTAGTTTATATAACAGTAAAAATAGCGGAACTACGACACCGTTGGTACATAAAGTAAAGTCCATTCTATACAAAACAATATTTTACTAAAAAAGGGTATTTTTCGAGAAGTGCCCTTTTTGCACCTAACTACTTAATTATGTCTCAATAGCTTACAGCAGTTGTAGCTAGTTTGAATCCAGTCAAAAATGCATAATAAATTTAAGTATGTCTAATCTATGTTTGATACCACGCGAGCTGATTATAAAAACCAAACTCACACATACAGAAGACCCCAGACCTCAATTTGATATCATGTTTACATTATTATCGTGCTAAATCATTTGCACAAACGGAAACTTTTCCTCTTACCCAAATTTTTGTCATTTAGATAATATCATTTCCGCTAATGATACCAAACGAATAAAAAAATTATAATGTGCGTTTCTATAAAAACAAATTACGCCACTTGGCCATATTCAACATTGCTAAACTGACAGTAATACATAAAAATGGTATATTAATGATGAAACTATCGCAAATAAACAACTGGAGCGATAACTTAGCGAGTTTGTGAAATATTTTACTCGTCATTTAGTTATCAAATGTAACAGAAATGAGCAATAATTAGTCAGCTACGACCTCATTCCATAAGTAATTCATAAAATAAAAAATTGCGAGGTAAATAATTGAAATTTATTCGTATATGATAGGAATTACCTTTTTCGCAAAATTTATGAATCGCTGGCATATTTATAAAAATATTACACCGTTATAAACATTTTTTTTATTAAACAACTTTAATAGATTTGTATACATATATCATATGCATTTTACCCTTTTTAAGAGGAAATCTGGAGCCCTTATAACCTGGCGCCCTCACCTTATGGTAAAACCGGCCCTGTTGTTATTAGAGCGTTAGTTAATTCCATTATCACACCAATTTTTAAACAATTTGAAATTATCTGGTTGTTTCCCGTGAACTCTGTGTGAAATAAACGTGCACTCAGAAAACCATTGTGTTTATTTTCAAAACTGTAATATAATCAACGGAATAATCTACAGATTTTAAAAAGTTAATTAAAAAGTGTCTGACGAAATGTTAAAAGGTTCGTAATATGTAAATTAAACAACAACATAATATTCATTACAAAACACCAGTTTTGTATTAACGAAAAATTCCGCATCAAAAGCTACAAGACCTATGTAAACAAACAATGTATTGCTAAACTTCCATTCCAAACTGTTTGAATCAACCGTCCTGTGACTGCAATTATGGAAATTCTAGTACCGACAAAACATGTTTTCATAGTAGTTTTGGTTGTTGTTTGTCTAGTGTTAATTGATTTTTTGCAGGAGTATTTTATGCTGCCGATTTATTTTTATACCGGCATAAAAATGTTTTACTATTTCGTAAAAATATTTATAAGACGCTGTTAAAAACCAGACGCGTACATTAAAACCGAGGTTAAGATTTATACAACATGTTTCGTACACGTATTATTAAAATTATTATCACAGTGCTACAACAAATGTTAACATGTTGCATTTTCGTGTTAATTTTATGTAAATATTAAGTTTGGTAGGCTTGTTAGTACATAGTTAACGTTTTCTCAGAATATGTATGAAGCTGCAATTATTGTAATCAACAACAAACTGTACGTCCATGGATCAAAATGCTCAACAAATGTCACTATAATGAAATAACTGCCAATTTAATTATAGAAATAATTGAAATAAAACATTTCCGACAAAACTGATTGGAAGAAAACGACGATACATCCACTCCCAACTATAAATAAATACAATTTTTGTGCGATCGTACTAGAAACAGTTGTTTGACGGACGCGTTAGCAATCATAAAGTACTGCATTTCCGACCCTATCCTTAGCAACGGTCGAAAAAAATTTTCGGCCGCTACAGCGTACGAAAAAGATCATTTGCATTAAGCAGAACGGAAAGCGCATGTGTGTGTCTAAATATAAGTTCTCTGAGATTATGGCTTCCCCGCTAAGGGTAGTGACGTAGAGGTCTTTAGGTTGTTAACTGTCAGGTAGTTTATAACCTAACATTTACGTGTTGATAGATACTGTTACTGAATACTGAATAAAAAATTAGTGTTGATTTACGTATGTTCTACGTTATGTAATTAATTTGGACACCCTGTATACTAGAACCTAATTTGGTTTAAATATATTTTTAAATCTGGATAAGTGAAAAAGGTAATAACCTACACTTGGCTACACAGACATAAAAAAAAAAAGATGGAAACAAACCAATGAAGATGATTGGGACGTCTACTACACATGCCAGAAGCACGTACACAAAAATGGTATGGAAAACAAAGTTTGAGGGTAAACCAAGTACAGGAAGGCCAAGAACAAAATGAGAAAACAAACTGAGACATGGAATCGAAGAAACAAAAGTCAGCTGGAGAGATGTGCCCCAGTTAACCAATGATAGACAGGAGATGGAGAAACATAATAAAGAACTACGAAAACGCACCTCGACACCCAAAAAATACAAAACGACCCGATTAGAAGAAGTTTTTGTTTTGTGGTATAAATATAAATGAACTTAAATAGAGATATCTTATTTTGGTTTTTTGACCATAACTAAGTGCCTTAGAATTTTTAACATTATTAAAGGCTTCACAAACTTTCTCTATGTAAAAGTTACTAAAGGAGCAGCTCAATTTCGGACACTCTGTGTTTTTTATATTTTAATTACAAATTTAGTAACTTTAAAAAAAAATAATGTCTTCAGTTTTAAGTTTCATATAATTTGGCGCAGGGTTTGTTGAAGAAGTAAATGAAAATTTTGCCAATATTGACGTGGGGAAGTAGTGTAACTTGTAACAAAAGGAGGTAAGCGATTAAACCACGAGAAGGGTTGACCATCCACAATAAACAAGACCACGGTCCTGAACCACTACGGCCTCTCTGTTAAATGAGGTGCCATTCCAGTGCGCCGCAGTCCCTTGTGTAAGCCAACTGCCCACACTTCAATATACTCAATTAGCAAGATATTAATTATTATTGATACCCAGCCATATAAGAAGACCGTCAATATAGGACATTCACGAGAATGGAAATTTGTTGCATACATAGTGGTGTCGCGTGTTTTTAAATTACCCAGAAATTGATAATATTATTATTAATGGTTGCAGATATCCTAAATGTGTTTGGATATTATTAATCAGCATAAAATTTAGCAACTTTATCAAGTAATAAACTATGGTCAAGCTGTTATCATAATTGTTGTATATGTAAGGATATTATTGTCATGGTATTTAGCAATCGTAAAGTGAAAACCATTAGCTTTTACAATTTTGCAAATGTTGTAATGGCAACACCGAGCACCAAATATATAATTGCAAGTTCAAGTATGCAACAGTAGGCAAAAATACGACTAATATACACTAGTATAAAATGAACTCTGTACAATTAGAATGTAATATGTTTTATTTAAGAAAGAATAAGTTAACTCCAAAGGGTGATAAGAGGGTAGATTGAAAAATTTCCGAAAAACAAAAGAAGATTGATTTAAATTATATTTTTGTTTTTCAACATAATCCCCTTTAAGTTCGACGCACTTGTTCCAACGTCTCTCCAGTTTCTCGATTCCTTCCCGGAAGTGACTTTTTTCAAGGTTCCCAAAATAACCGTTTACAGCTTCAGTCACCTCTTCACTAGACCGAAATCTCTTTCCAGGCAGAAATTGCGGGAACAAATGGAAATCAAAAGGAGCCAAATCAGGTGAATACGGTGGATGAGGAAGGATATCGAACCTCATTTCTGCCAATTTTTGCTTCACGATTGCGCTGGAATGAACGGCAGCATTGTCTTGGTGAAACAATACTTTTTATTGATCATCCCCGAACGTGTTTCTTGAATTGCGGCTTTCAGCTTGTCCAAAAGTGTTGCGTAATATTGGCCAGTAATGGTTTTTACTTTTTTAAGATAATCAATGAGCAAGATTGCTTTGGAATGCCAAAATACTGGCGCCATCACCTTTCCGACCGATTGGATGGTCTTTTGCCTTCCTTGGAACCGATTCACCAAGTCCAATCCACTAATTTCATTGTATTTTGGTTTCCGGTATGTAGTGGTAAATCCATGTCTTATCCATAGTCACAAATCATCTGTTAAAATACATCGGATTTTTCTTAAACACATCCAAATTATCGACCGAGGTTAATGCGGCACCCATCTTGCAGAAAGTTTTTTAAACCCAATTCATCATGTAAAATATGAACTACTCGTTCATGAGAGATGTGCATAGCCATAGTGGTTATGTCATACATGTCTACCGGGTTTAACTTAAAAAAAAAACAATGTAAACAACGTGGAATCACTCAACTCTAATGTAAGATAAAAGTTGGATTAAACAGTCAAAATTCTCTTAATAGATAAAGATTGCAATATTCCATTAACCTGTTGTCCGGATTTACAATACAATACATATCTAAAAATTATTTTTGTCAATGATTTACACATAATTTTTATATATCTATACCTACAAGTTGACAAACAGGAAACTAACATTAGTTCCATTTTGCAACGACACATAAATCAATAGTAAACAAACATTTTTATCGTCAGCATTTTACCTTTCAGTATGCGATACCGGATCATATTTACTGATGTCTATAGCTGAAGTGTATTACTTGTTTTATAAATAAATTCAATGGTTAATGAACACTCATTAATGTGAACCGAATTTTTTGTAAGTGCTCCACAAATAGAAGTTTATCGTTTATATTAACACAATTTCACAACTTCGAGTATTAACACGATTGGTTAAGTATAGGGGAATTTAAAGAGTGCTCAAGTTTGACAAACCTTATCTAGCAGTTATAAAGATAACATTACCTAAAGTGCCCCAGTTATTGTATTAGTAATTATTCCTAAAATGTAATTTCCTGTGCAGGAATATAAAATTAATAATAAAAATAACGTTTTTTTAAATTCTGAATGAGTTGGTTCTTGTTATTATCTAAAGATAATGAATTATAAATTATTATAAATAACGATAACTTAAAAAAAAATGCAATTTACATATTCTACGCTTAATCTGATGGCATAAAATTCCTACACGACGCTTGTAAAAAGATTAAAAAGTGACTATCGGATATATAAAACTAGCAGGCTGGATTAATTTTGACAATGCCAGGTGATTAAGGTTTTTGTCTTACCATAGAATACAAAATTTCAGATGTATAACGTTGATATCCCAAGGAGGTTAAAAATGAATATCTACAAAACAACGATAAGACCAATAGTTGTACGGAGGGTGGTTGTAAAAAATGTATTGCAAAAAATAAAGAAAAACATTGCAAGTCTGGGAAAGGAAGGTACTACGGAAGATATTTGGAGGGAAAGATCAATGGAGAAGAAGAACAAATGCGGAACTGGAGAAAGCGTTTGGTCAACCAAATATAATTAATGTTGTTTAGACACAACGAATGAGGTGGCTGAGATAAACATCAAGATTGCCGTAGAAAAGAATAACGACACAAGTGCTTGAGGGATGAGTAACGGGAAGAAAGACAAGGGGAAGTCCCCGAGCAAAATGGTTAGAGGTGGTGGAGCAGGATCTAAAGGAACTTGTTGTTAAAGAATGGAGAAAAGTGACAAGAATTAAAAACATTAGAGAAAAATATGTACAAGAGTGATTAAATTTTAAAAAAAACTTTGATAATAAAATAAATACTTAAAAAAAACAAGAAAACTACATTTTTTGATTTTTCAGGATATATCAGGGATTGGGCACAATTTGGAAAATTTCAGTTTAGTTTCGTAGTAGGCATAATATTGTTACGCTAATATTTTATCTAATTAATATTATTTAAATTGATGTATTAAAGTTTATTAAACCCCGTTAAAAAGTATTATGTTTCAGACTGCAAACTTAACAGTATTCAAACATCGTATGTTCGTATGTTGTAAGTGCACAATAAGCGAATTCTGTTAAGTTACGTACCATGCATTTCCTGTTAAAATATCAGTTGCTAAGCCAGGGTATTTCGTGTAATAATCTTTTTTAACAAGCCAGTCATCGTTTGCTTCACAATCGAGATGGCCGCGATACCCTGGTTCAGTAATGTTCAATCCCAATCAATATAAGAACCTTCAAGTGATTGTATAAATGTTCATCATGGTTTTTGGTAATAAATATGCTCCTCAAGTTCATTCGATTATCATTTTAGTAAATTCAACGATCCCCAGCTACGACCCCCAAAGTGCACGATGGCTTTAAGAATAAATCCTTTAAAGCTAACGTGACATGTGGTGGAGGCGCCGGTTTGTTTTTTAAATGTTTTGTGTTTTTGTTGAAAATTCTCCAAAATTTTCATGCAATCTTTTTTATGTGTTATTAACTCATGTGGAGCAAATTTATTAGTAAATTTCAAAATTTAAAATTTGTTTTCATTTAAAAATTAAAGTGGGGAACAGATAACCTGGACCAGGGTATAACAACGACATAAGTATTTTCGGTAGTAAAGTCAAAATATCTACAAATTTTGTTAAAATTATGAAGAAAATAATTTAACTTTTACAAGCAGTGTCAAGTGTTTTCGTCAAATTACAACCACCAAAATTAATTCATCGCAGTCCAATGTAGCAGAGGCCCAACATCAACTTCGTAGAAGACCCGCTGACGAGTAACTAGGCAACCAGGTTCCGGAGATGGAAGACGTCCACTCACCAGGTTGCCGCAAGTATGGAATCGCCGAAAAAACGAAGTCCGAAGGTTGCGCAAGGGTGTCGCAACATATCGTATAGTTATGGGATGATTATGACGGTCTTCTATCCATGCCTCCTAGAGTATTTTTTGTTTAATGGTTTATTGGGCTGGATCGGATGAAATGGATCATGTCCCAACGTAGGGGACCACCTACGGAATCATTCTCCGAGTAGTTGCCTGCAGGAGAATGAGCTCCAGTTTCCGTAGGATGCCGATCATCGAGTTTGAGGCAAAGGCAACAAATCGTTGGGATAGGAGTACCTAGTCATCCACCAAGTAGGAAGAAGCCTACACGTTGTCGTTTTTTTTTGTGTTTTGTGTTTTCCGGATTCGTGCGCGAGGGCATTTCAAGTTGCCGTCAGAATAATAAGAAATACGATAGTTTGTGATGTGTTAGTTAGTGTGTCAAGGGCAATTAAAGTGCGATTAATAAAGTGTCACCGTTTTTAGCAACTGGACTGTCGATTCTGCATTTTTGTTTGTTTGTTTATTTTTGTTTTACCATTGCTTCATTTTTGTTTGTTTATTTTTGTTTTACCATTGTTTTATTTTTGCTTCTTTGTTTAATGTTTAAAGTGTTTTTTATGGTTTTTCTGTTTTATTATTTGGTTTTTCTGTTTATAGTGTTTTTTTGTTGTGTTGAAGGTAAGGAAATGCATGGCCAAACTCACAGCTATCATTTTGTTCGCGTTTTTTTTTAAATTAAAGCTGTGGGTCCAGCTTTTTCGGAAGGGGAAGTAATGTTACGCTAATATTTTATCTAATTAATATTATTTAAATTGATGTATTAAAGTTTATTAAACCCCGTTAAAAAGTATTATGTTTCAGACTGCAAACTTAACAGTATTCAAACATCGTATGTTCGTATGTTGTAAGTGCACAATAAGCGAATTCTGTTAAGTTACGTACCATGCATTTCCTGTTAAAATATCAGTTGCTAAGCCAGGGTATTTCGTGTAATAATCTTTTTTAACAAGCCAGTCATCGTTTGCTTCACAAGCGAGATGGCCACGATACCCTGGTGCAGTAATGGTTAGTAATGTTCAATTAAATTAATGTAAGTCGTCAGGTTGTTCATTGTCAATATGCTTTCTACTAATAAATATGCTCCTCAGTTCATTCGATTATCATTTTAGTAAATTCATCGATCCCCAGCTACGACCCCCAAAGAGCACGATGGCTTTAGGGATAAATCCTTTAAAGCTAACGTGACAATATTTATAATCTAGCTCTGCGAGCCAAGTTGGCCCATGGCTTGGTTGGTTATTTTCTTCTACCTTTCTCTATCACTGGCCTTCCTTCTCCATCCGGTAATCTTTAACATTTCTATATCCCTCTCCACTTCCGTCCTCTATCTTAATTTGGGTCACCCTCGTCTCTTCCTTCCCCCTAGCGTGCTCGTCATTACCAGTTTCGGTACTTGTAACGTTTTAAAAGACGTGTACAGATTTGTCAGAATAGATTACTTGAATTTTATATGCATTATTAGAAAAGCGACAACTCAGCATTTGTCATTCAAATTATGATTTAGACGTGACAACGTTGATTCTTTAAATTAAAATTGTTGAGTCAACGTGACAATGCCGCTTTTGTAAATTTCTGAGCCTAGCACTGGACTTGCCTGTCGGCCGTGGTAACGGAATGACAGTCTCTGTGGCAAGCGTGAGTTAAGCACGTGGTGCGGATGCAGCATTCAGTTGTAAAGTGTGCTGAATGGATTTATTCAGAGGATAAGTGTGCTGAATTAATAACGGTCATCGGTCGTTAGTTACTGAAATTTGCTACTTTAAATGTATCTGTAATAAGAAGATTCGAGTGTTTGTACGAATATGTACTAGTGATAAATGCAATAGCTAAAGCTAGTATTTAATTGAACATTATTGTAAATGTTAGGAGAAGTGCCCCGTCAGCTGGTGTATGTAGTTTTGGAAGAATTATCTAGTATGTAGAAGTGTTCCTAACCAGTGCCACGTGCGTCATTACGCAGTTCACCGATCATTCGAGTACGCAAACGTAGCGTGTACTCAAACCGCACCGATAGGAGCGCCAGCTTTCCGACGTTAGCACAACTGTCACGTTCACGGGAGTAGCGTGTCCTCAAACCAACCGGAACGCCGTCTTTCGCCAGCATCACCACAGCTAAGTGCACCAACGAATGGGGGTAGATATTAAGTTAAGGCCTTGTATTGTAAACGCTGTACTAATTTTTTCGGTAGCTAATATATTTCAATTTCATGGTTCTTTTGTTTAGTTGCTTGTTAGGAAGAATTAACCAAATAACTTGGCGCCCTTTTTTTTTTTTTTTGAAGCTTATATTTTTAGGACCCATGGCCCTTGCCTCCGACATAGGGCAAAAGCGAGGCTGAAAAGGTTATATACTTTTGTTTCCGTCATTCTCTCCAGATGCCCTAACCACCCTAGTCTTTGCTCTTTTATAACAACTATAATATTTGTTTCCTTGTACAGCTCCTTTAATTCGTCGTTTGTTCTTCTTATCCACCCATCTCTAATTCTCTTTCCGCCAAATATTTTTCTTAGCACCTCCTTTCCCACACTTCTAGTCTTGTTTGTTCTGTTTTGCTTAGCGTCCATGTTTCGCACGGAAATGTAGCTATTGGTCTTACCACTTCCACCTCTTCAAACCTGTACTCTTTCCCACTTTCCGTGGTTAAATTCAAGCAGTTTCCTCTTTTAAATTTGCTATTTATCCATTCCATATACTTTGTCTTCTCTTTATTTATATATAAGCCCACATTCCCCGCCTTTTCCCCCATTATTTTCGTTATACTCCTCAGCTCCTCTTTTCTTCTCGTTATTAACACAAGGCCATCTGTAAATGCTAAACATTAGTGTTTTCTTCTATACACAAGTCCACTTCTGTTAATATTCGCTTATCTTATTGCTTTTTCTAGTATGATACAGAACAAATTCGCTGACATTAGATCTCCTTGCCTAACTCTTTGCTTTCGAAAACTTCCTCTTTTTTCTAGATTTGCTTTATCAGTTTTTGTATTTGTTCGATTAAAGTCTTTGCCACCATACTTAAACAATTCTACAGTTCGATCTGTTCCTGAGCTCTTATTATTTTTCAACCTTCCTACTATGTTTTCGATTTGTTCTTTACTTGAGGCTGGCACCTTCCTAAGGCTCTCATCCATTTGAAGGTTAATCTATTCTTTTTCGCTCGCTTTCCTGTTGTCACCATTTAGTAATTGATCAAAATGTTCCTTCCATTTTTTTTTAGTATTTCTTCCTCTCCTGCAATAGTATCTCCATATTTGTCCTTAAAAATATAGCACTTTTAATTCTTCGTGAAGGAATTTGATGGATACGGTTGTCCTTTTTCAAAATAAAATTTCTTCAAGTTTTCCTTGGTAAAGTTTTTGTTAAGAGAATTGTATTAATTTCTTTTTTTATTATTTTGTGCATCCTTGCGCCAATTCAATAGAATATCTTGCACATAACTGGCAAAAATTCTATGTTTAGTCACAATTTGGATGATTCTTTCCGAAATATCGACAACTCTTCCTTGAGAATCGAATTAGGAAAACTCACACAATAATTACAGGGTATTAAAAGCTTAAGCAGGTGCAATTTTTGAGCGAAAATATTACTTGTTCATTTATACGTTAAATCAATTTATTCTGAAACAGTCTGATAATCGCACAGTTCGACATTTCTCGTAATTAGTCTATAATTTGCAATGAACGTTCTTGGTAGTAAACCATTTTCCGCTTGAGTTAATAAAAGGTATGCACATTTATACGTTTATCACCGAGTAATTAAAACCCAAGAACCTTTTCGATTTCTTCTTTTTCATTTCAGCGCAATTGAACTAGTTACAGAGCGTGCAGTCGTATGAAGAACAGGATTCGTAATTAACAATAATACGTTTCATCATTTATATGTAAAATGAAATATCTCTTGTGTTCATTACAACGAGCTAATTAATCTCTCGGAATAATCTTTAAAAACAATTAGGTTTTTTTTTTGAACGGCTAGTTTGAAAATTAAGAGGAAGTTTAATTTTAATCTCAATCGAGAAGGAGCGAATACATTTTGCTGCATGTTTTCCTCACAAGCTTATAACAATAGAATCCTCCTAGAGATCTAAGGTTTGTTTTTTGATTTGCCGCACTTAGTGATTAAGTCACGCTCTTTTCTGATTGTTCTGTGAACGAAAGTTTTGGCGACGATAGCTCAATTTTCTTATGCACTACGATTCATCCTTTATTAATAGAACTATAATCCACACCATAAGAACAAAAACATATTATCATAAAGTATATAAACAAATATTTGGTAATAAAGGATGGATATTTATTGACAAAATTTTAATCCATACACTGGTCAACAGTGTTTCCAGTAACATGGATAAAAATATAATATTTTTTGAGCTGAATTTAAACATAGCCTTGAAAAGGTTCTATCTCATACAATTTTTGTTATTTATCCTAATATCTTTAAAACAAGTGAATTGGTTGATTTCGAAGGAATTTTTTTGATACAGGCATAGTTTATTAATAGAAATACAAATATAAAAAGGAGAAACATTCAAGTACTTGGGAAGTTTACTGGATTCACAATGGGACCATTCGGCTGAAATAATACGCCGGATAGAAAAGGCCAGAACAGCATTTCGTAAAATAAAGACAGTTTTAAAAAACCACAGTCTTCGTCTCCATCTTAAGATTAGATTGGTGAAGTGCTATTTTTTTCCGATGCTCCTGTACGGAGGAGAATCTTGGACATTAACGGAGGCTACAACGAAAAAACTAAATGCCTTCGAGATATGGACTTACAGAGATACTTAGAATTCATTGAAAGGACCATATCACCAACGAAGAGGTCCTAAGGAGATTAAAAGTAGGTTGTGAAAAGTGTTAAAAGGAGAAAGTTGGGAGTACTTGGGTCACATAATGAGACATCCAGAAAAGTACGGACTGTTGCAACTGATACTTCGGGTTCAGGAGAAGGTAGATGGCAAAAGGGGTCCAGGACGGAGAAGAATCTCGTGGTTGAAGAATCTGAGAACATGGTACAACACTACAAGCATGGCATTATTCCGTAATGCTGCCAACAAAATTAAAATCGAGTTGTGGATAGCCAACACCCGGTAACGCATAGGCACGTTAAGAAGAAGAAGATACTTCATTATGGTGCTATTAAAATAACATTATTGGCCTTATGAAAAAAATAGGAACTATTATTTATAAACCAAAAGATTGGTGGCTGTTCATAGATTCGTCAAAGTCCAGCTTGTTACACGATGGGGATGAAAAGGCTTCAGATCCAGTAGCCCATTTCGTACGCCTAAAAAAATCGTACGATAATATGGAAAGAATCCTCAAAAGTACGGAAAAAACAAGTGGCTACTATGCGGAAATTTGCAGGTTGTAGCTTTTTTACTTGGATACAAGGGGTATTCGCAAAATACTGTTTTTCTTCTGTTTATGTTTATGGGGCAGCAGAGATACAGCAAGGCACTCATGATACGAAATATTTCCCCAAAGAAATGTATTAATTCCAGGAAAACTAGGAATAAAGAAAAAATTCGTTAAAGCAATAGACAAGAAAGGAGAAGGATTCAAATCATTAAGGGACAATACACTTTTACTCACAATCGGTAAGTAATCTGTGCATTTCTACCCTTTAAAACAGTCGGGAAAGGACCCATTCCCGGCTAGCTGGGAATGTGACAGATAAACTAGCCGGAAATGAGCATTCCTTACCAGCAAATGTCACTGTCATTTTTGTAAATCAAATTGCATTAAAACATGATTTTTAAAATAAATAAAGAACAAACAACTCGTAAGTATATGGAGGCTTTATTTTGTTTAGCTAATTCAGAAAAATACGTAAAGAGTACAAGAGCACCGTTTCAGACGTATGGTGCACACCTTTAATCACGCACCATTTACTGTATACTTCGTAAGTGTTTTCGTATCTCGCACTGATTTTTTTTGGAATCATGCGTTCAGTAGCTTTTTCTGCAGCTTCTCGCAGTTCTGGTGGAGTACATTCAAATTCATTATCGGACATAATATTTGTAAAGACAATTATTAAAAATGCCGTATAAACACACAAAATAAGTATCTATCTGTAAGAATCAACAAACTTGTTATATTTCCTAGCAACGACAACAAACTTTTTATATTCCCTAGCAACGGTCTCGCAGATCTTTTTTTTTAAATAATTTATCAAATTATGATAAAAATTAATATTATTTGACACTTATCGAGAGTTACTAACCGATTGTGAGTAAAATAGTATACATACCTCACGGGAAGGATCATTCAAGCCTCGTACTATAGATGCCTTCGGCGCTGCGCGGCTCGTGCATCTAACCTAGCACTTGGCTGTAATGATCCACTTTCCCGCTCGGTATGTAATATACTATTCCACCTTTCGAAATAATAATACTAGGATAAACATTTCTGTAGCAAAAATACCCTTTAGTTCATACAAACATTTAAAATTATGTGCCTGCCAAAGGACTGTGCACCAATTGCTTTACAACGATTTTTTAAACCCTAACCTTCAGGGACTTAAGCCAAATCAAAAAAGCCATAATCAGTATGTTTGTAGCATTTATTTTGTTTTGTTTTTATCAAAACGTGATATAGTAATATGTTACAGGAATTAAGAAATCTAAAATGCGCTTCGCAACGGTAAACACCTTAAGAATCTAGCACTAAATGGATTGGGAGGGCGATGCATAGCTACCAGAGCTCACGTTAGTTATGAACAGCGCATGCGTGTAAAAATACAAGCGCTAGTACATGCCTTCATTCCCGTACTGCTTTGATTGTCCTTAAGGCTGGCGACATACTTGCGGGTGAACCGGTGCGGGAAAAGTAGCAATCTGCGACGTAAGTTTTGTAACTCACACGTTGTTATGGCCCAAGACAAACAAAGACACAAACAATGAGTCACATTGCGTACCGGCACATCACACGTTGTTATATGCTTGCATTTGGATCTGCAGCTGCCCGCAATGCTATCGCACTTGCTGCGTTCGTAAATTTACCCGCAATGTACTAGTAATGCGCCCGTACGCAATGCGACTCATTGTTTGTGTCTTTGTTTGTCTTCGGCCATAACAATGTGTGAGTTACAAAACTTACGTCGCAGATTGCTACTTTTCCCGCACCGGTTCACCCGCAAGTATGTCGCCAGCCTAAACCAGTATATTAATTGATTTGAGATTTATAGGAACGAATGACTGACCGTCCGGTGAACTGTCAGAGACTGTGCTGGAGCGCGATATTGATACTGCGCAGAATCCTGACAGTCAGTCGCACGGTCCGTGAACTTGTTGGAACAAACCTATGGGTCGATCTAACGTGACGTCACGTGGTCTTTAAAAATGGCTTCCTTAGGGACAACAACTGTGACAAGTGCATAGCACTGCATAGGAAATCATTCATTTGTGTGCATTTTAAGTAAAATGCCGGTGTGGTGTTTGGTTGTGGGTTGTGGAAGTGTCAGCTCCAGAGACTAGTTATCTTTTCACAACATTCCACGGATTTTAAAATATAAACATAAGCCACTACTGAACGAATTGTCCAAAAAATTACACCAAAAATGGATAACAGCTATTAAACGTGAAGACCTGACCGAAAGCAAATTAAATTATGGAAAGATATGTGGGAAGCATTTTTTAACAGGTAAGATATGATCACAAAACATAAGATATGATTTAAAACCAAACTAAATACAGGTTTTTAAATAATCAATTTTAAAATCGCTAATTTATTTCCATTTTCTTTATTGTTATTTGGTTCTTTTTATTGTAGGTAAACCAGCTGATCTTATGAATGAGCACAACCCAGACTGGGTACCTTGTGTTAACATGGGTTATGAACACCAAATCCTCGATTAAAAAATACGATAGAAGAAAAGTGCAACGCAAATAGTAGGCGACTCAGTGTGTATATTGTAATATTAAAAAGAAATAATGTATTTAAGTCTTTCGTGAAAAACTATACTTACTTGTAATATTAAAAAAAAAAATGTATTTTAGATATTATCTTTTATTTCCTTAGTTAGCATGTACACAGATAAATACAGTGTTTACCGTTTGTTGATTTGTACATACAATTTTTATGAGTTCATACTAACGAAAGTTTCTTAGATCAGATTTTGTCTCGTCCTTTGCGAATGTCCAACCTAACAACAAGACATATTGTGATAAATAAAAAGATGCAAGAAGTAATATTTATAACTTACTTTGCCTACAACAATTATCGAAGGATCTCGTTTTTGGGCACAAACGTGAAATACTAAACCAGCTTCATAATACTTAAAAGCTTCCAAGCTCTTAAATGCCTTCATTTGTTCTCCTGTATAAAAACTTTTTGTAAGAACTAAATAACTGACTATATCCATGTTTGTTATGAAGGCATAGTGGAAACTGCAAAGGACAAATCATCTTCCCGTAATACGTAGGGGTCTATGCTATGCCACCAATTAATTTTAACTTATCATCATATCGGGTAGCATTTACTTCATTTAAAGATTTATAAGAAATACTTCTTTCCATCTCGATTTAACTAGAAAACCTAAATTATATACATTAATTTACGCAGTCAAAACCTTTACTACTTGATTACGTACCTCAAACAACTGTAATTAATCTCTAGTGTGAAATATTGTCTTTTAAACTAACTATATACACTTTTATAAACACCTGTCCCACAAATAAATTGTTTAACACTGTTTAAAATAAAAACAACAATTATTTAAACACTGATTACACGCAATACATATGAACCGTAGCTGTTTGTTGTCCCTAAGGAAGACATTTTTAAATGGCGACGATCACGTGATTAGATCGACCCATAGTATTTGACCGAAATTAAGTCAAACTAGGGTTAGAAGTAGAATATAGCCCATTGTTATTCTGTACTTCACTTAAAATTCCTGGAAATCGTTAATCTTAAATACTAATTGCATTTTACGAATTTAACTGTTGAGTGAATTTTCGATATTTTGATTATAGTCAAGTATCTACATATTGCACAAAAAATTGTTACTGAAATAGTTTTATGAGCATTTAAACAAGTTCCTATCAGTAAACTTGCTGCAGTATATTTACAGGTGTTACTTTTCGGTTTTGAATCAAAATTTTAAACTTAATCTGATGTACCTGACTAAACCACAAAACCCAATTATCTAATAGCCTTTAATTTAAAACGAATAATATTATTTGTATGTTATAGAATGACAGTTAATTAAAAAATCTAAGGATAACTGAATAAATTTTTCACACAAAACGAAGCTCAAAAGTAATTTCACAAATGAAAGGTTTCAGTTCTGTTTTAAAATTCCAACCTGTCCAACAGAAAATCTGTAATCTTGCAACAAATCAGCAACGCCTAGGGATGAACAGGTCAACTTACCATTCATTTTTCCTAGTATTTGGGTAACAGTAGAGCCAACAGAATTCGAAGCAAGATTTAAAACTCGTAAAGTGTCACAATATAATATATTTAAGGATATATATTACGGAAATAACGAAATAAGCTATTACATTTAAAATAGTCAGTGTTTTAAAATTACAATTTAATTTTTTAATAGTGCAAATGATTCTAAAAACATTCTTACTTTAAGAGCGATGAACAAGTTCTGCAAAAACGCAAACTTAAGTGATTGTAAACCAATTGTATTATTTTATTCTGTTGTTTATTTTAAGCATCTAAACATTTCAAATCTAAATTAACTGTCAAATTCTAAGACTTGTCACTTGATATATCGCCTTAAAACTTCATTCAAGTATCTTACTGATAATTTTTAATTTATTGTGTACAGATGGCTTGGCCTGATTTCTAGGATTAATACAGAATCATTTATTTATATAAAACAATAATGTTGCATGTGCCTTAAGCAATTGCTAATAAATTTATTGATTCAATTTGTAATTATGAAAGTAACGCTGAACGTGTAAATAAGCAATGATAAAAACTTTATCATAAAATGATAGTGCTTACGGTTTTAATTGCTATTTCAATTTAAAAAAATTAGATAAATATTGAGTAAGTGCCATGTATAACAGACAATCTATTCTATAAAAGTTATGCAGTTAAGAACTTCAACCACTTAAGCCAAATATGTCTTTCCGTTTGTCCTAAATGAATATTAAAAAGCTTTACCCATGCTTTGAAAAGAATTTAAAATTCTGTAATAGCCAATAATCTTAATAATACTATTTTGTTTTACCGAAAACTTATTAGCGTTTAAGGCCAGTACGTGCTTTTTTGTTTTGTATTGTGCCGGTTGTTCAGGGCCCATAAAATCTGAAATTAAGTGGGAGGATAAGCAGAATGAACCAAATTTTGAGTTAGTAAACGTCTTCTAACCCAGTCATTAACAGAATTGGATGCTTTAAACTGCTTGCGCCAACGGAATAAAAAACATACTTTGGTTGAATTAACTCCTTCTAATCATATTCATAAGTTAATTATGGGTTTTAGTAGTCGAGGCGGAATTCTTAAACTCCATTTTTTCATTATAGAAACGTCTATATCTTTTGTATTTTCAATTAACGGAACAATTCGCTATTATCGTTTGGCGTCAGTGATTTGAGTTATTAAAATATTTAATGATATTACTACAACGTACAACTAAGGCGCATTATTTGAAGGCTGTTAAAGTTTTTATTGCGTTATTTATCTTGGCATTTGAAAAGAGAATGTATAGTGAATATAAAAGAGTGCGGCGTTATTATGCCTCGTTTTTTTAATATTGTTCGTGTTTATTAAGCATTTGACGCCGAAATCGTACACTTTAAAAATTATTTTGTAGAATCATGTTAGTAAACAGCTTCATTTAAATGTATCGAATGGAAGGATCTTCAATCTCCGACCAAGAAACAGTTCAAAAGTCAACCATCAGTTGTAAAATTGATCCTTACAGTTTTCTGGAATTTTTAAGGGCCAGTATTGAAACACTTTCAGGAATAAGATTCAACAATCAACAGTGCTCGTTGCAGTGAGATGCTGAAGCCTAAATTCCGGATTAAGCGCAGAGGACTGCTATCCAAGACTGTTGTGATCTTGCATGACAATGCACGTCCGCATACCTCTGCCCACACTATGCAAAACTTCGTTTTAAGTTGTTAGAGCATCCTGCCTATAGTCCTGATCTTGCTCCATCGGACTGTCGCTTGTTTCGTTCCCTGAAAGCAACCCTACGAGGACGAAGATTCGCCTCTGTTGAAGAAGTGAAGGCAGCGGTGCATTCATGGTTCGCAGCTCAGCCAAAAACATTTTTAAATGAGGAAATACTAAGGCTTGTCCGACATGTGGACAAAGTGTTTTGAAAAGGAAGGATACTAAGTCGAAAAATTATGTTTTTCTCCTTCTAAAAGTTGATTAAAATACATTCAACAGCTAAAGTGCAGATCATTTTTGACTCTCCCCCGTAACAAACAAGTTATAGGGGTGCGAAAAGCAAACTTAATCATCCAACAAAACTTGTAATGGTCTTTGAAATGAGTAAAGAAATATCTGCAGACAGTTTGAGCTAAACTCATTTTATCTTAAATCTGCAAGTGATGTTATCTCAAGTATATAAAGTATGAATTTAACACACTTTAAGCCCATTAATAATTGTTTCTCGACAATTATCAGATTAAGATAGCTTTTATGAGGAAACGAATTGAAAAAACTGCATGCAGCGAAAAGTTATCGGCACATTTAATCGATCTTCTGGGAAGAGTAATCTTTGCAAAAAAATAAGCGATAAGATTCAGCGAATCTGGATATGTGTCGCATCCTTTTATTTAACGAAGGGGAAATAGTATCTTCGTAAAAAAATTACTAGTAATTAGATCGGAATCAGTGAAGTCGTTTTACAAAAACAATGATTGTAGCAAGATGGAAATTTCGGCGTCATTTATAACTTCGTCGCCATGATGCAGTTCTGTCAGCTCACGTTATAAAGAAATGGGTTGATAATTTGAAACAACAGACTTAGCATCTAGCACCAAGAAATACAATTCGAACGCCAAAGTTCTGCACGGCGATTTTTCGAGTCATTAGAATAATTGCCCTGTATCTAGTACTTTGGGTAAAATATTGAGAGATAATTGGAATTTGATCCCAAGGCTCGAGTAGTGCAAGAATTAAAATCCATTGATTTAATCAAAAACCGCATCATATCCAGAAATGGCGAAAATCTATGACCAACGAGATCACCAGATGTTTCATTGCGTGATTGCTTTTTATGGGGATGTCTTAAGAGTCGAGTCCTTTCATCGTCTTCACAACACCTATGAATGAAGGCTAGGATTATTGATGAGATTGACGCGATCTCCGTTGAGAGTTTGCAGCTAGTTTCAGGGAACCTTTGGCGATTGCAAAAATGCTTACACTTACACAGAGAAGATGGTCATCTACTGTTATCTTTAGCAAATGACTTTGGCGCGGTCATTCATCAATGCTTAGTTCGTCTTTCGATAATCATATTTGTAATAAGATAAAACTTATTTAACACAGCATTACCGTTTTTAAAATCTCCCATTCCTGGGCGCCACCCTGTACCGCGAAGAGAAATCTATTTAGGCCACATTCATAGCGTGGTTCTTTGATTAAAAATTTTTATTATTGCTCAACAGTTTTCGCCCGAAAAATATTTGTTTATCATTAAAATGATCAATAACGCGTAATGCCATAAGTCTAGTGTTTGTATAAAAAAAAAACAAGTTCCAACGACATCGTAATCGGTTGTTCTTTAATTTAAGACCTCCGGGTGAGTCGAGACGAATCGGTAACTTAATGGTACGGTCGTTCTTTCACGTTAATGCATGTAACATTGTTTAGTTTTTGTTTGTCCTATAAGTGTACCAACAAAATGGGATTTTGTTGAAGAATGTCGCGTAATACGACACACAAAATATTTGTTTAACACAATAGCACTATTTGGCACAAAACAGTGGATATATGGGTAAGAGTATACCTCCAGGGAACGCATAAAATACCTCAACCTCTACGCTTCACATTACCGACTTCCCCTCCTCCAGTCCGCCGTTATAAGTACACGCTTGGAATGTCTCGAAAAGATGAGAATCGCACTGTGAATTCCGGTTCTTTGGGTTATAAGTCTGACTCCGTCACTCACATTCGAACGTAATTATCTTATCCTTTGCCCACTTAACGGAACTTTTGTAGAGACAGCATTATAGCCTCTCGAGAGATTGAGAAGAGAAAGCTTATCAGTCCACGTGGAGCTGCTATTAGAACGTCAAAATAGCTATCCAATGGAGTTTCAGTGCACCGCCTATTTACTTGAAGAATGACTGCACTATACATAGGGGCGACAATGAAAGCCTACATACCATCTCTGTCACCTTATTGTAGATAGTCATGTCTTTGTCGGCAGAGTAGCTACTATAATGGCATCGCTTTAATGGGTATGTGCCAGGACTTAACCTTACCTCACAGCTTACATACCCCAGCATGTGTAAGGTAAAGTGTCAACATACGTATACTAGCGTGTGTGATGGTACATTCCACGGCAACAGAACACGCCGTCATTGCGTTTATCGATCTGACTGTACTCACTCCGGCTGAACTTAAATGGATAAAGATTAATTGTAGGTATTACGATTGTAGCAGTTCAAATTCAAGATAAGATAATATCTGGCTCTACCTTGTTCTGTAATCTGCGCTATTCTATTATTACTGCTCGGCGAGGATGATTGCAGCGGTTTGGTTTTATTTTCTAAATTAGATTCTCATACACGGATTTATTAAGCGAGTTAAGCTATGCTCGCATGAATTTTGAAGAGCCACTTCTATTTTTCTGTACTGTCTGAGTCTATTTGGGCGAGTGAGTGTTACCAAAAGTGGAATAGTTTGACATGGCTGCATGAGACGAGCAAAAAGGGTCTGGCTCGTAAAAAGGATGAAGTTGGGAGATAAGAACTACGTCTGTCAGTTTATAACAGTGAATATCATACTCTACTGAAATAGAGTTCGAAAACCTTTCCAACAATGATAAATAATCGGAAAGGTTTGGAAATTGCGTCCTAAATGATCGCACATAGTTGATAGGATATCAGATTCTATTAGGAAAAGATACGTAAAGCAAAGATAAATAAAAGAGCAGATTTAAATATTCATTATTTCAACAGCCATTCTGTCAACATTGAAAGAATTTAACAAAAAGGAAGTGTTTTCTGCAATTAATTTGGCATAGACTTTTAATGACTGTCTATTATTAATCTGAATGATTTTTAAACGATTTTTTAAAGATTTTTGTTTTTATTTCATCAAATAGGTATTGTATGTTTACCTATAAATTATAACTGAAACAGCAATAATTCGATAAATATTAGTTTAAGACATAAAACATGCTAAATATTTTTGAAGATAATTAAATTATCTACACAAAAATACTTGGTGTAAACACCAACTTTATTAGCAAATAACACTCCTTCTATTATTAACAACTTCGGTGATATCACCTAAATAATTCTACTCCTTAATATTTATAACCTAAATATTCCACTGTTATTTTACAACAGGCTAAATAACTCGCCCGTTAGTCCTAGCCGACTCTCCTCGCTCAACCCTGTGAGCGACCGTCCTCGCTCACCCCTTGTGAGTGACTGTCCTTTATTCACTACCGCACTTCGCATATTTGTTTCTTGTCCTCCCCACTTCACTTCACGTGCCCATATCAGGTTTAAACTATTTAGAAGAGTATTGTTAATAAAATTTCCACTGGCGTTGTTAAACCACTATACAGGGTCCATTTAAAGGAACAAAACAATCATTATACATAGCACAAACGAAAGAAAAAATTTTAAAAAAGTTTTTTAGCTAATTTTGCAACAAAAATTTGCAGCAATTAAATTTCTTATTTCACCATTAACAATTTATAGATGATTACTAAACTGTTTACTGCTTTTTGTTTTTTCTTCCTTTTTCACACCCTACTTTAAATTGTCTAATTACTTATATCACAAAAACTATAATTTCTTCAACATGCGGTAAAGAATTTCATGAACTTTTAATTGATATATAAAAATAAATTAAAAAGTAAAATTTTGAAATCGAATATCTTAGAAACCGTTCGAGGTATGAAAAATCCAATGAAATATTTAAAAATAACTTGTGCTCTTCTAAATATTTTGTCGTAAACACTTAGGCTTTATCTACCAAGCTAAAGAAGTTACAGGGTTGGAAAGTTCTTACTGACTTCTGTTAGCAGGAACAATAAGGTTTGTACCAGCTAGGCTATGTACGATCACGATCCAATGTACTATCAGGATTCTGCGCGGTATCGATATCGCGTTCAAGCACGGGTTCTAATAGTTCACCGGACGGTTAGTTGACTGTTCCAACTGTTATAAAATTAATACATGAACTATAGCAGTTTTAACTTAAAGTGGACCACGAAATGCGCAAAAAGAAGGGATGGCGGTTGAAATTTAGACTTTTCTAAAAACGTCGAGTAACGGTAAATAAATTTACAGGTTATAATCACGTTGCTGAAACAGACGGATGTTTTTAGGTGACGCAGTAATAAACGCTTTGTACTAGTTTTGGTTCTACATCACAGTCGATATTACGTTAAAACAGCTCTAGTCAAAACAGTACGTGAATGAAGATATGTACTAGCGCTTGGAATTTTACACGCATGCGCTATTCATAACTAACGTGAGCTCTGGTAGCTATTCATCGCCCTCCAAAGCCCATTTAGTACTGGATTCTTAAGGTGTATACCCTTGCGATGCGCACATTTGTATGAACCCAATAGACACAAATGTCATTTGCAGTTGGGCCAGTCGTAAAAGAGTTCCAACAACGGATAATACTGGCCAATACATTTATTAGTACATGGTTCACGCATGCGAATATACCAGTTCATGTACTATCCATGAACTAGTTTTAAATCGCTTGTTGGAACAAACCTATAATTATAAATTTTTTTTGTCCCATTTTACAGAATTAAACCATTACAATATGGTGAACTCTAAATGTTAATAACGTGTAATTCAACTGCTGTTGATAACAATTGGATTGGTTATAAAACTGTTATATGTGGCACATAAAAAACATAATTGTTAGAACAGTAATATTTAGCCACACAGCAGGAAGTGCATGTATATTACAATTTCGTAATACAATAAACTGTGCATTTAAATATAATTTATGTCAACATTATATTAGTAACAATGGTGCATTCCTTTAAATTGAATATTGTACGGGTTATAAAAATATTAAAGGCGTGTAATAATACAAATAGATTTATGGATATTACAAGTTTATATAAGGTGAGGCAATACCCGAAGGCAATAAATTATACAAAACAATTACAAGTGCTCTGTAATAACAGGTTTGATAATTAGCTTCGGCACAAAAACTTGTAACGTTTTTTTCTTCATTTTGCGGTATTAGACATGCTGTTTTGATTGTATATTTTGATATGAGCTGCATGCTAATGTTATCTTGTTCCACTTGACAAGGATCTATTTAATGTAATGTATTACAATGAGACATGCTGTGGTCTGACGACTATCTATGTTTAATCGTTCGTGCTGGTTGTTTGTTTGAAAATTTTAAAGTGAAGTTGACCCATTAACATGAACGAATACGAAATTAATTCTGGTATTTTAAAACACCGAGCCCGCCTTTGCAAAAAGAGAATTGCTTAATGAAAAAGACGTCTGGATGAATTTTTTCTCGCTACGAGAGCAGATTACAAAACAAGGATTTAGAGCATTCACATTTTTTAACGTCAGACCATATTATTCAGAATGCATTGTGGCCTGCCTTATATTTAATACATGAAACGTGTAATTGATGTGCACTTATACTTAAAATAAGCACTAGATTTTTAATTTCGCGTTGAAATAAAAGCACACTTTGCCACTTAAAGGTACTTCACAGACTTATCGATGTTAGTATAATAATAATTTTGGAGTTATTTGCCTGCTTAAAATTCTATCTAGTTACATGAATATACATTTATATTTTCAACAACACAGTTGAGGGCGCGCTTTATTATTTCAGGACGAAAAGTTTCATTTAAAATAATTATAGTAAAAATATAAGTTTTTTTCTGAGCAGTGACTTTAATTTGCGACTAAATGACGACGGCTGGAGTTTGACAAATCGATCGCTAAATTCTTTAATTTTCTAATTTACTTGAAAGCAACTGCGGACTCGGTTAAGTTCAGTTTCCTTACGAAACTATAAATAATTCAAATTCGATTGGGAAGCAATTTAAAGCTAACAATAGTAGAATGAAACACGGTTCTCTCGTCGAACAGTAACACCTTTTGTTTTTTTTTTTATATTCCGAAATGCTTCTTCGCATGATTCGCATCAAATAGCTATCACTACACCACCGCAAACTCGAGAACTATGAATCATGAGCATTCGTGACCATTGTTCTGAAAGTAATGGACTTCTCGCGCGTCGACGGTAAATCTTGAACCCAGCGCTATTTAATTCTCTCACGACATGGAATTCGCACGCGATGATTATTTTGTGGGGTTGTGATACCGAAGATAGTTGATGGTATGCGATTATTAGTCCAGAGCACGCAACGCATCCAGTGCCAGCCACTGGTTTTTACAAATAACAATTCCCTATTATGTTAATAAACTTCAATTAGTATAATATAGCCTTTAGCGAGTATGAGTAGGTACTTCTTTTATTATAAAGCAAATGCGAAGTTACGTCGTACGTATCCCAATTAACACAAAACAACGAGCATATCTTTGTTATTATAAGAACTGCGAAGTTAGTTAAATAAGAAAAGTTTTGTAGCGTTAAGAATTTATTATTGTTACATTTATTGATTATGTGCCATGGCTATTTTAAACTACGCTAGCCAAAACATGAAATTTGTCTTATTTTTAAAGCCATACCATTTTTAAAACAATTGCCTAATCAATATTAATATTTTATACCGTAAATGTTGAGGAGTTTTTTGGAGGTGGTACTATTTCATTTGCAAATGTGGAAGTTTAATCGAATTTAATATTTATTTTAGATAAAGAGTGGTTTAGTTTTACAGTTTCCGTTACTATTTATCAACACCAAGATATTTATATTCATTCGCACTCTTGATGATTTGGTTTTCAAGTTGTAAATCGGCGGTATGACCCCCCAGGATATTATGTTTTTCTGGGGCGTCTTCCCTTTTTCTTGACCTTAACTTTCCATTCTTTCTTTTCTGTCCTTGCGTCCAGCATCCTCACTATTGCTATTCATTTAAGATATAAAAAAATAATTTTTAGTTATTACGTATCTACACTGAACTGTTAAAATTTGATTGTGTTTTCTCTCTTCAAATAAAAATATTCCTGAAATTTTGTGTTTTTTTTTAAAACAGATTTACAGGGGTGCACCAGTCAAACTGAATCAACCGAGTATACAGAGAAAATCAGAAAATTGTATCCAAGTGTTTTTGATTTGAATTTCATGTACTGAGCCGACATGAAATTTTTAATGAGTAAAAATTCAACACTCGTTCATTTTTATTGCCCAATCTACGTGTTCTGGGTCTAAAACTTTTAAGGATATGAAAGTTAAGAACTTTGATACTAGTTTTACGAAAATGTTATTGGTAATCTTGACACTTGGTTTATATTTAAAAAAAAAAAAGCAATAACGTTGCTTCTCAATTGTTTTGGTTACGATAAATTTAAAGAACAGTGTTTCTAATAACAATAATACTAATTATAAATGTTCAAGTATTTACCGATTTTTTTCACACAAATTTGCAGTATTTTCGAATAGGTGAGATTCCAAGCACTTGTGCTCAATTATTTAGGTTGAAGTGTTTCGTTACTATGTTGGCTCTTAAGTACATGCATTAAAGTGCCGTAAGTGGACGTGATAAAAAATATATGACGTGCATACAAATGAAAAGGACTCCGGTGTATATCGCTGTGAATGCAGCTATAAAACTCGCCTGCTGTTATTAAGAACTGGGAGGTTAGGGCAACAATAAGTTCGAAATTAGTCCGGATTTATTGATTACTTAATGCGCCACCATTTTTACAGCGGATCCGCGGCTCGTTTATGTATAACTCTGTTCTTATTTAGTTTGACGTTGCATTTAGCAAGTGCATTTAATGAAAAAACAAAACAAACTCGATATACGCTTATTCCACAGCTTTCTAAAGTTGAAAGTTACATAAACATTTTCGCATGATTTTTTAAATTATTTATAGCAGTGGACTTCAACCAGTGTACTCGAAAAAAAAGACGATAATCAATTTTAGTTTTCACCATCAACTTTTTCTCGAAAAACGAGATCGAGGAACGGGGGATCGTTTTTCCATAACTCTTATAGTTACCGAGATTCCCTATGAAAACATCGGAATTTGCCCACCCTGTACAAGTAGTCCCTGCCTTGTGGCCATGTTATTTGCCCCAATGAGAGTTTGTAGCGGAACTTTTTCAGTTTTGAACACTAAACGCATTACAGATTATGATCATAATATCAATTTTAAAAAATCACACCAACTCCCAACCTAAGAGTTTGCTTTCAAAGCTTATTAATAATTGACTTTTTTCGACACAAATGTAAACAAAAGTATAAAAAAAATATTGAAAATCATGAGTATCAAAAAACGAAAAGCCAAAATTTAGCGGACAGCTGAATACATTTTTAATGCCATTTTGTGAAGTTTTTCTACCATCTGATCATTATCCGAGGTCCGTTGGAATTATTTTTCAAAGCAACTAACGAGCTATATTTGAGGTGAAAATGATATGTGGTACAACCTTTATGTAAATACAATTTTTAAGTGCTTCATGTAATTTTGTTTGCTCTAGAGTTTCCATATTTTTGGGCATAATTTGAGATAACAATCAATTATCCGTACGAAAAGTTTTTTTCTTTGTTTCCCTACAACTCAAGAACCGTTAATCGAATCAAAATTAACTTTTTTAGGTGCGAGTATGAGCTGCTTCACTTTACTATCAAAACTTTCGCTGCCAGCTCCGCTCTTAGTGGAAGCGCAACCGCAGACGCGTTTGGTCCAGTACGATTCTGGCAATAAACGCCCAACGTCAGCTTGTAGCCAACACTCTGTTAAGAAGTGGTCATAGGGGCACACTATGTAACACCGTATATAATTATTAACTCAACTGAAATTGCGGAGGCAAAGTAAGGTTGCAATATAAATAAACTCTATTATTCCTATCACAAAAATTTTAAGCTAATAAAGCGGGCTTTTATCACGTTCCTAAAATAAGGGTGTAGAGGATTTATCTGTTAACAGTAGGATGATTAGCTAAACAGCTAAATTTTTCTAAATTTCATTTTACATTAATATTTAATTAACTTTGTTATATTAATTTTTGTACATAAAACAAAGCAAACTTAATGCCGAGTTTTAAAATGTTAAAGTGATAAGAGAATAAATATTTTAATAAAGATAATCTAAATGAGTTCACACCTAATTGCTTCTAATTATGTTCGTCGAGAAAAGAAAAGAAACTTTCTGAATGCTTCAACAAGCAACTTGGTTCCATAAATAACGTAATTGTTTATACACAAATGCTCAAGAAAGGGGCATAAAATTAAAAGATGTTAATGTAACAACTTCACATTTTCCTGTAATTTGCTTCTCGTTGAAAATCAACAAATTACAACGAAATGGTAATTCATAGAGATTTTCATTAAAGATCACTTTACATCACGGGTTGCGAGGTTGCTAGTTATTGCTTTAGTAATATGTTTAACAATGCGTATGGAGGTTAATTTGATGCTGATAGACTATGTGTAATGCAGTGTTGTTAATGAGTAGAGAGCAGATAGTGGTTGCGGGTGCTAGCTAACCGACACTGCCCGCCACAACCGCTGACAACTTGACTATCAGTTTTCATTATACATGTACCATTACCTACCCTTTGAATAAACTATAACACGTAATAGCTGGATAGTCATTTATTGACGCGTATGAATTCCCTTTTACTAAGTTGAAAAGCTTTGTCAATGATTATTGTTTAAGAGCGGGTTTACTCCAGAGGCCTTAAATTAACAAGCAAGATAATTATCTCTTTGAAATGATTAGTTGTTGCTACAAGGGTGCACGACGTCTTGTCTTAATGTTTCTTGGGTGATATTCTGTTAAGTGCAAAATGCTCATGTTCTTAACATAACCCACCAGAGTTTCAGTGGCCTATATTACTTTTTTTTAAAGGTATTGAATGTGTTGCAACATAAATAAGTTCTGTTGCATAAATTTTAAAAAAAAATTGTACTAAGAATTTAGTTATAAATCATAAAAATGTTTTTTTTAAATAACATCCTAGAGAGTGTATTATATGTTCTTTCTAAACAAAACAATATGTAACATGTGTATGTGACACTGAATTTGGGGACATAGCTGACCCACTGGCCAGTCTCCTTAACCAAACTAGCTATTGCTAGTGTTTTGACCACTCATTCTTCACTTCTGCACTATCTACACTGTACACTATCTACGTTGGTACGTCCAGCACATGGCTTTAGTTCTGACACGAGGGACGGTAAGCATGCAGTTAGTAGCGTGTTGGGATGCTCTCTGGTAAAGTGTGTTCATCGCTCTAATTTCATCGTTGACAGTTGGCATTTCGAGATCACGAAGTACAATGTGGTTTGCAACGCACCCAGGAGCATCGCAAATGGCTCGCAATGTTTTAGACTGCGAACGTTTGATTTTTAGGATGCTGGAGTCGTTAGCTGAGTCCCTCAGCTGGATGTCGTAGGTCTATTCTATACAGACTTGATGGCAGCTTTATACAAGAGCCGTTTGTTTTGTTTCTTTAGATGCAAATTTCTATCCAACAGCCAGTACATTTTAGGATAGGTAAGTCCCAGTTGTAGATATGTTTGCCAGATGTACTTTGCCGGGTCTAGGAACATTCTTCGCCCACAATTCTTCGCCCACAATTCTTCGCCCACAATTCTTCGCCCACAATTCTTCGCCCACAATTCTTCGTCCACAATTCTTCGTCCACAATTCTTCGCCCACAATTCTTCGCCCACAATTCTTCGCCCACAATTCTTCGCCCACAATTCTGCGCCCACAATTCTGCGCCTCCACAATTCTTCGCCCACATTTCTTCGCCTACACAATTCTTCGTCGCCACAATTCAAACACCGGATACTGTCGAAACTGCAAACCCGCAATCATGCCAAGTCCAAAGTCTTCTGCGTGGCGACATTCCGGGTCATTAGGATTGTCCCGCCGTACTTTGAGTAGAATGTTGAAAAAAAAATTGATTTTAAATCCATATACGATCAAGTATTGCAAGAATTTAAACTCATTGATTTAAACAAAAACCGCATGATTTCCAGAAATGGTGATATGTTATGGCCAGCAAGATCACCAGTTTTTGCATTTTATGATTACTATTTGTAGAGAACTATAAAAGCCTCATCGTCCTTACAACATCGATGAATTGAAGACTAGGATTCGTGAAGAGATTGACGCGATCTCCGTTGGGATTTTGCAGAGTTATGGAAAACCTGCGTTAGCGAAGCAGGAAGACTTACACAGAAAGATGTAGATCTGCAGAATTTTATCCCCAGCACATTACTTAAACGTACAGTCATTCGTCAATGGCGGAGTTTTAGCGTCTTAATAATCATGTTTGTAATAATGTAAAAATTATTTTAAGTAGCATTCCTTCTTTTTCTTCTTCTCAAATTCGTTTTGCCTTTTCAAGCGTCGGACGAGGGTTTCGTGTCCTGATCCATCTTCCTTCTATCTTTCTCATTTCTTCTACTGCTTTTCCTTTTTCTAGCCCCATTTTCCTTATTCGGTCTATCCATTGTCTTCTTGATCTCCCTCTTTGTTTTTTGGCTGGTCTTTCAATTTCCATTATTTTTCTCGTGATCCTGTCAGGTTTCATTCTTACTATGTGAACATGCCAGTTTGGTTGTTCCTTTTTTATTTTTTCTTTTATTAGTTCTTGTTCTGTTATTTCTCTAATGTTTTTGTTTTTCTTCCTGTCCCATTTAGTTTCCCGGCAATTTTTCTGAGGTGTTTCATTTCGATGGTGTTAAGTTTAGCCTCGTATTTTTTTCTTGGTGTCGAGTTTTCGGATGCGTATGTTATTGCTTGTAATGTTACCATATTATGAATTTTCACTTTCTTCTTCTTCCTCTTCCCCTTCCCCTTCCCCCCCTTCCCCTTCCTCTTCTTCTTCCCCGTCCCATTCCTCTTTCTCTTCCTCTTCCTCTTCCTCTTCTTTTTCTTCTTCTTCTTCTTCTTCTTCTTAATCGGTTCCTCTTGTACCTTTCGGTGTCGAGGTATGCTTTTCTATTTCTGTGTTATGTTTCTCCACTCCTGCCTATCGTTAGCTAATTGTGGCACATCTCTCCAGCTGATTTTCACCTTTATGTCAATATCTTTGTGTCCTAGAACCTTTTTTTTTAATGAGTAGCATTACAGAGTTTGCAAAATCTCCCATTACACGCTCCACGCTGTATAACAGCAAATTAGCTTTTACAACTTTTGTTTACTTACAAAGCAAAGTAATAACGGTAAAAATCACTGTGTTAAATTGAAGTTTACAAGTTGTTTCCATCGTAATGAATGTTTACATTTTTACAAACGAGTGTGAAGTAAATCCATCAGAACCTGCATTAATTAACAACACGGATCGATAATGAAAGTTTATAATTTAGCAGATTATTTTTAATGTTCGAAAATTAGCTTGGTTTTGCTTTGCCGTTAAATTGTTACACGATATTAAGTTTAAATGAACTGTGCAGAGGTTTTGTTTTGTGATTCGTTACACAACGTCAGCTTCAGATTGTTTCGTAATGAAACAAGCTCAGATTAATACTTCTGTTAATTGAAATGTGGTACGATTAGCACAATAAAATGTGTGATTACATTTGACATAAGGCATTGATTATGTTCCTAATGCAGGTTATTAAGTTACTCGTTAATTACACGGTATTGCTCGTGATGATTATTTTGATAAATGAGTCGCTAGTCATTATCCTCACGGCTAAAGATTGCCGGAACTTGCTCTGTTTACGTAAATGCAGCCACAATTAAATTACCAGCAGTGTACGATACATACAAATAGATCTGTATCTAAATTCCCAGCGTTTCGTACAATCTATTCACTCCCTAACTTATTTAATTTACTTCTGCCTTCTTATCTAAATTGCTATTGGGATTTCTCAACCAGAAATCTACATAAATATCCATGATTCACACTTTCAACTGCATCCTGCAATTAATGGTTGTAAATGCCTACCTAGGAATTGTTTTTAGCGTTTTAAATCCGAAATTCCCTAATTACTGTGTGAAGTAACATACCCTAATGGAACACTTAACAAAATGCAGTATATAATTACCAACTTAATTAGAGGGATGGAAATTATTACGACTTTAGTATATTTTTCTACAACACCTGCACTTTAACATCACTTACTTGAGTGAGTTATAACGCACGGTAAGCAAAACGCACACTTGTCTAGACAAGACAACGTAATTACATGTGTATATTGGCCCATAAACCGTTAAAATCGTATGCATTATGTGATCGTAGAAAAAGTAAGCTACAAAACACGAGTTATAAAGGAATTACGCACTCGTGGAAATACGCACTCGCCGCTACGCGACTCCGCGCGCAACTTTTCCGCTCGCTCGTAATATGCTTCTTACAACTCTTGTTAGGCAATTATTTATTTAATCCCAATTTTGATTGTACTAAAGACCCTTTAAATATTTTATACAAAACACTATAGGTAGTTCTTTTTTTTTTAAATAAAGAGATTTTAAGTCGTCATTTTTTACTGAAACAACCATAAAGAAATTATTGTTTTTTCACGAAAACTATGCTTTCTTACACAGCATACAACAACGATAAAAGTTGATTTAAAAAAATGCTGAAAGCTTTTTCCGTTCTCCTCGTTCTTTGTGCAAGTTTTTAATATGAGTGTACATTCGGGTTTTGTTGATCTGATATCGTCTATTCCATGTGAAACTCTTGGGTCACACTACAGAATCATCTTTCGAGAGAACCCTATTCGCACATTTAGTAAGTCCCAAGATCTCTGGTCCCGAATAACCCGCCTGATCCGATAAAACCTGACAAACATATCAAGATTTTCTCCCCAGTGACGGTAAAAGCTTCTACAGCGAACATAGCGGAAACCGAATTTACTCACAATAGCAGTTGTTGAGAGGTTACCGGGCCTTAAAAATTTGTTCGAACATGCATAGTTACTCACCAGTCTTTGTCAATTAAAAATATGCACTTGCGATTTTTTAAATAGCTAATTATTTGTTTACGCAGGGATTCTGTACAAGTAATTATTTATCTGCACTGTTAATTTTCACTTGTCTAGTCTATTTAACTGCACGGCGCTGACTAAATAAGGACAGATTTTATAAAACGCATTACATTGACTATTAAATTAATCTATAAATTTTGCTTTGTATTTTTTGGGCCATTCTTATACGACGTAATGCAATTCTGCAATAATTGTCACTTGCCCTAGTACACCATAGTGATCTCAAACATCGTACCGATTACTTTAATCATCTTCCTTGACCATCGGCGCATTTTTATCACTGCTAATAGTTGTGCGCAAGGACCTTCCTAGAATGCCGCGTCTACCTTCCAGGATCTTACTCTCGACCTCCACGTTAAGAAAATTGCCACACTTCTAAGAAAGTGTTCGACAACTATTTAAAGTCGTTCGTCCTGAATGATATAATCTTATTGTAATTTTAGGTGCAGATACCAGCAATTTTTGCAATAAGCAAATAGGTATAGATCACATCGTATACGCAGTTTTACGCAGACAAACGCTTTATAATCCCCTGAGGGAAGCGTTCTCTATAGAGAAATTATATTAGCTATTGCATTCGCTTTGTCCTGTATTTGGTTTCAGCGGTCAACCACAGCAGTACCAACGCATCGCGGTTTACCGCCAGTTGGCCTGTGGTTACGTAGCACTAACATATGCAGTAGTTTCCCTGACCAATTATTCCTTTGACAATAAATTGTTATTTTTCTCATAAACTTTACAATGACTTACCACTTAAAAATAAATCTTTACTAAAAAACTGCCCTATATAAAGACTTTTTTATTATTTTAACTTAACGAGTGTATAGACAAAACACTAAGTGACAGGCAGCTTTCAGAACAAACAGATCAACACAAAATTGGATATTCGTATTGAAGCAAATTGTGGAAAAACCTTACAAGGGACCCTCCCTTATAATAAATCTATTTTTGGAAGATTAAAACAAAATCTCATTAATTGTGGGACATTTCTTTTCATTTGGGTAACGATTAAAATAAGTTTCACTTACTTCTTCAGAATTATTATTACTTTGAATAAAACATTCTAACATATCATACTTTTCGTAATATTCGTAAGCCATTTTGTGTTTTTTAGGTACAAAAATATAACAATCAACAATTAAACGTGATTATTTCTTTCAAACTATCATTAAAACAACAAAATACCGGTTTGTTTTACCAGGTATATTCTTAATGATACAAGTCGACCACTAGAAAAAAATACGATTACCTAATTTTTGCTATAATGTAAGGAAAAAGAATAAATCGATTCCACACATGATACATATTATTGGAATGAGGAAAAAATCCTTTTTCTCGTGATGCCACAGTCAACTTTGGGTTCTATTTAAAAAAATACAACTTTATGTCACAACTCGAATTTCGAATTATTTTTTTTGAAAAATTGTCTACTCCACTGCATTCTTATCAAAAAAGTGCCTGTAGAACGTCAAAATTATTCTAGTTTATTTTTATAAACAAGCTATCAACACGTCGCGTGTTACTTATCCGCTCTGGAAAGTCTGGCTCCCGGAGCGAGCATACAGCACTAGACATCCATCTACACCTAGCGTGTTATTTATCCGCTCCGGGACGTCTGGCTCCCGGAGCGAGCACACAGCACTAGACATTTATCTACACGTCGCGTGGTATGGGGTCTGGCTCCCGGAGCGAGCATACAGCACTAGACATCTATCTACACGTCGCGTTTTATTTATTCGCCCCGGGAAGTGGCTCCCGGAGCGAGCATACAGCACTAGACATCCATCTACACGTCGCGTGTAACTTATCCGCTCCGGGGACACTCCCGGAGCGAGCTTACAGCACGACTCATCTACACGTCGCGTGTTACATATCCACTCCGGGGTCTGGCTCCCGGAGCGAGCATACAGCACTAAACATTTATCTACACGTCGCGTGCTCCGGGAAGTCTTGCTCCCGGAGCGAGCATACAGCACTAGACATCCATCTACACGTCGCGTTTTACTTATCCGCTCCGGGAAGTGGCTCCCGGAGCGGATATACAGCCCTAGACATCCATCTACACGTCGCTTTCATTATCCGCTCCGGGGTCTGGCTCTTGGAGCGAGCATACAGCACTAGACATCCATTTACACGTCACGTGTTATCCGCTCCGGGAAGTCTGACTCCCGGAGCAAGCATACAGTACTAGACATCCATTTACACGTCGCGTGTTATCCGCTCTGGAAAGTCTGGCTCCCGGAGCGAGCATACAGCACTAGACATCTATAACGAAAAGTCGAAAAATCGGGATATCGGTGATAACTCGAAAACAAAAAACGATAACCAATTTTAGTTTTCACCATTAACTTTTTCTCGAAAAAAGAGATCGAGGAAGCAGGGTCCGTTTTTCGATACATCTAACAGTTCCCTATGAAACATCGAAATTTGCCTACCCTGTACATCATTATGTATTCGATTGGATGTTACATATTGATTCTGATATATAAAGTGTGTCGTTCTTTTTCACAACAAATCATTAATAACGAGTTTAGTCCAAAACATTTTACTGTTTTTCACAAAACAACGTTCTGTGACGAAGAAGATTGGGATTGAAGTATCTGTTGACAAAGAGCTCTCGGTGAGAATTCCTTTTTTTAAACAAAAGCGTTGAACTGAAGCTCTGCGATCGGCGGATGTAAAGAAACGGGGGGAAACAAAGACGGCTGGGGGATGGAGAGCTTTTCCTGGGGTTGAAATAAGCGACGTAATGCCTTCGCCTTTTTATAAACTCGAACACAGCGCTGCATGAATAACAAAAGATGCTCCTCGCTTCAGAGAACCGACAATCCGCTTTCCGCATCTTGTGCAAATTTTAAAGGTAAGTATACTCCAAGAAAACTCTACTGTGGGTTTTTAATGCTAATCTCGCGGTATATCATTATTATTACCTATTCAAATTCAAGAGGTGCGGTTCGAGAATACACTTTAATTTCTTTGAATTTGTGATGAACTGAAATTGAAGATTTTATTATAAAAATACCAACTTAAATAAATATCACATAAGTGTTCTAACTAAACGAACGTTGCGTGGAATTAATGTGACAATTTATTCTTTAAGACATTAAAATTTTGAACAAACACTGCGTATTTAAAGCGATATATAGGGTGGTTCGAATAGAAGGCCACTGTTGGGATCTCGTAAACGGTAAGAGTTACAAAGAAGTTAAATCAGACAAATTGTTCCCCTTTCTGAGACCTATTCAGTGATGCTTTAATGTTTTAAAAAAGCTCCATGGCACGCTAGATAAAAAAACAAAAAACAAAATGGGCATTTTTTTCTTAAATCGTCAATAACTCGGTTATGCTTGATGGTGCAAAAATATTTTTGTGGAAAAAATTATAGATTGTTTTGCACTGTAAAGTGAAAACGTTTATTTTTCAATATTGTTTAAATTCTTAGATAAATACAAACTTGCATTTTTTTAAATGGAAACCATAGTTGGCTAAGACTTCATGGAAAAGCTTTTGTTTTCCCTCTTCGGCAATGCAAGGTTTAATGTGTTTATTTTAATACTTAGGTTCAGAACAAATAAAATTTATCAAAAAGTCACTATGAAGCTAAAAAGTGCCATCAATCTAAAGAAAATTGAAACAAATGAATGTTTTATTTTGCAGTGCGTAAAAATATCTACCTCTTTTACCCCTACATTTTTGTACCATCAAGTCTATATATACAGCGCCATTCAAAAAGCCTGCAACAAATGGAAAAAATTTCTCAGAAAATGTTTATTTTTGATGAAAGTTAGTGCATGGTCTAAAACTAATTTTAAGATGAAGAAAAGTTCGGTAAAAAGTCATAGGACACTAGATTTTAGCGATTTTTGAAATATTCGCAATAGTAAAATGCTTAAAATTTCTTAATAAATAAAAATTGAAAATAGACTGTGAAAATTTAAATCTAGTCTTTTAGACTCTAAATAACCTATTCTTTAATATTTTTTTTGTATCTCTTAAAATAAGGGCACTTTACTCCTACGAATATTTCAAAAATCGCTAAAATCTAGTGTCCTATGACTTTTTACCGAACTTTTCTTCATCTTAAAATTAGTTTTAGACCATGCACCAACTTTTATCAAGAATAAATTTTCTGAGAAATCGATAATGAAATTTTTTCCCATTTGTTGCAGACTTTTTGAATGACGCTGTATATAATCTAGTTCTTCGAGCCAAGTTGGCCCATGGCTTGGTTGGTCATTTTCTTTCACAATTCTCTATCTGGCCTTCCTTCTCCATCCGGTAATCTATAACATTTCTATATCCCTCTCCACTTCCGTCCTCCATCTTGATTTGGGTCCCTCTTCTCTTCCTTCCCCCAGCGTGCTCGCCATTACCAGGTTCGGTACTCGGAAACCGTCATTCTCTCCAGATGCCCCAACCACCTTAGTCTTTCCACTTTTATAACACCAATGATATTTAATTCCTTGCAGAGCTCCTTCAATTCATCGTTTGTTCTTCTTATCCACCCATCTCCATTCCTCTTTCCGCCAAATATTTTTCTTAGCACTTGTTTGTTCTGTTTTGCTTAGCGTCCATGTTTCGCACGCGTATGTTACTATTGGTCTCATTACTGTATTGTTCTTTGCTTTTCTAGAAATATTTGTATTCCTCAGTACTCAGGTTAGTGCTCCTAAACATCGGTTTCCAGCCATTATTCTTGCCTGTATCTCACTGCCTATATTTGGAATTCTTGAAAATACAGTTCCTAGGTACGTGAACTTTTTCACCACTTCAAACTTGTACTCTTTCCCACTTTCCATGGTTAAATTCAAGTAGTTTCCTTTTTTAAATGCGGTATCTTTCTATTCCATATACTTTGTCTTCTCTTCATTTATATATAAGCCCACATTCCCCGCCTTTTCCATCAGTATTTCCGTTATACTCGTCAGCTCCTCTTTACTTCTCGCCATTAACACAAGGTCATCTGCAAATGCTAAACATTGGTGTCTTCTTCTATACGCAAGCTCACGTCTGTTGATATTCGCTTGTCTAGTACGATACCATCAAGTATAACCCAGTTATTAACGATTTAAGAAAAAATGCTTATTTTGATTTTCGTTTATATCTAGCGTGCCATGCAACTTTTAAAACATTAAAGCATCACTAAATAGGTCTCAGAAAGGGGAACACTTTGTCTGATTTAAACTTCTTTGTAGCTCTTACCGTTTACGAGATCCCAATAGTGGCCAGTCTATGTGGACCACCCTGTATACAATTTAAAATCAGTTTTTATTAAATAATTCACACATTTATTAGACAATATTGTTACTTGCACATCCATCAATGTTGCAACTTGGGAAAGTTTCTTACAGGCATATACCGTGCTAATGAAATTATGGTGCTAGTCAAAGGACGTCTTATTGCATATAAAGTAAGTTAGTGAATCTTTTTTGATAGCTTATAAAATTTATTATTCGTAAATGCTTTATTAGCTGTCTAGAATATACTTTTAATAGGCCATCTGCGACAGTTTAGCTCGATAAGAGGACGTAAAGAACATGTAATCCCCTTGCAAAAGAGGGTTACTATATGCTCATTTTATGTACATTCTGCAGTTCTTTCTACACTATACATTCAAGTTTATATGTCGATAAACTTACGGGAGTTATAAAATATTAATATACTTTTTCAACCCCTGTAGAGACCGAATCCCAAGATATTCTTGCTTCTCTTCCTTCGTCTAATCAACATTCCAATCACCTTTAGACTTTATCGGGCCGAGGCTTGGCAATTCCCGACAGGAAAATTAAGTGGAGTCGGGAAATTTTATCCCTAGACACGTAAGGGTTTGGGTAATCTTATTTTATACCGCGGTAGATCGAGGTACATTACGAGCATATGAAGTCACCTGCTTAGATTTTTAAACATTTTTTATAACCAAAATAAAGTAAGAGACTTTATAAGCACCATTAAAATTCAAGATTCTATTACATACCTGCAGACAATCAACTTAGCTCTACTCATCTCAACCGAGTTTATTAAAAATTTATTTTAGATAAACTCTAAAATTTTTATTGAAAACTGCATACCTTGCAAACACAGAGATACTCCCTGCTATATATTTTTAAGATCGTTTGTTTTCCAACATATATTTTATCGAGAATAATCAGTCTCTGTCTTCACCAATGCAACGAAACAGGAAAAACGTTAAGGAAATCAAAGATCCGAAGCTAACTTATTCTGTAAAATTTATCTTTTCCCCAAGGAATCCAGCAAATGTAAAATTTTATATAAACACAATTTGAACTGTATCCCTGAATTTTAGATGTTTTTTGAATTAAAGAAAAGGTTTTGTATTTTTATTTCTTTTGAAACGCTCACTAAGAGTTGACCTGATTCAAAACTAGGAAAAATATTGTAGAAACATAGCAATCTTAATATGTTTATGTTTGGTAAAGCAATCAACTTTCTTGGTCAGCGTTAATCAAATTGATTCTTATCAAGAACAACCGTCTTGCAACTTAAACTATTTTCCTAAAATTATCGAATATTTCAAGGTTTTTGAAGCTTACGAAGTAATTTATTTAGGTCTTCTTATACTTTTCGGAATTTAGATATGTTTCTTAATTGTGGTTATATTTCTTTACCTCTTTCTGCCGATGGCTAGTTGTGGCACATATTTTCATCGACTGACTCCTCTTTCGTTACGTCTGTCTCCCGTTTTTCTTCATTTTGTTTTAAGTCTTCCTCTACGTCTTTTACCCTCAATCCTGATTTGCCTTACTAGTTTTACGTACTTTCTTTCTAACATGCTTATTACATGTCCCCAGCCCGTGTCCGGAACATTCTTTGCCCACAATTCTTCTTCTTCTTTTACTAAACCTTATGCCTCACGGCGTCGGTTTTTGGTGGTTCTCCACCCAGCTTTTCCAGATCTTTTTGTCTGCCGTCATCGCTCTCAACTCCCCAACTGTTTTCCCTCTTTCACGGGCTATTTGTTCTATCCTGTTTTCCATGTTAGTTGTTGGCCTTCCTACCCGCCTTTTCCCATACCTCCTACTTTCTGTTATTTTTTTTGTCATAGATTCTGGCGGCATCCTCTGCACGTGTCCGTACCATTTTAATTGTTTTTCTTCGATATTTTGGGTTATTTGTTTTTGTTGTAGGTTATTCTGGATGTCTTTATTTTTGCACTTATCTCTTTTTGTTTTTCCCGCTATTTTTCTTAAGAATCTCATTTGCCCACAATTTTTCTCCCACAATTCTTCGCCTACACAATTTTTCGCCCACAATTCTTCGCCTACACAATTCTTCGCCTCCACAATTTTTCGCCGCATACAAGTATATCACAAATTTTGTTTGTATATGTGATTGTTTTTATTTATAACGTAATTTTTACAGATTACTTTACATTAGGTTAGGTTAATACATTAAGAAGATACAATATGAGCATCAAAGTAAGATTTCTTGAGAGACATTGTATACCAACTAATTTCAACTTTTGTATACATTTCTACATCCAGATTTAAAAAAAAAATTGACTTGATTTTCAAGATGTCTAAAGAAGTTTGGTGATTTAATTGCGAAAAATAATTAAAAAATTATCCTTGATGGGTTTTGATTTGTAAAATTCATCGCAGTAAACTAGATGGAAAATGATTTTAACTCGGTTTTTGCAAGCTATACGTATATGCATTGCTTTAATAAAAACTTTTAACAAAGAGTACGATGGATTTGAAATATGAAACAGGAAGATAAAAGAAATAAAAGCCCAATAACCACTCAACTCAAATCCCAATTCTTGAAAAATAAATACGGCCCGCTATTGTAACTTTTTATACGTTTTGCGATCCTGAGCTTTTGCTGACGAGTGTTGATTTAGCTTTGTGCAAACATTGTGTTCTCTGTTTATTTTTCCAGTCCGATGAAAGTTTGGCTTTACGTTTCCATTACTCATGTACAAGAGTTTATATGGAAATCATCTCGACAGTAAAATATAATAAGGTTGAATTCAAGATAAGCGCAATATCTCAATCTGAAAGAGTTTATTGGGATGAAAATAAAAAAATACAAATGGATAATTAAATTAGAGCTAAAAAAAAACTGCAAGTTGTGTAATTTGCCCCGTAGGCATGTTTTCAATTACGGTTTTACTAATATTATTCTTTATTATTGAATACTTCTCAATATTTAAAGCGACTTTACCATATTGGTTCGACTTAAGTGATGCTCCCTTTACTAACACACTAAACACTAAACAATTATACTATATTTTATTTGATGATGTTACTGATCACTTTTATTAATATTTCACGAAATAAAACGTTCCTTTAGTTCCATAAAACTACTAGAAACCGTAAAATACGTGAGAGCCGAGTATGAACTTGAAGAATACATATTCCCGGATGGTTTCTTCTCACGACCTTAACTCCTTTATCCGCCAGATTTTCGATTCAGTCGTCCGCAGGATGAAATGAGCAGTTAAGCCGATTTCTCACCCTTCGTGATACATGGCGCGTGTGCCGCCTCATAAAAATTGCTTTTCAAGAGCGTTACCCTTAAAACGCCAGTGATGGATGAAATGCGAAAGAATATTTAAGCCAGCGACTCCCTTGATCAACTATTTCTTTTATTGTAAACAAGTTCAATTGTATTTCAGACATATTTAACTCTTTAACTTGCAATTTAAGCAGACTGGCACCATCTCATAGGTCCTTTTTTTTTTTTTTAAACTGTATTGTTTTATTGCACCTAGCTACTTTAGCCAACCAGCAATATGTCTTTATGATAGTTCTACTTAAGTTAAGAGTCCACCCGTTGGTGTCTTCTTTTTTTCTTCTGTATTCTTGTTTTCAAGAACGACACTTTACACAACCGCACAGTGCTCTGCTTTACACTAACTCGCTAACTCAAACGGCTTGGTCCGTTTAAGCCTTCTCACTAGATGTTGGTTGTCCAAGAGCTGCAGGGCTTCGGTGTTGATGTGATCATGCAGCCTTTGTTCATGTTTGTTGGCAAAGTTTTGGATTTCTTCGTCGACTGTTGGCATCCTCAGGTCCCTGTGGAGGTCGACATTCCTCACGTACCACGGGGCATCCACAATTGCCCGGAGTACCTTATTTTGGAATCGCTGTATTATTTTAATGTTCGTTTTACCAGCACACCCCCAAAGCTGTATGCCGTAGGTCCATACTGGCTTCAGTATTTGTTTGTATATTAGAAGTTTATTTTCAATTGAAAGTTTAGATTTCCTATTCATTAGCCAAAATAGTTTTCTATATTTGATGCCTAGCTCTTCACTTTTTTTTTTTAATGTGTTCTTTCCACTTTAATTTAATGTCCAGGTTCATGCCTAAATATTTAGCTGTGTTAGAATGTGGAATTCTGTTGTTGTTTAATATCACTGGCAGGTGTTCTACTAATCTTTTATTTGTGAAATTCACTTGCACTGTTTTAGTTTCATTTAGTTTGATGCGCCATGTTTTAGTCCATTCGAAGATTTGATTTGTTACGTTCTGGAGTTTATCTGTTGATTGTTCAATAGTTGTTCCGATGGCTAGAATTGCGGTATCGTCGGCAAAAGTGGCTACTTTCACACGTTGTGTTTGTGGTATATCAGAAGTGAATAGCAAGTACAGTATTGGGCCAAGGATTGGGGTACTCCGGCTTTGATTTCTTTGAATGTGGAATATTCTTCATCTTGTTTCACTCGGTCCACATAGGTCCATAATCAACAAAATAGTCGATATTAAGTGACAAAATGTAATTTTTTTTGAATTATAATGAAAAAATAGACAACAAAAATTGATTATACTCGTTTTTCTTGAAGTTACTCTTTTGGAATTATTGTACTTCTAACTAAAAGTGGCATTATTATTGTTATTATTATTATTATTATCCCACCAAAATTTCGAAAACCTACATATCTAAACTAGGGTAATTTTGAAATTTGCCTATTAAGCTTACTTATGAAAAAATGTTAGCATTTTAAGCAGTGAAGAAAAATCGTCTTGAAAGTGTTAAAAACAAAAAAAATTAAAACTTAAATAATTTAAGATATTGGTTACATTTTATATTAATTTATGATTATACAATTACTATTACTATTGAATCTAAATTATAACATGCAGTCAAAGTGTAGCCCACTCTCTATAGGCAATACAAATTTGAGATCTGCACTTTGTAGATAACGAAAACAAATACACAGAACGCCTTGTACTACAAAGGGCTCAAGATTTTTAATGAATTACCTGTGGAAATTAAACAAACAACTTCCATATCAAATTTTAAAAAACTATGTTTCGAATATGTGAAAAATAATGTTAAGATTTAATAGTTAAGAAAATATGTACAAATAAATATAAGCAGCATTAAGATAACGTAAAATTAGCTAAAAGCTAAATAAAGATTTCTTATTATTATTATTATTATTAATAATGTTTTTCTAATCATATTTCTTTTATTTGATGAATTGTTCTTGAAACAGCTAATCTAAATTCATCAATTGTATTCAACTGTCTTCTTTCTGTTATATTGCACTTTTCATTATTATCTTCAGATCAATTGGCTTATAGAGGCAGAAAATATGCAGTCTGCTAAAGTTGATAAAAAAATTCATTAGGTTCTAACAAGCTTAGAAAGCCATTGATTTTATATTAAAACATAAGTTTAACTCGCCCTGTACACATATTTATTTTGTATTACTTAACAGCCTGTATTCTACAGTTTATGATATTCAACGGTTTTGAAAAAGACCAAGACAATATGGTCGAAACGTCAACAAGTGACCGGGAACGAAGACTGTAACATTTCAATGGTGTTAAAATTTATTGAACAGTTTTTTTATTTGGCAGTTTTTATGTTTCGTTTGGTACAAACAATTATAAGTTGTTTAACTTTGTTCTGGAAATTACAGTTGAACTACAAAATTAATTTTAAAAAAATGAAAAATCGACCACATTCATCTATGCAGGTATCATTTTCCGCATTTTCTCATTTTACAAACTGAAGATTAACAAATATACGCTCTAAAAAAGTGTGGCCAACTCTTTCAGTCATTTTGGTTTATCCTGTATAAACTATTTGTAATTAATATTACACAAAAATTTTATTTACCATCATTGAAAATCAGTCAACAATGTTGAAAAAGAATTTTAGGACCTATTTTATATACAGAGTGTACAAAAAGTAACGTAACGGATCAATATCTCGTCTTGTGGCAACTTTACAAAAAAAAGTTTCGAATAAAAGTTGTTTGTGGTAACGTACTACATAACCTAAAATTGTTTTCAACTATACACAGTGTTTTGTTTTTGCGTACCGATACGTCACTTTGTTTTCTTAAATAGAACACCCTGTATATTTTGCACTTTTTAGATGCATAATTAAGTTGTCTTTCAAAATGTATAGAGTTTTATATGTCTAAAATCAAATCAATCGTTTTTGAGTTATTTAAGTTTCTATGAAAATTTTGACAGAAACAGGACTCTTAAGAAAATATTGAGATTTCACAACATAGCCATTTCAGAACGAATTCCTTTGCATCTTTGTTCGACAATAGTATCATAGTGATTGCTGACCAGTTAAAATTTTAAAATATTACACAGGGTGTTTTTTATGCTCGGTCCAATTGGTTAAACTTCAAGTGCATTTTTTTAAATAGAACACCCTATAACCATACCATAAGCGTTACAAGTTTATTCAGTACAATTATTGTACTTACAATTAGAAAGTAACAATTTATTTAAAATATTATTTTTATTGCTTTAAGAATATAATATGTTTTGTTTTTTGTTGTTCAATAATTTGTTTTGTTT